>BCIO01000002.1:2409882-3009882 GCA_001599975.1 Cystobasidiopsis lactophilus
CCACGGCTAGCAGACTGGCCAAGCGGGAGCAGCGCCCACCGTCGTCCCTGTCAGTCGCCAGCCAAGCAGACCGGCGGGATTTGCTGGCAGAGAAGCTCAAGGAGGTCTTCAACCTTTCGGAGAAGGAGGCCGTCCTCGCCGAATACTCAGCCTTCCTCTTCCGCTCCGTCCTTCTGCAAGGCTACCTATACCTCACCACTGGCCACGTCTGTTTTTACGCCTACCTCAGGGCGAAAGAAGTGCGGTTGCGCTTGGCGCCTTTCCCTTTATTGTTTCAAAACCTCAGGCTAACTCCTTCCACGGCCTAGGGTCAAACCATTCGCTCCGGTTCGCTTGGAAAACGATCCAGCAAATCTAGAAGATACAATAAGCACTGGTTCGTCTTAAAGGACGATGTCTTAAGGTGGTATCCTTCTGCTTCGGTGGGTGGCGTTGTCTTGGAAATCCTTCGAATCTATCCGGCTAACTGGACGGATCGCAGGAGCCGTACTTTCCTGACGGTGACGTCTCCTTGCACTACGTCACATCGGTGGTGGCGTCGCGAAAGCACCCGCTGCACTTCAAGGTCCTCACTTCCGACCGCCAGCTCCACTTTTCCGCAGACTCGACCGCCTCAAGAGACGAGTGGGTCAAGACACTCACTAAAGCAGCATTCCAGTGTCAGAATGAAGGCGACAGCGTCAAGGTAAGGCGAAGCGCACTGCGACAAAATATTTGGACAGACACTTGACCAAACGGGAGAAATTCAGATCTCGATCCCGCTGGAGGCCGTCATCTCGGTAGACAAGACGCCCTTAGAGTTCATCGACGCTTTGACGCTCCGCGTGACGGACGTAGACAACGCGTGCAGCATCGACACCTACCTCTTTTGCTACCTCTCCAGCCTGCAAGAGACGTTCGAGCGGCTACAGTCAACGCTCAAGACCTTCAAGCAAGCCCACCCAGACTTGGTCCAGAAGTCGATAGACCATGTGTCAGACACAACAGCGCACCAGAGCTTGGCCTCCTCCCTGGTCAAGGATGCACCACCTCCACCTAGACAACACTCTTCTTCCTCCACCCTCAGCTCCTTGGTCAGCAAGCTGAACCCTTTTGGGCCGGCCGAGACTGAGCCAGAAACTCGAAGCTCCCGGCGAAGACCCTCCACCGAAACCATCACTCAAGTTCGGCCAGACTTCTCCGGCCAATCAGACTCCACCCTGGGTGCCCAGCACACCTATCCTCCAGATCTCACAGGCAAAGCGGTCGCTGGTCTGTCCGAGTCGCCCGGCCGGATGTCAGCCTGGCCAGTCCCTGCAGTGACATCTTGGGTCAAGAATGCGCCAAAGATGATCAGCTCCGTCAAGCCTTCCAACATGACCTTGCCGCTGCCGAGCCTCTCCAGCCTGACCCGAGTGTACTCGTCCGAGTCTTCTACGGACCGCAAAGTCACTGAGCGGGTCGAAAGCCCGACCCAATCGACCTCGAGCTTCATTCAGATCCATGGCGACGACGAATTTGGTGGCACAAGTACTGTATCGCTGCAGAAGGAAGAGCCAGTCGAAGAGTCGGCGGAGAAGACCAAGGAGGACCTGGCGCGGACCTTTGCGTTACCTACATCGGAAGAGCTCATCTACAGTACGTTCTGAACGCAACAAGGGACCAAACTCATTTTACCGTGAACAGAGTGCCATGCTCACATCTACCGGGGGCTGCCCATCTACGGCAACATTTATCTCGCATCCAGCTTCCTTTGTTTTCGCTCCACCAACCTGTTCAGCGACACCAAGATGATCTTGCCTCTCAAAGACATCTTGACCGCGCAGCCTCATCGATCATATCGGTTTGGCTACTTCGGCTTGATCCTGGTCGTGCGCGGGCACGAAGAGCTCTTCTTTGAGCTGTCCACGCAAGAGCGCCGTGACACGCTCCGCGACTTGATCGAACAGCACGTCGACTACGTGAAGCAGCTCATTGCCGAAGGTCGAACGCCAAGCCAAAGCGATCAAGGCTTAGAGGAGGCGAGGCGGCTGGAAGAGTTTCAGTTACACGCTCAGGACAACGAATCAGCCCTGACTACCACGCCTCCTGAAGAAGACATTGCTCCCGCCATGTTCAAGAGCACCTCCTCGTCTTTCCTGGACTTCAAGCCACGGGAAAAGCTGCGCTTCACTTGCTTGACCATTGGTGAGTCTTAGCCTTCGAGGTTCTGCTAAACGGAAGCTGAGGAGCAAACAGGTTCAAGAGGCGATGTCCAGCCCTACATCGCTCTCTGCAAAGGGCTGCTTGCGCAGGGCCATTCTTGCTGCATTGCGAGCCACGGCGAATACCGGGACTGGGTCGAGGGGCACGGCATCAGCTTTCAAGAGGTCGGTGGCGACCCGGCAGAGCTCATGCGTATCTGCGTCAAGCATGGCATGTTTACCATTGGTTTCATGAAAGAAGGGCTCACCAAGGTTGGCTTCATCTCCTTCCCTTATGTGGCTGAGCTAAGAATCGCGCAGTTCCGCGGCTGGCTCGACGATCTACTACAATCAGCCTGGATTGCATGTCAAGATACAGACGTGCTGATTGAGAGCCCGTCTGCAATGGCGGGAATCCACATCGCCGAAGCCCTGCGCATTCCCTATTGTGAGTTTAGTCAAGCCCGCGAAATTGCCATGGCTGACGTATTGGTGACTAGTCCGCGCCTTCACCATGCCTTGGAGCAGAACCCGCACCTACCCTCACGCGTAAGTCGCCCATCTTTGCGGACCTCTCAGTGCGGTGCTGACGTCTAAGGCAGTTTCGCAATGCCGGAAACGAAACTGGGCGGGCAATACAATTACCTCTCTTATACCATGTTCGACACCGTCTTCTGGAGAGCTATCGCTGGCCAAATCAACAGATGGCGGAAAGTGACCCTTGGCCTGCCTTCAACCAGCTTAGACAAGATGGAGCAGAGCAAGGTGCCGTTTTTATACAACCTGTCTCCCAGCTTGATGCCACCTCGTATGTTCATCTCTACGGCCTATTCCTTCTTCGGTTGACGGTGTTCGCAGCGCTGGATTGGCCCGAATGGGTCCATGTCACAGGCTACTGGTTTCTAGATTTGCCTGAGGACTCGAAGCAAACGAAGTGGGTGCCGCCCGAGCCCTTGGTGGCTTTCATGGCGTCAGCTCGGGACCAAGGCAAGAAGATCGTTTACATCGGCTTCGGGTCAATCGTGGTGGCCGATCCCGAAGGCCTCACCAAGACCGTCTTCGCTGCTGTCGAGAAGGCTGGCGTCGCTGCAATCATCTCCAAGGGCTGGTCAGATCGTTTGTCATCGGATTTGGTCAACCCGCAGGACCGGACCGCCTTCGACCTGCAACAGAAGCGGGAGAAGGACCTGCTCTCATCGTCCAAGTATATCTACACCGTGGACTCAATGTGAGAGGCCTGGTCTTATTCTTGTGACTGTTCTGAAGCAGTGTTATAATCGCAGACCCCACGACTGGCTGTTCCCGCAACTCGACGCGGTTTGCCACCACGGTGGCGCAGGAACTGTCGGCGCGAGTTTGCGAGGTCGGTTTCCTCCCTCCCTCCCTGCCCCCCTGTGCCCGATCTGACTTGCTTCTGTAGCGGGTGTTCCGACGGTAGTCAAACCATTCTTTGGGTAAGCTTCGCAATCTTGCGTGTCCCTTGAGCGTTGTGCTCACGCACGTCTGGGCTTAGCGATCAATTCTTCCAAGCGGAGCGTATCGAGGCCCTCGGCGTCGGCTCTTCCTTGCGAAAGCTCACATCGGAAACGCTTGCGAAGGCCCTCGTCGCCGCTACCACGGATGCCAAGCAGCAGCGACGGGCGAAAGCCATTGGTGAGGAGATTCGTGGCGTACGCATTTCCCCTTTTTGTACCCTTTGACCTTTTGCTCACGTCACTTGTTGCACTCACAGCAAGATGGCGTCGGTACGGCCATCGAGATGATCTACCGCGACCTCGAGTACGCAAGGACGCTCGTGGTCAAACGTCCGACCAGCCGGCGAACCTCTCAGACGGCTGAGACCATGCCAGCCGCTACTTCATCCGCCATGTCGAGCTTCCAGGACGCCGTCCAGCGGTCACGCTCGCTCTCTTCCACCTCAGGCCCCTTGGACGATGTGCTGTCCGAGGAGAGCTCTTGGGACCACCTTTCTTCGGCCGCGACAGACGACGTCCTATCACGATCTGGCATCAGCTCGACTCCTCCGCGCTCTGTCCACGGCGACGAAGCCGACTCGCCAGAGCTGCTGCCTCGCGCCCGCTTCTTTGCCCGCCGCGTTTCTCGCAGTCTCTCTCCAACCCCCAACCATTCGTCTTGACCTTCTGTCCACTGTTCCACGTATGATTGTTGTAACAATACAGGCCTCGTTTTATTCTCCACCACGTGTAATGAGATCCACTGCTCCGAGTCTTTCGCAAACGCTTGATTGGACGCGTTTGCTCTGGACCTCCAGTCTTCGGGTTGCCAACTGTCAAAGTTTACATGAAGAGTGTGGCGTCCATGAAGTACTCATTGGAGAAGCTGTCTTCTGCGTTCCGCGAATGAACTGCCCGACACTCCATTCAAACCAGGGTTCTTTTGTTGTCGGCCTTTCTGGTCTTCTTCTGTTGCTATTGTCTCAATTCTGCTGCTTTCGTTTGGTGCTTCCTTTCCCAGACCACGGACTTAGGAAAACGAGCGCTGCGTGCATGCCTCCCAGCCTTACCCCTGCCCCAAATGACTTATCCGTCCTCAGAGAAGAAGTACGGCTTGAACCGACCGTGGTTAAGGTGAAGCTGCTGAGAGTTCGTTGGACGCTGAGGATCAACTGACGGGTCTTCAGAGGACCTTGCAATGGGAGCTCTCGCCGTTCCTCTTCAAAGGGCGAGAGTTGGTTGCCGCCACTTGGCTCTCCAGCGAATTCTCCTTGGCAGGTTTGAAATACACCGTGCGTGGTCTGCCATGCCATGTCGCGCTGCTGATGATCCAAGTCCAGATTCAGCTGAATGGCACGGACGCAACCAGCAACGGCTTGGGTGTTTTTCTGATGACAGCGAAGAACCCGTCCTGCGTCGCAAATCTCAAATGGACTTTCAAAGTGAGTGTGACTGTCTGTCCTATGCTTCTGATATGCCAACCGAGGTCGCTTCAGGTTTTCGCAAACGACCAAGAAATCGCCAACGTTCAACACGATCGGGTCTTCCCTCAGGGAGCGGCGTCTGGTTGGGGAACCAGGAACTTGATTATACGACGAGTGCTTTTGGATCTGGTTCGACCAGGCTTCCCGCTGGTGAGCTCTTCGCTAGACCCAACGGAAGTAGAGCTAACCGGGGGGCAGCCCAACATTAACCTTCAAGTGGACGTCGAGGAGACTTCGCTCACCACTAAAGTAGAAAGCATCAAGGCATCGAGCTTGGGGGCGCTGGCGCACACTTTCCTTTCCTTGTTCGACCAACCTTCCAAAGCCGATGTGGCTTTCGCCTTTCCATCTGGCAAGCTCATCTACGGCAGCAAGGCCATTCTGAGCGCTATGTGCCCCTGCTACAATCATGGTGGGCAGAATCCAGTTCTTTGCGCTGGTATCCACCTCATGATCCAGCAGTGTCTAAAGACGGATCTGGAAGCGCTGTGGTCAACGGCAACGGAATACCAACTGATGAAAGAGGTGCGCACTAATTTTGAGAACCCGTTAACTTGTGATCTTCGCTGACTGGCTCGTGATCGCGATAGGTCTGCTAGCTGACGACTCGGACGCGGAGTCTGTCCACTCGAACAAGTCTTCTGGTAGCCATGCATCCTTTGCTCTCTATCATTGCTAGCTCATAAGTGAGTACAGGCATCACTCGAGGAATGAACGGCCAATTCCAGGCCAAAAGCATCGCGAGTCGTTTCAGCGCCGCCTCTCGGAACCATGACTGACCTGATTGGCAGGCCGCCAACGTTCCTCCAGGCGTCGATGTGATCAAAGTAACGGAATTTACGTGGGTTGAACGCTTGCTATTCCATGACTCGTTGACAACACTCAATTGGCGCATGCAGCTACAAAACTGTCTACGGCGTCCTACGCTTTCTGCACACGAGAAGCATCGCCTTTAGCGCGTTCTCTAGTCTTCCCATCGCCGATCCCGATGCCCGAAAGACAACAACCTTTGGAGTCAGTGACTTGGCCCAAGGGCTTGCCATCAGCAGCAAATCGGCCTATCGAATGGCCAGCCGACTCCAGCTAGACGATCTCAAAGCAATATGCGAAAGTCACATCCTTAGCTCCGTCAAAGAAAGCAACGTCGTGCAAGAAGCACTCAGCCCTTTCGGACAGGCGGTTCCAGAGGTAAGCCACTCCATTTGCAAGGATAATGACCTGTGGCACTCACTCAGAGCCCCAGATCTATGCAAAGTACATCCAGTTCATCCACGACAGAATCCCCAACGTTCTGGGCGATCCTGTTCGTCACAAAGCCGTGAAAGACTGCGCCAACAAGGAGCACAGTTGGAAGATGCTTGGCGACATTTACTTTGGTAAAACCTTCGAGGTGCGAAAGTCGAGCGAAGGGGTCGAAGGTGGTCGAGGCAGCCCGTTGAGGCCGACCGCCTGACGTCGATGTTCTCAAGGCCACCACCTCCAAAAGAATCGAAGACTTTGCTTTGCAATCCACGACTCTGCCTAGTTTCACTACGATCCAGAGTCCCGAGGCAGTTTGAGCTTGGGGTCCAACCTGCCCGCCAAGTTTGAGACTGGCCCTGCCAACCCTTCTTGGCTGTTGAAGCTGGCCAGCAAATTTTTGATGAGCGACAGCTGCCCATCCTCATCGTTGGGGTCTCGCTTCAGCAGCTCGGCCAATTCGGCTTCCATGGCCGCCTCATCGTCCTCGTCCTCGTCGTCCACCACATTGAGGTTAGACGCCGGCTTGGCGGACGAAGGCTTCGCTGCCTTGGGCTTGTCCGTCTTGACCTTGTGTAGCTCAGCGTCCATGGCGTCCATCAGGGCCTCGAAAGAGTCCAGCTTCGGGTTGCGCTGAGCTTGTGGTGAGCGGCCTGGCAGCGGTGTGCTGTAGTCGATCTTGCCAGCCTGGGGGATATCGAACTCTTCGGCGTCGACATCCATCCCATCTTGGTCTGGTTTTGAAGCCTTCGGAGGTGGAACAAAAGCTGGCCAAGTAATGTTAGCACATCGTTCACAAGAGAAGGAAGAAGCGCGCTCACCACCCCGATCACTTCTGGACTTCAAAATGTCACTGTACTGCTCTGGAGACAGCCCCAGCGCTTCTCTGGTAAAGTTGAGAAAGTTCTCCAGCTCGTCGTCCATGTCGATCTCCTCGCCCATGATCTGCGGGTCGTCCTCGAGCGACTCCTCCACCTCGCCGTCCACGTCATCGTCCGAGTCGTCCGACACGCCGTCATACTTGTCCCGCTCTAGCTTGGGCTTAGACTGAGCCGGTTGTGACTGTTCATCCTTGGCGGCAGCCGCTGCAGCTTCGGCTTTGGCCTTGACCGCTTGCTCTCGACCCCATTCTGCGGCTGGCAGTGTGGGCACGAGCTTGTCCATGAAGTTTTGCTTTTCTTCTGAAGTCATCTGAGGCGGCTCTTCTTCGTCGTCGTCGTCATCATCGTCCGACAGCTCGCTGCTCGGCAACAAGTCAGACTCATTGTTCCGCAGCGCGGAGGCCAGGATAACGCACTCGTCAAACATGGCCCCTCCCAGGCTGCCTTTGCCCTTGAGGAAGCCTTCAAGCTTGCCGGCAAAGTCGCCCATCTGCTGTGCTTGCGCCTCAGCCATGGCATCCTCGTCCTCCGCCGCGCCACCTTCGGTCTGGACGCCCCTCGAAGCCAGGAGCTCGTCGAGAGCGGAGCTGTCGGTTTCCATCCATGCTTCTGAATCTTCTTTGGCGTCAGACGCGGAGGGTAGAGCGGCACCAGATGCTGAAGCCAGAGTGTCTTCCACCACCTGAGCGAAGCTGGGCTGGGAAGCGCTTCTGTGTGCTCTTGGGCTTCACTGCATGCAAAATTGTACTTAAAGAAGAAAGGGAACACACGAATCAGCCAGCATTTGAGAATATTGGTCTTTGGCTTGAGCTGCCAGTTGGGTGTAGAGCCGCGAGCCGGGCAGTTCGTTTTTGAAATAGCCAAGGTTCTTCAAGTTTGTTAGGAAAGCTTGATACTTAGTATCCGACTCAAAGTCGTGCTGTGGCTCGGCCTGCATGTCATTGGCTCAACGACATCCCACCAGCGGAAGATGGTGAGCTCAAAACGCACCTCCTTCGACGTCGCCACTTTTGTCCTCTTGAGCGACGATTTGGTTTCTTGGTACAGCATTTCGAAGCCGCAAGTCTGTTATCCGTATCCATTTTAATCAAAAGGCGAAGTCTGAATGGGAAGGAGCGCCAACTGACAATCTTCATGCCAATGTCCTTCCTCCTCCACTCGACCGTGCCCTCCGACACTCCGTCCATCCAGCCGGCCTTCTGAAACGGCTTGGGTGGAAAGAATCTTTGGCCAAGCAGCTGGGCATAAAGCGTTCTGGTCATTTGCACCAGCCTCAAGTCGGCCTTGGCGGGCGAGAACCTAGACATAGACTGGCACGCTTTGAGTTGAACGGGATCCCGCTCGTAGAAGGTGGTCGAGGCGGGCGCGATGAGCTGGGGGTGCTCTTGCAAAAGCAAAGCAACCTCGTCTGGCAGCCAAGCGAGCGTGCGGTGCTTGTGCTCGGTCTGGATGGAGTTGGGAAGGCCGGAGATGCGCTTGAAGATAGCTTCGGTCACTTCTGAGGGCGCCAAGGTGTCCGAGGGGGAGAGGACGGCTTGGATGGCATCCGGTGGCGAAAGGTAGCTGGGCTGCTCTTGCAGCATTTCCTCCTCGTCGTCCACCTCCATGTGCTCTGGCCGGTCAGAGGTGAAGGACAGAGGGACCAGATGCAGTTGCCCGTTTTGCAGCCAGACCTGTGCAATCGACCGAAGAACTGAAATCAGCGCAATTGCTCGAGCTTGACTATTGGGAAGCCCACGCACCCTATTCTGCGCATTGTACGGCGTCAACCACTTGGGCAAGACATCAGCTGCTTCAATCAGCAGGAATTCGCCGTCGTTGTCCTCGATGCTGCGTGCAAAACACTTCAGCACAAATGAATCTCTAGTGGACGCCACGCTCACCTAGCGACGACGTCCTTGAACTGCTCCGTGATCCTCTTCAACAGCCAAACGATGAACCACTCGTCGTCGATGCAGTCGCCCACCCGCGTCGTCCCTTCAAACTCGCCGCTGCCCTTGAGCTTCAAAGCGAAGCCGTCCCGCTGCCAAATGTAGCTCGACTCCTGCGTCAAGGCCAAAGCAAAAGCCTGGACCTCTTCCAAAGTCGAACCGCGGCTGAACAGCTTGTACACGCAGGTGTCCTCCGCCGCTCGTCTTTTCGACATCGTCGGCCGCCATCAACGAGCGAATCCTGCCCTGTCGATTCGCTCCGGCGCTTGTGACTTGTCGACTGTGGGACTAGTGCTTCTCTGTTTGCACTTTGTATAGTGCACAAGCCGTCCGTCTTTGCTCGCGTAGCCCTTGCCGCTT
Source organism: Cystobasidiopsis lactophilus (assembly GCA_001599975.1). Taxonomy (NCBI): domain Eukaryota; kingdom Fungi; phylum Basidiomycota; class Agaricostilbomycetes; order Agaricostilbales; family Chionosphaeraceae; genus Cystobasidiopsis; species Cystobasidiopsis lactophilus. The sequence continues at coordinate 2,419,394 of BCIO01000002.1, forward strand.
TGTGATTACGGCAATTTTTGTTGGAAGGCTTGTCCACCCTCTTGCTCCCCAGCAATGCCGCCTGCCAAATCAGACTCGATTCTCATTCTTGGAGGAGGCTTGTTTGGGCTGGCGACGGCCCTCGAGCTCGTTAGATCCGGGTATGAGAAAGTAACTGTGTTGGGTGAGAGCGCCCTCTGGCCGACTGCCTCTTTGACTCGACTGACTTGGAACGAGCATTCTTCAGATAGATCCGCTTCCCCTCCTTCACAAGATGCCGCTTCGTTCGACCTCAACAAGATCATCCGCGCGGACTACACCCACCCTATTTATTGCCGCTTGGCCCTGGAGGCCATCCACGCTTGGCAAGAGGCGCCTTGGAAGCCCTACTTCTATCAGGTTGGATTGGTGTCAATAGCCAAGATGGACCGGGGCGTGCAAGAGGAAGAGGCCACTAAGGCCCTGCTCAAGGCTTTCGAACCCAACAGGCCGCCCATCGACCTCAAGACGCCAGACGAGATCGTGAAAGCCATCAAGGCACCCACTTCTGCCTCGCTCTTTAAAGATGTCAAGTCGGCCTATTTGAGCCCGACGGCGGGTTGGGGGCAAGCTAGCGGATCAATGATGGAAACGGCAAGGGCGTGTTTGCAAGAGGGCGTCAAGTTTGAGCAAGGCGAAGCGCAAAAGCTGTTGATTCTGGATGGCCAGGTGAAAGGAGCGGTGTTGGCGGACGGGCGGGAGATGATGGCCGACCTCGTGGTGGTGGCAACAGGCAGTTGGACGCCGACTTTGTGTTGCGACATCCAGTCACACCTGACGGCCACGGGCCAGACTCTAGCGACCATTCAACTCACCGAGGAGGAGGCCGCCCAGTACAAAGACATGCCGGTCGTCATCGCCGACTCCGGCTTCTACGTGTTCCCACCGGACGCCTACAACGTTATCAAGTTTGCCGTCCACGGGCCGGGCTTCATCAACCTCCGACCAGCTACTTGCTCGCCTGATACCCAGATCTCCACGCCCCAGACCACCCTGTACAATGGCAGCGAGGCGGACCAGGTGCCGCGGGAGGCAGTCGCCGAGCTCCGAGCCTTCCTCGCCGACTTTTTCCCCCAGCTCGCCCAGAGGGACTTTGCCATTTCCAGAAACTGCTGGTACTGTGACACCAAGGACTCCCACTTCCTCATCGACTACGACTCGACATACCCCAACCTCTTCTACGCCACCGGCGGCAGTGGTCACGCTTATAAGGTGATTCTCTGTCGCCACTTGCTCAAATTCTTATTCAGACTCACACTGTTGTCGTCCAGTTCCTGCCCAACATTGGCAAGTATGTCAAGGCAGGCATCGAGCGAACTTTGCCGGACGACCTCGCAAGGTGACTCTTGCCACCTTCTCCTATTGCTAGCGTCCACCTCATCACGTTGTTGTCCAGTGCCTGGTCCTTCACTCGAGTCCGGCCAGTGGCGGGAGGAGACCACCGGGACGAGAACGCAAAGCCTCGGGTGTTTGACGCGGACCGGCTGGCGAGCTTGGAGGATTTGAGGGCTCCCGTTCACTCCCACAGCATGCCCGGCCCGGCCTTGGGCTCATTGTAGTTTACACTTTTTAGATCTGCTGGCATTGAAGCTGTAGCGCGGCCTCGTCCTTGACCCAAAGCCGCCACCAGTTCCTTGGACATTGTGTTGAACGCTGTTCTGTTTTGCCACGTTCCGTGTGTTGGACAGTGCACGCCGTTTTGTGCTTCTTGCGGTGGCCTTGTCGTGCTCCTTCCGCCTCGCTTTGCTGTGCTTAGCTTGCCTTCTCGGTGGATGATTTTCGGCTTGTCTCGCTCTTTGGCTCGACCATCCCGCTGGCTTGCAGTTCGATAGAGTCTAGTGATGGCTGGCTATCCAACAAAGGATTCCAGCATATTGATTCTTGGAGGGGGTCTCTTTGGCAGTACAACAGCTTGGGAGCTGGCCAAGGATGGTTACTCGAATGTGACTGTACTTGGTGAGGCGCTTCAGGTTCTATTCGAGACGGTGGCCCATCGATAGAAACAGATAGGGCAGCTTCGCCTCCTTCCGAAGACGCTGCTTCGTACGACATCAACAAAGTCAGTCCCCTCTCAAGTCCCCATTGACGTCGCCTTCAATTCCGCGCCAGGTCGTGCGACCCGACTACCCCGAGCCACATATGACTAAAATGTGCCTCGAGGCTATCGAAGCCTGGAGAGAACCACCATGGCGCCCGTTTTATAGAGAGACTGGAAATGTGTTTCTGACGACGGACGCCGCTGCCGCCAACGCCCAGAAGATCAGGGTGGACTCTTTGAAGAGACTCAATCCTACGCATCCGCCAGTCGTACTCGAAAGCCCAGAGGCAATCGCCAAAGCCTTTGGGGGCCCAACGTCGGCACCGCTTTTCCATCGCGCGGCTTCCGCTTACCTCAACCCCATCGGCGGTTGGGCGTATGCTGCTGGAGCTTCTATGGAGGCAGTAAGACTAGCACGCGAAGCTGGAGTCAAGTTTGTGCAAGGTGAAGCGGAGCGCATTCTATTCGAAGGCGGCGTGGCCGTTGGGGTTGCTTTGGCTGGGGACAAGGCTGTCAGCGCCGAAGGAGGTCGAGTGAAAGGATCGGTGTCGGTGGACGAGCTGAAGATGAAGGCCGACTTAGTGGTAGTTGCTACAGGCAGCTGGACACCGACCCTTTCTGTTAATCTTCAGCAGCAGTTGGTCAGCACTGGCCAAGTCATTGCGGCGATCCAATTAACAGATGAAGAGGCGCCGATTTATCGCAGTTTACGCGGCATGCTCCTAGCTGATGGCTTCTACCTCATTGCTCCCAACGACGACAACATCATCAAGTTCGCTACGCACGGCCATGGGTACGCCAACTTGCGCGCCGCCGTCAGCAACCCCTCCGTTCAAGTTTCGACACCTCGCACCAAGCTGTACGAGGGCGAGCCGACAGACCAAATCCCTAAAGATGCAGTCCAAGATCTAAGGTGGCACCTTGGCCAGGTGCTCCCTGCTCTCGCTAAGAAGGACTTCGTCTTCACCCGAACTTGCTGGTGGGTTTTTAATCGCGTTTGAATCAGAGCCTGGGAACAATCCCACACAGGTACTGCGATACTCCGGACTCGAACTTCCTCGTCGACTATCATCCCGACTCAAAGAAGAGTCTGTTCTTTGCCACAGGAGGCAGCGGGCACGCCTTTAAGGTCAGAACGCTAGCTTCATCCTCGCTTTCCAAAGCTTATACGAGTGTTGAAGTTCCTCCCCGTCATGGGCAAGTACGTGAAGGCTGCCATCGAAGGCAAGCTGGCGCCCGAGTATGCTGGGCTTTGGTCTTTCACCGGCGCTCGCAACACCAAAGCCGATGTTCGCGTGGAGCATGTGGTCCCCCGTCCATTTGTAGTTGAAGACATGGCCACGGTCGAGGATTTGAAAGGGGTTTAAGGCACGGCTTTTCGGGGGCCTCTCGCGAATAGCTACAAGACGTCTATGGAGATTCTTCAGCGGGAAATGGGAGAGTGTTGAATTCGATAGTAAGGCACTGCACAAAGACAAGCAAGCAGAGTGACACCATGCAGATCCAGACCAAAGGCTGCCCCGACTCTGCTGATCTGGCAAACAAGGTGCACGCTGTGAAGGGCCCAATGGCCCTAGCCGCCCCTCCTAGCGCCATAGAGAGGCCGTTGACTCTTCCTGAGATGGCTTTCGATGGGCACATTCGAAGCAGGGCAATCTGATGCAAACTGTGGTCAAGTCAGCCAATAGCACACTATCCGACCGCAGACCAAAACAAACGTTGATTGCGTGTCTCCAAGCGAAAAGAAAACCATTGCGGCCGCCATGAAAGGATAGTAAAAGCTCTGATGTTGGCTCCGGTAATGTTGACGCGCCAGCCAGTTCGTCGCCGGCAGGAGAGAGTACGCGACCAGCCAGGCGCCCACGCAGATTCGAAAGAATGTTTTGCTTCCGAGACGTTCTTTGATGGGCTTATAGAGGAAGACGACGAAGAAGATGCTGAACACGCCTCGAAAGGATAGGTACAGCGCCACAGAGCGAGCGTCTATGCCGATGCCCCCAATCTCAACATCAGAAAAGCAGTATATCACGAAGACGCTATCATAGCATATCGAAATAAGAGATCCCACTGAATGGCGATCGTCAGTTTGGTGTCGCCGTAAGTGGCGCAGTGCTCACAGAATGCGAAGGTGAAGACCGGTCGTGCATTAGGAAGAGCAAGAATGTCGGAAAAGGAAAATTTAGCGGCGGCAGGCGGCGAGATAGAAGGCGATGAGGCTAGTAGCGCCTCCCGTTCTGGCGTTTTGGGTCGATACGGGCGCAGTGTCTCCTTGAACAAGAAGATGATGGCCAGGACGACTATCGCCGTGAAGGCGGCTACAACGGCGCAAGGGAGCAGGTATGGGAACTTCTTGAGCAGCCGGAGGTGGCCAATCCAACTTTCCGGATACTGTCGGGCAGGGTCGACCAGAAAGCCGCCCACAACGGGGGCCAGAACGATGCTGACATCGAAGCTGGTTCGACGCCGCACTACTAAGCGGTGGATTTGGAATAGATGTTCCTGACTTACCTCAGCATGAACAGCGGGATGGCCAAAGAGTTGTCGTCTTTCTTCAGAACGTCTCCCATCGCCTGGAGAGAGTGTCGGTGAGTCAGCGAGAAGTCGGAACACTCTGGCACGTACCGCACGTAGGACAGTGCCACCGCAGCAAACCAGGCCGCAGAAAGCACGCGCGGCTAAAGCCATCCAGAACTAAATCGTGTCCGATGCCCATCCCCAGAAGTAGAGCGTAAAGAGTTGACATAAAGCGTAGAGCGACTCGATAGCTCCGGAGTAGTATCCTATCTGTGCAGCAGGGACGGCGGGCAGAAGACGCGCGGTCATGGCGTTTACGAAGGGGAAAATCACCGTGTAGGCGGCCGCTTCCGGTATTCGTCCCAACAGGATGAGAGTCAGCTGTGAAGTTCTGGACATGGCGATGGTGGTGGTAAGGGCAAGACAAGAAAAGAAAGGCAAGAAGAGAAAGAACGCGAGAAGAAGACGTTCTCGTCGAGCGCGAGCCGGTGCCAAGGACCTAATGCAAGTCGCGGAATAGACAGGTCGTACGTCAAAGAAGGAACACAGCAGCATAATACAGTGCGTCAGTGCGCAAGCGAGCAAATTTGAAGGACCGAATTTCTACCATCTCGAGCGCTGTCCGGTGGCAAAAGACTGACCTTGGAAGTTTGGAGGCAACGGCGCCTCCCAAGCTGAACGACACCAGCAGTTGCCTCAAGGTCTGTCCAGTGCGACTGATACCCATTTCGTTTCGTCGCGATCCAAACTGAACAGAAGGACGCCGTGATTCAGTGAAGGGCTGGCCGCCACTGGGCCCTGGCTCTCAAATTCTCGGGCATGTTTCCAGGCGTCTCGCCACAGCAAATGTTCAGAACGGATCAAAGTACATTGCAATGAAACCCAAAAGCCAGATATTGCGCCTTCCCACAAGCCAGACCACAAAGCCGTTGGAGGTCGCCACTTCGAGGGGCTCGACTCTTGCTCCCAGACACCGTTCGCTTGCCGCCTTACGGCTGTTTTCGTCTCCCTTGCGCCTCTACTAGGAGCTTAAGACAAGCCCAGCAGCCAGCCACCAGGCTTCGGCTTCTGCTTTCAGCAATCGCCCGGCCTCGGACTCACTGCGCTCTCGAAGGCCATCTCCCGCCCCCTGTGACAACATGAACGCCTTTGCACTCACCCAAGAGCATCTGCCCGGCGGAGCACCAGCTGCCGCCATTGGCAGCGCGGCGGGCGGCATTGTCCAGCACTCTCCCGTTTCGAACGGCTCCGTTGGGAGCGCCGGGCCAAAGCGACAGAAGCTCGCCGATGCCCGCCCGACTTCTCAGCGGTGCTTGTTTCATAAGCTCCCCCAAGAGTTAATGGTCATGATCTTCGCCCACTTGGACGTGGACTCCGTCCAACGGCTCATCCAAGTCTCCAAGCACCTCCTCGCTGCATCCCGCGACTGGCACCTCCGGCGAACATGGTTCTGCCAGAATTTCACCAGAAGAGACCGACTGATGCAGCTCTTTCGGATGCCTGGCCTTTGCGCCGCTGAAACGCTCGAACAGTGTGAGGCATTTTCAACCGTTGCCATTGGGTTCCCACTCGCTGACAGGTGATCCAGTCTTGCGTATCTCGTACTTGAGCCTCCACGCTGTCCAAACGCTCAATGCTTCAGTTTACGACCAGCCACCCAAGTGGCTTCCCCCTTCCTTCGGCAAACGCATCCCCGTCGACTTTCTTTTCCAAGTCAACAAACGCGCAATGGAACTTTTTGGCAACATTGACTATAGCGACTCCGACCTGTTGCGCCTCGAATCGTGGTAAGTTTTGCGCCGTTGGGCGGCTACGCTGTCGAAGCCTGGCTGACATGCTCTACCCTGCAGGCTCCGATTGGGCAGCGGAAGCCATGTACCACCAGAGCTGCTAGAGTCAGGTTGGGCCAAGCTGGAGGATACACTGGTCCGAGGCGCCTTCTCCGCCAGCACGCAAGACCCGGCCAGCGCGCTCATTATTGGTGGGTGTTCCCCTCCACTCTGTCGTCACAGCTCATTCTGTTTTGTCCATTAGTCGCTATCACCAGGGACTCTCGGGTGCTAGCCACTGTGCTCCGGCATGGATGGGAGCTGTCGGATTTGGAGATCACGGCCTGCCTGGCTCATCCGTTCTCAATCCCCACGGCGTCTGCTGAAGAGGTCCAGCAACATCTCTTACACCTGCGACAGCTAGATCCCGCTTTGACCCTCGACGCTAGCTTCGTGCGAAAGCTCTTAGGTGGCTTCGAGCCTCCCCGCAGCCCCCAGACCTACAGGAGCGGCGTATCGCACGACCACTTTGCCATGCTTCAAGACATGTGGGACCAGCAAGAGCTCAACTTCGACTTGGAGGCCCTTGTGGCTTCCCACCTTCTGGAGCTGCCAGGCGAGCTGCTCAACTCCCGCTCCGCCTTCATCCTCTTCATCGTCGATCGCTTTCCTGGGCTACTCCACCAGCACCCCCAGCTCCAGTACTCCCTCAAGCGCAGCCTGTTCTTCCTTGTTGGGTACAACGGGTCGAATATTGATCGGCAAGCGTGGGGTCTCCCATGGTCCCACTTCTCTTCCGCGACCTGCATCGCGGCGGAAACCTATACTGCCGACAACCTGCGTGCCGATCTCGCTCGCCACATGCTGCAAGTGACGTCCGAGGACATGGACCGGCTCCTGCTGGAGTTCATACCTCTGGAGCCCGTTCTCACCTATCTCGACCAGAACTTCAAGGACGACGCCCATGCGATGATCACTAACGCTGTCGACAAGATGCTACAAAGCCCGGGCCACGGCCACGCCATTGCGTCTGTGCACAAACACGACGCCACCTTCAAAAAGGTCATCCGCAAACGCGTTCTCGATTGCAGTTTCGTTCGCACGCGTATGGAACTCCGCCAGCCTGTCTGCACGTCCTTCGGGGTATCTTTGAGGATGGGGCGCCCTGAGGTCTACAACGACCGGATCTTTGTGAAGCCTTTCGCCAACCGAACCTCGAAGTCGACGTTTGTTGGCGGCCCCACGGTCGGAGACTCTTTGGGCGACAAGCTCCTCGCCATATTCGCCGGCGACTTTGACAACCAGGTCCTACAGGTTCGTTATATACTCGATTGCTTTTTTACAGAAAGTACGCAGTATTGAGCGTCCCTTCAAACCAGGTTCTGCTCACGCACGCGATCCTCAATTCCAACTCGCGCCTTGTCGGGCAGATCCTCAAGAAAGGCGTCGAGCCAAGCATGCGCCTCTTTGTTTTGGCCGCTAAGGTCGGGGTCCCTATGGCGAGGCCTGTCATGGCCGCCCTGCGAGCCTGTCCTTACAACAAGCATCCTGACACCACTGTGTGCGACAAGGCCACCGCCACACGCTTCCAAGCTTTGAAGGACTCGCACGTCGGACCCAGCGCCGGCCGCTATAAGCGCTATCAAGTCAAACCACCCCCGCCGCAGGAGCTTGACGTGGCAAACCTCCGGAAGTGGATCGAAGCAGTGAGTTCTGTTTCCACTATTGACTGAAGTAACTAGAAGCTCAAGCCTTCCGCATCGATGCAGATCGAGTCGATCGCCAAAAAGGATGAGGACAGCAGCAAGCGGTACAACGCGGCCAACAAGCTCCCAAAGAGCGATCGCTCCGCCTTCTTCAGAGAGCTCAAAAGGTGGATCAAGCGCTTCCAACGGGACATTGAAGAGAAAGAGGCCAGCGCGATCGCCGTCGGAAAGCCCGCTGTTCCTGTGGCAAGCGTCGCACAGGCCAAAAGCGCGGTTGAGCACACGCAGATCAGCATTCCCCAGCCCGCCCCCCAAGAGCTCGAAGAAGGCGAGCTGGTCGAGGAGGAGCCCGAGGTGAATCAGCAGCCAGCGGTCGTCGATGATGAAGACGCCACGAATGGTGCCCAAGTCCTCGTGCAACTGCATGCGGGAAGGCAAGTCGACCACATACTGGCGATGATGTATGGGCTCTCATAGGGGGTCTTAATGTCGGGGTGGCTTTTGGGGCTTCGCCACCTGCCGCCACCTACAGCAAACTTGTAAACTAGGCTCTCCAATGTAAAATTTTGATCGTGGTCGAAAGAAAAGATCGGAGGCCTTGGAACGCTTGCCTGTTCGGATGGGCGAGTAATCTACTGTGCTCTAATGCAAGATGCTGTCTAATCGTCCGCTTCTACCGATGCGGCGCCCTGGTCAAACCGGACAAACAAGCTCTGGAGTGCGGTGATGGCGCAGAAGGAAAGGACGAAGCCCCAAATCAAGTACGGCCGTCCGGTCTCCTGTGACTTGGCGTATATAGCGTTCAGGACAAAAGGGCCAGCCGCTCGCCCCAGTGCCGAGAGAGCGTTGCTGATCCCATTTATCCGTCCTGCAATCGAAGGACTGGGGCACACGTTATTGAGAGCCATCAACGACAGACTGTGACAACGAGTTGATCCATGCACTGAGAATGAGAAGAGCGTATCCACGCACGGATATTGTACGTCGCCCAAAGCGTAAACGACCATGGTGAGCGCGAGGAGAGGCCATAGGCGGAGAGCTGGCGTGCCATCTTGGACCCAGGCGCCGGGCTCGCTGAGTTCGAGGTAGTTCATCAGTGGCAGCAGCCCAAAGGCGACCATCCACATAGAAACGCAGAACCGATACAATGTTTGGGAACCAAACCAGTCGCTGACTGGCCGGAACAGGACAAGGCCAAAGAAAATCGAGAAGACGCCCCGGAAGGAAAGGCACGAGGCGATAGACCGGGAGTTGAGCGCCAGCCCGCCCAGTTCCTGCCCTTCGCGTCAGTGCGTACGCAATTGAATGTCATTTTGCCACTCACTGGGGACGAGTACGCCCAGAGGACAAAGATGGAGTCGAAGCCGAGACTGCAGAATATGGTGCAAAAGGAGGCTCCGAACATGTGGAGGATTCCAGGAATGCGAGCGATCTGTCGGAAGCCGATTTGCTGCTTTTCAAGGACCTTTGGCGAGCCGAGCAAAGGTTGTCGCTCGGTGGCGTCGCCCGTTAACTTGGCTGCCTTTTCTGGCGGTAGTGTTTCTTCGAAGAAGAAGAGGAAGACGGCAAAAGTAAGAAGGCTGTATAGAGCGACGGTGAAGCAAGGCAAGAAGAAAGGGAAGTGGCGTAAAAAGTCGATGTGGGCAAAGATGGAGTCGGGATATTGGCGGGCAGGATCAACGAGGACTCCTCCAACGACCTGGTAACTTGTGCTTCAGCGATTGGCCCGAATCGTAAGAGATGGACCTACAGGCGCTAAGATCAAGGTGACGTCGAAGCTTGAAAGCAGCAATTGAGGAGATGATAATGCCGAAGCAATGGCCAAAGCTTACCAAACAGCGAACAAAGGGTAGACACGGCTTTCATCGCTCTTGTCGAGCACATCGCCGAGTGCCTGATTAGCATTTGAGTTGCGTTGAGAGAACCAAGAAGGGGATCTGAACCCACCGCTCGAAGGACTGTGCTGCTGGAGCACAAAAGTCCACACAACCCTCTTGCAATTAGAGCCCAAACGAACTGCCCGCCGTTGATTAAGGCCCGCACATTCGACTCAGGCTACTATGAGAGCCTCACAGTCTGAGCCGTTCCAAACAGAAGCATGCCTGTTGCCAGCCCGAGCATGCTAACCAAAAGGATAGGCTGGGAAACAGCGCTCGAAGCACATTTAAAGCATTCTCTGAAGCAATAGGACCAGGGGCTGACCTTTCGCCCAAAGATGTCGGAAGCAGTGCCCCACGCTACCATTGTACAGAACTGGCTCACGGCCAGCAAGCTCTCAATGAGCCCCGAATATGTGCCAATAGAAGCCTTGGGCACTTGAGGCAGCAAATGCTCAACCATCTGATTCCTGGGGGAGTATGTAGAGTAGCTTTAGGCTCCAGCAGGCAATGTCGAAAGAAGTCTCCAGCACTCACACGAACGGAACTGGCGCGGCTTCAGGCTTCAGTACGCAATGTAAAAAGAACACTGCGTCACTCACAGATGACAGTATACGCCGCCGGCTCTGTGATCTTGGTTCAGACAGGGCTCAAGAACTTTTTGATGATATGGGAACGAACCAGCCATGCGGCCCATCAGCAGGACTGCCAGTTGGCCATTTCGAAGCCTGGGCATTTTGAGCCTATCGAGCCGTGTTGCTGGTGGTCGAAGAGAACAAAATGGAGATTTGATTGTGCAGCGGGCAACACAGTACAGTGACTCAGAGATAGTGCGGTAGGGAGTCACCGGCACGTTGGCGATGGGTAGTTCTCGACTATATTATCCAGACTGAGCCAGCAGGGCGTAGAAGAGCGAGAGCAAGGCTGCTCGTCGCCGATGCCGGACGACATCAAGTCGTTCCGCTCCTCGGCTCCAGGAGCGCCACCGCGGCGCACCCCTTCTAATCTCGTCAAGCCTCTACAATCCATTGCACATGTTCTCAAAAATGTCTACAAATCCATAAAGAGAGCGTGCTGGCGTTCGCTCTTCATGCGCTGGCTCTGAATACTGCCCGGCTCGCTCGGCTTGCCATCCTCCTCCCACGACAACAGACCGGTGTAGTTGAAAGGAGCTAGCTTGGCGGGAGTGCAGTACTTGGCCTCCAAATGGCCGTCGAAGGACCAGGCGGCGCTGCCCTCTTGAGCATTGAGGATGATTGAGTTTTGGCTCTCCATTGCGACGTCAAAGTCGTTGAAGTTGAAGGGTGTAAGAAGGACCGAAGAAGTAGCCAGGTTCGTCAATGTGTGGGGCGAGTCTTCAGCGCGAGGGATGTGGTGGGTGCCGAGGTTGAGCCAAACAACAAGGTCCTCCTGCTCCAAGCTTTCACCGTCGAAAAACTTGCTGAAGTCGACGGTAGGCTATGCAGGTTCGTCAGCCTCAAGGCACCAAGAAGACACAAGCAGATGCAAAAAAGACCCACCTTGCCAGGCAAGTTCATATTCCATTGCGAGGAAGAGTAGAGCTCGCTGTCGTGGTGGCGCGAGACGGAAAGTGAGTTCTTTGCCCAGTCGACGTTCTTCTCCGTGCGCTTGCAGTTGAGGTTGGTCAGGTGGACAGCGCTTTGACCAGCGTGAATGGCGTAGCCTCGCTTTTCGCCCCACTTGTTCGTTTGGTCTTCGTTGGTGATGACAAAGACTCCCTGTCCGTTCTTGGGGTATTCGAGGCGGCCGCCGTCTTCGGTCTTGACCATGTTGCGCACAATCTTCTGTTGAACGACCGGACCCCAATCGTCTCCAAACCAAGGCTCTTCGACTGACTCCACCTCGAGCGTGACTACATTAATGTGAGCAAGTGGTGGCTGTTGCTACCAGCGGAGTGGCTTACTGGCCATCAAGGAGTTCTTGACACCCGCCACGTCGAAGTCGACCTGTCAAACAAAGCAGCCAGTCAGGTTCGCGTCCTCGATTGTTTTTTACCGCCTACCTTGTAGTTGAGCACATGATCGTGCAGACTGCCCATACTTGTCTCACGAATACGGTGACCAAAGGCTCTCTGCTGGTCATCCCAGACGCCACCTTGGAGGTAACCGGAGGCCGACACGCGGAGCTCCAGCGAGCCATCAAGCTGGAAGGTGTAGTCTGCGAGCAGCGTTTTAGAGAAGAGAGGAGGAGAGAGGAGAGAAGAAATAAACCTTGGAGATAGTCATAGTTGCCCACCTAGTCAAAGGCGAGAGGAAGAAGGTCAGGAAGAAGGGGAAGAGCAAGGTCGACGTGAAAGCAAAACTCACGGTAGAGATTGAGCGGACTATAAGCTCGTAGCCTTTGATGGCTCCCATTTCGTCTTTGAGCCATCCAGTGTGTCGTGAGAGTGGGCGGGCCGAATCACGTTCGAAGACGCAGATGGCTGACTCTCGCCGCGTGGTGCCAGTGTTGGAATGCACAGTCGCGGGAAGGTAGAGCGCGTCCGCTGGGCAATCATAGCCCTTCATGAGCTCCCGCACCAAGCCACCCATACCAAAGGCGCGATCGAGCCAGACGGTCGAGGCTTGATGGGGATCGTTCCCAGAGTATTGCGCCATGGCCTCCTGCGGCTGGATCTGGTAGATGATGCGCTCTCCTCGAAACCTGATGTCATTCAAGAAGACGCCCATGTCGTATTCGAATCCGAGGTCTGAGGATTTGGAGTTTAGCCAAGTCCCTCGCTGAACTCATCGGACCCACAAAATTGCCAGCCCATCCATGTCACAAAGTTCTCTTTGGAGTCCACTCGGAACCTCGGCCCATCGAAGGACACACTGCGAGGGCCTGCTCTGTCATCCAAGTCTCTTGGCTGCCCCTTGTTGGTCCTTGACCTAGAAGCCCAGTCGGATTTCATCTCGGGCTTCTCGGAGCGCTTCAGCGTGCCGGCCGTGTAGGCGGCCAAAAATTCGGCCATATTGTCGAATATCTGGTGGTTGTAGACGACTTTGAGGAGCTTCCATTGAGCAGGGTCCTGGTATCGAATCAGCGCAATTGAGCGGGCGGGCCTCTGTATACCGAAAGACAATTTCTCCCACCGTTCCGCTCATTTCTGTGTAGCAGTAGAAATCGACTGGGTGCAAGAAAGAGCCAGGCACGTTGAGCTTGAAGGGATGCCACAGCCGCCGCCAGGATCCATCGTATGAAGCGGGCGCATTCGCAGCAATGACCAGTGTGTCATTTTGCAAGCCATGGAACTCGGCACCAAACAAGTCTTGCGTGATATCCGCAATGGGCTGCATGAAAGTTCGAATGAATGCGGCCATGTCCGTGTCGTCGTTGCCGAAGAAAGAGCGGGCATTGTAGGGAACGTTCGGCTCGTGATAGATCTCGGTCAACTGCCTGATGGTGGTATCCTTAGAGATAGGCAGAGGTCCGATGAGCCAGTCTTTGAAAACAGGTTCGGCCAGAGCGCCGTGTTGAATGATGGCGTGTGCATACTTTGGCGGCGGCGTGTCTGTTAGACCATCGAGGTACTCCAAAGCGGCACGTTTGGGCGGTTGGAATGCCTGAAATATCGGCTTAGACCCAGGCTGGACAGAAGAGAAGACCTTACCTCCAGAACCAAGAGGACGTTATCCGTTGGCACCGAGCCCTTCCACTTGGTCAAGTTCAAGCCTTGCTCCTCTTTGAACAACCATTCGCGAATTTCGAGAGCCTCTTCGCGATTGACATTGGCCCAAACGTCTGAAAGGGCAGTTTAGCTGGCATGATTGCTTGACAATGCAGGGTGCCTTACTCTTTCGCGGTGCTTTCACCGGCAAAGCGTCTGTAGTCTTACAAACAGGTGCCAATCCAGCAATTGATTCAACCTCGCCGGCGCTGCACGCGACACCACAATCACATGGGGCAACGACCAAAATCGCTGATAGCATCCGCCACTCACAGGTCGGATCGGAACACGTTGACGATAGACAGCAGCGCCAAGGTCAAGCAGACCCAGGTCGAAAAGGACAAGTAGCGAAACCAGGCCCGCGATCGCTCAGGCAAATACACGACCTGCTCCTCGACACCGAGTCGCTTTTCGCCGGTGTTGGCCAAAAGCAAAGCCGACACGTCATCCTTCTCGCTGGCCATTCTCCTATCTTAATTGCGGAGTCAACGACGTCGCTGTCTTGAGGAGAGAGCAGGACGGAGGAATAGGCAGCGCCAGCTCTAAATGAGTCGCGCGTCGCAAGGAATCGCTTGCGCTTCCCCAGCTTTTAGGGTGGCGATAAGGGAGTCAACCAGTGGTGGTGGTGAGCAGGCAACTGTACATTTCGAAGTGAGGGGAGAGGTGGACAGACTATGAGAGACCCGCAGTCGCATACAACACCAATTTCGTTATGAGCTCTTTCGTGAAATCCACAAGGTCGGCGCTTGACCCCCACGCTGCTGAGATGGGCTGCACGAGGCCTGCCGTCACCATCAACAGGGTTAGCCAGAGGCGCCTATGCCCTCGTCAAGCAGCATATTGGCGCCCGACCCCAAAGGTGTTGGCCGACCAAATTCTGTCCAATGCGACCTACTTGAGCCCAGAAGCTGCAAGATCAAATCAAGAGACAAAACGAACCTAATGACTTTAGAGGCGCCAGTCCTTTCACATCTCTGCCCACCCAGTGCTCTCCATCCCTTCTCTCCCAGAGACCTGCCAAGGGAATCGCCGCTTAGCACTCGCTTTAGCTTCAGAAAAGGAAGATAGGAAACGGACCAGACTCAAAAGCAAGACGACGGCCTGAGCTGCGCAGCCCATCGAGAAGCCGCGGTAGAGCTGCCTCAGGCCCCCGAACCTGGACGAGCTCCACTCCTTGATCTTGGTCGCCTCCTCCTCGTCCTCGTCATCCTCCGCCTCCCCTCGCCTCCTGGTCGACGACCGGCGCTTCTTGCGCGCGGCCAGCGTCGGCGGCAGGAAGGAGGTCTCTTCGGTCACGATCCGGTAGGTCGCCTCCACCATGCCGGCGTACGGCACCGGCCGGGTTTCAACGCAGGCGCGCAAAGATCTGTGGGCGCGAGAGCTGACGGAGAGCAAGGAAGCGCGGGACTGGATTTGGAGCCGCCGGCGGATGGTCTCGATGGGCAAGGTGACCAAGAGCGAGGTGGAGGAGAGGACGAATTCGAGCACCGAGTAGAGCGCGGCGTGGTCGGAAGCGGAGACGCCGAGGACGCGCTCGATGATGAGGGGCGCGGCGAGGTGGAAGAAGGGCCGGAGGGTGCAGTCCAGCAGAGTGGGAATGAAGAGGTTGGGGTGGAAGTAGATGGAGCCCAGGCCGCCCTCGTTCTCGATGATTTTCGTCAGGGCGTCGATGGGCCCGGTGTAGGACGCGTGGCGGGGCTGGGAGGACTGGACGATCATCCTGGTCTTGATGAGGTCCAAAGGGGAGACGATCAGGCCAGTGAGGAGGTGGGAGGCCGTGTGGATGATCAAAGGGATGGTAGGATGCGGCGAGTGCACCAGCGGCAAAGAAGGCAAGGACTCGGGAGGGGCGAAAGCGGAAGTCAACAGCGAGAGGAGGAAGGGCTGGATGGCGGACGCCAGCGCATCAATGCTGAACGCCGTCATTTGGCCTGTTGGAGCAAGATGTGAGAAGATCAGAAAGGGCTTGGGCCTGATTGAAGAGGTGCGCGGTCCAACCTTTCCAGAGAGCCAGCCAGCCTTCGCCTTTCCACCGCCCGATGCTCTTGATCATGTCCCACACTCCACCAGTGATGATGGTAGGCAGGACGTGCTCCGGCCTGGTGGCGTGGTCGTAGATAGAAGTGCGCTGGATGTAGCCCGCTCGGTCCTTCCTGACGTGCTTCTCCTTGCGCTCCGGGGGGTTCACGTTGGACCAAGGGCGGGAGGTCAAGTCTTGGAAGTAAGCCTCAGCTTCGGCCTCGTCGCTCAGCTGGACATGGCGAGACCGGTTTCAGCCTGCGAGCGCTCCTCCTGGGCAACAAACAAACGCACCTCGCCCTCCTCCTCCTCCTCTGACAGGTCCCACTCGGCCTCCCCGGCCCCAGCCAGCATCACATCGTGCCTTGGGATCCACTGCACCTGCAGCAGCGTCTTGCCCACCTCAAAAGGCTGCACCAGGCCGGTCGAGGCAAAGCCGAGGAGCGACGTGGACAGGAAGCCCCTCATGCCGCCCATGCCGGAGCCGCCAATTGAGAAGTCGTCGGGCGTGGAGAGCACGTCGTCGACCCTGGAGTAGCGCGAGGGCGAGACGCGGGCGGGGGACGAGGCGAAGGGCGCAAAGCTCGAGTCCGCGAACGTCTTGTCGCTCAGATCCGGAGCCACATAGTCTGCCCTCGCCTGGCGTTAGTCAAGCACTGCTGGTCCATAGATACAACGCACAAGGCCGCAGAGGGTGGCTACCACTGCCGCCCGAGAATGGCGAGCTCATGCCGCCTTGTTTGTTGCTCGAAACAGGTCAAGTGTCGTTGGCCGCCTATGAACTCCCTGCCTTTTTGTCTTGCCTCCTTGCTCCTTGCTGCTCCTGCTTTATAGTGCTTGCTCTAACGGACTCAACTTGCTGGCATGCACCAACTCGTCCATGATCCTAGATCCTGACTTGCCGAGTTCAATAGCCTCAAGGTTGGCTCCTACCGGGCGAGTTGGCTTGGTTGAATCAGGATTTGGGCTCTGTTGCTGGATGACACGCGTTGTAAATGAAGACTCGAAATGTCGAAACTGTAACGACCTGTTCGGCGGTGCTCTTGGAGGTTTGGCCCAGCTAGGGTTTGCCCTTCAGCGCTCTCCGACCCGACTCCATAGCAACTCCTGGACATAATGCTGCAGGACCAACCACCACAGAATCGCCTCAAGACTCTTTCGGAAATTGCCCATGCAAAGAGGGCTACTGACGCCAGGCTTCTTTGTCTTGCCATCCCCGCTCCTCCGTCCGTCGTTGGCTACCAGGATCCGTTCGAACTCTTGGGCCTGCGAATTAGAGATGAGATCAGCGCCGAGCTGAAGGGAGATGGGGCGATCACTGCCGTAGCGAACGGCGTCAACGACAGATTGCGAGCTGCCTTGTCTGACTTCCGAGGAAGCCATGCTGCCGACCAGGTCAACTTTGCCACGGCTGATCAGCTCAAAAGTGGTTTCACGATCGCTAAGCGGCGTGAAGCTGGCAGTAAGGAGCTATCACTTCAGCTTGCGTTCGCGGTCAAAGTCAATGGCAAGAGCTGCATCGTGGCGGCCATCGCTTCTACATTGAATCTGAACGTGGACATAGTAGACATCAGCTCGGACCACTGGAACGATGCAGCTGGCTACAACGCCCAACAAGTGGACGTCCGTCATGCAGCGATGCTCGCCCATTTGCCTCCAGGACATGCTCGCCCAGCCTCGGGTCAACAATTTCCAGTTTTTGGATCTCACATCAAGCCTGGAGCTTGCTGTGCTTTTGCTGACGGCGTCCGCGTTCACCGGGATTGGGAAGGCCTCGGGTTAGCTCGAACGCTCCACCATTACTTGGACTTGGTCTGCCTGTCGTTTCGTTGTCGCAAGCTGCTCAAAGGCGCCAGCCCTGAAAATTTCGACATGAAATTCCCAAACGACAAGTACACGAGCGAAATGCATGGTGCTGCCAGGCTTGCAGTGGGTCTGTGGGCCCGGCCAGCTGGTTACCGATTGGGCCATACCATTTGGTACGGCTCTTGGGATCGGGACATTTGGGCTTTTCGCCACTATCTTGAGAATGGTAGGCGGCTGCTTCTTGCTTGCGCCAGATGCCCTCTTCATCTCCTTCCTGGACAGAAGTGCCTCCCAAGCCAGACGACTGGGATCACATCTTCTGTGCTCCAAGCCCTGGCTTCCTCGAAGGTCAAACTCTTCTTGCCGACATCAAGCCAGTTCATTTCCCGTATCCTCCCAAGCCACTCTCTTGAACGTTTGCCACTCCCCGAAAGAGGCGGGCCTGCGGGCGGGCTTGTCCACGTTCGCTTGTTGGCATTTCATAGATTCTGTTTCCTTTCATGCCAATCGAACCCTCTTATTGTAGACCCAGTGGATAAGCGTCAGGGAGTTTGAGGCTCACCGCCGCCTCCGTCACGATGAGATTCCGCGAAATGGGTATATCATGATTTCAGACCAGGTTTGAAAAGGTCAAAAAAGAAAGGTCTGAAGCGGGAATATGAAAAGAGCTACAAGGGCTTCTGAATTATTGGACAAGGAAACCGCCAAACAAAAGGCTTAAAAATGGTGGCAAAAAAAGAAGCCGCCAGGGGTAAAAGATGCGACGAAGATTGTCGAGGAACGAGGAACGACGACGTAAAGAAAGCTTTGGGTTGTGATTTCGTTTCGGGGGGTTTGAGCTGTTGTTCAAAGGTGGAGAGCGAAGAGTGATGCCAGTGTCGCCACCACCAAGACCGTCGTCCCTTGAGGCAGGTTGGACAGCGCGCTCGACTCGGTGAGAGAGGTGGAGCCGGAAAGGGTGTTGATCTGCTGCAAGAAAGGGTCCCCGCACTTGACGCCCAAGCTCTTCCAAAACTGGGCCTGGTTGGCCAGCAGCAGCGAGTTTTGCAGGCCGGCCACGTAGGGCACCTGGGTTTCGAAGGCGATGTAGGCGGCGAAGATGGCCTGGGTGCAAGGGATGCACAGCGCAGCCGAGGACATGGACGGGTTGAGGAAGAGGAAGGCCAGGTTCGTGTTGGTGAAAGTGGTGGCATTCGCGGTGATGATACCTTGGGTTGGGTCGCCCGTCGGCGTTGACGCTGGAGCTGAAGTGGTGCCAGAGGCCGAGGCGCCTGACGCCGTCGACGCGGTCGAGTTGTCGGCCGGAGCGCGAGCGATGAGGGCGGCCCCTCGGTGTAACAGCCGCTTGGCAACCGAGTTGCTCCCTGATGACAGCTGGACGTAGAGATTTTGGGGCTTTAAGGCGTCCAAGGCAAAGTTGGCAATGTTAAACGTGGTGTCCAGCTTCAGCGAGTAGCCCTTGATCGTCGCGTTGGCGACGCCGATGTCCGACTTGGACGGCGTCCCTCCTGTCGTGGCGTTCTTGGGAGCAATGCCACTTGTTGCAGCTGCCGCCTCGGCTGAAACACCGCTGCCGGAAGCGGTCGCAGCGGAAGAGTTGGAGCTCCCGCCGGCGATCTCGAGCAGGCAAGAGTTGCCAGTGGCCGAGTCGGTGGTGCACATGGCGCTTCTTAACGGCGACACGACGTAGATCGCATCGTAGAGGGCCTACAGTGGCAGAAGCACGAATATGAGCACAGGAGGTCCATGCGTTTCAGAAACGGGCGAGGACTCACAATAACGGACTCGACAGCCTGCGGGCCGACGAGCTCCGTGCTGCACGCATCTGAGAACTGGCTGAGCACAGACTGGAGGATGGAGGTGGAGCAGAAGCCGATGGTGGACTGGCAGATGGAGATGAGCGTGGACTGGATGGTGGTGAGCGACTGAGGCTTGGTCGCCGTGGTCGGGTTAAACAAGGCGGTGGCGTTGAGCAGCTTGGAGGTGCAGCTGTTCAAGGTCGAGTCGGCGTCGAGCGAGCTGAGGAACGAGGTGCAGCCATCCGAGATTTCTGAGCGGTTCTCGCGGGATCAGCATCTCCGCGCCTTCCACGCCGGCATCGAGAGCAAGGGAACGCACGCTGGCCTGCTGCCCCAGTCGCCATGACCGCCAAAGCTGCCCATAACACGCTCTGCCTGCGCCGCTTCCCGCTTCCCATGGCTTTAACACTTGAACAGAAGAAGCCGACCTCCTAAAAAAACCGCGGGCGCTTGCAAATCCCTCAGGCCGGCTGGGGGATCAAGGCGAGGGCGGGCGTTGTATAACGAGTGGTGAAAAGAACAAAAGAATGTGTAACGAAGTAAAGTCGCAAGAAGTGAGCCCTCAGAGCATCGATGTCCTCGAAGAAGAAGCCGGTAAACAAAGCTCGGAAGTCGAGCCGGGCCAGACCTGAACCTTGTGGTACTCGGCAATAAGACCTCGCAGAGGCGCCTGCGTTGCAGTGATAATGAAGATGTGAATGGGAGAGGACAAGGAGACGCGCGGAGGACGCCGCCGACATTGCAACCGTCTTCGTGGCCACGCAATGGGGATCTGCTTCCGGCCAATCCCTGCCCAACGGTCTTTTGCAGTGCGTGATCATTGCCGCAGGTGGATGTGGACGTGATTGGAATGCTGCAAGGTTTAGCACCAGATTGGGGCCGGGCTCGAGTGGTTGCCGTAGTACTTAGTTGCCAGCGACGCGGGCGGCGAGGCTGAGTGGCGGAAGACGCGACTCGGAGGCGTGAATAAAGTGGATGGCGCGGCGGAAGCTTGTATCACGCTCGCCTTCGTCAGGAGCGAGATGAAACGCAGCGAGCGCGCAAGCAGCTGGCGAGACCGACACCGTCCTGAGAGCGAAAGGCCACACTCAACTCCAGATGCACTTGAGGAGAAGGAGAGGCTAGCTCACCCTTATCTCCTAACCATGGCGTAACCAAGATACTGGGACACTCTCCAAGAGTGAACAAGGTAGATCAGAATCGGCAATCAAGGCGCCTCTTCCCGGATAGCTCGATCCAGCGTTTGCTCCCAGTCCCTCGCAAACTCCTGTGCGCTCTTCCCTTGGCTCAAAGCAATCACTTCGGTTGGAAACCTGGACGCTGAGAAGGTCGGCATGGACTGGGACGCTTGCATTTCGTCCTCGATGGTGCGGAGCAGTGGCGCGTTCGCTGTCGTCGAGAAAGCGGATTCGAGGAAAGGCCATTCGAATAGTAGAGCATCGGTGTGCTGCGTCCACGGGTTGAAGTCTAGTAGCAGCACCCGCTCTAGGTTTTGAGTGAGGTAAACGTCGAAGGTGTCTGCAAGCCAAGATCACCAAGCTCAGCATCCAAATGCGTGCAGAGCGAGGACCTTTGCGCACAGTCAGAGCTTGGAAATGCTGGAGAGACGTGGTCTTCAAAGAAGTCGGCGATGAGCAGCTTGATTTGAGCCCTCGTCGACTCTGGTTGCAGGAACGAGTAATAGACCGAATCCCTTTGGCAGATCGCTGGTGTTCGAGCCGTGAGTCGGGTGAAATCGAAAAAAATGCGAGGGCTCGCACCTAGCAGTTTCTGGCTCCTAACGAAGCACCGAAATTCTGACGACCGAGGCACATCGTACCACTTCTTCAACACCAGCTCAAACTGCTCTGGCTCTCCTTCTGCAGAGTCTTTATCTTCACACGCATCGTATGCATGCTCCAGATCGTGAACGATGAAGTCGGACGCCTTAAGTAGCATGAACACTTCCTCCGCCGTGGTGCACCGGAGATGCGGGCTCGCCACAATCCATTCAGCGTCCTGCTCTAGCCAAGTCAGTAATCAGTCATCAAGAATTTGATAATGTATGGAAAAGCCTCGGACCTGGGGACAAGACCAGTTGAGCTTGGGGAAGACGGCGCCGTAGCGGGCAATGGCATCTTCAATGCCCTTTTGAAGCTCTGGGAACGAGTACGAGGGCTGGTCCCATTCTTCAGAGCCGTATTCATCCTCCAGGTTCGCAGAGGGGCCATTTGAATCCGGCACAATGATCCCATCTGCCCGCAAATATTCCACAAAATCCGAGTCCAGTGGCAGAATGACAGCTCGCAGGGCCACTTTCTTGAGCTGAGGGTACCAATGAGACATCTTGCAGGCATCTACGTCTCTTCTAAGTAGTGGCGGCATTGCCATTTTGGCGAAAACCGGGTGGACGAGTCAAGCGAAGAAATTACTTTCTGTGTGCAACTAGAGGCTAAAGGCGCCAAGATGTGGGCGCTGGGACCTGGATGGACCACTCGCTGTATATATCTATTAAGATGGGCGAAAGCCTTATGGAACTCGAAAAAGGGACAGAAAATGCTTGATGCAAGCTGCTGCCCGCCTGCGTGCCGCGGCCGCCTGCCATAGTCTACAACAATCCGCCACCTTGCACTTCTTATGACGCCGACTTCCTACATGTTGAAGAAAGCTCGGCGGCGCGCTTCGCTGGCGCCGCCTCGCGGCCAATGGAGGAGAGAAGGCAAGCAAAGTGCTCGCCGCGAAGGTCCATGGGATGCCTCGAGGATGTCTGACGGGTTGTCTCCGAAAACGAGGGACGAAAAGTTGAGGATGGACCTTGGATGTTCCATCCAGGTAATTTCGTGGCGGAGCGTCCCAGAACCGTGACTCATGGACTAGCTTCAAGGTCTGTACAAGCGCGTCTGAAGAGTGTGGGAATCGTTGCGGTCATGACTCCACGTAATGCCGTTCGAAGATGGCTTTCGTGAACTGCCCGAATGTGAGCCCGTCCTCCCCAATCACCTCGTCGACGTCCGGCTGTAAGAAGACAGCCAGAGTCTGGCGAGTGACCTCCCCTTCCTTTTGTGCTTCTTGCGGTAAGGCTGCACGGACTTTGGCGGGAGCCGGGCCAGAGCACGATCCGGCTCTAACACAGTGTGGCGTAGCTTGGAGCCGGCCTCGACTAAGGACTTGCAGGGCCCTGTGAAACTCATCGTCAGACCAAAAAGAAACCGCTTCGAACCAAGAACCTCACTCTCCGGTTTGAAAGGCCATGCAATCAGGAGGGATGACGGCCCGGATGGAACTTGATGAGGCCCGGGGCCGAATGAAAAGGCCGGCATCATCCGAAGGGCAAGGTATGGGGTATCTCGAAGAGACATCGTCCAATGGATGGAAGTTGTATTGGGCCGAAGTAAGAGCAGTGATGAGCGAGTGATCGCAATGCCACGCGCAGAGGTCTTCGTCGGCTGAAAGAGTCGGCTGAGAAGACGAACCGGAATCGAAACTCAAGCGCGCTCCTTCAGGTGCGTAATAGTGAAGCAGCCGAGCTTTGCTAGTTTGCGACTCCTTGATCATCCTCGCAAAAGAGACTGACGAGTCCAGATACTTTGAGACTGTGATTAGCAATATTAGACTGTATATCATGGATGGGATGCAGTAGTAGACACGCACTGAGACCATCGAGGGCCCGGGCGAGCAGTATGCCAACTTCACGCATGAACGCTGCCAGAGCCTTGAAAGCTTCTCTGTACCCGGCGCAGTCTTCTTCTGACGGCCAAATATTGGGTCGAAGGTAATGCTGCTCGCCCTCGGCTTCAGGCAAGACATCATCGCCCGGCCTCGCATAGAAGGAGCCCTTCGAGACGTCTTTGGGTACTTCTTAGGCACGATCTTCCAAGTCTAACTTGAAAACGCTTACCTGGCTTCCCGTTGAAGTGCTCTTTGCCCCGACTCCATCCAAACGAGTACGAAGAGGGCGCGTCGACGTACTTCTCCTTGACGGCATCCGGCAGCTGAGCGAAATCGCATGCTGCAAGCGGCGCCATCAGAAGGAATCTCGCATTCAATGCTCAACAGGCACCTTTTGAGAGGCAATTCTTCCTCAAGGCGGCGAATTCGGCGGGCAGGTCGGACACAATCAGCAAGCCGAGGGACGCTTCAGAGCCAAATGCCTCCAGAAAGAGGTCGTGCAACGACGAGATATCGTCTTTTAGCAAGTCTGAGTAGCGAATGGACACCGGCGAGGACATTTTTGCGGAGGACTTCGCTGTCGCCGGAAGAGAGCATCTTCGACCGAAGCAGCGAGCGACTTGACGCAAGATGGACAAGGAGCTTTCAGACCTCGTGATTGGGCTGATTGGCATGGGAGGTGAGTGTCTGAGGGCGAAATGGTGAGGTCGCAACTCAAGCAAACGCAGAAATGGGGCGGATGTACGCCAACAGGCTGAGCGAGGCTGGCTTGCAGTGAGTGTCTTTTCCTCGCACCCTTTTGACATTTACCAATGCTTTGTTATCAGTTTGAATGTTTGCGACCGGCCGGAGGCATTCGAGGCTCTACAAAAGGACTACAAAGGTCCGCTCTCGCTTGACTCATGAGGGCGCGGAGGACTTTGTCTGATGGTCTCAATACATACGCGCAGACCGTTCTGGTGTTAAAGTGCTTCGAGATGGGCACTTGGTTTCAAGATCCAGCGACCTGATCATTTACTCTGTCGAAGCGGAGTTCATCGACCAAGTCGTTGGCGAATACGGACCATGTATGCGGTCTCCCTTCCAACCCTTCCATTTCACTATATTTAACGTCGTTATGAATCAACAGCAACTAAAGTAGGGGCGATTGTGGCTGGCCAGACTTCGGTCAAGGCGCCGGAGCGATTGGCGTTCGAGAAGCACTTGCCCGCCGACGTCGCCATCCTTTCTCTTCACTCTCTTCACGGCCCGACAGTTTCTCCAGAAGGACAACCACTTGTCAGTACCCAGATTTGATCAATCTTACAGGCATAAAAGTTTGCGGTTTCAGATTCTCATTCGGCACCGAGCCTCAGAAGAACAGCTGGCTCTGGTAGAACGCATCATGGCGCCTTTGAAAAGTCGATTTGTGTACATGACCTACGACGAGCATGACGAGGTCACCGCGAATACGCAAGCTGTCACTCACGCTGCCTTTCTCAGGTGGGCAAACTCCCACTGTATCCGCTCTTAGGCAGAGACTGATGCACAGGTTGTGTGATCACAGCATGGGCGCGGCATGGCGAAACTCGGGCAGCTTCCCGTGGGAGACGGAGCGGTACATCGGCGGCATCGAGACGGTCAAAGTCAACATCACGCTGCGCATCTACTCGGCCAAGTGGCACGTCTACGCCGGGCTCGCCATCCTCAACCCGGCCGCCAAAGCGCAGATCGAGCAGTACGCGCGGTCGACGACGGACCTGTTCAAGCTGATGATCGAGGAGCGCTACGACGAGCTGCGGGCGCGGGTGCTGGCGGCCAAGGCGTTCGTGTTTGGGGAAGGGGCCGACGCCCAGCGGCACATCTTTGTGAGCGACAAGGTGTTCAACGCGTTCACGGTCGGTCGGGCGCCGCCGGAGCACGACGAGCACCTCTCGTCCAACTCGCACCTCTCCCTGCTTGCCATGGTGGACTGCTGGGCCATCCTCAAGATCCGGCCGTTTGTGCACCTCGACCTGGCCGCTACGCCCATCTTCCGGCTGTGGTTCGGCGTGGTGGAGTACCTGTTTCGGGACGAGGCGCGGTTGGAGGCCACCTTCAAAGCGGCCGCGTACAACAAAACGCACCGGGCGGACGACGCCGAGTTTTGCGTGGCGGCACGAGGGTGGAGCCAGTGCGTCAGCTTTGGCAGCTTCCCTTGGTACCGCCACCGGTTCGAGGAGACGGCCGGGTTCTTTGCCCCTCGCTTCGAGGAGTCATCCAAGGTTCGCTCTCTCTTTTTCTAAGTCCTTCGTAAACTCAAGAGTGAGTGTTGGCAAACAGGTTAATGCTCAAATGATCAAAGAAGTGCTGGCGGACAAGCGGCCCAAAGCATGAAGCTAAACGATGCAGTCTCCTCCTCAATCATCTTGCATTGTACATCCTCTCTGTGCACGCGCATCCATCCATCTCTTGTTCATCATGGAAAGACTGGGCCAAAGTTGTAAAAATTTTGAAGGCTCCCTGCAAAAAGATTCGAATGGATCAAAATTTTGCTCGTTTCTTCAAAGAACAAGAGAGAATGGAGGGCAGGGTGTATCAGACAAAGTAAAATTAGGTAGCGAGAAATTTTCAGCAGTGACATCGTTCCCAAGGCTCCAGCTCGCCTTTCCCCCTTCCAGGCCGTTTGCCAGCCCAGAAGGGAGGAGCAGCAAAACTGAAGCCACAGAGACGAATCCTCTAGCCAAATGCACTCAGGTCATCATTTTGATGCGTAGCGTTGTTGTGTGGAGCGAGGAGGAGGAGCAGGGAGGGAAGCAGAGGCACTCACGAGTCGCAGAGCTCATCGCTGGAGCAGACGAACCTTCGCTCTTGGACGCAAACCGAGCCTTTGGGAGAGGCGCCATGCCTCGTGGTATTCCGTTCGTGCCTTCCACTTTGATGTCTAAGATATCGCAGCTTACATTTGGCGCAAACAGCAAGAACCCAAAGCCCAAGCCGCCAGAAGAGACGGTGCCGTTCAAGTACTCGCTCTTCCGTGCGTTCTCCCCCCCTCGTCTCTGCGCGCTTTAAGCTGACGCTCAGCGGCCTGGGTACTCACAGCGGGCAGCATCTTGGCCATCAACAACAAGAACGTCGCTTCCCTCTACGCGCGCACCGAAGCCCAGTCGTACTGGTCGCGCAGGTCGACCGAAGTCGAGTTCGAGGCCGGCCGCAAAGAGACCAAGCGGCGCAGGCTGCTCAAGGATGGCGAGGTCGACGAAGGAGGCTTGGGAGGAGGAGCGGGCGGCAGCTTGGCTATGTTGTTGAATGGCAATGGCGAAGGTGGAGCTGGCCCAGAGACCCAAGCCCAAGAGGCGCCGCCGCCCCCAGCGCTGAACGGCATGTCAGACGACAACGCGCAGCAGCAGGACTCGTCCGGCAAAGTCATCGTCCTGCACCCCGGCGGGCGAAACCTGCGCATTGGCCGGGCGGCCGACTCGATGCCTCTCTCCGTCTACAGCGTCATTGCGCGGCGGCAACTCCACAAGCCTTCCCCTCGACCAAAGCACGACTCCACGCCGACACCACTAGACCCGACGCTGGACGAGAAGATTGAGAGCATCAGAGAGGAGATCAAGAACCGGATGCGCCACTTCAAGCTCCGCCACCAGCTCAACGGCACCGCTCAGGCCGTCACCTACAACCAGCAGGTCACGCCCGACCTCATACCAGAGTTCAACGACCCGTTCAAGACCGAGTGGACGGACACCTCGGATCCCAAGGACGACTTTTTCGTCGGCGAGCATGTGCGTGGTCACCACCTACCTCATCAGGACTTCAGCTAATGTTCGACTTTGACGACCCACAGGCCTTGAAAATTGCCAACCCAGAGGAAGAGGGCTTCGTCCTGCGGTGGCCGTGGTGTCGCGGCACGTTCAACAACAACGGCAGCTACTCCTCCTCCGCCGAGATCCTCTCCGACATCCAAGATATCCTCACCTCTGTGCTAGCCGTCGACTTTGAGATTCCAGCAACAGAGTTCTCTGTCCGTTTTCCCCCCTCTTACTGATTAGTCCGCCTGACCATGATAGTGAAACGACACAGGAGCACTCTGTCATCCTCATCATTCCCGATTCATGCGATTCAATCTACCTCCGCGAAATGACGCACCTCCTGTTGAAGACCATGGGCTTCAAGCAGATTTGCGTCCAGCAGGTGCGTGGTTTGCCTCTGTTGCCCCTGTGTGGTTCTGAGCTCAAATCTGTCTCAACAGGAGAGCTTGTGTGTGACTTTTGGAGCGGGTCTCTCATCCGCTTGCGTGGTAGATATTGGCGCCACCAAGTGCAGCGTGGCCTGCGTCGAAGAAGGCTTTGTCCTCAATGAGAGCCGGTGTGTCTTGTTCACTCCTTGGCATTGGCCTGATCTGATCCGGTAGATTTCAGGATATCTTTGGCGTTTGGCGGCGACGACGTCACCCACTTCTTCCACCAGCTCCTACTCCGCGTCTCGTTTCCCTGCCAAGACCTCGACCTCACTCGGTCTTACGATTATCAGCTTGTCGAAGTGCTCAAAGAGGGCTTCTGTACGTTACAGGAGGTGCGTTTCTTCCTGTCCCTACCTAGCCTGTCGTCCGGTCTTGACCGAGCGCAAACCACAGGCGGAAGTCGCTTTCAACCTGTTCAACGTCGACGTGCGCCGGCCGAGCAAGCCGCTTCACAAGTACACGTTCAAAATGTTCGACGAGTCGATCATTGCGCCCATGGTGAGGGTCTCGCACCGATCTTTGGTGGAGCTCAAATTCAATGTTTGGTGTCGTCGAGCTTCACAGGCTCTATTCGCTCCGCATGTGGTCAAGTTCGACGAGCGGCCCGCCCCAGCGCCGCTATGGGGCTCAAAGACGAAAGTTGACGACGTGATCGACATGGGCATTTTCGGAGTGGTCAGTTCTACACGAACCGTTTCAAGTCATTGGAAAGGAAGTCTAACCGCGAACAAACACACAGACGCCAACCATGCGCAACGTCGTCAAGCTCATGTTCCTCCCTCCGCCCTTGCCGAACGGGCACCTGGCTATCCCCGACGACCGCACCCCGGAGCCCGGCATGTCCGACATCTCCAGAGCCAACAGCCCCAAGCCCGCCCTCGCGCGGCCACCAGAGTACCCAGACGAGTTTGTGGACGCCAACGCGGGCAAGGTGCCGCTGGACATCGCCATCGTCGAGAGCTTGAGCTCGGCCTTGCAAGAAGAGCGCATCAAGCGGTTCTGCTCTTGCATCATCGTGGTCGGCGGGTGCGCCAAGCTCGCAGGGATGGCGTGGGCGCTGCAGTCCAGGTTAGTCCACCACTTCGCTTGAGGGTGTTGGAGAACAAATTTTGACGAGCGAGCTGCAGAGTCGGAGGCTACATGGGCCAGCGCTTTCCCAGCATGCCAGCCGGCATCGTCACCCTCATCCCGTCGCCCAGAGAGATCGACCCGTCCATCCTGGCGTGGAAGGGCGTCAGCGTGCTGAACCAGCTCGAGGTGTGCGCCGACATGTGGGTGCGGCAGGACGACTACGACATGCTGGGCATGAAGGCTTTGAAGGATCGGATCATGTGTTTTGCGTAGCGGGGGAGAGGGCTGCAATCGGGCGAGCAGAGGCCTCTACGACCGATAGCTGCCGTTGATCTCGATATAATCCTTGCTCAGATCACAGGTGTAGCTGAAGCCCAACTGTCAGTTGATGCACCACGAGCTTTTCAGACCGGAAAAGGATACTCACTAGGTGGCGCTGCTCGAGCCTTTGCCCATCTCGACCACAATGTTGACCTCGTCCTTGTCCAGCATCTCCTTGGCCAACACCTCGTCAATCTCGGCGACGGGCTCTCCCTTGACCAGCAACGGCAGCTTGCGCCCATCCGGGTCCACAAAGGTCACGGAGACAAGTGACGGGTCAACCGTGAACTCTGCTGGGTTGGAGTAACCCACGGCGCACAAGATGCGGCCCCAGTTGGCGTCTGCGCCGTGAATGGCACATTTAAGCAGCATCGAGGTGGAGATAGTCGAAGCGATGTGGTGCGCGATCTCGTACGACGGGCATTCCTGTTGAAAGCAAATGGTAAGCAAGAAGAAGCAAGCCCGCTGCTTCCAGGATTGACGACCTACAGCGACGTGAATCGAGACAAATTTGGTCGCTCCCTCGCCGTCCCACACGATCAAAGTCGCCAGCTCGGTCAAGAAGGAGGTCAACTCTTGACGGAATTCGATGAAGCCTGGTCCGCCCTCTTCAATCAAATTCTTGCCTTCCCACGCAGCACCATTGGCCAGAGCAACGAGTGTGTCGTTGGTGGAAGTGTCGCCATCAACAGAGATTGAGTTGAAAGAGCGGTCGACGGCGTACGTGAGAGCCGACTGCAAGGCGGCTGGCGTTACGCCTGCGTCCGTGGCAACCATGCCCAGAAGGGTGGCGTGCGGAGGACCAGGCGGACCCATTCGGGGGTGTATCATACCAGCGCCCTTGTCGATGCCAACAAAGCTCGCTGGCGCGTCACGGCCAGGGATTTTGAACTGGCGGGTGCGCAGCTTCGGGAACGTGTCGGTCGTCATAAAGGCCCGGGCGGCGGCGTCCCACGATTCGAAAGAGGAGGAAAGAGTTGGCATGCACGACGCCTTGATGGCTGGCAGGATGCGGTGCATGGGGAGGTGCTGCCCAATCACGCCGGTGGACATGACCAAAGTATCGCTCTTTGCCTCAGAGCCGCGCGCCGATAGAGCAGCGTCGACCTCTTTCGACATAGCCCACGCATTCTCCAGGCCTTTTGAGCCGGTCACCGCGTTGGCGCAGCCAGAGTTGGTGATCAGAGCTTTCGCGTAAGGCGCAGACGCCAGGACGGCCTTAGAGACCTGCACGGGTGCCGCCTGGAACGCATTTTTGGTGAAAGAAGCCGCTGCAGAAGTCGGGTACGGCGAGGAGGACACGATGAGAGCCAGGTCGAGGGCGTCAGTCTTTTTCACGCCGCAGTGGACGCCCGTCGCGAGAAAGTGCGCCGGGAAGACCGGCTTTGCAGCCCGCGTCAACGTGAACCGCTCGGCCTTGGTGCTGATGGATCGCACAATTTGCTTCATGATGTGTTGAGTGCAAGAGCGCGAGTCAGAAACTTTTTTTTGGAAGCTCGGTGGAGGCAGGCTCACATCCTCTCCGAGTGGCGACCCTTGGTGAAAGGTCGACTCCGCACGGCCATGTCCAAGGCGTCCAAGACTCTCAGCAGTGCGCTTGATGACTTGAAAGGATCGGTAGGGCGTACAGAAAAGTTGATCGCGCCGAGGGCTGAGGCTTCTGAACAGGCCAAAGCTCGTGCAGAGGGCATTGCCAAATTCCGCGACCACTTCCACACAACCAGCAGCGTCGAGGCTGTCCCTGGCAAGCAGTGGTTGGAGATCATCAAAGCTCTAGGGAAGGTGGTCGCAGATGACCGCAATAGCTTTCTCAAGAAGCAAGGGGAGAGCAAGGACGCGGCCGCCTTGCGCCGCCTGACAGAGTCGTCGGCGCTGTTCCGCTGGGTGGTGGAAAAGTCCTCCTTTGCGCTGCCGAGAAAAGCCGCCAAGCTGGCTGTCGAGCACCTCGTGAAGCAGCTGGTGGTCAGCGGGAGGATCTGCCCGCCGCTCGCGCTGGATTACCTCAAGGCCCTCAAGGTGCTGCTCAGCCATCGGCCGCATCTGGAGCACCTTGAGATCAAGGCGTGGCTGGACTGCGCCATCATCTGCTTTGGCGCGGCGCTGGATGAAAAGTTCCAGATGACGGTGGACTCTGACGGCGACGAAGACGGCCAGCCTGTCATGCACATTACACCCGACCGGGTCGACGGCTTGGCGCTCCCCATTCACACCCTCGAAGCTCTCGATGGACTTCGAAAAAGTGGCTCCACCGACGCCGCTCGCAGCACGCCGGAGCTGACGGAGATCTTTTCGATGCTGGCTTACCTCTTCGCTTGTCCCGCGTCCGACGCGCTCGTCACCGCTGCAGTCGACCAGTATCTCTCACGAATGATTCGGCTGTTTCAAATGATGCAAGCTTCCTCGCAAAACTACGAGTCAACTGCCTACTTTCCTTTGCTGCAAGCGCTCAACCAGCTGCTTTCTCAAATCGGACCCAACAACAGCCCGTCCATGATGAAGGCAGCACCTCGACTTTGGCCGTATCTCCTCAAACTCTGGCCATCGAAGTCGGTGGGCTCGAAAGAGCTGGTGCTGGCTGCGCTCAGACGCTTGACCCCTTTCGCGCTGGCCGGCAAGCAGCCCGAGTTGGTGGCGAGCACTTGCGCGCAGGATTTTTGGAAGGTGGCTATGCGAGAGGGAGACTCGAGAGCAAGAGTTGAGGACTTGCGGCTGGAGGCCCTGTGTCTGTGCGACCGCGCGTTCGCGCCCGACGCTGAGCAGGATTTCGACCTTCCGACCATTCGTGCCGCTCCTGTCGGATTCACGCAGAGTCAAGTGCTGACCTGGAGCCTGTTCGAGCTCGCGGCGCGATGCTTAAAGTTGCTGGTCGACTCCAGCGAGCAAGCGAGCGTGTTCAGTCCAGGCCCTGCTCAACCCACGGGCGCCAACAAAAGGCAGAAAGTGTGTCGTCTCTTCACGACCTAAATGAAAACCGGCGCTAACTGACCTCAGATCGCCCAACCGTTTGTGCTGTTTGTCGACACGATCGTTGAAGCCAACGAATCGGCATCGCCGGCGCTCCTGTTCTACGTTCAGCTTCTCTTCTTTTTCCTCTCAGCGTACCCCAGCTCCGTGTCTGCGGCGACGGCGGTCCGCATCCTTCGCCTGCACCAAAAGCTGCTGACAAGCACCTTGCCTGAAGTACCCACCTGGGCGCTTCTCAGCCTGGCACTACTTGCAAAGCTCCCTGTGGCGAGCGGTGTAGCTACCCACACCTCGAGCACTTCTCCTAGCAAGCTTCCTACCGGTGCCCAACCTTCCAATGCTTGGCAGCAGATATGGTCGTTCAGCCTGCGGCATCTCGTTTCGCGCCACTTGTCAAGATCAGCCGCACACTTTGTTGCGGTCTTTGCAGCCCACGCAACTCAGCAGATGCTCAGGGAAGAGGTGATCATGAGCGACCTTGACCAGTTGGTCCGAAATCTGCAAATGCAAGGGCCGGCCTTCCCATCAGATGCAGCTTGCGCTCTGATGTCGCTGTTGATCTCGCTCTCGCTGAAAAATATTCAGCTGCTCAAGCTGGGAGTCAGCGCCAAAATCACGGGCTGGCTCACCTCCGGATCTTGGTCTCCGGTCGCGAAGCGCTCAACAGCCCACCGCAACGAGTTCCTCCACCTCGGATCCATGTTGGAGCTGTGTTTGAAGATCATCGACCCCGACCTCTCTCAGCTCTGTGCTGCTCTCCCGGAACACTCAGTGCTGCCCCGCTGCGAGCTTGTGCGCTGCAGGCAAGAGATGGCGGAGAATCACATCCTTCTCACCTTTGCAGTCGATGCGCAGTTGCATCTGGTGCAGCCTCAGCGCCTTTCAGTGCCATCCATCACCCCAGCTGGCTCCAGATCGCAGGATTCGGTCGGGCATGGACACAGTCTCGCGCTTCTGAATTTCTTTGGCGGCTGCACCAATTCCCTGCTGGATACGTCCGACGATGGCAGCGTTAGTTGGCTGCCCAGCTCTCACGAGCGGTTGGTCCGCGTGCTTCAAATGTGCACCCTCTCGCTCTTTGTCCACGGCGCTCTGGTTCACCTCTTCAAAGGAGCCTCCCGCACCACCCTCAACAAAGTTTCCGCTGTTCTACAGCAAGCAACCTCTCAGATCTGTCTCCCACGATGGAACGACGACGAGCGACTCGGTCTACTTCTACAAATCGAAGCCCTGCTCTATCCTCTCGAACAAAGCACTCTGCCTGTGAGTCATTAAGACAGGCACGATAGACAGTGGCTCATTGTTGACCCTACCGACAGCCGTTTACAGGCCTCGTCTTCCCTAGCCAGGGATCAGCACTCCCAAAAGAGGCGCTGGCGAAATACGTTGCGCGAAACAGCGCAATGGCTGGGTTGATTCCATTCCTCCGATCGGTCTGGGAACCAGCGGATCTAGCCAATCTCGTCCAGCCAGAGGGCGCAGTTGCTTCAGTCATGCTCCAGATCGTTTCTTCGGACAGCGCAGAAGGCAACCCCGAGCATTCGCGCTCGGCAGCTTCCCAGGCCCCTCAGACCCAGCGTGCCTCCACCCAAGCTACACAGCGTGCCTCCAGGCAGCATAGCACTTCTGACGACAGCGATGAAAACTTTGGCAGCGCGCGAAATGCTGGCCATTCCAGCCTCAAGCGCCGTCAGGGCTCTGACGGCGGCCGCTACAACAAATCTGTTTTGACCACGTCAACCATCGACAGAGTCCTATCGCCGCCGAATCGGTCTCAGTCGCTAGTCGCCCAGTTGGCCCTCCAATCTCTGCTCCTCCCTCAGATTGCCAGCGTCCACCCAACTATCGACCGCTCTTTGATGCAGGCGATCCTCTCCTCGGAAGGACCGGCTCTATTGTGCGGGCTGGAAGCGATCTGTCTATGCTTGGAGCGCTCCTTTTCCGTGCCGCTCGCCGAAGTCGACTCGGTGCTTGAAGTGGTGGGACGTGACCTGCTGGCATCCAACGCATACGAAACCTCTCGCAGCGAACTTCCCTTCAGTCTGACCATCCGCTTCTTGGCGGCAACGTCGTCTGTTTGGATCAGACATAGCACAGGTGACGACAGCGTCAGCCAGGAGAGGGCAGAAACCGGTCCGCTTTCGAGCTTGGTGGGCACTTTGTGCACCTGGGTTTCAGAGCTGGGCAACTCCCAAAAGCTCTTCACGTGGCGACTGCGTGCCGCACTTCTTCAGTTCTTGGATCTGTTTCTGGCCCAAGATCCCTACGCCGTCAGCTGGCAGGCCACTGGCGATTCGTCAATCACACCGGCACTCCTCGTCGAAACGCTCCTAGTCGACACGGATTTTCGAGTTAGCGCCCTCGCCAGTGCCAGCGCCGCAAAGCTACTGGCATTGTACTCGACGAGAGTTGGCTTGATTGGCGGATACTTCGCACGGGTCATGGGGCAATTGGGGTGCCAAGAGGGGGATCAGCAAGGCAATCTGGTGCGCTGCTTGGCGCTCACCAACATTGTTGTCGCATCGGCCTATCTACGGCGGTCGGTCTACGACAACCTGGTGACCACTACCGCAAGTGTCAAGGCATACGACCAGCACATTGTCACTCTCTTGGAAGCCGCCGCGCAGCGTCTCGGCTTGTCCAGCATCAAAGAGTTCCACCGGGTTTTCGTCTCGTACATGGCGCGCCGGTGCTTGGCCGCCAACATCGAGATCTTTGAGATCTCTGACTCGGTTTTGGGCTACGCCACCCGGCGCGAGCGAGCAGAAGATGCCTTCGTCGCGATGGGCTCCTACTTCTTGCAAGCCTCCAGCATGCGGGATGGCCCCAGAAACTTTGACATGTTGTGCAAGGTCGTTCGGTGCGAAGCAGCCTTCGCGCACCGCCAATGTCTGGCCGAAAACGTGGCCGAATCCATGCTGTATCTGGTCGACGACTTGGGTGGTGGCGACAGCAAGATTTCCTCCAAGATTCAAGAACTGGAGCGGTTCTGGAAGAATTTGAGCGTCCTGACCAGCAAGACCGACCTCGCCAAATCCTATGCTCCTGAAGAGCTGATCCGGCTGAACCTCGACAACATTGTCTTTGGCATCATCCGCCACCTCTACGCAGCCGACATCTCCGCGTCCGGGCCTCTCACTGCAGCAGTCAACTACGCCGAGTCGCAAATCTCAAACTCTAATGGCCAGGTGGCCTATTGGCTCCAGCAGTGGATCGACCCGGAATCTCTCATGGACATCGAACAGATCGACAACGTCTATGCTCCCCACGCCGTCCTCACAGTCATGGTCTGGCTTAACTCCAAGCTTGGCTTCCTCTCCAGCCCGGCCGTCGTCTACTCCGTCTGCAACCGATTGATCATCGCCATTCGAACCAACCCGTTCGTTGACTCCCAACTGCGCCTGCTTGCCATCCTCAAAGTTTTTCTCGCCTTTTCTCACCGCGCTCTGTTTGACCTGGGAGTGCTCAGGATGCTGCTGAACGGAGTGGCATGCCTCTATCAGGACTGCGAGGCATTAACCCCTCCAGCATTCCACCTGATGAAGGCTCTGATGCGCTTCTACGTCTATCGCTCCACGAATGGCCGTGCGTCAAGTGATGCCAGCATGGAATATCTGGAAACCTTTCCCGGCGTCGTCTTTACCTTTGGACGTGCGGCCATCAAGCACGATAATCCCGAGGCTCTCGGGTGTCTAGACAACATCATCAACTTTCTCAAGGAGCTAGTGGTCGCCGATTCCGACCCCGAGATCGCGCGGCAAGCTCGGCTCGCTCTTCTTTTGGTCGACCCGAACGGCGGCCACACCAACGATCTCGCCGTGTCCTACGTCTGTCGCCTCATCAGGACCTGCCCCGTACCCGACGGCCGCTTCTCACTGATCTCCAGCCTGCTTCATACGCTCAAAGAGAAGGAAGGCAACGAAGACGTGGCGGACAGCGTGGAGGTGCAGCAGGCTGTCTGGCATTTGTTGGCTAGCGTTTCGCCGCAAACCGTCATCCAGCCGTCACAAGCCTACGATCTGGCCTCGCTGCTGTGGCGAACGGGTGGAAAGGTTTCGCCACCTTTATTGGGAGCCTCCGCCAAGCGCTCCGTCCAAGATTCGGGCGCCTTGCACCTCCCGGTCTTGGTGTCTGATCGAGGACCCGAGCGCCAGCCGAAGTTTGATGAAGAAAATCTCCAGATGCAGCTTGTCGACGCCACGGCCTCGCTGTTGCTCTCTAGCGACTTGTCCTTGATCGCGGCCGCTTCTGGCACTCTGAAGGATTTGTTCAACACGCAGCCTGCCGGCAGTTACGAGACGGCCATCGCAGAGGAAGACTTTTCTCACGACATCGTGCTCTTAGCAGCCCCCGAGCTCCGGCGGCCTTTTGAATCGTCGCACAAGAACAACGACCGATCGCTTGAAGAGCTGAGCAGCACGCCCTGGCTTAACTACGCTGCTGACTTCAAAGTCTGGCTGCCTTCCCTCACCAAGCTCTTCTTCGCCGTCCGGGCGCAAGATGCGCATTTCTTCGAGCCGTTCGCACGGTCTGAGCTGCTCGGCAACACAGCTTTCATCTCGCTTCTCTTACCTACTCTAACGCTCTCCATCTTGCGGTCCACCAAAGAGTCTGGCAAATCCGCGCTCTCTCTTTACTTTTCAACTTGCCTTGCCGAGCCAGGGACGGACGCTGCTGTTGTCAAGACCATCGTCAACACCATCATGTATCTCCGCAACTTCCAGCGAGAACAAGACAGCCGCGGTCATGCCTTGAGCGGCAACCAATGGCTGGATGTTTCGTGGCTTCTAGTTGCTCGGAAAGCCCTCCAAATCGGCGCGCCTCTGACCGCACTGCTCGCGGTCGAGCTCGATCACGAGCTGCGACCTGCCGACAGGAGTGATGTGGCGGCTCAAGAGTGCCTATACTCCGTGTTTGTCTGCACCTCTAGGCCTTACCCAACCTCAACGCTGACTGGTAGTCCGTTCAAACAGCTACGAGCACTTGGATGAGCCGGATGGCTTCTACGGTGTGCAAAACCAGGACGCAACCGATGGCTTGCTCCGCAAGTTCCGCCACGAGCAACGCCACCTGGCCTCCTTTGAGATGGATAGCGCCCTTTTCGAGGCCGACCACTCTTCAGGCCGCTTCGATGTCTGTGCGTCGCTCTCGCAACTTGGCTTTTCTTCTTTGGCCACCATCGTCAACTCCGCCTCTCGCGGCTCTCCTACCTCTTCCGCCGTCCAAAAACAGCTCGCTTACAACTTGGCCTGGCGGACAGACACGTGGGACCTCCCTGCTGTCCTCGAACCCACTCTTGGCGTCGGGTCCATCGCCCTGTACTCGGCCTTGAAGTCGATCCATCAGAACCAAGACCCAGCGGCCCATTTCGACATCCTTAGCAATTGCGTGACCAATCAAACGTTGGAGGTGGGCCTCAACATCAACCCCGACAACCCGTTTGTCAAGAGCGAATCCCTGGGCTCTCTTCTCGCTCTTCGCGAGGTCAAAGTCTGGATTGAGTTGCAGCGCGAAGGCAAATTGGAAGCAGACCTTGCCTCCGGTCGGATCAAAGACTTTCCTAGCCAGCTCGAGTCCGCCCCTTTCACTGTCCTTGCTGATGAAACACCTAATGGTCGATTTTTCCCCCAGTCATGTCAATATCGACACGGTCCTTCAGACTCGGCTCTCCCTTCTTCGAGCCGAATCAAAGCGTGAAGAATCGCTCCAGCTCGGCGACATCGCCACAGACCCCTTGGTCAACGTGCTCGAAGCTCAACAGGCCATCCAGCTTGTTTCAAGCGAGGCAGCGCGCCAAGCTGGACGGCCACAAGTTGCGCTCAACTCCCTCGCTGTGGCGCAAGCCATCCAAGCCAAGCTCGATTCGTTCGAAAGGAGTGCCGATGTCAGTGTCCTGCACAAGGAAATGGCCAACGTCTACTGGGAGCGCAAGGAGCACGCGACGGCTTTGGCTGTCTTGACGCAGCTCAAGAATCAGATGGAGGCCAAAAGCAAGAGCAAGAAGCACCCCGAGAAAGCCCACCTGCTGGCCAAACTTGTAAGCTCGCCCACGACATCATAGGCAACTCCTCCTCCTGTTTGACATGAGTGTCCGTTTGCTCCAGGGGTCTTGGATCGCGGAGGCTCGACTCCAACCAGCGGCTGCCATCCTCAACCAGTTCTTCCACGCCGCCATTGACGCCGTTCCCACCAACGCAATCTGCTCGGACTACGTCGACGTCAACTTTCAATTCGCTGTGTTTGCCGATCGCCAATTCTCAGCTTTGGTCCCGCAAGTGCCTCTGATGGAGCAGCAAGAGCAACAAGCTATGCGGAGGAGGGGCCAGCTGCGCGAGCTCGAACGCCAGCACAAGCAAGACTCGAGCATGACGGAGGATGTCACCGACAACCTGAAGGCGCTGGAAGTGGAGCTGGAGCGCGTCAGATCCTTCAAGCTCGAGTATGAGCAATTCCTGGCTCTGACCTTGGAGCAGTTGGCTCTGGTCCTGGAGCTTTCGGACGACCACGACGACTTGGTGTTTCGCTTGACGTCGCTCTGGTTTGGTCACACCTCCCAGACTGCCATTTTGGACACCTTTCAAAAGTCCTTGAAGAAGATTCCGACTTCGAAGTTCGTCTTTCTCGTCTACCAGCTGACAGCGCGCGTCACCAAGCAGCAACTGCCGGCCAATTCCTTCCAAAAGGGCCTCACTGGACTGCTCCAAAGCATCTGTCTTGCGCATCCCTACCACATCCTGCACCAAATCTATGCGCTCCGCCATGCCAACGCCGGACTCTCGCCGGCCCCAAACACCAAGAAGTCAAACCCTGGTTTGAAACGCAACAGCCTCCAGTCCCAGTCCTTCGCCACAGAGAGCAACTCAGCTGAGGCTCGGGCTTATGCAGCCCAAGAACTGTACGACAAGTGCCGCAAGAACCAAGCATTCGCTGAAATCGCCAAGTATGCCGACATGGCATGCAGCGCGTACGCCGAATGGGCCATGTTTGACGTCGACGAGGGCGGCAAGAAGAGTGGAAAGAAAAAGGCGGGCAAGCTCAAAATCCCGCAGGACATGAAGATCATGAAGTTGCGCAACCTCCCGTTCCCTGTCGCCACCGTCTCCATCCCTGTCAGCAAAAGCGGCAGATATCACGACTTTCCAACGATCGCCTACTACAGTGACACCTACTCGGAGGCGGGCGGGCTTCACCGACCTCTCATCACCGACTGCTACGATGAAAGCGGCCGACAGCACCGGCAGCTGGTATGTGCCTGCTATTGTACCAGAGGAGCTCAAGTCTTAAAAGCATCTCCCCCCCTACAGTTCAAAGGCGGTGATGACACCCGCCAAGACGCTGTCATGGAGCAAGTCTTTGAACTGGTCAACCGCTTGCTGCAGCAAGATCCTCAAACCTCCAAGCGCCAGCTTCAGATTCGAACCTATCGTGTCGTTCCGCTCTCTCCAGAAACAGGCGTTCTCGAGTTTGTCACCAGCACCCGGGCCATGGCCGAGTTGTTGACCGACTTGCAAAAGCGCTACCGCCCTTCAGACTGGCAGTTTCTCGATTGCCGAAAGCATATCAATGGCCCGTTCAAGAACGGGAGCGCCGACGCAGACAGGATCGCAGCGTACGAAGCATGCGTGAAGAACATGCAGCCCGTCTTCCGGCTCTTCTTCTTCGAAAGTCACAAGCAGCCTTCGCAGTGGTTCGAGCAGCGCCTGAAGTACTCTCGAAGTGCTGCCGTCGTCAGCATTGTCGGCTACGCTCTGGGCATTGGCGACAGGCACTTGAGCAATCTGCTGCTGGACAAGAGCCAGGGCGAGGTCGTCCCCATCGACTTCGGCATTACCTTCGATGCTGTAAGTTCTCGATTCATTGCCCTGGGGATCGCCGTATTGGTGTCAAGACGTGTCTACAGGGCACCAGACTCCCATGTCCGGAGCGCGTCCCCTTCCGCCTGAGCCCTAACATGATCGATGGCTTTGGCATGACTGGAATTGAAGGCGTGTACAAGCGGTGCTGCGAAGAGGTGCTTCGCCTCCTGAGGGAGCAGTCGTCCATTATCCTCACCATCCTGGATGTCATCAAGTACGATCCTCTCCAAAAATGGTGCGCTCTTTCTGCAAACTTTGGTGCTGTTGCTTAATAGTGCCACAGGGAGACGTCTGAAGCCAAGATCCGCAATCTGCAAGGCTCCCAAGCACCGGTGCAACCTGGCGGCGGCGGCCGCTCGTCCCGAGCCTCGCTCAACCTCCCAGGCACGCCCAGTGAAACCCAAGAGAAGGCGGAAGGCGTTCCGGCTTTGGCAGTCCAGGCGCTGGCCGCTGTGTCCACCAAGCTGTCCAACAGCCTGAGTGTCGAGTACAAAGTCAACGAGCTCATCAACCAAGCTACTGATGGCGCTCGCGTCGCGTTGATGTTCCCGGGGTGGCAGCCATACATGTGAAGCAGGTTGTGATTGTATTTGTTCCAGGCATGTATTGTACCCTTTCTTCAAGCCATAGTCTATGAAGGACGCCACCGCGCCACTTCTCCCCGCCTTTCTGGCAGCGTCCTCCCACCTTCAACAGCAGCAGCGAACGATGGCCGCCGACGCCGCTATCTCTGGATCGTGTCACTGTGGGCAGGTCACATGGACTGGCGTGCCCGCAATGGGGCTCAAGACTTGCGTGTGGTGAGCGACGCCACTGCCACCGCCTATGGACACTCTCTGAAGCCCGATCGGCCAGCCACTGCCTCGATTGCCAACGGATTACATCGACCTCGTTCTCCACAATGTTTTTCGTGCGGATGGACACCTTCAGAGTGGAAGGCCCGAGCAAAAAGTATCAATATGACAACGAGTGGGATCGGGTGAGTGGCGAAAGTCGAAAGTCGCCTGTGGGACCTGCTTGACACTCTTCAGTGGGTGTGGTTCAAATTCTGCCCGAATTGCTCCACAATTGTCGAGAGCCGGGCCACCCACCGTGAGCTCGGATTGCCACCAAGGATCACCAGTGCGGCGTGTCGATTGATCTCTGAATGCAGACCCCGATGACATGGCAGTGGTCGCGTTTGGCACAATAGACGACCAGTACAAGAAAGACGTGGATCCCACTCCCATCCTCGAGTGCTTCACAAGGACGAGGATGCCGTTCTTGTCGGCTAGCCGGGCGCCGCAGTTCCAAATGCTCCCCACAGCAGAGGAAGTGGCCGCGTTCTCGGGATCGCAGGATGGTTGACGAGGTGTAGCTGAAACTGCATATTGAGGCTGCTGGGCGGGTGGGCGACCAAACCCGCGGATTTCGCCACCTACATAGTCTCGAAAATGGCTTCTCTCTCGCCGACGCCCAGTTGAGAGCATTGTTTCATAGCGTTCGTTTGATGGTCGTTTCTCAAGAAGAGTGTCCTC
Source organism: Cystobasidiopsis lactophilus (assembly GCA_001599975.1). NCBI lineage: Eukaryota > Fungi > Basidiomycota > Agaricostilbomycetes > Agaricostilbales > Chionosphaeraceae > Cystobasidiopsis > Cystobasidiopsis lactophilus. The sequence goes on from BCIO01000002.1 coordinate 2,460,191, forward strand.
CCTCTTCGATCATGGCTGCCGCCGGACAGGAGCCTCGAACAGGAGCTGTCCGGGCGCCCTCTCGTCTTTGATGCGCCGGCTGGGTGTGAGCGCTGCAGGCTCAAAACGGACCTTCTGGCTTGCTTTTCTGCTCGACGATGTCTCTCAAACGCCATCCGTATGAGGCCAGAACGCCAAACTCTGAAAGCCAGGCTTCCTTCTTACACCAGCATGTTGCCTTAGACGAAAAAGTGTCACCGGGTTCGAAGGGCCTGCCCGCCTTTCACAAGCCGCTGGACCGGCAAGCGCCTGTATTTCTAGGCATCCCACTCTCTAAGGGCGTTGTGTGGCTGCTTGCGTCGTTGGCCGCGACGCTCGTCTTCCCGAGTTTCCACTTCGCGTTGAACTCGCATCTGGATCAGATTCCTGTCGCCGACTTTTGGCTCCCTCAGGCCTGGGTGGGCCGTCTGGCCAACATTCTAGCTCTAATATCCGGGACATTGGCGGTGGTGCGTGTTATTTCGCTAGCCATCGCACAATATAGGGTGCTGATGACGCCCAGATTGCCATCTCGCAAGCTTGGGTCCAAGTAGTCTGGCTCACTGCCCGACGGCGTGCCCTAACTTTAGACGAGATGGATGCTGTTTTTGCCACTCTCACGGACAAAACGACGTACCTGCAGCCACAAAGACTTCGGCGCGCATCGCTCGTGGCCACTTTGGCGCTGCTCTCCTTCACTTGCACCCCTATCAGCCAGCTAACTCCCGGTTCCTTGACTGTGGAAGTCGCTCCGTATCGGTCAATCCTTTGCGATAATCCCTCGGCAAACCTTTCTGTTTGGGACATCTCCCAACTAGGCTCAGACTTCACCTTTAAGGATAGCTCGCCCATGTCAGATGCTGTTGTGTTCCAGGTGGCCACCTCGGGGGCACCCCTTCGTGCTAGAGATCCCGCACAATGGTGAGTGCTCTTAGGTTTCATCTTCGGCCTGCTAACCCACAAACTTGCAAACAGCGGTCAGACCAACCGCACGACTTGCTCTTACATTTATGAAAGCACCTTTCTGGCGAGTGTGGGCCTAACAGCCACGTATCAATTGCTGAGGCTCGGATCAGGCACCCACGTTGAAATGCTCGGCTACCAGCCACGACAGCTATGAAAACGGTTGGCCTCAGACTGCAGGTGGCATGGATAAAACGGGTGTGGTATGGGGATTAAAGACGGCTGATGGGCTCGGAGGTGGTGGTGATGGGGAACAGCCGATCCAAGTCGATTGGCACTCTTCCTCCAACGACAGCTCGACCGACCCTCCATTGATTGGAACCTGGGGATCAAGCAACTGCACTGCGTACGCGTCCACCATTGCGGTGAAAGTCGAGCAGATCGCTGGCAACCAAACGGTCACCTCTTCAGTGGCTGATCAAGGTAATATTATTCTTAAAGCTGGGCAACCGGCGGACGGCACAGCATATACTCAAGCCCAGTTGGACGGTGAGCGCCTTCTTGCTTCATTTGCCACCGCGCAGACGGTGACTCACGTTCTGTCCTTGCAACGACCACTACAAAGGCATGTGGAGTTTGTTGAAGAGCTTTACGAACCTGCTGGGAGGCGCGTCATCCTACGAACACGACTCTGGCACAGGCTCGTATGTGTACTGTAAGTGTAGTTGGCCGCCTTTGTCGAAGGCCGCAATTCAGCTCATTTGTAAGGACCCGACAGCCACCAGCTCTCACGTAGAGATCACGACGATCCCGACGCTGCTGTTCAACCAGAGCGGTTATGGCACCGCGCATGTCAACGATGGTATCAATGGCGGGATCGAGAAGACCGGACACGCCTTTGAACTTGTTTGGGGCGATGTTCCAGGTGGCCTCGAGAGTCTGATGCTGGTGAGGTCGTTTATTGACCTATTCCTCAAGCGCTTGACTGACGCCGGGTGTGGCATCCATCCAGAACGTCAGCGCCTCCTTGCTCTCCATGGCCGATTTCGGCACAGTTCGTGCGCCCTGCCAAATCTCTTCTGGTCAGGCTGTCTACAAGTTCAACCCGAGCGGCCTTTGGGGCTTCTACGGTGTGGTCCTTTTCTTCGCCTTCGTCTCGGTCGTGGTCGGCATCCACTCCATCAAAGTCAACAACTTTGATGGCGACACCAAATTCTCGTACTTGGCGGCTTCACTGGCGACTCCCGCCATTTCAAACTTGCTGATGAACGTCAGGCCAGGGGATGAGCATGTTGGGCTGGCCTATGCGCAACTGCAGTACGCCGCAGACACCAGCCGGCGATTCGAGGTGGTGCACGCTTGAGACTACTGTCCAGCCGGCGATTCGGGGTGGTTTGCACTTAGCATTCCTGTGTTGTAGCTAGCTCTGGAAGCCAAGCTCCTTAGCATAAACCACAAGGCGACCGCGACGATCTTCGTGTTTACATGTTTTGTTTTTTTGGGGGCATTCCCCCTCGGTGTTTGTCTTGGCCCTCAGCCACGACCTCGCCTCACGAAGTTTTCCTCGCCACGACCACTCCACACTCTTTTGAACACCACACCAGCCCAAAATGCGCACTTCATCGATCCTCGCTTTGGCCCCTCTCGCCCTTCTGGCTGGCGCACAAAACGTCCCAGCCTCCGCCTCGGAATCCGACGTGACCCTTGTTGAGGCGGAGTACAGGAACTCTGGCTTTGAGACTGCCCTGCCCAACTCGCTCGCCTTTGGCGTCCCCCTGGCCGCGCAAGGGCTGCTCACCCCTGTCTACGCGGGCGAGGTGATCGACCTTGCTGCTCTGGGCCAGGATCTCTCCAAGGATGCAGTGGCCGCTCTGCCCGCTGGTGTGTTCTTTGGTCTTCCCTTTTGCCCTGTAATTGGACCTCAAGAAGCCAAACGCGTCTACCAGTCTACTTCACCCCTCTTGCAAACTCGACTGCACTTTTCGGCTCAGAGACCTTCACCTTGATGCTGGCCGACGCCGTGGGTTCCCTCTCTTGCGCTCTCTCCCTTGGTTGTAGTCACTAAAGATGCGAGCCATGGCACAGTCGGCTGTCGGTGGCGAGGATCCCGAAGGAGAATATGTCCACTTCCTTGCCAATGGCGTGACGTTCGGAGCGCCCGCCTCTGCCACCAACGTGACGCAACTCGCGGATGTCAGCGAGACCATCGTCTACTACGCTGGCCCTGGGTGGGTCAAACTTAATTTGATTCGCTTCAGTGACTTCAAGCTAACGCACTGTGGCCCTGCCAGCCCTCTGACTGGAAGCGGTGTCCATCGCTATGCCTGGTTGCTGGTGAGCTCCTATGCGAAGAAAGCCCGAGCTTGCCCAGGGCTTTCTTTTCACGACCGATGGGATAGGGGCTGACATTCTTTTCTGCGCCTGACAGTTCCAACAGCCTGCCGGCTTCACCGCGCCGACCGCGTTCTCCACTGCCGGCACCTCGCCAAGTGAGCTCCTCCATTAAAAGCGGTCCGGTTTTGACTTACCCAAATTTTGCCACCGTACAGCCCACTTTGACTTCGCCGAGTACGTGAGCAGCTCCGGCCTGGGCGACCTCGTCGGCGCCAGCTTCTTCACCGTCACGGCTACCGGCGCTGCTACCTTCACCGGCGAGTCCACCAGCGCCGCCACCGCCACCACGTCCGCCGCCTCCAACGCCAAGTCGACCGCCTCCAAGGGCACCAGCTCCACCTCGTCCGGCGCGGCTGCCTCCTCGACCTCTGCTTCCTCTGGTGCCGAGTCGCTCAAGATGGGCTTTGCTGCTGCCTTCGCCGGCGCCGTCGCGTTCGCCCTGCTCTAGAGAGACGCGAGTCTCTACGTCATGGGGAGGACTTGAACATTTCGACTTTTCTGCTCCCATACTGCCTTGTTTTATACAAAAAATGGACATCGTAGACCTACCTGACGACGCGGCCTTATCGACGGCCCTTTCGCCCGTCACCTTGCAGACTGAGCAGCTGTCAGCCGTAACAGAAGAGTGAGGCCAGCTTCATTTAATGCATTAGCCCTTGGGGCTCAAACGAGGTCGGGCGTCGCGCAGGCTGTCCAAAGAGATTGTGCTCTATGTGCTGGGCTCATCGCTGCCAGAAGAACTCAAGTTTGGCGTGTGCGAACTGGCAGAGAACGCTGCTCGACGGGGATCCATTCAAGTCGTTCGCGATGCTGAGGCGCCGCTGCACGGCCAAGGCATCTGGCTCTTGGCGTGCGTTTGTCCTCTACTTGACTTATTCGATGGCCTGACACGTAGCGAACCCAGGTTTGAGAAGGACGATGGACTGCAAGCGGGCAGCTTCACGATTCAAGTGTTTGACCAGGATCCAGAGGCGCTGGACCCAGAGCACGGCCGGCTGCAGATCAGCATCAAGTACAGGAGACAATGTGAAGGTGTGTTGGCTCCTGCTTCAAGGTACTTTGCCTAGGGAACAGAGCACTAAGACGTCACCAGCCTACCGAGCTTTGGGCCATGTCCTTGCGGCCACTCGCTACGCCCTCACGCTGGCAGGCGCCCCGTCGATGCGCCATATGGACGCCACGGATGACGACATGTCCATCAACTCGACGTCCACCAAACAGCGGCAAAGAACGTCCCTCATCGCCTTTCTCAGCCGCGAGGAGCAATGCAACTTTGAGACCTTAGGGTAGGTTGCTTTTAACTTTCAATTCAGAGGATTATTGTTGTAACTCAGGACCTACAGGGCCCTGGTTGATTGTTCGAGAAACGGCGTGTTGACAGTCGATTCTGTCAAGGCTTTCCTGCGCCAGCAAGCCCTCATCGGCTGCAACCTCATCCACCTGTACACTGAGTCAGTCTTCCTCTTGCATCTTTTCTACCATCCAGGAACTCAGTCTTTTGTTGCCTGAACAGAGACACATACGCAATTCCTGGCGAGCCATTCTTCGGCTACTTCCGCGGCCCCTATACCCAAGACGAGTTCCGTGCGATGGATGACTATGCTTTCGCCCTGGGCATTGAGATGGTCCCGCTGATCCAAACCTTGGGTCATCTTGCCCAAATGCTCCAGTGGCCTCGGTACAACCACCTGCAAGACACCGCCGACGTGCTGTTGGCTGAGTCGGAGCACGTCTACGCCTTCATCGAAAAGATGATCACCACCATCTCTGCCCCGTTGAGGACCAAGAAGATCCACATCGGCATGGACGAGGCCTTTGGATTGGGCGAGGGACGATTCCGCCACGCGCACCCCGGCTCGTCGTGGAAGGACGGCACTCGCATTTTCTTAGACCATTTGAAGAGGGTCAACAAAATTTGCTTGAAGATGGGCCTTCAGCCATTGATCTGGAGCGACAGTGAGTTAACTCTCCCGTGTCCTCGGCCAGTGCTCACCACTCCCGCGCCCAGTGATCTTTTGCTTGGCTTCCAAGGTCCGCTGCGAGGCTCTTTTGTATATTGGTGGCCGCTGACTTGTCACTGGCTGGACAGAACGTGTCGCTCACCGGCTACTATGAATCGAAAACGCCTGACTTGGACGAAGCCATCCCAGACAACATCGACCTGGTCTTCTGGAGTACGTTGCATCTTCGAGAGATTGTATATTGCGGCTGAATGAGAAACAAAGGCTACTACCACACTTTACCTGGCCCTTACGCCGACAAGATCAAGCAGCACTGGGAGCTCGTTCAAAAAGCGCCGTGGATGGCCAGCGGCCTTTGGACCTGGGGCCGCTTCTGGTGCTCCTTGCCGTTTACTTTCGAGACCGTCCGCGCATCGATGAAGGCTTCGAAAGCCAAGGGCGCCGGCGTCAAGCATTGCATCACGACCATCTGGGGTGACGAAGGCAACGAGATGGACATCTTCTCTTGCATCCCTGGCCTGCAGTACTATGCCGAGCACGCCTACACGAAAGCAGACGAGGTCGACATCGCCCTGCTGAAGCTCAAGTTTGGTGCGTGCCCTCCTCGGCAGACCACGCCTAGGTCTGACTATTGCCATCTAGACGGCATCACCGGCGGCAGCTTTGATGCTTTCGTCAATGGCTCAAAACTGGAGTAAGTGCCGCACTGTCGTTTTCGTGCGGCTGCTCACTTTGCCCCACAGCGACCTGCACCCTGAATTTCAGCCGGCTCAGTCCAAAGCCGTTTTGGCAGGCAACATGAGCAAGTGGCTGCTTTGGGAAGGTGAGTTCCACTTTCTGTTATCCACGTTCTTCGGTGATTTGAACAAAACTGCGGAACACAGAACCGTTCTATGGCTTCCTCGGGCCACAGTACTCTGCCAACTACGACCTCGAGACGCATTATGCAGACGTGAGCAAGTGACTGCCTCGTATGACAGTGCGCGCTAAATGTGTTCCCCAGCTGACCGATTACCTCGCGCTCGCCACCAATCCCAACGACAACAAAGTGGACAACCCGATCGGCACCTCCATGTACCCTTACAACTCACGATTAAAGCTGCCCCAACTCTTGGCCCACGTCTTGTCCTTGAAGTGCCACCTTCGAGACTGGCTTCACGCCGCTTACACCACCAAGGACTTGAACCAACTTCGCATGTTGGCTGGTCCTGGCCCGAACACTCGGCTTGGCCAGCTTCGACTCGCTGTAGACGCTCTTTGGAGGCATCATCGCTCAGTGTGGATGGCCACCAATAAGGTGCGCTCACTCGCAACCTGGTTTGAAACGAGCCTGACTGTTTTGCGAGCAGCCTTTTGGATGGGAGGTCCTGGAGCTGCGGTGAGCCTCGGCATGCCATTTATACAAAATGAGGACTCAAGGCGCGAACGCACCTTCAGATATGGTGGTTTGCGCGCACGACTGGAGACGATGCAAGACCGGATCGCTGGCTTCCTCGACCCAACCGACCGCAGCGTGACTTCCCTGCCTGAACTGGAGGTCAAGACTCAAGCCATCTGGGGCGGCAATGGGCCAAGCTTGATGCTGTGAGTCTGGCTCTTTCTATCTTGGCGGGTCGAGCTCAAGGTCCGGCAACCAGCGACTACGGCCGGGCCAGCAAAGTGACACCCTATTGATTAAGTTGATGTGGATTAGCATGCAGCACATAGAATAATGCTTTTACAAAGAACGATTACTGCACATATGGATCCTTCGTGCACATGAACGCTTCTAGCCTTGTTCACCCAATCTAGCCGATGACCTAGAAAGCTCGCCACATGCTGATGATATGCCAAGCGAATGCTGCCATGAGTACAAAGTTGCACATAACCAATATAACTGCATGTCCGGTTAAAAGTGCTCTGAGCAATTGGCCAGTGCTTCAAAAACTCACTCATGCTGTAATTGATGCCTCGCTTCCGGATCCGCCACGCCTTCTTGATTGCGATGGGAATGCCTTCCTCAGGCGGGAAGTGGGACACAACGTCGTGTAAGCTGGCAGTCGAGGAGAGACTTGACGTGCTGGAGTTGCGCGAGCTGGCTTTGAGAAGTCGAGCGGCCTTTCTCTTGCGGGTGACCGTCGCGACCTCTCTGTACCCAGAGAGCAAGCATTCCATTGCTTGCGACCAACTTTGCTTCTGTGCGAAAGCGACTGCGTTGGTGCTGAGGCGTGACCGCGTCTCACGGTCGACGAGAGCCAGCAACAAGAGAGACCGATATTGTTGGACGGCTTCGTTGAAGGAGTTGGTTTCTGGCAAGAAGAGGTTCTGGGGGTTGCTGGCGATGAATGCGAGCTGCTCTTCGGACTGGGCGATCCCTTCCATGTTGAGGAGAAGGCCGGTTTCGCCGTGCTGCACGAGGTCACAAACGCCCTCTGCTTTCAAGCCGACGACAGGCAGACCCTAAAAAGATATATGAGAGAGGTGATTGGTGGCTAGAATGCAATGAGAGGCCTACCGAAGCGAGCGCTTCCAGAACGACTTGTCCAAAGGTCTCTGAGAAAGAAGGGAAAGCAAAGATGTCGCTCGACGCGTAACATCGGGCTAACTCTTCGCCTGTACGGATCAGGAAGCTTGTCAGCGACTGAGCCTGGACATGTCGATGGGGACGAACCTTTGCGATAGCCGGAGAAGATCGCCTTAATGCCGTATGACTGGCACAGTCGCTCAATTTCAGGCTTTGCCGGGCCATCACCCACAAACTGCAAGGTGATTCCGGCAGCATCGAAGGTCGGGTGAGTGAGGGCAAGGGCCTCAAGGCCTCGGAAGGCTTCAACCAGCAAGGCCAAGTTCTTTTCCCAACTCAACCGTCCCTGTGAAGGTACAATCAGAACCAATCAAAGAGCAGCGCATAAGATAACTCACGACGTAGGTGATGACAAGCTTGGACTGAGAGGGCGGACTTTCGGAGGTGAACACGGGAGCCGGGAGTGGTGATTCTGCGGTCAACAGCGGCGCGGGAGTTGCAGTTGGCTCTGCACCAAGAGCAGCACGCAGAGCGTAGTCTTTCTGGCCAGGGTTGAAGAGCTTCACGTCGACTCCGCGAGGCCACAGGCGAATGTTGGTAAATCCTTTCGCCGTGAGCGCGCGCATCGTGCTAGGAAAGCGGTCAGATTAACGGCTCTATAAGAGGTCCGCAAGACTCACGAAGGGCTTGGGCAGAAGGTGTAAGAGCACCTGCAGCCCGAAAACTTGAATTTCTGCGCGGCGGCGAACGACGCCACGAAGGGCGTACCTGCTATGCAAGTACTTCTGCAATGCCCAGATCGTGTTTGTTAACCAGTTAAACTTGTACATTTCGGCATAGAGGGCCAGGTTGCTGTTGGGACCGGCCTTGAGATCCGAACGCGGGCGGTCGGAATGAAGCAACACACGTATGATAGCTCGAAATGCTTTCGACATCCTCCAGATAGTGGTCCAGCACTAGCTGAGTCTGAGTTCCAAGCCAGATGGGATCCACGTAATGCACGACGTCGGCGTCGAATCGCTGAAGCTCTCGTAAGAACATAGGCCGGAAGAAGTTGAGCGACAGCTGGGCTCAGGGTTCAGCCAGAGACAAAAGTAAACAAAGAGCGCGCTCACGCCAGGGTAAAAGACAAGTGGGATGCCCCGGGTGCCCTTGACGGCATGCCCTTCGTAGGTGTCCATCCCGGAGTTCGGTCCCAGGACCAGGGCTTCGTGTCCCTGCTCTCGCAAGTACTGAAGAAGGCGGCTCAAAGTTCTCGTGACGCCATCGACCTTTTGATGCCAGGGATGAGCTCAACGGCTCTCAGAAGGGCCAAGGCTTCAAGTTGAACTGACCTTTGGCAGGAAGTTCTCTGGAGACGCGAAAGACAAGAAGAAATTGGGTTAGTCGCGCTATGGTAATTGGGACCAAGACGACAACGACGACTTGCCAGTGACAATGGCAATCCTCAAAGGCCGGTTGGGCTCGAGGTCCAAAGGAAACGCGGCCTTGGACATGCTGGCGTTGATTGTGGTTGCTTCCAGAAAGTGGTCGTACGCATCTTCTGAGCTATTTGGTCTCCTAAAGTTGTTGAGAGAGGGCAAACGTGCATAAACAAGGCTGGCGACCAATGTCCTGACGAAACGTGGGCCAACGCGTCTTGCTGTTCCGCTCTCTGCGAACGCGTTGTCACGCGAAACTCTGGCCATTGATGCGCTTGCCAGCAAAGTATCGCAATCGTTTGCAAGCCAAGTAGAAGGCGAGTTGGGACAAGAACGATGGCAGACGGTAAGGAAGTTGGGCGCAGAGGACAAGAAACGAACTCCAAAGTGACAAAGGGCGCCGACAGGCCAGACAGCGAAGTCGTCGATACTGGAAGAGGCGATTTCGCCCGTCAAGCGAAAGCGAGCAGCGTTACTGGGCGCACTGAAAGCCAAGAGCCAGTCCAACAAGACCTGCTTCGGTCCAGGCAGCGCTTCTGACGTTTGTCCGACAAGCCTCGATGTCGCACAACGCCCGCTTCTGTCTTAACATGATGCATTTACGACAGCATCAGCAGAATTGAGGAAGGACTGAAGCGCGGGCAATGCTGAAGACCGGGCATCTTTTTCCCCAGACCCAAGGTGGTCGCGTGAGCAAGCTCTTCCTACCTCTCTCGCAGCCCCTTGGCAACGCTAAAGCATTGAAATTATCGGAAGAAAGGCCACTTGACGCGTTCTGAGCGCTACACTATCAGAGAAGTCGATTTTCATGGCCCAGCAAACTGTATTATTTGTCGGAGTCTCCGAAGGGCAGAGGAAGCGAGCAAGGACATACACGAGCTCGTCAACAGATTCAACAAGCGTGAGAGTGGTGAGGGCAACAAGGAGGGAAGTGGCCAATGGGCTCACTGATGGTCAGGGTCCGAGTTGCTCGGTCCAGGAGGGAGACAAAGCTACAGATGCCACTGGCAGGTCTGGGCCACCGAAGCCCAAAAGAGGAAGGCAGATTCGATCATGCGAGCAAGGACACGAGACGAGTGATGGGCAAGAAACCAAACCGGACATGGACTTGCAAACGTATAACCCTAAACTGTCGGATAGATCCATCTGACCCTCAGTCCCCTTCTGCGAGCCAGCCACTTGAAGCGCAAACTTCAAATTTATTTTTCGGGGCGGACTGTGGCCTTAAGCGTGAGTGCATGGCCTGATGGGGGCAGTGGCAAATGAGGACTCACGGCTGCGGACGGTCTTGCCGGCGCGCCAGATCTCTTGGTTGTCAATCTCCTCCAGCCTGAAACAGTTGCATGAGTCGAAGACGAGCAGGAGGAAAAAGGCAAGATGCAACGCACTCCTTCTTGTACAGCTCGCGGTAGTTGGGCTGGTTGTTGAACTGGAGAGAGCGACGGGTCTCAGAGCCGTTCTTGACAGACTCGTAGAGCCTCTCGAAGACGGGGAGGGTGGCCTTCTCGAACTCGGGAGCCCAGTCGAGGGCACCACGGCGGGCGGTGGTGGAGCAGGCTGTGGCAAATGCGCTGTTGAGTAACTGGCCGAAACTCAGAAAAAAGCCGCTGCTCACCGTTGTACATGTAGTCCATGCCGTGGGCACCGATCAGAGGGTATAGCTAGAATTCGAAGCGGTGTAAGAAAATTTGCCACCCTTCCCAGGCAAGATAGTTGCGGCTCACAGATTGAGTGGCCTCCTCGACGGTCTCGTTGAAAGCCTCAGAGGGGGTGTGGCCGTTCTGGCGGAGAACCTGCATCGGACGTGAAGATGAGAACTTCAGGTCTAGTCTTCACAGCTCGACAACGTGGCGCACCTTGTACTGAGCCAAGAAGAGACCTTGGATGCCACCCATGAGGACACCACGCTCGCCGTAAAGGTCGGAGTAGACCTCCTTCTCGAAAGTGGTCTCGTACGAGTAGCCGGAGCCAATGCCGACGGAGAGGGCGATGGCCTTCTCCTGAGCCTTGCCGGTAACATCCTGGAAGACGGCGATGGAGGACTGTACATGCCGCAGCGGGAATGAGAATCCAGGACCAAAGCAAATTCACATGCCAAGGCGCAAAAAACGTACGTTGATGCCACGGCCCTCCTTGAAGAGAGTGCGGACGGTGCGGCCGGAGCCTTTTGGTGCGACGAGGATGACGTCGATGTCAGAGGGGGGAACGACACCGGTGTCCTCCTTGTAGACGACGGAGAAGCCGTGGGAGAAGTAGAGGGTCTTGCCCTTGGTGAGGTAGGGCTTCATGGTGGCCCAGTACGCGGACTGGCCGGCGTCGGAGAGCAGGTTCATGATGATGGTGCCCTTCTCGAGAGCCTCCTCGATGGGGAAGAGGGTCTTGCCTGGCACCCAGCCGTCCTCCTGGGCTTGCTTCCAGCTCTCGCCGTCTTTTCGGACGCCGACGATCACGTTCAGGCCGTTGTCGCGGGCGTTCAAGCCTTGACCGTGGCCTGCCATTTCCATCGAATAAGCTACCCGTGCCCAGCAGCAGCTCTGGGAAAAGGCCAAAATGCGCACCCTGCGAGCCATAGCCGATGAGGGCCAAAGTATCATTTTTGAAGTACTCCTGGATCTTGTTGAGCGGCCAGTCAGCGCGCTCGTAGACGGTCTCCTTGGTGCCGGCAAAGTCGAGCGTCTTGACGCCCCTGGTTTGGACGGAGAGGGCAGCGGCCAAATTTTTCTTGAGCGCCGGGCGGGCAGCCGCAGCGGCGACGGCGAGGCCGCGCCTAGAGCTCTGCTGAGCAGCTTTTCTGGCAACTTGACGGAGTGCGGGGGCAGACATGATGGGTGCGGAGTCAAGAGCGAATTGGAGTCAACTTCGCTGGTCCAAAATTTTTGTGGGTGGGAGATCCCGTGATCACATTGCACGAAGAGGGGTCGGGTGGGCACTCCAGTGAAATCATGTACAATGAGCCTATGAAGAAACTGTGCTAATGCAGAGGACGAAACAGCGCGGGCTCTTCGCAGGAGACGGGCCGCATGAAACCCAAACTCACCGAAGCAGGCCGGTTAACCATTTGGCTCTGTTACCCTCTTCATTGGCTTCCCACGAAGCTACCAAGAGGAGAAGTCATTTAGTAGACCACCACGGAGCGTGCTGCTCATCATAAAACCGAAAGCGTAACGACCGCCATGCGCATACATAGGCTCACAGGCAGGCCGCCACTTTGGCGGCTCATTGACGGCATCAAAGCCAAGGTGGAGCACACAAGATGTTCGCACATTCCTTGGGGGTGTTATCGATAGGGGAGGATACGCGATGGTGGCCAAAGTCTTGGGAGCTGGGAGCCTCGCCGTCCTGACCTCTGAGCTCTCGCTTTGTGCGCCAGTCAACAGTCGTTCCAGATGGCTATAAAACAGTCAGAGTGTCCAGACAGCGCCAACGGGCCATTCAAGCCACCGCGATTTCGAGTCTCCAGAGCGCAGGCAAGCACAGCAAGGCAGAGCGAGGGCAATAGGCAAGAACAGGGGGCAGTCAGTCCGCGCACGAGCAGCCACAAGTAAACGTTTGGACAAGGGACAACGTTGTATGAGAGCAAGAGAAGGAAACGCCATCAGGTCGGTTTGGCCGCGGCCAAGCGCCGGGAGTGTGCACCCTGAGCTTGCTCCGCAACGAGCGCGACACCATGACATGGCTATAGCACGTCCGTTTGCACAACTCTCGTGGTTCGCCATCTGGCGGAGAGACCACGCTTCCGACACGCCGACAGACGTCGACCTCAACGAGGAGGGGGCCAAACAGCAGGCGGACGTTCTCTTCTTCCACTCTGATGACCCGGCGCTCGACGAAGAGCGAAAGGCCAGAAAGATTGGGCTGGCCCAGGGCATGGTCGACTTTGCTAGGTCAGGCGACTCTCTAGGCCTCCCGAGGCGCATTCATTTGGGCGGTCTGAACGCGAGTCGAACAGGATGCTCTCGACTCCTGAACAGCCTGTCCAGTCTGTGCACTCCAGCTCACAGCGCATGATCTTCCTAGAGCCAGAACCGGGCTACTTTCTCCATGCTGTAAGGAGCTTCTCGACGAGTTGACGTCGAGCCCTAATCACTTCCTATCGCAGACTGTCGACCTGGCCAAGTATCCAGCTCCCGGCTTATCACACAAAAGATCAGCCACTGGCAATCTGCCTTCTCCGGCCGGGGACAAACTGGTGTCGAGCGACGATGGCCTAGAAGACGAGCTCTTTATCGCTCAGCTCCAGCACGCGTACGACCAATTCCGAGTAGGCTTTCCAATCCTTTCAGCATTTAATGCCTCTGACTTGCCTTTGGGTTTGTCACACAGCTCTTACATGGCACCTTTGCCTTTCTACACCACCGCAAGCCCAAAGACACTTCCAGCATCCTGGCTTCCTACTTCTCTGATTGGATCAAAAGTTGGCGCCTAGAGCGCTCTAACCTGGCAGATTTCAGCTTTCCGCGCCATCTAGAAGGTTGGTGCTAGTCTCTGAAATCCGGATAAAATTGACCGAGCTTCGAATGACAGCCGTCGAATCGGAACCCTCGTCCCAGCTGAACAAGCAACTCGAAAACCTGATTCAATCCACCGACGCTCTTTGTGCTTCCGTCTTCCGGGACAGAGTACTGCTAGGCTCCCAGGCCAAAATCTCCCCAGACGCCTTGTCAACGTTTACCCAATTTATCTTGCACCAATTGCCCTCAGCGCCCCAATTTCTTAACATCAACAGCGCACACTCGAGTCCAAAGAAAGGATCCAAATCCAGCCAAGGCAGCAGCGAAGGCTGGAAGTCAACTTTGGCCGGAGTCGGCAACTTCACCTCGTACCTGCCATCCTTCTCAAGCACACCGCCTCAAGCCTCCCACATGCAGCCTGCCGCTAGCACCTCTTCGACCCCACCTGGTGTCCCTACCAAGTCTTGGGCTCGGGTCATCTCTTTTGGCCTGTACAACTCCACCTCATCACAAGGAGAACCCGGCACTTCGTCCTCTGCCCCTGCATCTATACCTGCCACTCCAGCAGTCGACATCTCGATTGACCAAGATGACTTGGCGGACGCGATGGAAGACGACAATGGATCAGACGACAGCCTACCTGACCACATCGCCCGCCTGGCCAGCAAGATTCAACCGGAAGACGAGTCCTCCGATGCAGACGAAGCGAAAAGCGACAAAGCGCAGGAAGCATCCGAGGATGAAGCTAAATCTGAAGTTGGGGAAGACGAGCCCCAAGTCTTGGACGCGGAGCTACCGCCGGAAGAGAAAGACGAGCTGGACGAGGCGGCGCAGGAAGCAACACCTGTCCCGGAAGAAGAGGATGAAGGCCACCATGGTGTTCAACTCTCAGAATCTGTCGATGTGTTCTGTCCGAGTCGCAGTCAACCAGAGCGTTGGTGCCGAGCTATCTGGCTTCGGGTTCGTCCATTGTCTCAGTGTCTTGGCTAGTTTCGTGAATGATACGTTGTCCATTATACAGTCTGACCGTTATTGCGTCGCCCTTATTATTCCGCAGGACACCACGCAGCAAAACGCCATCGTCGAGTCCGCCACAGAGGTGCTCCAGTCCGCCTCGCTCGTCGTACCCATCATCCCGGAGCTCTCCATCCATCGCTATCTGGTCAAGAACAAAGACAGCACCTGTTATTTATCAGCGTGGCCGGAAGGGGCGCAGTGGTCCGGCTCGGAAAGCTCGGCCAAGGAGGCCGACTGCATGGGCGCCGTTCTGGAAGGCCAGCGAGGCTTCACATCGTGCGTATCCCCACTCACCTTATCAGTCTATTTAGCAGACTCTGATGGCTCCATTTGGATCGCACAGCGAGCCTCAAGTCACCGAGCAGTTTGTGCGGACGAGCTCGAGCGAGTGGGCCATCTCCAAAAAGCAAGCCTCGCGGGAGACCTACTTGCTGCTGGGTAAGAAGTTTGGGAAGGAGGGCTCGCTGGTGGACGCGGGCAGCATTCTAGATGACATCCTGTCCAAGTTGGACTAATAGACAGGAAGCAAGGCAAATGTGTTTTATGCAAAGAACAAGTCGAAGCGCAGAGAAGATGCCAAAAATCTTCGCATGAGGTAGAGAAATGTGTTACAAGTTGGGCGGCAAGGCACCCTGGAGACGTTTTGGGTTCTACGTGAGCTTGGAGGGCTCGCCCTTTTCCGCCAGCTGGACTGCCCCTTTGAAAGTCCCGAGCAAGGCGGTCAGCTGCAATTTTTCGTTTCCTCCGGTCGACAACCTGTGTCTGTTCGAGCGAGCAGTGTCTTCGAATGAGCGAATGACCACCGCGCATATAGGAGGGAAGGCACGGACTCGACTTGAGCGAGGTGGTCCAAGAGGTATATCCGGCTCTGGCTGGGGAACTCGATGGTGGACAGGAACTCGAAGATGCCGCTGATGATGTCTTGCAAGGCCAAGCCTTTCTCGGTTTTGAGGGCGGAGATGCCTGCGAGGTGCAGCAACCCAGTCAGCCATTGGAGCTACCTGAAAGTGAATCTGCGCTGGCACCCACGGTTGAAAGAGGTCTCGAACTCTTCGTTCATCATGCTGTGCACGATGGCCTCGATGTCATTAGGGTGGGGGTTGCCGGTGCAGTTGTAGACCGCCGTTTCGTCTGTGATCGGATAGGCAGAGTGGCAGGCCTGTCAGTATTCCACGCGCTTAGAATGCAATGAATCAAAGGGAGAAAGGGAAGAGGCCGACCTGGAGCACGTTGAGGGCTCGGCGCATGTCGCCTTTTGAGAGCTTCATCAGAGCCTTTCGTCCGTCCTCGCTCAGGTTGACGCTGCAGTGCAACCTCTGGTCAGCTCATTGTTGCAGAGCAAATGGTCAAGGAGCGAAGACTTGCTGCTCGGCTTCGACGACGTGCTTGAGCCGCTTTTCGATTTCGAGTTGCGGCAAAGGCGCGAATCTGTCAATAGGAAGTCTCGGTGTGGATCCCAATTGGATACGGAAGAGCCAGCTGACCTGAACTTTGTACACCGGGACTGGATGGCGGGGATGATTTTGTTGACATAGTTGCAAATGATGCAGAAGCGGGCGTTGGCCGTGTATTGCTCGATCACTGTGCGGCACCAGCGATGAAAAGGCAGTCCAAGGACCTAAAAGTGAGCCAGACGCACCTCGTCGCAGAGCGCCCTGGGCCGCGCCGGTCATCATGTCGGCCTCGTCGAGGATGATGAGCTTGAAGCCCTCCTTGGAGGAGAAGACCTGCTTGGTCGAGGCAAAGTTCTTGATCTGCTCCCGGACGACCTCGATGCCGCGCTCGTCCGAGGCGTTGAGCTCGAGCACGTTGTTGCGCACGCCGGAGGGCGTCTTGTAAATCTTGCGGGCGACGGCGAGGATGGTGGACGTCTTGCCTGTGCCAGGCGGGCCGTAGAAGAGCAGGTGGGGGACCCGGTTGAGGGAGATGAACTTGTCGATGGTGGAGATGATGTCGCCGTGGGCCACGACGTCGTCCAGCGTGTTGGGCCGGCTTTGACAGGCGGCGCATTGAGCACACCACTTTGGCGCACGCTGGAGCCACAGGGACACTCACTACTTCTCCACCCAAGGCAGGTTGTCCAGTTCGTGAGCGTGCTCCCCTTCCTTGCCCTTGCCCTTGTCTCCAATCTGCAACGGAGGCGGAAAGTCGCCCTCCGCCGCATAGGCTGCCGGCGCCATCGCTTCATCCTCAGATAGCTCATCCTCCCCTAGCACCTTGGCGTTCTCTGGCAAGAGCGGCTCATCGTCCACGTCCATCTCGAACGAGCCGGTATTGAACGCGGAACAAGCCAAACTTTTGGACCTCCCATTTCGAGCGCGTGCACTGGTCACGCGTCGGATGTCCTCAAGTCGCAGAAGGCCTCATTCGATGGCTCCTTGTGGGTCATCAAGAGCATATCAAATGCAATACAGCTTGAACGTAAGCGAAAAGGAAGGTCAAGGGGTTTGTCAAAGTTACAGAAAAGGTATCAAGGCTATCGAATGGGCCAGCCAACCAAGGGCAGCTCCAAAGGCCCTGCCGTTCATCTCAGCATAATGACCAGGTGTAGATACAAACGAGGAGCAGAGCGCACCAAACCGACATCCGGCGAGGACCGCGTTTCGTGAGGATATCGATTCGTGAAGAGAGAAAAGGCACAAGCCAACCCTTGCCATCGAGCCTTCAAGTCGTAAGGAGAGAAAGAGCCAGGCATAGTTCACTGCACGGTTCAAGAGATCAGCTCAGACCGAAGGCCAGCAAAGTGACAGCCCGTACCTCGCCACCCAAGGACTTTCAATAGGTGAAGTATTCCAAGGGGTCGTCGCGAGTGAACACGACGCCACCTTCGTCCGAGGGGCGATAGTGAAGCGCATGAAACACTATTTCTCCATCATGAGCTTTGCAGGCTCGGGCGTGCACCTTCGCATCTCGGCTCAGTTCCGATTTCGCCAGGCGGATCGGGCAAGCCAGCTCACGCAGAGGTCCTCGTAGATCAACACCTTGCCAAACCAGTTGGTGCCATAGGAGAGTTCTTCCTTGGCGCAAACGAGCTGTGTGGTGCGCCGAAGGTGAGTTCAAGCCAACGCCACAGCTTCAGGAATTTTACCAGCTTGTAATGGTTGAGGTGTCCGAGTCTGCAAGCCGGATCATACTCTCAAGCCCTGGGAGCTTTGGTCAGACCCAGGACCTACTTATTCGCTTCGTGGAGGCCATGGCGCTCGTCCTGTCTCGAACCCTTGAGTATGGCGCTCGGCCACCAGAGAAGACACAACGACTTGCATCCTTGTGGAGCTCGTAGATCTTGTGCAAGATGCCATGCTTGACCGCCTCGCTCGAGAAGACTTCGTGCGCCTCATCCGTTGGCGCGGTCGGGGCTTGCATGTCGTTCTTGGCAACAGAGCTCTACAGGCGGCACACTCGCTATTTGAGGCAGTAAACGGTTGTTGGGACACTGCGCGCTTACCATCTTGCGAGCCGAGATGGAGGAGGAAGCGGAAGAGGCAGGCACATCTTCTGCTCAGGTCGAAGGGAATGATTTGTGGTTCTTATATGCCAACGAAGGCCCCGTTTTTGCAATCTAAACCCCAAGACCCTAAAACAAACCGCAGACTGGAGCTGGAACTCCGCCCTTTCTTGGGCTTTTTTTTTTGGTGGCGAGGTGTCGTGTCGCCTTCTTTCGGGTTCTAGATGAAGGACCATTCGACGGGCAGGACACCCTGGGACTGGGAGCCCAGGGCGTTGAAGGCAGCAACCGAAAGATCGATGTTTGTTGAGGCGCCGCAAGAGGGGCAGGAGTCTGCGTGGAAACAAGGCTCAATCTCTTTGGCGGGGTTGCTATAGCAAGGACGGATCGAGGCTCACCGGCGACAGTAGGGGTCACCGAAGCGCCAGTGGCAGTGTTCTTGATCGAGATCTGGCCTGAAAGGTGCTCGCCAGGTCAGAGAGTCGCCGACACCAAACCCAAGGAACATGCTCACGACCACAATGAGAACCGCCCGAATACATGCTGGTCTGGAGGGCGACGACATATCCGGCGTCGCTATTGACCCAGCCGCAGTTGCCGGCGACGCCATCTGCGAATCCAAGGAGCGGTCAGACAAGGACCGGGAATGGTTCAAGCGCGAAACGGCCCACGTTGGTCTGGTCAGGTTCGAAGAGCGTACGTCAGACAGTGCCACCCACTCAACAAAAGCTTAACTCACCGAAGTAGGTAGCTACACCCGAAAAGGAGTAGGACTGCGACGGGCCGCCGCCGGCCGAGGCGTCCTTCGAAGGGCTGTTTTCGGGGGCACCGCCGTTGGCCCAAGCGACGAAAGGCGTTGACCGATCGCCCTGAGACCAGGCCCAGTAGCCATCGTCGACCCACTGAGCCGTTCGTTACCAACGACATTCAGCAAAACCGCTCGCTGCAAGAACCAGCTTGAAACTTACAACACCGTTGCTGTGGAAGCATTCTCAGCACTGAGTACCGCTGTGGAGGATGGCCAGCCAACTCACTTGAAGTAGCCGCCGCGCTTCTCCAGCGGAGCAGCGCCAGACAGACCGACCGCAACGGCGGCGACCACAATCAATTTGGTAAAAGCGAGCATTGTGTAGACTTGCTGGTGTTTGAGGGAGCAGGTAAGAGGTTGGGTGGAGAGGGGCGAAGATTTATCGAAGCTGCCAAAGACGGTCTGCTTGAAAGTTGACGGACCGGGTCCAAGAGTTTTGAGCGCTTTTTAAAGGCCACCAGGAAGCCGTTGGCGCAGGGTTGGGGGGGGCTTGGAGACGGTTCTGGTGCTTTGGGGCAGAGGCTCGTGAAAGATTGCCAACGGCTGAAGGCTGTTGGAGGCCACCGTTCAACCAGTAGGACAGCTTGAGTCACATTTCACAGCGTGAAACTTACCCGGCGCGTGACTTTATCACGGCATGAGCTTTGAAGGCTGAGGCGTGCACCTCGATATCTCGGGCCAGTCCCGACTTCGCCACGGTCGTCGGATAAGCCAACTGATGCGGCCTCCTCGTAGATCAACACCTTGTCATGTCACGTAGAGCCCTAGATACCATAGCAGACTTCTTCTCTGGTGCCAATCGGCTATGCGGCGCAGTGAAGCCAAGGCGGAGGTTTCAAGGCCAACGCCACATCTGCAGGCAACCGGTCTGAATGATCAAGGTGACCAAGTTTGCAAGTCTTAGATCCACCGAATCGCACTGAACGAAGAGCGCCGCCGCTTGATTAGTCCACAACCTGCACTGTCGTTTCAAGTTCGTGAGCGGCTCCGTGAGCCTGCCGTCGTGGCTTGCATGCCATGTCGTTCTGGGCAGCAAGGGTCCATGGGCGACGGGCTCACTAGGACGCAGAGTCATAGCTGTCGATGTGCGTTGAGGCTTGACCATTCATTTGGTAAGGGATGAGACGAGGGCGAAGAAGAAGAGCGCGGCGATCTCGCTCCGAGGAGTGCACAAGTTTGCCCAAGATTGTTTGTGGGTTTCGATGTCAACACGGGCCCTTTTGCTTTCTAAACAGTACAACCTTGAAACGACGCTACATTGGAGATGAACCCCGCCCTTTTTTGGTGGTGGACGAGTCGCCCTTTTTGATCGGCTCTTCTAAATGAAGCTCCATTCGACGGGAAGAACACCTTGATCTTCGGAACCCAGAGCATCGAAAGCAGCCTTGGAAAGATCAATGTTCGTCGAGCCTCCGCAAGAGGGGCAGGAGTCTGGGAAACATGGTTGAGTCCTTGCCACCGCATCATTGACTAAGGGGAGCTTACCTGCAACAGTAGCAGTCACCGAAGCGCCAGTGGCGGTGTTCTTGATCGAGACTTGTTCTGAAGAGAATCTCTATCAGAAGAGTGCTCCTCTTGGGAAGAAAAACGCTTACGACCACAGTGAGAACCGCCCGAATACATGCTGGTCTCTAGGGCGACAACGTAGTCTCCATCACCAGAGTTCCAGCCGCAGTTGCCAGCGACACCACCTGCGAATGCAAGCCTTGGTCAGACAAGGAGCGACGGTATGTTTCAAGAGCGCTTCGCTTGCCTTGGTCTGTTCAAGTTAGAAAGCCTCGGGTCAGACATTGCCCGCCCAGTCAGAAAAGATTGAGCTCACAGTAGAAAGTGGCCTGGCCCCAGAAGGAGTAGGATTGCGAAGAGCCGCCCGAGGAGCCACCATTGCTGGGAGCACCACCGTTGGCCCAAGGGACGAAAGGTGTAGATTTATCGCCTTGCGACCAAGCCCAGTAGCCTGAATTGTAAGACGTTAACGGGTGATCTCAGTAGAGCACTGTTCCAGAAACGCTCACCATCGTCAACCCACTGAGCCGAAGCAGACAACATCTAACAACATGAAACAGAGGCAGTTCTGTTAGAAACTCACGACACCATTGCTATTGACGTTGTTTCAGCAAAAGTCAGCAACACGGGGGACTGGCAATGCACTCACTTCCAGTAGCCACCTCGCTTCTCAACTGGGGCAGCAGTGGCGAGACCGGCAGCAATGGCGGCGGTGAGGATGACTTTGGAGAAGCAGAGCATTGTGAATAGTCGGAGAGGGTTTTGGTAGAGCAAGAAGAGGTTTGGTTGGACAGGAAAGAGCCCTTTTCAGGGACTTTGCGAAGTTGCCGAAAAGGAGTTGATAACCCTGAAAATGATAGAGACACGGTTCGCAATGAGTGGAGCCCTCGGGTAAGCGATCCGAAGGCGATTTCGGGGCATTGGGCGCTTAAGACATTTGAGGTGATTTTTGACTTAGGTGGTGAAAGGGCACTCATGGCCGAGTTTTGAAGGCGGCATGGACTTTCGACAGTCGGGAACATGCATGTGAAGTACTAGGGTGCCGGCATGCAAGACAGAGGACGCCGAAAGCGGACGCAGGCCCATGCAAAGTCGAATCGGAGCCTGCCCTTTGCCAAATCTAGCAACGAGACCTCTGTTCTTCCGGGGCATTGGCAGCACAGCGAGCCCGAGCTCAAGGCGAAGAGAGCATGGGGGCTCGAAAAGGTGGCATCCATCCACGGAAAGGGGCAGAGTTCTCTAGCGGCCCAGTCACCATCGAGCGAGGTGGGCGACTGAAGCCTGAGAATTAAGGGGCATTTGCAAGGAGCGATCGCGTCGGCGCGTCGTTACAAGTGTTGTGAGGCTGCACTTGCAGCTTGGTTGGCAGAAAGAGAGCAAGGACTGGGACGCGTCGCTCCGACAAATGAAACGGTTGAATCAGTTGAACCGAAAAGTCCCCTCGACATGCGTTTGGTCTCGCTCAGCCACAATGTCGCTTGCCGTAGTAGCCAGCGAAGTCGTCCAGCTTCTGAAAGCCAGGCGTGCCAACTTGAGCTTGGTCGAGACCACGACTGGAGGAGTTATTGCCTCCGCCATCCTTGCTGTGCCCGGCGCCTCCGCAGTGTTCCAGGCTGGCATCGTTTCTTACTCGAAGGAGAGCCGAATCTCTCTGCTGGGCTTTGGACCTAACGATATGGATGGCTACAAGTACTGCGCTCTTGATTTCGCCTTGATTGCTCAGCTCCGAGCTGAATGTGGAGTCCGATCAGCGGTCCAACCGAAGAGTCTGTCCTGTTTTTGGCACAGAAGCTGTCCAAGAAGATCGAGACTACGTATTATCTGTGTGTCATCTGAAGCATCGCCAAGGTGCTGGGGCTGAGAGCTCGGATCAGGAGCGAATCGGGCTGTTCGGGCCCAACGCGACCGCAATATTACAGAGCCGAGGTTGTGCCAGGCGTAAGCACCCAAGCATGCACATCACCGCACCTCTCTGAATTTAGTGGTAGTATGCTGCCTTTGCGGTCCTGGGGCCAGAGGCGAAGTCCTCAACGTCAGTCGTCACGACGGGCAGCGACGACCGAGCCCAGAACATGCAGCTGTTTGCGGAGGCAGCGCTTGCTCTGCTGAAGAAAGTGCTGAGCGAGCCCAAATTGTGAAGTCTATCATGCCAAACGAGGGTCGAAAATGCATCGTGAAAACGTGAGAATTGTACAAGCGTCGAGCGTCGAAGAGGCCTCAAGGAGAGAGCTGCACCATGTCCCTGTTGCGCTTGGGAGGGCGACCGCGGCGGCGAGGGCGGCCAGTGGAGGTGACAGACTCGTTGTCGCTGTCGGAGGCCGCGGCGGGGCTGCTCTCCCGAGACGAGGATCGGCTATTGGCGCGGGATGAAAGGCGGCTCGAAGCTCGAGGCAGAGCGAGCCCGCTGACGCCAAGCGATTCTCGAGTGAGAGAGTTCGAGCGGGAGGGGGTGCGGCGAAAGGAGGGGTCGTGCTGCTGGACCCACTTGTTGATGCGGTTGGCCCCTTCAAAGAGATAGACGTGCGACTGGGCCACTCGTTCCGGCTCTTCGACGGCTCCCGCGCCAAGAGGGGTCGACCACTTGAGTGGGTCAACCTCGTGCAGCCTTTGAGCGAGATATTGAACAATCGAATCGCAGTTGCCGAGCAGCACAACGTCTGGGCGAGAAGATTTCTCGTCAAATGCAGCGAGAGAAGTCGCATGACGCTTACCAAATTGACAGTGGGTGATGGGATCGCGGTTGATAACGATTTGAGGTACGGAGTGCTGGCCAGCAACAGTGAGTTCCCGGTGAACAGCGGTGGTGTGAGGAGCGGACGCACCGGAATATGACCGATAATTTCGGACACGGGAGCCACCTTCAACGACGTGCCCATGACGATCAACAGGTCGACCTCGTCGCGATCTTCAACCAAGCGGTTGTCAAAGTCGTCGGAGAGCTTTTCGCCAAAGAAGGTGATAGTAGGCTTCATCACCGGCTGACCCTCCCACTGGTTCTCTTCTTCGAATGAGTCGTCTTCGTCGCCGTCCCAGCTATCGGAGAACTTTTGCTTCTTGGCCAAGCGCTCGACCTGTTTCTTACGTTGGATCGTTTGCTGGATGTAGGCGTCTGCAAATACCACGATGAGCACAGATGACTCTGCTCAAAGCGCTAGCTCGTAGCGAACCGGATTTGGTGCACATAGGGCAGAGCGGAACGGTGCCGGCGAAGATGCTGTTTCGGACGGTCAGAGCCGAGCCCAGCCAACGAAGACCAAATGGGCTTACTCTGTCTTTATGGAATCTCCGGGCGCAAGATAACCACAGTTGATGCAAGCCGCTTGGGCGAAAGAGCCTACAAAGGCCGAAAACGATGAGGCGTCCGCCATCTTCTGACACATTTCGCTCACCGTGACAGTTCAAGACCCGGGTCACTCCCGCTTGGTTCTCTAAAGTGTCGATGTTTTGCGCTGGTGGGCCAAACGTATGAGGTGAAATCCCGATAGCAGTTGGCAGAGTCGCTGCTCACTGTAGTTTCGGAGCAGGACGCCCTTGTCTTCTAAAGTCTTCACAAAACGATGGCTGGGGCTGGGTTTGAAGTTGGAAGGATACAATTCTTTGGCGAACGAGTAAAAAAGGGTGGGGTCTTGCTTGAAGACGTTAATGTCGAACATCTCTTGGGGATCCATCAAATCAGGTCGCGTGCGCTTCAAATTGGCGTAGATGCCGGTGGCGCTTCGAAAGTCTGACACAGAACACATCTCAAATCAGACTTGTCCAAGTCAAATGATATCAGAGCGAAGATTACCAGGAATGCCGCAGCTCGTTGAGGTGCCAGCACCGGACAGGACCATTATGCGTTTCGAGCCAGCGATGAGGCGAACGGCGTCTTCGATAGTGTTCACTCCTGGAAGCTTGGCTCTCTTGCGCAACACACGACCGATCGACATTCTGGGGCGGCGCTTACTATCAGAGGCAGCTTTGGTATGAGCGCGACAGAAGACTAACTTCAAGATGCGCAGTAGTTCCGGCTCGTTAGTGAAGGTGGGCTCCTGATCAGCAGTTTCAGAGCGCCGTCGAACGGAAGGTCGGAGGCAAGGAGCTCACGACCAGCATGCCAAAAGCCATAAGCAAGCGGCGACAAGGAATCTCTTTCTCGACATAGTATTTGGTGATGAACCGCACCATGCCGATTTCGCGCAAGTCATCCAACATGGCGTCGACTTCGGCGGTCGACCAGGCCTCCTCGGCCTCTTGAATCAACAAGCCATATTCACTGACGGAAGCATCTTCTTCGGAGTAGTCATCCGAGTCGGCCACATCTTGGACTTTGGCCAGTTCAGCACTGAGCACTTCTGGAGGCACGCCGACTGCAGGAGTGGGCGGAATCGCATGAATGGCAGGCCTTCCAGAAGGTATTGAGAACAGCGCGTCAATCTCTTCGGAGAACGCTCTCACAATGGCAGAAGTAAAGCAGAAGAGTCTTGCTTTGGTGACATGGGGTGCGTGATGATCACTGGAGCGAGCGAGCGAGGCAGGGACGAGCTTGAGCCTGCCAATGAGCCTTCTGCTGTGACAGGGGCGCCTATCTGGACAGGCTGGTCCACAGGCTTCACCGTGAGCTCAGCCAGCTCGTGAGTAGGAGTCATGGTCGCCGCCATGACGGGCAGCACGAGGAGTCGACTTCGCGAAAGTCGCTCGCCCGGAACAAGAGGTGGCAACGTTCAAAGACCGGACGAAAATTGGCACAACGCAAATGTGCAGATTGGGCATTAGTTTCAGACATCCAATGGCAAAGATATGATAGGGGAGCGCGAATATATGAATACAAGGCGGTTTTGAAGAGTGCTTTCTACCAAGAAACGTGAGTCGAGTGGAACCCTTTTGGCGTGGCGATACAGCGTGTGATACAGAACAAATAATGGGAGTGATAAGAATAAAGACGTGGCGTTAGAAGAGCGCAAAGAGATGGCCATGGGGGTCCAGCCCCATTTGGCCATACTCAGTCGCGGTGTCGATTTCGGCGTAGGCTTCGAAGCAAGACGAGTCGCCGTCGCCCTCCACACGGGGAACATAAGGCGCCGGGATCTGTTTGGAGTGCCAAGCAGGCTGCGTCAGCACGAGGTAAGAGGCCGAAGCTAGTGTTGACGACGTACCTCCTTCTTGTAGAGCCTCTCCCAATCAACCTCGCCGAACCAGCCGTGGGCGAAGATGTCCCTCGAGCCGTTGGCCAAGTTGCCGTACCGTTTCGTGAGATCGCTGGTCAGCAAGTTACGCAGGAGGTCTTTGGCCTCGGCCGTAAAATGCGACGGATAGCGGATCTTGCCGGCAATGATTTTTTCGTACAGCCGCATGGGATTAGTGTCTACACTCATGGTTCAGAAGAGGCACTTTGAGATGAAGAACATGAAAACTCACCTTCCGTGAAGAACGGTGGGTAGCCGGCCAACATCTCAAAAATGAGCACTCCGATGGCGTACCAGTCGACGCTCTTGTTGTAGCCTCTTGACTGGACAATCTCGGGCGCTAAATAATCCGGAGTGCCTGCACGAACACGAAAATCAAAATCCACTCAACGATTGGGAGAACCGCAACGGAGCTCACCACACAACGTCCAGGTGATGTCAGGCACATACTTGGCAAAGCCAAAGTCGGTGATCTTGACGTGCCCGTCTGCTGCCAGCAGAATGTTTTCCGGCTTCAGATCGCGGTAGATGATGTCGAGCGAGTGGAGATAATCCAGCGCCAGCGCGACTTCGGCCGCAAAGAACTTGGCGACCGGGTCCGGGAACCTCTGCAGCAAAAAGACGCTATTGAGACATGCACCAACTGCCGCAGGAACGTCGACCCACCTGCGACTTGCGCAACAAGCTGAAGAGCTCGCCACCGGACACAAAGTCCATGACCATGAACAGGTTGGCCGAGTCCTTGAAAGTGCCCCAAAGGTTGACCAAGAACGGGTGGCGGACGCGCTCGAGCATTTCGCGCTCCGAGTTGGTGTGCTCGACCTGCTTCATCTTGACGACCCGCTCCTTGTTGAGCACCTTGACGGCGTAGTAGCGCGAGTTGTGGCACGACTTGACGAGGTGGACCCGCCCGAAGGAGCCAGTGCCCAAGGTGCGCATGAAAGTGAAGTCGGCCAAGGCGTAGCGCGAAGAGGTCTTGCGCATGGACGAGGTGGTGGACAGCGAGGGGGAGGTGGCTGTCATGGTGGCGGTCGAGTTGGACGGCATAGATGACATAGCGTGGCTGGTTTGTCCGTTGTAAGAGACCTTAGTGGAGTGCTGCTGAAGCTGGGAGACCGGAGCGGGAAGGGCAGCCTGCTGCTGTTGCTGAGGAACGTAATTTTGCGGAGCTGGCAGGCCGCGTTGCTGCTGCTGCTGCTGCTGGGAAGACGACAGAGGTTGTCCATTGTAAGCAGAAGAAGAGTGGTGGACCACCGAAGGCTGGTAGCCAGCACCCGAACCTCCGCCACTTGTCGTCCCGCCATTCCCGTTGTTCGGCCCGCTGCCCCTAGCATGATAGTTCGACTTGTTAGAGTGAGTGGAAGATGTAGTGGCAGAAGAGGACCGGTTGGGATTGTGGTCTTGGTCGTAAAGCACATTAGAGCCGATGGAGGACTGGCTGGAGGACCGGCTCTGCTGCGACGAGTGAAACGAGGACTGCGGCGTGGGCCTGGGGTTGTCGTAGTACTGCTGTTGCTGCTGCTGGGGCGGCGGTTGTTGCTGGAGCTGCTGGTGGTGCGGCTGGGGCTGCTTGGGCCGGGGAGCGCCGTTCACACGAGGCGACTGGTAAGGCTGCTGCTCCGGCGAAGCCATGTTCAGCCTCTCGATGGACGGCAGGCGAGCAGAGCCGGGCTGTTGCTGCTGCTGGAGGAGCGCAGGGGAGTTGGACGGCCGCAGATTAGATAGGTGCGGCGAGTTGGAGTACGCAGATGGCTGGTAGCCGCCTGGCTGCTGGGAATGGTGATAGTGCATGCCAGAGTTGAGCTTGGAAGCGTCAGGTGTGACCGGGGGCGAGGGCAGACCGGTGTCAGGCCGATAGGTGGAGTAGCCGCCTTTGCCTTGGAGGGAGAGCGGCAGGGAGATGGTGGTGATGTCCAAGCCGCCGCCAGCCGGGCGCTGTTGGCCGGCTGATGGGGGCACAGTGGCTGTGACGGGCTGCTTGGTCTTGCGGGACAGAAACGACGGCATTGGCAGGCGTCAGGTCGCACACTGGCAGAGCTGGTGGGAGCAGCGCAGGCCTCGCAGTCTCTTCCCAGAGGTGGCTGCCAGGTCACGTTTATGCCCGTTAAATGCTGCTCTTTCACACAAGGTAGTGCCTTATTGGTCGGCGGGTCAAGCCAGGCTTGAAATTGGGCCGCCGTAAATGGCAAGTCGCGCGCGAGGAGAGGTGGCTGGCGGAGCTTGGGCTGGCGGCCTGCGGGTCAGGCGCCGAGCTCTCGCGCGCGGCCTTTGAATAAATTAAATCCAAGTTCAAGGGTAAGGTCGTCGGGGAGGAGATGGAGGAGGTTGACGATCAACCCAATTTTTTTTTTTTTCATTCCGGCTGCGTCGCCGACAGTGAGACCCCAGTGTCTTGCCCTTGGTTGGCCACATCGAGAACATGCCCCTCATCAAGCCGCGACTAGAACGCCCTATAAAACAATTAAGCAATGGCGCGAAGCATTGCCCGGAGCAAGTGAGCGCGCCGCAATGCGTTCCCTCAAATTCGCTGAGCCAAATCGTTTGCCAGGCTCTGGCGTATGGGAACTGCATCCTGAATCGCTACCAAGACGTGGAGAAGGGCATGTGTGCGAAAGAGTTTGAAGCTTTCAAGGCCTGCGTGACGAAATTCGTGAGAGCTGCTTTCTTTCCCTCCTGCCACCTGTTCTGAACTCGGCAACTAGATGGGCCGCAAGTGGTAGCCGTGCGACCTTATGGCCATCCATGACTCTGGATGGGGACCGATTCCGCTCCTTGAGGCCCAAGGTCGAGCTGTGAGTCCAAATTTCATGCGCATTTGCCCTTCAAGTCCAGGCTCACCAGGGCGATTTGTTTCATACACCGCAGGGTCTAGCCGGCCTTTGAAGTGTACAAGATCTGGACGCAGCTTCTGCAACCTTGAAGAATGCAGGCCATGCTTTGACTTCAACAGTTTGCCACCACCCATCGGGACAGAGCATCTCAGTGCTTCGGTACCAGCTTCGCCCGGGTCAGCAAGTGCAAAGAGACTGGACGGGTTCAAATGGCGTCGTGAAAGGGAGTGGTTTTACAAAGATAGCCTCCAAGCCAGCCATAGTACAGGTGCTTCGAGAGAGCGAAAACACGAGTCCCAGAGAAGAACAAGGATCAACCTCGTTCTTCGTCGTCGATGTCTTCTAAACGCCCCACGGGCAGGCCCTCCTGGACCCTGCGCCGCCGATTGCGAGCTCCCCTGTTTGTCAAGCCGTCCGCCGCTCCGTCTATTGCGTCCGGGCTGTGGTTCGCGAGGATGCGCCGAATTGTCGGCTTGAGCTTGATAACTACGATGGGCTTGGAAGTTGGGTCCTCGTTGGGTCCTGTATAAGTCAGAATTCTCGGAGTTAGAGACATGCAATCTCAAAGGTGGCAAAAGTGGCCTCACCCGAGGACTTTTTGCTGTGCAGGGGATCATCTTCACTGGGTATTGAGTCTTCGTCTGAGTCGGCGTCATCGTCTAGAGAGGAGGAGGAGGCTTGGTCGAAAGTCAAGATGACAAACAGGATTTGGGCGACAGTGATTAGGCAGTCTAAGAGCAAGAGGTAGAGCTTGTTAGGTCGGTGGTCTGGGGTAACCCAGTGGTGGACTTAGAGACAGTAACAAATCTCAGTCGCAAGAACTAGGCGACGCACCTGGAGAGTCGAGCATGAAGTCGATGACCACGCTCGTTTTGCTATTGGGCGGCGGCAAGGGCACGATGGCGTGGCCGATGAAGAAGACCAGGTTGGTCAAGCTGATGAATGCGACGAAGAAGGACAGGCCTCGGGTGGGCAACTGTGCCGGCTGGCTGATCTGGATCTGGCTGATGCTCCGCACTGCCCAAGTGACCGCATTGAGCTGCCGCTCCGCCTGCATAGACCGAAGTACACAACAACGCACCCAGCAACTGCAGCAAAGACCGATCCATGAAGAAGATCTGGGCGGCGCAGTTGAGGCAAGGCCGAACAGGAGCGCGCGACTTCGAGGCATGCGGCTCACCTGGGCAAAGCCGGCGTATAGGCTGACATCCAAGCTCTCCAACAAGAGGGTCCGTAAGCCGCGTCGAGGCATCCATGAACCCGCCAGAAGCACAGAGGAACACAAGTCACACGTCTCAAGCTGTCGCCGTCCAGCGCCAAGCGGCAGGAATGCCTCTTCGTCTCGCCCCGCCAACAGCAATATGCTCCCTCGGATACCCATCTTGATCGATCTATAGCAGCTGTAGCATAGGATGGACGCCGCCGTGCCCCAGCGGTCGCCAGGCTCGTCACTGAGCTGTAAATTGACCCTTCCGCTCATCGCCTTAACGTGTGCTGAATTCTCTGGCCTTAAAGACTTTGTGCTGCTCGCCTTTCTCTTCTTCTTGCTCTCATCGCCAGGAGCAGACATGGTCAGTACGGCCAACCTGCGCAACTCCATCCGCCGGAGGGGCTTCGAAGCTGACCGCTTTCACGACTGGCTCTATTCGAATGGCACGTCCGCCCCCGGCTTCGTCCAGCCTGCCAACTTCACCGACGAGGCCGGCGAGGAGCACGAGATTCCAGCGTGGAACAAGACTTTCGTCCTGCCCACCTTGAGGGAGGAGACGCTCGTCCAGCCCATGGTCGACAGCCTCATGAAGCAGACCGACGGCGCGGTCTACTTCTCCAACGTCACCGGCTTTCTGCGGGGCTCTTGGAGCGTCATGAACCTCACCCTGCCAGAGACAATACCGCCGCTGGGCGCCAATGCGACCAAAGAGGAGGAAGCGGCCTACAATGCCTCGTTGCCACTGGCTCAACGTGGCGGTTTCCCGTGGCTCTCTTCAGAGACCACAGAGGAACCCCTGCGGGTCAACATGAACTTTAGGGAGTCGGAGATTTCAGAGGAGGAGCAGGAAATCCAGTTTGTCAGAGGGGGCGCAGAGATCAAAATCGGCGAGCGCTCCGTGGAGCTGGAGCTTGATGGCGTACAGTCGGTTCCAACTCGCTTTCATTTGTACCATTCCAGGTGTCTGATGAGCTGGTCTCACAGCTTTGTCTCCAATGGCTCTTTCTTTGTGAGTTTTGCGCCACCGGAGAAGTAAACCGAGGCTGACCGCCCGGTGAAGCTACTCGGCGTCCCGTCCCAATCTCCTTCCGACATTCGGTCGCTTCCCGCCTTAATGCCAACCAATTCGACGGCCAACGCCACAGCCAAGGCCGTCTACACCGAGCTACACACCCGCATCTCCAAAATGCAAGACCTCCTCATGTCGGGCCACGTCCCGACTTCGGACGACTCACCCTTCACGGACACCTCGGTCAATTGCTCCTTCAACATTTTTGGCCAGCTCACGCCCATCCAGGCTCGGGGCGTGACCAAGCAGCAGGTGGCCGAGTTTGAGCGCGAGCTCCGCCTGCCCACCGGCGCCTCGATCAGGTCGGTCCCCGAACCGGCGATCTCAGTATTGCTCCATTCGGAAAACTGCGGGCTTGTGCTGCAAGTGGAAGAGGCCAAGGGTCTGCACATGGACCGCTTCTGGAACAAGACCGTGTGGTATGCCGCCGCCATTGGGCTGGTCGGCGCCATCCAAACCTTGCTGCTGGTCCGACAGATGCAGCGCACCTCATCACCTTCCGTGAGTGCAGTATTTCTCCTCCCAAGTCCTATGAAGCGACTGTTTAAATCACTGTCTCGCAGGCCGCCGCCAGACTCAGCTATTGGACTGTAGCGATCCAAGCTGGCATGGACTCCTACTCCTTTGTCACCCACTTCACTCTCGCGGCACTGGTAGACGACCGGGCTTCTCTGTCGCTTTTCGTCCCGGCCTTCTTCGCATGCCTCTCAGGTTTGCTCTTCGGCCTTAGATTCGCAGCTTCGGTCCGGGTGGCCACTGCTGTCAGTGCATCACCGCCTACTGTAGCACCTGTCCCACCTCCAACCCCAGCTCAAGCAGCAGCTACAGCTGCGCAAAATCGAGCAGCAGCCCCTCCCGTGCCCACCTCAGCCCCAGAACCCGCTCCAACAGCACCACCGCCTGTCCCGACCATTGCTTCTTCACCTTCTGATAGCGTGCTTAGAGATGGAAGCTTCTGGGGTAGGTGGCGTGTACCTTGGAAGTCAGACCGCGAGACTTAGGCAGCTATTCCGCCAACAGGTTTTCTCCTGTTCATCTCTGTGGTCGTTGGCTGCGTTCTCACCATCACCTTAACCGGCTATTTGCCACTTCTAATGGCTCTGCTGTATTCCTATTGGAGTGGGTTGAAGTCTTTAGCGTTGGCTCCTTTGCCCGGCTTTCCTTAAATCCTCCCACAGTCCCGCAGATCTACAAAAACGCAGAGCGAGGCAGTGCACGTCGCTCCCTATCCACCGAGTACATCGTTGGCACCACGGCCTGCCGGCTGTTCTTGCCCATCTACATCTGGGCTTGTCCCAACAATGTGCTTTTCGCCGATACCAATAGTGCGTTACTTCTAAACAGTCACCCTTATGTCTCACTGATGGATATATCGAACGCGTTGTAGATGCAGTCTGGCTTTTGGTCCTGTTCCAATTCTTCCAGATGTCGGTGCTGCTGGCGCAAGAGTACATCGGCCCGCGCTTCTTCATCCCCGCTGGCTGGGACGTCTTCCCACCTCAAGAGCACTGGGACTACTTTCCAAAGACACTGCCGCACGATCTGGAGAGTGGCGATTCAGGCCAGGTCGACTGCACAATCTGCCTGGAGCCGATCGATCTGCCCGGGAAGGAGGATCAGCCCTCGCCTGTCGAAGAGGAGCCTCTGCTACACCAGCACCGGAGGAGAAACTCAATGGCAGACGGCTTCGGCAAAAGCCTGGGCAGATGGGGCTTCATGGTTCGTTTACCCTTCTCTTGTTCCTCGGGTCGCGATCCTGAACAGCCGAATAGGTACCGCCGTGCTATCACATCGCACACACGAAGTGTTTGGAGACATGGCTCACAGAAGGGAGTGGGACGTGTCCAGTCTGCAGAAGGCACTTGCCGCTGCCGTAGCCCTTCTCTCATTGCGCATAATTCACGATCCTACGATTATATCTTGTCCACATTGACTCCATTGCGGCCGTCTAGCTCCATTCTGAGAGCATACGGCAGGAACGCCGACCGAGTCACGTTCTTGGAACCAAGCTTCGCGCTGTGGAAAGTTTTTGACCGCAACGTTGTCCTCTCCTAGACTATTGTAGCTTTGCCCATCTGTAGAAGGGCTCAGGAGGGCGTCAGATGAAGATCAGTCAGGCGATTCAGGCGGCGCAGAATGAGAACCGGCCGTGGTGCGCCCCCAACAAAGTTTTTGTTTAGGGCGTCTACTGACCTTTGCCCGCTCTCTGGCCGCAGGTGCTCGTTCGAGTACTTCCCTCCGAGGGTGAGAAGATGCTGTTGATGCGTCTCTTCGGGCACGGTGGACTGAAGGAGGCTTGGCAGACGGCGCAAGGCTTGATCAACCTGTACGATCGAATGGAGCGAATGACCGCCTTGGGCCCGACGTTCGTTGGTGCGTTGGCCCTCCCTTGTCCTCTCAATGGCTTCCCGGCTTAATGATACGAGCGCGAAGATGTGACTTGGGGAGCCGGTGCGTGTAGCTGCTATTAACGCTCTGCTGCCGACTTACGTTTAATGGCGTCTTTCGCGCACAGGCGGCAGCAGCGCGGACATTACATCCCAAATTGTGCGAACGGCGCACGAACAGCTGGGGTTGGAGACGTGCATGCACCTAACCTGCACCAACATGCCGGTCTCGCAAGTCCACCAGGCTCTGGAAGAGGCGAAGCTCAGCGGCTGCGAGAACATTTTGGCCCTCCGAGGTGATCCTCCTCACGGCCAAGATGAATGGACAAAAGCAGAGGGCGGGTTCGAGCACGCCGTCGACCTCATTCGCTATATTCGCACCCACTTTGGCGACCACTTTGACATCGCGATCGCCGGCTTCCCCGAAGGCCACCCGCATGCGCCTTCAGAAGAGTTGGAGCTGCAATATGTCAAAGAAAAAGTGGACGCTGGCGCCAACTTTATCATCACACAGATGTTCTATGATGCAGATGGTCCGTTTCTTTCCCACTGATCCCTGATCATCCTCCAAATTTGATTCTGATGCACTTGAATCGCAGTGTTTATTGCCTGGGCTCGCAAGTTGAGGGCCATCGGTATCACGGTGCCCATTGTGCCCGGCATCATGCCGATTCAAGGCTGGCAGGCTTTCGTCCGCCGCACTTCGTTTGCCAAGACTATCATCCCCCAGTGCTTCTACGATAAATTGGAGCCGATCAAGGACGACGACGCAGCAGTGCGCGAAGTCGGAACCAGGCTGGTGGTGGAGATGTGCCAAAAGATCTTGGCAGCCAACTTGGGCATCTGCGGTTTTCACTTCTACACCATGAACCTGGAGAAGGGCACCGTTATGCTGCTGGAACAGCTGGGTTTCGTGCCTGGAACCGATGTCGTCAACCCGCTGCCATGGCGACCGGTGGGTCTCAAGCTCCATCCCGCGCGAGCGCATCTGACAATAAGCAAATGCTCTGCAGTCGCTCACCTCTAAGAGGCGTCAAGAGACGATTCGACCCATCTTTTGGGCGAACAGAGCAAAGTCTTACTTGGAGCGCACCTCAAGCTGGGACGAATTCCCTAACGGCCGGTACGTCGATGGTCTCCTGCGAAAGTATCTTCCAGAAGGTGTCTCACGATGTCACATCAGCTGGGGTCCTTCCGGCAGTCCAGCATTTGGCGATCTGGACGGCTACGGCATCAAGCTCAAATTTAGTGTAAGTGGATGGAATCTCGATCGGCTCTTTCTCTACTTACACACTCCTGCCGCCGCTCCAGAATGCCGAATCTAGAGACCTATGGAAGTCTCCGCAAACGCTGCAGGACGTCCGCAACCTGTTCGCATCGTTCTGCCGCGGCACGCTCAAAGCCTTGCCTTGGTCCGAGTTGCCGGCCGCCCGGGAGACCTTGGTCATTTCAGAGCCCCTAGCTAAGCTGAACGAGCGCGGCTTCCTCACCATCAATAGCCAGCCGGTCGTCGATGGTGTGCCGAGCGAAGACCCGGTGCACGGCTGGGGACCCCGCTACGGATATGTTTACCAAAAGGTGCGCTGCCATATGCTTGTTAGTCCAAGTCTTATCGCTGACAGGTTCACATCAGGCCTATCTGGAGTTCTTCTGCTCCCCGGCCGACTTCGACGAGCTCGTCGTCAAACTCGCGAGCGACCCATATGTGACCTACTACGCGGTCACCAAAAAGGGCGATCTGCATACCAACGAAACGTCGGATCAACCCAATGCCGTCACTTGGGGCGTTTTCCCTGGCAAGGAGATCGTCCAGCCGACCATCGTCGAGCGGCTCAGCTTCATGGCCTGGAAGGTGCGGCGTCTTTCTCCGCATTTGAGCTCGTCCCTAACCAAGCGGCCTGCAGGACGAGGCTTTCGAGCTCGGCCGCCTCTGGGCCGACATCTACGAACCTGGCTCCGTCTCGCACCGGCTAGTGTCCGAGATCTTCGAGACGTACTATCTCGTCAATGTGGTCCGCAACGACTACCGCAACCCAGACACTCAAGCTATCTATAAACCGTTCTTAACCGGACCGAAGACCAACGGCCACAGCGAAGACCACACCATCCCGGCCCAGGTTGCCGCGTGCGTTAACTCCTTCACATCTCTTGCTACTCGGCTCATGGACGCTTGTTGTAGTAACGGCGTGGTGCACCCCGAGACGCTCGCTTGATTCATCCATGGCTCGGCCTCCCAGCACGACAACTTTACCGGACGCCATCAACTGCCGTCCAAACTTCTGTACTCATTTATACCCACACGCCAGTGATTACCCCTCATCCTAGATGCATTTCGATTCAACATCGCATTCGAATGTGCTGCTGTCGCGACGCCTGCGACCATGAGCCCTAGTCAGCCTGAGCGATTCGACTTGAAAGTTCGGCTCGTTTAGGCTTGCGGTGGCGTCGTCCGCTTTGTTGGCACAAAACGTTCTTTGAGAGGCCGAAGTGTCTTCGTATTACAATTCCCGACGTGCAAATGCTCCAGAGTTCTAGAGCAGTTGCCTAAAAAAACATGCCGAGCTCGCTGCGTCGCTACCTAGCTATAAAAAGTCGCGCTTCTCCTGCCTTGGAACTCTGGGTCCTTAAGCCAGAGCACCCCAGACGCGAATTGATATCTGTGGCTATTGTGTTGGGGACTTCGCAGTTAAGTGCCATGCTGGCACTTTGCCCTCCAGAACTGTTCGAGTTTCTTCACAATTTGATGTTCGCCTTGTTTCCGCTGCCGTTTTGCTCATGCCGGACAGACCATCGTGACCTCATGCCGTGCGGTGGGGAAGCAAGGCTGCCACCACGCTGTTGACGAGTTAGAACGACGAGTTAGAACTGGCCGCCGGTTCTCGAAGTTGCTTTCCCGAAAGGCCCTTTTCTGTCTCGGTCTTCTCTTTTTGCTTCGGTGCACACATCCGCAATGTCACCAGTGCCAAGCGAGTCGGAAAAGCAGGTATGTGCAAGAGCTTTCAGTCTTGGCTCTCGGTGATCTGAGTCGCCACCGCCTACCGGCGCCCACTGCAGGTGGAGATGAAGGAGGAGCATGCCACTCAGCCAGAAAAGCACACAAGCACAGACCACCACACCTCTGAAGCCGGAGTCATTCACGGCGTCACCGACGACACTGTTCACCGCAAGGACGTAGTATACGCCGAAGGCACAGCGACGCCGCTCACTTGGCACACCTATGTGGTTGTGTTGATTATGATGCTGCTATCTTGGACCGCACAGTACAATCTCGGACTTGCTGGAGGTCAGGCAACGTTCATCGCGCAAGACATTGGAGGGGCCACGATTACCAGTTGGTTCGGCAATTGCCAGCTTGTCACCGCCAGCTCTACCTTCCCAATTGCGGCGTACTTTTCAGACAAGATTGGACGCACCTGGGTCCTTCAATTCGGTGCTCTCATCGGCTTCATCGGCAACATAGTGGCGTCGCGAGCAACTTACCCTGGCGAACTGCTGGTCGGCCTGTCTTTTTCAGGCATCGCCACAGGTTCGCGGCCTTTATGAGGATCTGTTGTGAAGTTTCAAACATTGGGTTGCAGGCTTCTTGGCCCAGTATGCCGTCGGCATGAGCGACGTGATCCCAGTCAAGAGTCGAGGCATCTTTCTGGGCATCCTCGACATTGCTGGCAGCGGTGCTGCGGCGACAGGGTCTATATTCGGCGGACTGTTGACTTCAAATACCTCACCGGCGTGGCGATCATGTTTCTACCTCCTCGCCGCTCTCAACGGAGCCTCTTTCTTCGCGCTGTTCTTCTATCGGCCTGTGCACTCTCACTCCCAGAAGCTGACCCTCTCGGAAGCTGTGCGATCGATGGATTGGTTGGGGCTCGCCATCATCACAGCGGGCATGGTCCTTTGGCTCGTCGGGCTGTCAGGCGCGATCGTCTACCCGTGGGGCAGCGGCAAGGTCCTTGGACCTTTTATCACTGGCCTCTTTCTCCTCATCGTTTTCGGAATCTACACTTGGAAGAGGCCCAATGGCATGGTGCGCCGCTCGCTTTTTACGTTTTGGAACTTTGTGAGTTTGGCACTATGGACCACTGCACCGATCTAAATCAGCTTCAGCCCATGGTATGCGGGATTGCCTTCATTTCAAGCTTCTTCCTCTACGGCCTGAACGCCTTTCTTCCGACCATGCTCTCCGTCTACTTTGGTGTCTCAAGCGTCCGAGCTGGAGTGCTTTCTTTGGGCTACAATGGCGTTTACTTCGTGAGTCCAAGTAGCTTTTTTTCTCACCGCCACAACTCATTAAAGGCCAGGTAATGACGCCGTTGTTTTCTATGTCGATAAGCATCTTCAAAGGCTCTTTTCGCCCCGCCCTATTCTTTTGCTTCGCTATTGGCGCCATTGGAGCGGGCTTGATGTCGACGTACAAAGAAACCGACAGCTATCAGAAGTACCTCGGCTTTACCGCCCTTTTAGGGCTCTCGGCGGCGGGCACCAGCGGCATGAGTCTCGTCATTTCGCAATATGCCGCACTTCAGCAAGATGTCGGCCTTATTGTGGGCTTGGCCAACGCATCTCGGACAATTGGTGGCGCACTGAGTGTCGGTGAGGTTGTCTGAATCGATGTCGACAACTTTGGGCCGCTCTGACTGATTCGCAACCCAAGCCGTTTTCTTCACCATTTTCAACAACCGCACTGCGGAAGCCATTCCCAAGATGGTCCCTGCTGCAGTGGCGGCTGCAGGCCTGCCAGCTGACCAGATTGCCGCCTTCGTCGCGGCTTTGACAACTGGAAACACGGCTGCTCTTCAAGCTATACCTGGAATCACTCCCGAAATTATCGCAGCAGGATCTGCGTCTCTCTTCGAGTCCTACCATTATGCCCTCAAGGCAGTCTTCTGGGCAGGGTGGGCTATCGCATCTGTAGACCTTCCGGGCTTTCCTGCTCACTACTCCACAGGGCGGCGTTCACCGGCGCGGGTTGTGTTATCGTGGCATTCATGCACCCGATCAAGAAAGAGAGGTGAGCTGTTGCCCGGTGTGGCTTGAGAAATGCTGAACTTGTGTTTGCACCCAAGACTCACGGACGTTGTTCCCGTCAAGCTCCAAGGCCAAGCAGCCGCAAAGGAAGTTGAGAGATAACAAATGTGGGATGCATTGTAGATTGGCATAGAGCACGGCTGCGGCATAGCTAGCGTCCCTTTGGACAAGGACCCAGCGATCTAGCGGCTAAAAATGATACGTTCCTTGGCCATCCACATCTCAACAGGCCCATTGAAGCCTTCCTCGTCTTCTACGACCTCCCTTTCGGCGGCTTTTCCTTCGGGAGTGGCGCTGGCCGCCTTCATGGCTTCCTCGCTTTCGTACCAAATCTCTGCGATGCCGTCAAAAGGGTTTTCGGGCCATTCCTGGAGGAAGGGCTCTTTATTGGCATTCGAAGTGTAGGGTGGGAGGAGAGACGAACTCGGTGTTTCTGCATGGCCTCGGCGGCGGCAGATTTGTATGCGCGAGTTTGGGTGTATCTAGATGTACAAGTCCGTCAGCGCTCATATTTGGTATCGCATAGTGCAGGAACACCAACTTCTTAAAACCCAGGATCGGTCCAAGTCTTTTCATCAGCTCGCCGTGCGCCGCCCAACGATCACTCCACTCTTGCCAAGAGAGGCCGGGCTTTCTTTTGAGTAAAGCCACAAGCTTGATGCCCTCTCCGTCAGCTATTCAGCAGATAATGAGCATGGCTCCGGCGGCAGGACAGAAGGAAGTTACCCAGTGTGTTGATGATCATGTTCTCTTTGCCGAAGAAGGCCAACGAGCGGCCTCGCGCCTTTCTCTCGTCCGCCTTCAGAAGCTCTTGCGCTTCTTTGGCCTGGTCCGTAGCCGAGAGCGTCACCATGTCTTGGTAGCTGTCGTAGTAGACCTGCGTAATCCTTTCTTGAGCGCAAAGCAGATCTTTCAACGATATCAACTCACTTGGGTCATGCCATAGTACTCAACGTGGCCTTGCGGCCAGTCGGGATGGTTCTTTACAATCTCATCGACAGTAGGAGCAAAGGCAATGGGCGTTTGAACGTATTTCTTCATGCCGAGCTTCGGGGCCAGCGAAGCAACCAGTGGCCCATGGACTTCCCGCCAGCGCTTGTCGTGGTCGGGCAGAGCAATGCCGACCTTCTCCAACACGACGCAAACCAGCTTGATCGGGCCGCCGTCTTCCGCTGTTCCCTCGTGAAATTGAACTTTGCTCCCAACCTCTCAATAAGTCGATGCGCAAGGCAACTCACGAAGCTCTGGGAGATGTTGCTGGCCAGACATTGTACGCTGTACCAGTCCAGCCCAAAGCGGAGAAGAGGAGGCGGCATTTCGCCACCGACGGCTCTTTCGCCTATCAAATCGAGGGCCGCCTTGTGGACTTTTGTCTTCGGCACGCCCTCTCGGTTGTCGCTAGTGTGTGTAGGCTTGCTGCTAGAGAAGCGAGGAACAACCAAGGCGACGCTGTCTTATTGAAGAAACGAGTCGAATCAAGTTTGGTTGGCGCAACATGAAGCTGGAGCTGGAAGGTCAAATCGCGCTGATCTCCGGCGGGAGTATGGGCATGGGTCGAGAGATTGCGAAAGAGCTCTTTCAGGAAGGTGCCTCGGTCGTGATCACGGCTCGACGAGAGGAACACCTCAAGACGGCCATCGCCTACATCGAAGCCACTGGTGGGCCTGGCAAGGTCGCCTACGTAAGTTCTGCACTTCAATAGAGCCGTGCGGTTATAACGTCTCCATTCTTCAGGTGGCGGCGGATATGGGAACCCAGGAGGGCATTGACGCCGCCGTCGCCTTCACCAAGAAGACCTACGGCGATGCCTCCATCGTCCTGGGCAATGTTACAACTGGAGTCTTGCGTTACACCTTTGAGACCACGTCGGTCGAGGATTTCGAGCAGGCCCACTCAAAACTCATTCTTGGCCTCGTGCGGCTGGTCAAGGCCACCGTGGGCCCAATGAAGGAGAAGGGCTACGGCCGCTTTCTCAACATTGGGGTTCGTTCTTCTTTGTGTGTGTAGGCTGACCATTCACTGAAAAGCCGCTCCATAGTCGGTTTCGAGCAAGGAGCCTCATCGCTGTGAGTGTCGCTCAACTTTCAATGATCCTTGCTCAAACCCGGCAAACGACGAGAAGGGTTCAACCTTATCAACTCTGTGTAGGTCCCTCACTGCTTTTGAGAGCAGACCGGATAGCTGATTCGGATCAAAGGACATACCGGGTGGCGGCCGTGGGCCTGATGCGCTGTCTCAGCAACGAATACGCTCCCTTCGGTATCACTTTTAACAGCATTGCGCCAGGAAACATCGACACGGGCTATTCAGAATGGATTCTGACAGATGGACCTAGCAAAGGCTTCCCGCAGATTGAAGCCCAGCCAAAAATAATGGTCGGACGCAATGGTGAGCATGCATTCGATGATTTTTTTGATCATATCATGACTTAGTATCGCCCCATCAAGGTCGAGTGGACGAGATCTCTGGCCTGGCCACGTTTGTTTGCTCGCCTCGAGGCAGCTACAGTGAGCTGTCACTTCGTACCGGTGGCAATTGTTGCTCATCTTATGATTCTCATCCAGTCACTGGACAAAATCTGTGTATCGATGGGTGAGTCGTCAATGCTGAGCCGATTGGGTGCCCCTGCTGATTACCACACGCTCGCAGCGGGTGGACTCGGTGAGTTTTCGCTCGTTCCTATGTCTTTGAAGAAAGAGGAGCCTCAACCTCTACTTCTACAGGTGCTTGCAGTGAGATCTGGGAGGGGATGATCTGGCTCGTTGGCCTATAATGAATGCAAGATGGAAACCCGGTTGCCCTAGCACGCCCCATATCTCCTTCAATCTGAGTCATCGTCATAGAGGTCTAGGTAATTGCTGTAGAGTGCAGTCGAATGCGTCTGCAGCAAGGACGCAATGTCGGGAAACGGCTCCGTTGTCGCCCCCTGCCCGTCGGCCCAAGTCGCCCGCAATACCGTGTGCCACTTGCCCATGTCCTTTGAGAACTCGCACTTCTTTCGGCGGCCGAACCAACGGTAGGCAACGGCGTCCGCGTCCTCGAGCAAGGCTTCAATGGCGACCGCCCACGCTTTCACCTCTGCCCGCTCGAAGGCGGCGATCGTTTCGAAGGGAGTGCCAACCTCGACCCTCATAGACTTGTATAGAAGGGGCTGCTTGACGAGGCACCGTGTCGCGCGCAAGTATTTGGTCTCCGTCCGTAAGACGGCTGCCGTCGAGTCAGCCACGTCGACCTGTAAACCACCAAAGTGAACGAACCTTCTTCCGCGGTTTCCGCATATTTGCCCAAGAGCATCATTCTGAGTGGCGGTTTGTCAAGGCTTTCACAGCAGATGGCATGAGACTTAGCGCACCTGATCATGGCCCGGGCTGGCTTCCTGCCGGTGGCTGCGGCCAGTTTGACTTGCTCGAGGGACAGCTGGACGCCGTACTTGATCAGGCGCTCGCACAGGGCCTCGTTGGAGCACAGCAAGGCGTGGGAAAGGAGCAGTCGCAGAATAGGTGCGTCGCGGCGGAACAGCTTGGCGACGGCGAAGCCCAAGCAGAGCATGGAGTGCCATGTGGAAGAAATCCAGCTCATATCGACGGAGAGGGGTATTTGCTGCTTGGCTTCTGGAATGGGAGATGTGTAGATTGACCACGCGAACTGGTGCTCCGACAGGTTTGGCTTGAGAAGTGTTGAAGCAAGGGGCGTTTGCAAGTCGCTGTCGTCGTACGAGAGCTTGGCCGCGTCAGGCGTCAAGGTCAGAACAAATTCTCGGAGTTTCTTCAGAAAGCGATCGTCGATGGCGACCAGTTGAGTGAGAGCTCGGCCAGCGAACGGCAAGCGAATGAGCAGGTCGAAGCACGTGTCCATGAATTTGGCCACGGCATCCCTGGAGTCGATTGTGCACACGTCCGCGACCGTGTTGTCTTGCACAAACTTGAAGACGGTCCGCCAAGGGAAGATGGGCCTGGCGACCATGGCCAGGAGGTCTGGCGCATCCAGCCGCAGCCCGAGCCTTTTAAGGTGGTTGCCGACCTCCGCGGTGGAGAAATTGGTGGCGTGGTCGCGGGTCTGATAGTCGTACAGATGCCGACTCCGGACCCGATTGAAGAGAGAGGAGGAGCTGAAGCCGCTCAGGAAGAACAGGCAATGAATCGCCATCTCGCGGAAGACTGGGTTGTCGTCTTTGATGAGTTCGAATCTTTCGATGAACCATAACCAAAGACGGGACTCGGAGATGTAACAGCCGTTGTGGTCGCGGTGCAGCTCCAACAGGTGGTCTTTGATAGTTTGCCTGCTCGAGCGACTTAGCCACACTCGGGGCGCAAAGGACGAAGCTAGTCTTACTTGATGTTGAAACTGAATTGGCTTCTCCTATGCCAACGGGCGAACAGCTGAATGATGCTGTCATCGATTATTTGGTTTGATGTGCCGTCGCCGGTATACACCCAGATGCCATGCCCCGTCAAGATGGAGCGCAAGTAGGTTTCCGAGAACGCCAAAGCCGGATCCAATTCCTGCATCCGGCACATCGCCTCGTCCTTGTCGTCGATCGGCGTCTTGGCAAAGAGCGCGTGGTGAAGCAGCTGTTCAATCGACGGGAAGTGGAAGCCCGCCTCGACGGCAACGCCAAGTAGATCTGGGTGGATCTTGACGGCTTGCAAGATCATGTAAGCTAGCGGATCGTGGGGAGAAAAGAGCTGGAAGCGGCCGTCTCTGCGGATTGGGGGGTCAGACGATGTCCTCGACCCGAACACAGCGGTGAACGGCCTACTTAAAGACGTTTTGGATCTTCTCCCAGCTCTTGACCTTCTTGGCCAACGTCGACGTGGCGGTTTGGTCGTGCAGATCGGCGTCGGATGTGGCCACGCCGTCGGTCTCGATCCACTTGAGCAAAAGCTCGCCGTCTGAGTGGTCCGATCGCAGGTCCAAGTCGCCGTACAATCTAGCCCCCTCTTGCATCAACGCCAGCCAGCCGTCAATGGGGATGTTCGACTTTGCGGACACCCAGCGCTTTGCCGAGCCGGCTTTCACATGCATGATTGTTTGCAGCAAATAGCGCG
Source organism: Cystobasidiopsis lactophilus (assembly GCA_001599975.1). Taxonomy (NCBI): domain Eukaryota; kingdom Fungi; phylum Basidiomycota; class Agaricostilbomycetes; order Agaricostilbales; family Chionosphaeraceae; genus Cystobasidiopsis; species Cystobasidiopsis lactophilus. The sequence continues at coordinate 2,503,353 of BCIO01000002.1, forward strand.
AGGGAGTGTTGCGCGCAACAGCACATAGTACTGTCGCCGCGTCGCAGAGCCTGGGCCGACAAAAAAGGCGGAACAAGCGCTCGTCGGCGGGGAACTGCTCAAACCAGTCACACCGGACAGTCGGGTCGCGCGAGAGCTGGCAAAATCTTCTGCAGACTAAGGGCCAGGTCGCGTGCCCGTATTCGAGGTGATTAAAGATGAGCTGGACCACTTCGTTGGACAATGCATCGAACGGATGAAGAAGCGTCCAGGTCGCAGATTCTGGTTGTGGGTTGGACTCGATGACCGGCTTGGACTTCTTCGGGGTGCGGGACGTAGAAGCCACAGGGCTAGCAAGGCCTGCACCGCTAGTCGGAGCTTGTTTCGAGCTTGGGCTGGCCGGCGGAGCTTGTTTCGAGGTGGTAGTGGGCTCGGGGTCCGCCTTCTTCTCGTCCGCCTTCTTGCTCTTCCGCTTCCGCTTCCTCTTCAAAGTGAAGTCTTCGTCCTCGCTAGAAAAGAAACCCAAGGTCAGAGAACGCGGCAATGGAGCCCAGAAGGCACGCACGAGTTGTCGTCCACAGCTTCGGCGAGCGCCAACACCTGGCTCTCGTCCAGGATCTTGTCAACGCCCTGGCTTCCTGACAGGCGTGGGGCTTTCTTTCTCTTGCTGCGCCCTTCTGGCGTCGCCATAGTGGGCTCCCGAGGCTTGCAGAGGATCAAGGTCGATCTCGCTCACAAAGGGGTGAGCCTGGCCCCGCCGCCACCGCGACAAGTGGTCAGAGCAAAGTTTAACTCGTATCGCCTTCTCTATACACCTATCATCTTCTCTAGATATGCAAGCTCCCGTCGGTGTCCAAGCGACCGCCAAAGATTGCCAACAGTCCTCCTCGCGCATCAGGCTGAGGCGGAGCGGTAGCGTTATGGCTCTCTGGGGGTTCGATGCACTCGTAGAGGGTGGCGATCCATCGGGTCATGTTCTAAAGCACACTAAAATCAGTGTCGTCTCGAGGTAAAGGCTGTGAAGCTGCGCACCTTCGAAAAGTCGCTCTTCTTCCTCCTTCGAAACCACTTGATGGCGCGCTCCTCATCTTCCTCTACCAACCTTTCCAGCTCCGGGCTATGTGCATACCATGCTTTTTTCAGAGGGGCAGTCTCAACGAAGAGTACAGGAGACGCACATCCATTGCTCGATCCAAGTGCGGTCGAAAATGGCGACCGACAAGCCAGTCGAGGCAGGCAGCGAATGCACACTGCCGGGCAGGATTTCGAGGAAGCTCACTTTGTAGGTCAGATACTGGTCCATGATCTTGGGCCCGATGATGGATGAAAAGCCCTGCAGCCAGGTTCGAGGCGGGGGCGAGGCGGCGTCGGCGATCTTGCGATAAAAGGGGGAAGTCTTGAGCAGCTTCAAGCCATTGGGAGGCATGCGCTGGCCCGTTGCGGCCACCAAATTGATTTGCTCGATCGACAAGTTGAGCCCGTTGCTTCCGTAAAGGTCCCGAATAAGAAGGTTGTTGGACTGTGCGAGCCAAGTGTGTCAGCGTAAAGGGTCTTCTGCTATCTCAAAACCAAGGGAGAGAAACTGACATTGAGGAGGGCGTGCGACAAAAGCACCTGGGTGACCTCCTTGTCGTCTGGAAACATCTCGCGAAAAGCGAAGCCGAGGCCAGCGCCCAAATCAGCCGCGTTGTGCAGGCGAGGGACGTCTTCGCCTTTGAACTTCTCGCCTTCTTCAGTTTGTACCGAAGGCGTCGTGGTGTAGATGTCCCAGGCGAACGGGACGGCGGCGTCTTCTTTGCTGAATGGGAAGGGGCAGCCGAGAGGCGTTCTCAGACCGGACGAGTACTTGTAGGACAGCTTGGCTATGTCCGGTCGGCAGCCCAAGACGTACGTGCGCAACGCCAGCAGTTGATAATCGTCGTGCTGAGCCAGTTGCTGCAAGCCCACCCCGCGCCACGGCAAGCGGATGAGCAAGTCCCGGCAGGTGTCGAAAAAGGCGTCGCGGTCGCCTGAGGTTTCCAACCGACACACACAGCCGTCGTCATCGTCGTCGAAAGCTTCGACGAAATCGAAGAGGGCGGTGAGGGGGAAGATGGGGCGAGAGACGATGCCGATCAAATCTTCCTCGTGCACGACGAGGTCGAGCTCTTTGAGAGTGTTGACCACGTTGGTCCAATCAAAGCCGACGGCCGCCAATTTGGTCTGGCGGTCGTACTGGGGGGACACATCGGTAGCGCTGAACTCGAACTTGGGGTCCGCGCCGTCCCAGCCGGCGAGGTAAAAGAGCGAGTGCAGGAACGGCTTGCGCATGGCGGCGTCGTGGGCCCAGCCAAAGGTCTTGATGATGCAGACGAAGATGTAGGCGCACGCGAGGAACCTGGTCGGGTGCAGCTCGTGCAGCTTGAGGACGTAGGTGCGCACGAGTAGGGAGATGTCAAACGAGGCCGAGAACAGCTTCTTGTCGTGCCAGCGCAGCAGGAGCTGGACGGCCACCTCGTCCAAAGCGCGGAACAGTGGCCGCTTGTTGCGCCGGCCGAATAACACCGACGCGACCCATTTCTTGGTGATGCGAAAGTCGGAGCTGAGCGCCATAAGGTTGTGGATGGCTTCGTCCCTCTCGTCGATCGTCTTGGTGGTGTCGAAGAACAAGTCGTCGATGACGGATTCTGCCCCCCATCCTTGCATCAGCACCGCGTACGCTTGAGTAATGGCAAGCCAGGGTTTGCTCACCAGCACTTCTAAAGACGTATCCAGCAGCTTTGGCCATGGGAATGAACTCCGGGTTGATGTTGTTGCCCTCCAAGATCCGAGTGGCGAGGCCGTCCGACGAGTCGAACACCTGGAACCGGCCTTCGTTGAAGATCTCCTTGATGGCCTCCCAGCTCATCTCCTTTCGCTTGGCGTCGTCCCTCTCGCGCTCGATCGCCCGGTCACCGGTGGTGAGCCCGCCGCTCTTCAGCCATCTCCCAAGCCGAGCCCCGTCCGATTCAGCCAGGTCCAGCTTGTTGCCGTACGTCTCCAGCCCAAACTCGAGCAGTTTGAGGTACCCATCCAAAGGGAGCTTGCTGGTGGGCCCGCGGCCAAGGAAGCGGAAAAAGCCCAAGTCGGTGCTCCAAAACTCGGGTGTAATGCTGAGCTTGGCCTGGCTGACTGATTGGATGAAGTATCTCGAAGGGGTGGGGAAGCGCTTGAGGGCGGACGAAACGGTGGCGGCGTTGCACAGGCGCTCTTTCTCGAACAGCTTGGAGAGGTGTTGCTCGGGCGGGAAGCGACTGGAGAAGTACAAGCAGCGAAAATGGGGTTCTTTGGAAATGGCGAGGAAGCGCTGGCACAGGGTGGAGAAGGTGGCCGGGCCGCCGAGGGAGGTGGAGTCGGAGAGGTGGATGAAGATCTCGCCGAGGACCTCGTCTGACAAGTGGTCGAACGGGTGCTCGCCCACGGTCCAGGCAATGTTGGTGTTGGCCATGCGGTCTTGCTCTTGCTGCTTGAACATCTCGAGCGTGCGTTGGAGCTCCGGGTCCAAGCTGTAGATGATGCCCGTAGGTCCTCCTGGAGCAGGAACGAGGTGGGAGGTGTCGGTTGCGCTGTTGTTCACTGGTGCTGTTGAGGGCTGGGTGGAGTTGGGGTTCGCGCCAGTGTTTCCAGGCTGAGCGGCGGTCGCATTGACAACAGGCGGGGCCGCATTGGCAGTCGCCCCCGGTTGTGCCGGCGTCGTCGATGCGGCCGGTGCTGGCTGCGCACTAGTAGAAGCAGCCGGGACCGCGCTGGTCGAAGCCAAAGGCTGCTGGGCCTGAGCCTGATCTTGCGGCAACCTGGACGCGGACGACCTGGGCTTCCTGGGCCTGCGCTTGACCCGAAAGTCCTTCTTGTTCCTCCTGCGCGTCTCGGCTTTGTGCTCTTTCATCGTGAAGTCATTGTCGCTGCAAGCCAGACCGAATCCAAAAGTGGTCAACAAATGAAAGCATTGACGACGCGCAGAGGGCGGGGGCTCACAAATCGTAAACAGCTTGGAAAGCGCTCCAGGGCTCTTCGATATCGCTCTCCTCTGACCCTAGGATGTCGGTGAGGTCGGGCTGGGGAGCTTTTGAGGAGGGCGGCTTGACAGCGCGTTTGGGTCGCGCAGGTGCCAGCATGCTTTGGTCTTCTGTCGCTGCGAGCATCGTTGGCCCAGTTGCATCCAACGCAAGGCCAAGAATACAACGACAGTCCACAAGTGTGCTCGCGCAAAGGGGGGAGAGCGGCTGATGGGGAAAAACAAGCTGTTGCTCTGAGCGACCACGCACGAGATGGCGAGTGGCGGCAGCAAGGAATGGCCGCCTTCGCTCAAGGCCTTTGTCAATTCCACTTTTGCAGCCTGTGAGTCGTAGCCCCGTCAAAGCCGGCTGAGGAGTGGCAGGCTGAGAATGTCTCAAAAGGCACCGACTTGAATCGAGAAGCGGTCGAGAAGGAGCTCAAGGCGGCCATCTTTGAGGCGTTCAGCGCCAACAAGCTGTGGACGACCGACTGGGCCAACCTCAAGCTGCAGGCGTGAGTGGTGCTCGCTCGTCGCTCATCGAGTCGCTCAGACGAGACAGCTTCTTTGGGCGCACGCAGCCTGAACCCTTCCACCAAAGCCAAGCGCAAGAAGTGAGTCTTGCTGTCCCACTACTGTCCTTGACTGACATCGCAGGACGGTTCCCTCACAGACCGGACTTCAAAAGCAGCAGCAGCGTGCTCCACCCGGCCGAGAACGACCTGCGCAACAAAAGGGCCCGCAGGTTCGAGTATGAACGGCTCCAGCACGCCTCGTCCAGCAGCAGCTTGCACTACGCCAGCCCGGCCCAGGCCAATACACCATACGGATCTGGCACGCCCGAGCCGGAAGCCAACCCTGTTCGTTGCCTCCCTCGAGCTCCCCAATTGCTCGGAGCTCAATAGATGGCCTCACGCAAACAGGACGTGATAGATTGGGATAGGTACACCATAGTCGGCACCTCGACCAAGCTCGAAAAGCCCTACTTGCGCCTGACCTCTGTGCGTCCTCGTTGCCTCAGCAGCGCTCACCTGCGCTCACCACTTTGCGATGCAAAGGTCCCGGACCCGGCCAACGTCCGACCTGTGCCCATCCTCCGCCAGACATTGGAGCTGCTCAAAGTCAAATGGCGCACAGAGAACAACTACAATTGGGTGTGCGACCAGTTCAAGAGCATGAGGCAGGACCTCACCGTGCGTCTCTGCCCGCTCTCATCGCGCTCTACGTAATACGATGGCCAATCTATCTCGGTGCACAGGTCCAGCGCATCAAAAACGACTTTACCGTCTCCGTTTACGAAATCCACGCCAGAATCGCGCTCGAAAAGGTTCGTCGCCCCGAGCTGCTCCTCTAGCCGCCGTTATGTGTGCTGATGTCGTTTCGGGTTGCAACAGGGCGATCTAGGCGAATATAACCAGTGCCAGTCCCAACTCAAGCACCTCTATGAGCACGGCCTACAAGGCCACCCTGAAGAGTTCTTGGCTTACCGCATCTTATACCTCCTGCACACAAGGAATCGCCGAGGTTCGTCCCTTGTCCTCCCTTTGCACTTCACGCCACTCGTGCTTAGCTAGTGCCGTGGAACGAGCAGAAGTAAATGCTTTGCTCTCAACTCTGACCGTGACAGAACGAACGGACCCCTGCGTGCAACACGCCTTGAACGTCCGCCTGGCCCTGGCCAACAACAACTACCACGCCTTCTTCAAGCTGTTCAACTCGGCGCCCAAAATGGGCCCTTACCTCATGGACCACTTCGTCGCCCGCGAACGGATTTCCGCGCTCAATATTATGGCTCGAGGGTGCGCAGTCTCCCCCTTTTGAGCTCTAGGTCTGCTCAGGCGTATGGATGTGACCGGACGCACAGATATATGTCCTTATCCCTCACCTTCATAGCCGCTGAGCTGGCGTTCGACGACCTCAAAGAAGCCGACGACTTCTTGGCCGCCCACCAGGTCAACCTCTATACCCTCTTGGACGCTAGCAAGCTCAAAACCCCGGAAGAAGACCCGAGGCAGTGGGACGCCAAGTCCGCCCGCCCCATCTTGGCCCAGGCGGACAAGCTCTATCAGAAGGTGTTTGCCCTTAGCTATTTCTTGCTTTGACCCACAGTCTTGAACTTTGAAATGTGCCCCTTTTCCCTTTCGCTTGGTAAGGTGGACATTAAAGGCCAGATCTAAGTTTGAAATCCCACCATCTCCCTGGGCGCCCAACAACTTCCGTCGACCTCTGGCCTTGCCTTCGACCTTTGTCAGTTCTTAGCATCTTATCACACACCATGCAGTATTATTCCCCCGTCTCTCTTGGCCAGCCCCGCCGTCTTTATGCGAAGATCTCTGGAAGAAAGCTCCCCTGCCACCTCCCAGGCGCTCTTTTCAACTATTGTTTCTGTTCTGTTTTAGCCGCTTTTTACTTCTTTCCGTTGTAGAGGAGGGTGCAGAAAGGGAGACAAATTTGGGACTCTCTCATCTCTGTTCCTCGGAGTATTTTCGCGGTGTCTTTCAAGCTTGTACATTTTCGCATATCCACCCATCCCACTCTTCCGCCATCGTGCAATCATCCGCACGACTCCTCGTCCCGACCTAGTCCCGAAGGCGAGCAGGCAGAAAGCGCTTGATGACCACCTCGCGCACGTTAAAGAGCGCAATGCACGACGGATCCAGCAAGTCTTGAGCCCCGCACTCGTCTTCGGTCGGGATGCTGACGTGTGCCAGCACCAATGTCTTCAAAATGCCTTTATGTGAGAATTGGGTTCGAGCAAGAGTAGAGAGGTCAGGCTCACCTTTTTTACCCCGGACGTGACTCGATTCACCGTGCTCAACCACTTCCAAGTGCATTCCCCTTGGCCAAACAGCAGCTCGTCCTCGGTCCCTTTCTTCAGCTTGTCCCTCACATCCCGGTAGTGCTTGAGCACGACGACCGAGAACTCCGCGTGGCTGCCGACCGGCCCGACGCCCCTTGAGCCAAGGTTGGACCCATCGCTGCCTTTGTAGAGGATGAAATCGGTGCAAAACTTGATGCCGGACCGAACGACCCAGCCTAAAGAGCGGAAGTGGTGGAAGGCGACGTATTTGACGAGGAAGTCGTTGTTGCGCTCGACCGCCGGGCGCAGCTGGCTCGACTTCAGGAAGATTTGGAACAGGTCGGCGGACGAGTATGGCTGCTCATCAATGGGAGATTTGGTGGAGGCGGGGTAGATGCGGATAGCGTCGAGGGCAAAGAGCAAGTAGAAGGCGTCGACGGGGTCCAGCTGCAGGTGCTCCGCGTTGTCCTCGTGTGCCCATGGCAGGCCCATCTTGTTGGATCTGACCACGCCTTCCATGCGAGAGGGCACTGAAAGCGTTGCATTCAGCGGCGGCGCCACGCCGGCTTGGGCGGCCGCCAACCTCTCTTTCGCCTTGAGCTGCTTCATATCCTTGCGCTCCAGCCGCCGCAGAGCCGTCATCTCTTCTGAAGTGAGCTTGAGACCATGGCCGCGCCGGTTTTGCTCCCGAATCCACCAGGTCGGCTCGCTGCGAGAGAGCGAGCCTTTGCCAAAAAAGCCAGATTGCCACAAAGCCCGCACGCTTTCGGCGTCCGTGACCCACACAGACTGACTGGCGGCATCCCAGACGCCTGTGACAGGTTGGAGGAGCTTGGTTGGCTGGCTTGTGAACCAATGGGCCAGGAAGCCGACCAACGAAAATGGCAGCAGCGGGTTGACGACGGCCGGGAAGGGCGCCACGTATATGGACGGCCCCACAGGACGCCTCTTGGCGCTAGATGCAGTGGGCTCGGGTTTCGTAGCGGAGCGAAAGCCAGACATGTTGCTTGTGCGCTTCCAACCTCTCGTTTTCGAAGTAGCGAGGCCAGGCGGCGAAAGTCCGATTTGTCAAGAGATACACAGTGTTACAAGCTTGTTCGGCTCCATCGCGGTCTCAGAGTCACTCCTCGTCCGACTCTTCGTCCGAATCGTCCTCCTCGTCTGAAGAACCCTTGTCATTCTGATCGCCGTCCCTCGCAGGCACGACGTCACCAGAGGAGGACTCGTGCGCCTTCAAGTCCTCACGAAACCGCTTGAGCCAGGTCCGAAGTTCTCGGTGGGCGGGGCTGCGATGCGAGAGTTTTCGACCTTCGGCTGCATTCAACACTTCGGCTTGCTCGCCATCCTCGTCCAGCATCAGTTCCAGCTGTTTCGAAAGTTATCATAAAGCTTGCTCGTGGATAGCGAAAGACCAGAGAGCGTCGACTTACGGCCGAAACCCACTGCGAAAGGCTTTGCTTGCTTCGAATGTACCCGTCGTCGGCCTTGTACGCCGTCGCCTTCACGGATGGTTGGAGAGAGAAGACGTAGTGGTCAGTCACATGCTGCTTCCAGACTGCCTGGTTGAGATCGACGTCTGTTTCCATGAGCTTGCGACCTGCGGACACTCATTCAGGAGAGTCCATGATCTCTGGGACGAAACAACCCTCACGCAGAGGCACTTTGCGGAGGAAGTTCATGTAAGAGTTCTGACAAAGAGTCTGAATATTAATCGTCTCGGCAGCTGAGCGAATTCACTCACGGGGATCGAGTTGCCCAGCTTGAGGATAAAGCTGAAGTGGGCCAACGCGGGTTGGGCACCGCGTTTCAGCGCATCGTAGACGAGTTCGTCGTTGTTGTTGAGCAAAGCGTGCACGAGGACCATTTGTAAGACGCTGTTGTTTGTGGGAATGCTATTTCCGAACTGTCAGCAGCACTAGCGAGGGGAGCCAAACGTACTCACAGATCGAGATAGACGGCGCCCAGTGGTGTATAGCGAGACAAATGCTTGGTCGACGGCTTGTCGCTGGGCGGGAGGTGATAGGCCGAGAAATCAAAGACAGCGCCCTTGGATCGACTGGCCTCCTTCGAGAAGCCGACGGGAGTAAGATAGTGCTTGGAGGGAGCTGGAGACAGCTTGTCCAGGTCGATTCTCTGTTGGAGTATGATCTCTAAGAAGGAATGTCGCAACAAAGGGTTGCGCAAGAGGAGGTCGTGCAGCTGCACCGACTTGTCGAGCGAACCGGCGAGGGTCTTGAGGGCAATAGCGTACACCGGCTCGGGGTCGGTACCAGAGGCCGAAAGAAACTCGTGGACAGCGCCAGCGCAGCGAGGCGCTTCGCAGAGCAGGCGCGCCAAGTCGTCCGGCCGAATCTGCATGCCCAGCGCATCGGCTTTCTGAATCAACTTCGTGTGGTCGAAACCGACGGCCGCGTTGGCGGTTTGCTGCTGGAACACGTCTTGAGACCAGGGGCGGCCATACGTTGGTTTGGAGTATAAAAAGAAGAGGGCGCGCAAGGCCACCATCCGAAAGTCGCCGACAGCCAGGATGGACAACCGACTGAACAGCAGGAGGAGGAGCTGCGAGCGGTCGCAGGCAATGTTGATGTCCATCTTCAGCATGATTTCCTTCACCACTTGGAGTAGGTCGAATTCAATGTCGCCATCGAGCTTGAGAGCATGCAGAACGTCCAGCATATCTAGCGATTTTCAGGTCAACACAGCGTGGCGCCATCTTCAGAGGGAGTCTGAGACTCACCAGCGTCCAAGACGCGGGAGCGCTCGTGGTTGTGAGACCGGACTGTAAGTTTGCCATCGAACATATCGCGAAAGTGGGACTCTGTGATTTGAAAGTTCGGACTGAGCTGGCGTGCGTCGGCGATCTTCATCTGGCGCTGTGCCACAGTGAGATTTGAGTCGGTAAGAACGTTGTTCAGGTAGTGGACGCGGTCTAGCTCGATGATTAAGCCACACGAACGCGGCGCCAGTCCCAGCCTGCTTACCGTTGTCTGGAAGAACGTATCCTGCACCGCATAAAAGTTTGACCAGATCTGGCTGATCATCAATGCAGCGAGCAATCGAGGTGGCCACTGCAAGATTTCACTCAGGTTCGGGAGCTCGATGCACACATTCGGCGGACGCGTACCGGGGTCTTTGCTGACAAACGGGCAGAACTTGCCGTGTCTGCAGGTAGCACAGCATCCTAAGATGGCGCAATGGAGCAGACTGGCCCAGAAGTGCTCACTGAAAGATCTCCTCAATTTCCTTCCAGGCGGTGGCGGCAGCCTCATCATCCTGTACTATATGGCGAGAGGCGGCGAGGCGAGAGGTGAGGATCCAGGCTTGCAGCTTCTCGTCGTCTGACCGTAACTCGGCGACGCCAAAGTTGCCAAACTTCTCCAAGCCGACCTTCAAGATGTGCACGTAGGATTCCAGCGCGAGATTGTGCGCCCAGATGGCACCGAGGTACTGGGGGTTGTGCTTCTTTGACGAGAAGGCCCGTGCCAGGCGCTGACAGAAATAACGGGACAAGTGAGCGCGAGGCAGCAAGGAATTGATGGTTTCGATGGAGCAGAGCTTGGGATGGGCGACGAGCTTGTAGAAGCGCTCGCGATGTTCAAATTGGTGCTGTATCCACGAAGCGCGAACGTAAGCGTCTTGGCTGATGCGGTACAGCGTCTTGCACGTCCGGCTGAAATGGGTGACCTCCGTGCTGCCGAGTTGGCATAGGATTTGGACGAGGACTTCTTGCGAGAAAACTTCGGCCAAAGACCGAGCAGCTTTTTTTCCACGAGAGCGAGACTGTGGCATGCCCTCGTCGTCTGTGTCCGACTCGGTGTCGTCGTCGGTAGAGCGGTGATCGCTGCCACCAGCTTTGCCGTCCGGCGTGCCTTTCTCTGCCAAAGCTTGCCTTTCAGCGACGAAGTTGCCCAATGAAATGAGCCTTGTAGCTTGCCTCGGTGCTTGGCAGCACTCGCTGCAATCCGCCGACGGGCGGCCACTTCCTCCTTCCGAGCCCTGCTCTCTTCGTCGTCGTCCTCGTCGTCCTCCTCTTCGTCCTCTTCTTCGGCCTGTTCTGTCCGCGATCTTCGTCGTCTCAAACCAGTCTGTGACTTGAGGAGCTTCTTGACACTGCCAGTGAAATTTTCATCCCATTCACTACATAGAGGAACTCAGGCAAGGTTGGCTACGGGAGCGAGATTTACGCACTCCTCTGACGCAAGGAATGTGAACGACCCATTGTCGTCGTAGTCATCAGGTCCAAGAATGTCTTCAAGCTCCTGCAGCCGCCGATTCACAGGTTTGGCGGCGGCCGTTGACGCCCGGCGAGGGCGAGTGGGCACATCGGTTCGGGCGAAAGCTCGCTTGCGTGGCAGCTCTTCTGACCCTTTCCTGCGTGTCATAGTGGAGGCTGCGTGGCCTCCCGAGGTTCTCGGGCGGCGCGGAGCGGGTGCTTGTACCAGAGCAACATGTTTTTTTGGCCCCCGCCAGATGCGATGCGTTGAACGCCACCTGGACTTTCCGCTTCTGGGACTGCATTGCAAACGACGAGAAGACCACCAAAGCAGCATAAAGCGGTAGCGGGACTCAGTCACCGTCCTCCTCCTCCTCCTCCTCTTCGCTGTCAGTCATAGGCTTCATGGCGCCCTTCTTGCCCTTCTTGCGCTTCGGGACCTCGTCCTCGTCCTCCTCGCTGCTGTCATCAGCCTCGCGGTTCCTGGCGCCCTTGCTCGACCCAGACTTGGCCGCCTTGGCCTTTTCCTCTCTCGCCGCCTGAGCCTTCTCTGCGGCTTCTTGTTTTTTGAACGCAACGGCTTTGACAATGTCTTGTGCGAATCGTTTGATCCACTGCTTGAGGTCGTTGTGGAACGAAGATCGGACGCTAGGCTTGAGGCCATTGCGCTTGTTGAATTGCTTCGACTGGTCGGCGTCGGTCGTCAGCACGTCGTCGAGCTGCAGGTTGGCAGACGTTAGCCACACTGGACGCAAAAATGAGATAGAAAACCCAACGTTATCGATCCACAGCTGGAAAGTGTCGATATCCCCCACTGCAGCGACCGCCGTGGTTCTGAATCGGGAATACCTTCCGGACTTTGGCCCACCCAACTGGATACCAGGCGTTTTGAAAAGCTCCTCGTTTCGCTCCGTCTCGTCGATGCTGTCATGGTAAGGCGCCGCCCGAAGCAGGTTCATGAGAGGGTGGTGGAGTGGAACTCCGACCTGAGCTGCAGCCTGAAAATGCTCCAGCGCAGGTTCGCAGCCGCAACGTAGGGCACTGGTGATCAAAGGACCATTGTCGTTCAGAATGCCGTGCAGAAGAACAACCTATTTCGTGGCGAGATCAACATTTTCCACGCCCTTACTCTCCAGCAGAAAGGCTCACCTGCTGTACCTCGTTGTCGTCAGGGAACATCTTCAACAGCTTGTGACCCAGAAAGAACTCGTGGTCGCGAGTGGCGACAGGCAGATTTGCAGCGCCAGTCACCGTAAAGGGGCGAACGAAGAAAGAGGAATCAAAGCGAGAGGGCTGAGAAACAACGTCCTTGATGCCGATTGCAGTGCAGACGCCCTGGCGGTAGGGCAAGCGCTTGACGACAAAGTTGCAGTCGAGGATCCGCTGGCGGACGACGGCGCGGAGATCTGGCTGCTCGTCGCACAGGAATTGGATACTGGAGCCGTGCGTGGGACTCTGCATCATCTTCTGGAGTGCCACAAGCACCATTTCGTCCGCCTCTTCGGGAAAGTTTTCGGTGGCGAAGCGGAGCACGGCGCGCAGGGGGAGGTTTTCCGTGAGCAAAGCAGCGATGTCCTCAGCTGAGACCTGGAGATCCAAGTCGGCGAGGTGCTGCAAGCAATTGTCATAAGTGAAAGTCGCAGCAGCTGCGGCCGTTTGGTGAGCAAAACCCGTCCGGTTGAACAGCCTGAACCCGAAACGATTGGGGTCGCGGTCGTTGTCTTCATAGCCGGCGAGAAAGAACAGCGCGCGTTTGGACATGAAGTGCAGGGTGGGGCGTCCGGTCAAAACCACTGGCAATTCGGTGAAGTGGTAAAGCAGAAATTGGGCGCGAGGAACGAAATGCTCGTTGGACATGTCGAGAAGGTACGAGATGACGACGTCTTCGAGGTTGAAGTCAAACTCGTGAGTCGAGCACAGGTCTTTGAGGAAAGAGAATTTCTCAGGCGTGAGGACGGTCACGGCAGTTTGTCCTTTGGGGAGGTGGATCTCGCCGTTGAGCAAGTCGCGAAAGTGGCGACCTGAGATGACCAAAGACGGGTCCTTCTCCTTCAGCTCGTCGAGCTTCGTCTGGCGCTCGAGATCCGTTCTGTCGACCTCGAAGAGGGCCGCGTTGACGACGACGCTGAGCTCGTCATGACTGAGTTCGTACCCAAAGGCGAGCATGATGTCCAACAGCTCTGGACGCAGTCCTATGGCATCTGGAAGCCAGCAGTAGGGTTTTGGTTCAGCTGCTAAATTCAAGGCTCGGCAGTGCGTACCGGTCAAGTTCTTGCCCAAAGGGTCGTTGCTGCTGGTCAAAAACCGGCCGCGCTTGAAGATGTCTTCGATCTTTGCCCAAGCCGACTCTTCGGTCTCCGGCTCTGGCTCCTCCCCACCGAAGAGGTGGGCGTGTCGACCGAGCGAGCGGAACATCTGTCTGCGGAGCAAGCTCTGGGTGCTCGCGCCACCGGAGGCGATCCTAATCGAAGTGACTGATGAGCTGCTGAGGCATTGTGAAGGCGAAGTGCTTTAGCTCACCAAGCGTTCAAGACCCTGGCGTCCGATTCCTCAGGGCGGGTTGGGAACTCGCCGAACTGCTTCTGCGCGAGGCCCATGATGTACAGGAATGACTGCAAGGTGATCTTGCGGCCGAAGTATTGGCCCAGCCAGTCTGGTGCGCGGTCGAACTTGGCCATGCCGAGGAGCTGAACGGTGTAACGACAGAAGTGAGATCGCGTGAGGACGACATCAATGGTCTCGATGTCACACAGTCTGGGCATGGCGAACAGCTGCAGCAGCCGGTCGCGTCGGTCGAAATGGTGCACGAGCCACACGAGGCGCAGGTACGAGTCGCGGGAGGCATCAAGCAGGCGCTTGGAGCAGGCGACCATGGCCTGAACGGAAGGCAGATCCAGGAAGGCGAAGATTTGCACCAGCAGCTCTTGCGAGAGGTGGTCAAAGGGGTTCGGGAGCGTCCAGTCGACTCGGTGGCCACCAGACTTCTTCTCTGCGTCGCCGCCCTCACTCGGGTCGTACTCGCCCTCGGAATCGCGCTCTTCCTTGTCCTCGTTATTCAGGCCCTGGCCAGAAACCCTGCGCTTCTTCTTGGTTGCCTTGGGAATGCCGTAATCGCCGTCTTGCTGAGGAGGCAGTGCGTCGCCGTCAGAGTCCGAGTTGTCAGCAAGACTCTTTTTCACAGGCTTTCGAGCTCTCGAAGAGCGGCGGAGCTCCGTCATGGCTATTGAGCGTGGAGCTGTCAAGTTCGTTCACGACCGCTCGAGAGAAGGGAGACGAACTCGGCGGCAGGCAAAAGAATTGGGCAGGCAAGCACCCGACAAGCCTTCTCAGCGAGTTCTGAGACGCACACTCAGAGGTCAAGTGAGGCTGGATGGCAGTCCCGGAAGAACGGGCAAGAAAGGGGTCAGGTCTGTATGCGCATTTCAAGCCCGAGCGAGGGAAGCTTGTGGGCAGGGCGAAGATATGCTGCAGATTGTAAAAGAACTAATAATAGAGCTCTGTAACCACAAGAAGCCATGAGGGCTACCTCAAGGGCTCGAAGGGGGACGAGTGAAGTGCCCTCCGCATCGACCAACGCCAGCGATCAACATGGCGGCGGAACGGCGCAGTACGTCCCAGCCTCGTACCGACCCACTTGCAGTGCTTATACAAAGTTACAGAGGCCGAGCTGGAGGCCAAACGCGCCAAGCTGGCCGAGTTGAGACGAGAGCGAGAAGCGCGAAGGGACGCATTGGCAACTTCGGCGACGGCTTCCAGGGCTCCAGTATGACTCTGGTGTGCTTTGTTCGGCAAAATCATTCTTAAAGAGTTGATGGCAGACGCCGCTGGAGAAACCGGCTTCGTCCAAGGCCCAGCTGGACGACCTGATCTCTTCCTTGTTGTCGCCGTCGACTACATCGGCTTCCACCCGCTCAGCAACGCCTGCAGGGCTGCCAAATGACGAGGTGTCATTCTCAGTCTCGGGCCGCACTAGCAGAACCAGCGAAAAGGGCGTAGCTTCGGGCAGCGAGGATCATGGCGAGGTGTCATTCGCCGCCAGCGAGCAGTCAGTCCCCTGTTCATTTTAGACACCCTCTCGTGCCTTACATGACCAAGATATAACAGACAATATGCTTCTGCGGCATCGCTACCCCAGTTCACAGAGTCTTCGCAAGATCTATTCGAGCTGCCGCCGAGGGTCAGTGCAGACCATCTGCCCATGCTGATTCTTCCGTCTAATAGCAGTGTTTTCTAAAGCCCAAGATCACTTATGACAAGTCTGTGCAGACGGCCTTCTCGCAGTCGACCCAAGCCGACCTTTCAGACGATGACGAGGCTGGGGCCCGAGGCGGAGTCGACAAGGAGTCCACGGCCGAGCTGAGAGCTCGCCTCCTGAAAGAGTTCGAGGCAGAAAAGGCGCGGCTGGACGCGGATATCAGACTGGAACGGCAAAAGCTCGAGGAGGAGCAACTGGCGGCCCGCTTGCAGGGCTTGGACCCGGACTCGCTCAGCAAGATCTACAGCTCGTCCGACTTTATGCTCTTCTTGGACTCCAGCACCAAAATCACCCAGCGGGCTATGAGCGACGGGTACGACTATTTGAAGGACTACTCGATCATGGGTGGCGCCAACTCGTCTGTCAAGTGAGCTGCTCTCTCCTGAGCCAATGGCGCCATACTCTCATCTTTACTTACTCAAAAATCCAGTGATGACATGGACGGCAAGCGAGTAATCTGTACCCAAACCTTCTCAGACGAAAGGTGGACCAAGAACAGGTCGGTCACTGCCGTCGACTGGTCGTCGAAGGTGAGACTTTTTACTCTTGTCGCATTATACTTGACACCAATGCGACCGATCGTTGCAGTTCCAAGAGCTTTCTTGTGCTTCCTATACCAAGAACCCGGATGCGATTGACGACCCAGACGGCGTGGTCTGTGTCTGGAACTTGCACCTGCAAGAACGGCCAGAATACATCTTCCACTCACAGGTGCCCTTTATTTCTAGTGTCGTGGCTAATGCGGTTTCTAAAGTGGGTCTCACAGTCCGACGTGCTCTCCGTCATGTTCTCGCCTTTCCACCCCAATCTCGTCATGGGCGGCACGTACTCTGGCCAGATCTTGCTCTGGGACACCCGGTCTCGCGCCCTTCCGGTCCTCAAGACCCCACTGTCCGCCTCAGGCCATACGCATCCCGTCTACTCCCTCAACATCACGGGCACCCAAAACGCCCACAACCTCGTTTCCGCTTCGACCGACGGCACGGTGTGCGCTTGGGTCCTCGACATGCTCGCCAAGCCGATCGAGACGCTCGAACTCACTCACTCTGGCCACACCAAGACGGACGAGGTGTCGATCACCACGTTGGCATTTCCGGCCAACGACGCTTCCACCTTTTGGACTGGCACGGAGGAAGGCCAGGTCTATATGGCCAACCGCTACGACGGTGCGGGCCACAAGGCGGGCTTAGTCCAGACCGAGATCTACAAAGGCCACTCTGGCCCAGTGCTCGGCCTCGACTTTCATCCTTCCCATGGCCCGATCGACTTCGGCGACCTGTTCCTGACCTGCGGCGTCGATTGGACCGCCAAGCTCTGGCGGACACGGACCAAACCGAACAACCCCACTTCGGCGCCCAACCCTTCCGCACCAACCGCAACAGCCAATGGCTCGAGCAGCAGCAAGAATGTGACTTCTGTGGCGCCCTTGCAAGCTTTTGAAGACGCAGACGATTATGTGTTTGATGTCAAGTGGCATCCGGCTCACCCCGCTGTTTTTGGCACTGTTGACGGCAGCGGCCGCTTCAACCTCTGGAACCTGAACGCCGATCTGGAGGTGAGTGCCTTCAACTGTGATCCTGACTTGGCTCATAAGACTCAATTGCGCGCTTCCAGGTGCCTCACGTGTCCACCAGTGTCAACCCTGCTGCCCCGAGAGCCCTGAACAAGCTCGTCTGGGAGAAGCGTACCGGCCGGCGGGCTGCAATCGGCTCGTCCGATGGCAAGGTGTATATGTGGGCTCCTTTTTCTGACCTTGGAACTGGCTTGGTGCTGACGGCGGGCGCAGCTACGACATTGGTGATCTCGCGAAGCCAAAGGAGAACGACTGGGATTCCCTGTTTGTTCACCTCTCCTTGCCCTGTCGTGGCTCAACTGATCCTCGGTTGTGAGCAGTCGAAGGTCGTTGGCCAGAATGACCAATCAAGACTATGGCATCTTGAAGTGAAGCACCGGGCACATCATCAATCCCCTTGGACTGGCTGTGTGACCAGCCCATCACGCTTTGCACTCGGCTTCTGTCTCTTGACCAGACGCGGTGCCTGTGAGGTTGGTTTCATGGTCACTTCAGCAGACCAAAAGCTCAGTGTGCTGCAACAGCTTGGAGGTGGCAAAACGATCGGTCCTCAGCCCCACCTGTTGAAGCCTTACGGCGTGTTCTTTCGCTTCGTCTCGACCTGTATCAGTAGAAGAGCATGGGTTTGCGTCATGCCCATCTGGACAGGGCTGAAGATGCCGGCTCAAGTCGAATGGTGAAGGAGCCCAGCATCTTGTGCCGCGTTCCTTCACAAGTCCTTCCTTCAGTGAAGACAAAGAGCCATCCACGATGCAATAGCAAGCAAGAAACAGCGAAACAAACCAGCAGTGTTGACCCTCGTCCCGCGGGGCATATTTGCAATTGCAACTTGACCTTGCTCCATACAACTAGAAATGGAGTCGTACGCTGTCATTGGCGGCGAAGGCTTTGTGGGCCACGCGCTCGTTGCTGAGCTCCGCAAGCGCTACCCGCAAGCCGCGATCGCCTCGCTGGACTTGGTGCAGAGGCATGAGCCCTCGAGCTGGACGTTCAGCACGGTCGACATCACCAGCCTGGCCTCCGTCACCGATGCCCTGAAGAGAGCGGGCGCTACTGCCGTCTTCCACACCGCCTCGCCCCCAGGCTCGGGCTCCAGCATGGAACTGTGCTCCGCCGTCAACGTAGATGGCACCAAGACGGTCATCCAAGCTTGCCAGGACGTGGGCGTGCGCAAGCTGGTCTACACCTCAAGCGGCGCCGTGCTTTGGAACCAGATCAGCCTCATCAACGTGGACGAGAGGCAGCCGTACCCGGAGGAGTTTGCAGATTACTATGGCCGAACCAAGGTGGGCCCACACTTCGCTCTTTCTGCCCCTTGTCCGCGTGTGGCTCATGTGTGTTGCTCTCTTCTCATTTCCGTGTGCCATTAGGCAGAAGCAGAGAAGCTGGTCATTGCAGCCAACGGCCAACGAGGGCTGAGCACTTGCTCTGTCCGCCCATCTGGCATATTTGGGTTCGTTTGGCTTCAGCATTCTTGCGGAACGGACACCATCTGATGCGGTTCCACTTTGGTTTGGCGACGAACAGACCAGGGGATCGACAGATGCTGCCTGGCTTCATCCGCGTCCTCAAGAACAAGCAGACCAACTTCCAGATTGGCAACAACAAGAACCTCTTCGACTGGACGCACATCTCCAACATTGTGCACGGCCACATCCTGGCGATGGACAAGCTCGGCACCTCCTACTCGCACTCCCTGCTCAACGACCCGCTCCCGCCGCAACCTCACACCGTGCACCCAAGAGAGCTCCCGACTTCCATCAACCGCGTGGGCGACCAGTGGTGGGAGGGCGAGAAGGAGTTGTATGAGGTGGACTCGCTGTCCAAGGAGGGCGTGGACCAGCCGGTGCCGCTG
Source organism: Cystobasidiopsis lactophilus (assembly GCA_001599975.1). Classification (NCBI taxonomy): domain Eukaryota; kingdom Fungi; phylum Basidiomycota; class Agaricostilbomycetes; order Agaricostilbales; family Chionosphaeraceae; genus Cystobasidiopsis; species Cystobasidiopsis lactophilus. Next base: position 2,522,040 of record BCIO01000002.1, read on the forward strand.
CGGAGGAACCGGTTCGACCAATTCTTCAATCTCTCCATCAACAGCCCGGAAGCAACCATCCCCGTCGCCGGCCAGGTCTTCACCATCACCAACGGCGAGCCGACAGCGTTCTGGGACGTGGCTCGCTTCATCTGGTACCAATACGGCGGGCACGAGGACCTCAAGCCCTGGGTGATCCCAAAGTCGCTCGGCCTCTTCTTCGCCGAGCTCGCGTACTTTTGGGGCTGGGTGAGGGGCAAGGAGGCTGGCCTCACCCCGGACCGGGTTCAATACGCCACCGCACATCGGTGGTTCAATATCGAAAAGGCCAAGAGGGTGTTGGGCTATGAGCCGGTCATTGGGCTGGAAGAGGGATTGACGCAGGCCATCAAGTGGATCAAGGACGAAGAGGCGCAAGGGCGGGAAGTGAAGTACGCTTGAGCACGTCTCTGACCACAGACCGGCAGCGCGTCCCAGCCATTTCACGCTCTGTTGTTCCCGGCCAGCGAAAAACTTTTTTGCATTGATTTCTGCACGATGCCATCCGAGAAGCCGTTCTCGTCTTACTCGCATCTGCTTGATGGCCGCTTGCTCAGGGCCCTAGCCCAGCAATGCTTCACCCATCCGACGCCCATCCAAGCTCGGATTTTGGAGGCAGCGCTCGAAGCGCCCAAAGACATCCTCGCCCGCTCCCGCACTGGCTCTGGCAAGACGCTGGCTTATGGCTTGTGCTTGGTGCAGACCATCCTGCAAATTAAGTCGGGCTTCAAGGCCACAGACGCGGGCTTGAACGGCGTGCGAGGGGTCGTGCTGGTTCCAACGAGGGAGCTGGCTGAGCAAGTGACCGGCCATCTGAGGAGTCTGTGCGAGGCGTTGGGCGACGAAGAGCTCGTCAAGGTCGCCAACATTGCGTCGGTCGAAGGGAGGAACGGCAAGAAATCCAGGTCGAATGCGGCAGGCATCAAATTGCAGAGGTGGGCGTCTTTGACTTTGGCCCTGGCACTCTAGCAATGGCTCACAACGAATCATGATCACAGGCTCATGCTGGCAGACAAGCCCGACATCGTGGTCTCCACCCCGTCGCGCTGCCTAACGCACCTCGAGCAGGCCTCCTTCACGCTGGAAAATTTGGAGGCGCTGGTCATCGACGAGGCCGACCTCATTCTCAGCTACGGCCACTCGTCTGACGACATTGCTTCTATTCTCAACGGGCCATGGAAGCTGCCCACCGTGTACAGGCGGTTTTTGATGAGCGCGACCATGACGGGCGAAGTGGAGACCCTGCAGGGCATCGTTCTGCAAGACCCAGTAGGCTGCCATTCCGCCTCCTATCTATTGTCACGCTTACATGAGATGCTTCAGACTGTGATCATGATCAACGACGAGGACGACGCCTATGCGCGACTTTCGCAATACGCCGTTCGGTGGGTGGCACACCAGCTCTTGGTGAACTTCCTCCTGACCGAATTTCCTGCAGATGCTCCGAACTGGACAAGTTCCTCTTGATCTATGTGCTGCTCAAGCTCAAGCTCATCAAGGGCAAGATGCTCATCTTCGTGAACGACATCGACCGTGGCTACAAGCTCAAGCTCTTCCTCGAGCGCTTCGGCCTCCGCTGTGGCGTCTTAAACTCGGAGCTGCCCTTCAACTCGCGGTTCCACGCTGTCCAAGAGTTCAACAGAGGCGTGTTCGACTACTTGATCGCAACGGACGACACTGGCGTCGACCCAGATCCGGAGGAGGCCAAGGAGCCAGAATGTGCGTCCGAGCATTTCCTCATTATTTGACAATGCGTCTGAGATGCTTGTCGAGTCGTACAGTAATCTCGACGCAAGTTTCAGAGGAGCCGGTGGCGTCCACGTCCAAGGCGTCGAAGCGCAAGCGCAAGGCCGCCACCTCCGGCGACTCCAAGACGGACTACGGCGTGTCTCGCGGCATCGATTTTGTGGACGTCTCCTGCGTGCTCAACTTTGACCTGCCCGCGGCCGCCAGGGCGTACACTCACCGCATCGGCCGCACGGCCCGAGCGGGCAAAGAGGGCATGTCTCTGTCTTTCATCGTCCCCAAGTCGTCTCTGGAGAGCAAACAATACAAGTGGGACGTGTCGCTGCCCAGCGCCAAGTACGACGAGCGGGTGTGGCGCAAGATCGAGAAGGACCAGAGCTCCAAGGGCGGGAGCATCAAGGAGTACAAGTTTGATATGAAGCTCGTTGAGGGCTTCAGGTATCGCATGGAGGACGGTCTGTCGGCGGTATCGAGGGCGGTGGTACGCGAGGCGCGCGTCAAGGAGATCAAGCAAGAGGTGCTCAACTCGGAAAAGCTCAAGGTGTGCCCTGCCTCAATCCGCTCCGAGCCGATGCTGATCTGCTCCTTTCAAAGTCACATTTTGAGGAGAACCCACGCGACTTGGCCTACCTCCGCCACGACAAGCCGCTCCATAGCGCGCGGGTGCAGCCTCACCTCAAGCACGTTCCGAGCTACCTCGTCCCCAAACTGGTCTCGGTGTCTTCCGACTCGTCGAAGCAGGAGGTGACCACCACCAAGGAGGACCACCGGGTGTCCTTCCACAAGAAGCCGCGGCGGTCCGGGGGCGGCGGCAAAAAGGCGGACCCGCTGAAGACGTTCAAACGGAAGTAGACTGCTTTTCTTTGTCTGTTGCAATCCGATGCGTTTACAATGCAATACCGAAGGCCCAAAAGAAACGAGAGTATGGAAGGGGGGGAACGAAGAATAAATCAACATCGCTTGAGTGCGTACTTTTGCCAACTCGAACAGCCCTACAGAGTGAGAGGAGGGGAGGGACACGGAGAGATTAATGCGTCGCTGGCGTCGTATGCGCTTTTTGATGCGCTCGTAAACAGGTCTAAGGGGTCGTAAGGTCGTAGGAAAGATCGATGGATTGGGGTGGCGTTAGCATATCGCTGCAAGCGACGTTGTGTCAGTCTCTGCTACCACAAAGTAGGGTCGTAGACTTACTGCAACAGCATCCACCTCCGTAGCCGCTGGAAACCCTCGTAGAATGAGCCGGCGGCGAATTTAAGGCAGAAGCATAGAAAGCTCACTCGTAACCCATGCCGAATCCTCCTCCGCCCATCATCATTGGATCCATCATGGAGCCCATGTAGCCACCGCCGTACATTCCTGGCATCATCCCGCCCATCTGCAAGGGAATTGAGATTTGGTGGCAAATCGGCGAAAGGTGTGATCTTACCATTCCTGGCATCTGCTCGAGTCTGTCAGATAAAAGTTTCTCGAGCACATTGAAGGAGTAGGCATACCATGCCTCCGCCGTAAAGGCCCTGGTCCACGCCAAGTTCCTGGAAGATGAGTTGTGTTCGGAAGTTCAATTCTCGAGCAACTCACAGCGCCCCCTAGTGTTGCTGGCGCTGTACCCGGGTAATAACCAGATCCGTACATCTAATTATCGAATTGTAAGTTTCGCCAAAGCGGCCAAATGAGGAGGGACTCGCAGGTGGGTACATGCTTCGAATCGTGAAAAACTCAGCCTTGTTCTCCTCCTCGAGACTTGGTCACTCACCCCATGCCTCCCATGCCCATCATTCCTGGATACATCCCCATTCCGCCCACTGTTTGATCAGGAACAAGGGGCAACGCAAGTGTAAGCAACGCAGGCGGGTCACTTTAAAGTGTACGACGCACTCATGGGGTAACCGCCCATCATGTACGCCATTTTGCAAAGTAGAGAAGAGAGAAGGGATCAAGAGAAGAAGAGAAGCGCGCCGAGCCAAGAGTTTGGTGGTGGCAGCCAGGGCGCCGGCTCGAAGTGTTGAGCCGCCTGTCTGGCCTGCGTCGTTCCAGGCCAGCTGTCTGGCCGACTGAATTTCAGAAGAACCAGGCTAGTTCTATCCAGGAACGCAAAGGGTGGACAGAAAGGTGGTGGTGGCAGTCAAAAATTGAAAAGGCTTTGGGGGCGCCGAACGAAGGCTAACCTGTGCAGGGTTCCGTCTACGCAGGGCATTTTGCTGTGAGCGGCGGGAGACCCCTTGACCGCCACAAGGACTGCGGTGTCAAATGCCCTGACACACTGCAACAGGTCCTTGACATGCCAGATCGAGCATATCAGGTCTGTCTTGCGCGCAACCGACACACAGGACAGCCTTTGAGGTGTCTCCCCCGTACAAACGCGACCCAACACAGCCGTCTTGCATTGCCACGGCCCCGGAAACCCAAACATTGGACAGCGGACAGCAGAGTTGACTCAAGGCAACGGTACAGGAGCGGCGGGAGTACGAGTGACTAGCGGTGGAGTGCGGCAAAGTGGAGAGAAGCGCAAGAGTGCGCTTGAGCAGATGCACCGCTGAGCGAGGTGCAGACATGACTACGGGCACCGCCACGGTCGCGGCACGAGACGCCTCGGCCAGACTCAGGCGGTCAGGCGGGCTGCAAAGCGAGTAAAACGAGCTCGGCAAACACATCGTTCGTCACAAGGGGAGATAAAGCGGCCTGGGAAGCGCCGTGATAACATGGTACCAGTAGTCACACTCTGCTATTGGATCGAACAGCAGCACGGGTCCGCGTACGGCCCCATAGCGCCGTCGTACGGAGACATTGACATCTGCATGCCAAAGCCATGAGAGGCGTGAAACCGCTTTGGTCAAATCCCGTCAGCTCGCTTTGAACGCCCTTCAGCCGAGGACTTACAGGCCAATTGAACCCAGCAGCTCCGTTTGGAGCTCCGTACATAGCTCCTAAACCCATGCTCATGTGTTTGTAGGCTTGTTGACATTGTCCACAATATTGCGTCGGTGAAGGAGCCGGGGCCGGCGCTGGCGCTGCAACTCCCGCAGCAGCAGGCATTACAATAGCTGTAAGGACGCCAAGTCAAGTAGCTGTCGCAAACGCTTGAAGTCTGGGGTTTGTTCACTTACGGGCACCCGCGGCCGCCATCATTGGCGGCATCCCAGCCTGCATCGCTTTTGGTAAATCGCTCTTCACGTATGTCCGCCCCAAGGCGCAGGACGACGTACATAGTAGTACGCCATGTTAGCTCCCAGTGCGCATCCAAGGTTGTGAAGGCAGAACAGACAGGCTTGGGCGGTTTGCAAAAAAGTCAACTGGCACTGCTCGCCGAAAAGGCGCAAGCTGTGACGTCGGGGGCAGTATCTTTGGATCACCCCGTAATCGTGATATGCAAGCCAGATCTTAGTTGAGGAAACAGGGGCAGGCCAGACCGAGAGTGAGCAGAAAGACGAAGCAAGCCCAGTGGCAATGGTGCGCGGTGGCGGCCAAGGCTCCTTGTGCACGAGCGCCAGGCCGGTTCAAGGCATTTCTTCAAAGAGGCACAATGACCAGCGGATGAAAAATCGACCAGAAGAGCGGTCAGATGGTCTTTACCAGACGACCGCTTGCTGCCAAGGCCCCTTGAAGATGAAGCTTTAACCATCATGCCGGATCTACTGATCCACGAATGATCTACTGGCAGTCTTGATTCTTGCAACAGACCGGGAGTTTCGTGCTGCTCGCCCAGGATAGGTGTCCGAGGACCAATGCAGTCTGCCGACATTTCACCTTGGGGCCTTTCAGGCTGCCAGGCGTCTTCTCATTGAACCCTCGCCCTTTTCGAAACATTTCGGAGCGAATCTGTTGGGAGCCAATACGATGTTGCATCTTGGGTTGACCGAGCTTCGTCTTGACTTTGTTCGTCCGTTGCCAGCGTATCAGGCTCTTGCACTCGTTCGCCGTCTCTTGCTCCTGCATCTGCATCCACTACTAGAGCTGGTCTCTGCCCTCCATCCGTGCATTCTTATTTCTTATCGGAACAGGTCTCTTTTCGGTGAGCCTGAGCGTGCAAAGGGGTGGCCTGGCTAATCTCTCCTATGCAGCAAGCCGGTCTTGTCCAATCACCAATTATTTGCATCATGAAGGCCATTATCACCACTGTCGCCCTTTTGGTTGGCTCTGCCGTCGCCTTCCCACCTGAGCGCGACCTGCGCCGCCGCGCCACCAACTGCCCAGCCTTTGCAGCAGGTTAGCATGCCCTTCAAGCCTGCGCCTCCAAGCTCAATCGTTTCACTGCAGTCAAATACAATGATGCCCAGATCTCCTCAACGCCTGCCGGCAACGCGGCGGCCGAAGCTCTCGCTGTGTTTGATGGGAAGCTGGGGTCGTGCGACCTGTCCACTGTTGATCAGGCATCATTGAACAACATCAACACCCTCGCTCGTGCTGCCGTCGATGCTGAGGACGTCTACAATTCGGCTATCGATGCTGCGTCTGGAGCTACCGCTGCTGCTCTCGACATTGGAAAGACGAAGAACAAAGTCCTCAAGCTTGTGAGCCGGACGTCCTCTGTCGAAGCCAACGAGACGAGACTGATTAGACGCGTTCGAACAGACTGGCGAAAGCCTCGTGTTGAAGATCAAGGCGGCTCAAGGCCAAGATGTGGCGGATGACCTCGCCACCGAGGAGGGAAAGTTGACAAAGGATATCGGGTTGGATCAAGCGTCGGCCGGAGCGACGTCGCAGGCTATCTCTTTCGATGGTTGAGTCAACGAGTTTGTGAGCTTCCAAAGGAAGCTGGATGCTTGGGGGCAAGGTGGGAAGCACACGGCGCTATTGCTATCGGCCCAAGCGTCCAATCCTCTGCGAACTCGTATTCGCCTATCGCCATGAACATTGACCGCGAGCCGTCTTGACAATACCGCGCCGCGGCAGCATTTGAGAAACGTCCCTGAGAGATCGCCTTTTGGCCAGCATCGTCCACCCAAAGTCTGCGGTTTCCATGGAGGCGGCGGAGCAGGCCAACCTGGCTGTCCAACAGGCTTATACCAAAGGTGAAAGCACTCGCCCTTATGGGTCGAGCAGAAGACGCTGACCAATGGCTCCTCACCGACAGAACGCAAAGTCGGGTTCGGACAGCAGCCCTGCGTACGATGAAAGTGGCACTTATTTGTTTTCAACAGAGAGGGTACATACGCTAGCGTCTACTTGGGGAAGCAAATAGCGACGGGGCGCCAAATAGCTATCAAAAAGGCAAGCCCTCCGTTCCGCCTTCCTCTTGAGCTCTCGCCTGACTTCAGAGGGCGGCACAGATCAAAGTTGGGCAATTCAAGGACGGCCTCGACATCTCAGCTATCAGGGAGGTCAAGTTCTTGCAAGAGTTGCATCACCCCAACGTTATTGAGGTGCGTCGCTCCACATCTGGGCCCAGGGGGCAGAAGCTGACCCATTTGGCAGCTGCTGGCCGTTTTCTCTTCAAAGTCCAACTTGAATCTGGTCCTAGAGTTCTTAGATACCGACCTAGAAGCCGTCATCAAGGATCGCAACCTCATCTTTCAGTCCGGCGACATCAAAAGCTGGATGCTCATGACGATGCGCGGCCTCGAGTTCTGCCATCGCAACTGGATACTGCACCGGGTAGGACCAGATTTTTCTGCGACCCCTCCAAGTGCCCTGATGGTCTGCGTGGTCCAGGACATGAAGCCAAACAACTTGCTGATAGCACCAGATGGGCGCCTGAAGATCGCAGATTTTGGCCTGGCTCGCGAGTTTGCGGACCCAAAGGCCGTCATGTCACACCAGGTCGTCACAAGGTGGTATCGGGCGCCAGAATTGCTCTTTAGCGCTCAGTCGTACCACGGCGGTGTCGACATTTGGGCGGCCGGCTGCATCTTTGCCGAGCTTTTGCTACGGGTTCCATACCTGGCGGGCGAAAACGATATGGACCAGCTCAACAAGATTTTCATGGCGCTGGGGACACCGACTGAAGAAGACTGGCCAGTGCGCTCTCTCTTGCCGTGCCGTCTGCGGCCAATCCTAACGCTGCCTGGGCAGAACCACTCTCGTTTGCCGGGCTACCTCAAGTTCGACAAGAAACCAAAGCAGCCCCTCAGCCGGCTGTTTACAGCAGCCTCGCCAGAAGCTCTTGACTGGCTAGCGCGTACATTGACATTCGACCCGAATCGGCGGATCACCGCCCGCGAGGTAATCGACGCCGTGTCTTTTCTTGCGCGAGCTCAGGCTGAGATGGTGATATCCAGTCTCTTGCGCACCCTTTCTTCGTCTCTGGACCTCCGCCGACTCATTTTTCCAAGCTCCCCAAACCGGAAGCTCAGCTGCAACCGCGCGCTTTGCCGCCAGAGGTCGATGCAGCTTCAAAGAAGCGCAAGAGCGGGGTGCTGGAGGACGATGGGCCGTCCAAGAAGATTGCACGAAAGTTGGAATACACTTGAAGCCTGCGCTAGAATGCCCACAGCTCCGTCACTGGATCTGCCCAAGGCTGTCCTTCCGCTTGGTCTGCGGGAGGGAACAGCTTTGTCCGCTTGGCAGTCACGGGAGGGAGATCAACAGCTGGCGCCGAGCGCATCGGGCGTTGGATGTCCGTCTCGAAGAGCTGAGCAGGGCATGTTAGCCTCTGTCAGCGTCTGCGGCTCACGGGGAATAGCGCACCGAGGCATAAGTGTGGTCCAAAAAGTCTTCCATCGTGTAGCTGGGCTTGCTTAGAGGCTGCTGAAAGATCTTGCCAAGCGTTGCCACGCTGCCCAGGTAGTGGTCCGAAAATGATGCCAGCTCCCACAGAGACGAATCGATTGCAAACGTGCGCATTGGATCGGTTTCTTCGGGGAGGAAGGGATCTGATAAACCAGACCATCAGAAGAGCTTCGGAATCCACCGACAGAGACCACCTCACCTTCATAGTCCAGCAGTTGGTCTTGATCGTCTCGATCGGGAGCTCGATGCAGCATTTGCGCGAGCTGAGGGTGCCGCTTGAGCATGTTGTAGACGAAGGGGACGACCGTCACAATGGCGGAAGGCGGCGCTGACAAGGTGAGTCGGCTGAGGCGCTTGACAAAGGATGCCACGAGGACCACCGGAAGCAGCCTGAAGAGCCCAGTGAGACTTTCTCCGGGTTTTGTCTCAAGGTGGCACTTACGTGGACGACAGAAACGTGTCGAGCATGCGGAAGAAGCGCGGCCGATATCGCACATGAAGGACGCTGCGGTCGACCAACCGGTACAGTTGAGAGTAGAAGCTTGGATAATCACTATGTGCTCTAATGAGTCGAAGAAATGCAATACAGCTGGCACAAGCTCTCACAGATTGTGCTTGATCATAAGCGTGAACAGGCCGTTCAGTGCCAACAGAGCCATGGTCCCGCCTGAGCGCTTTTGGTCAACCTCGGCGGACATGAGGAATGGAAGCACCCACCGAAGTCACAGCAGTCCGATAAAAAGTCCAGCAGGCTGGTCGGATGCTGTAAATGCGGGATGATGGACTTGTGGATGATTGAAAGGACCCGCTTGACCTCGGCTTCCTCCTTCAGGAGAGGGAGCAAAGCCATCCAGCAAGCCTGGAAGACTCTCCTGTGGGCTCTCACGCTCAAAAGATCTGGTAGCCTGGCCTTTTCTGCCGCGTTGTCGACTTCTTCGCCTTCCGAAGAACTCGAATCAAAGATGCCAAGGGCGCCGTCCGAAGGTTGCTCCTGCTCTACTCGCTTCCGCTTCTTGCTCTTCTTGGGTGCGGCTGACGCTGACTTTGACAATGCCTCGGGCGTGGTCGTTAAGAAGCGGTTGAGATGGGCTGGTTCGGAGGGCATCGACTCCACTTGCTCTAAAAGCGAGAGCAGAGTGTTCCTTGCCACACTCGAGCTCGCCAAAGGGCCAGCAGCAACGGCCGCTGCCTCCTTCAGAAAGAAGTACCGGACGTCGTCGAATTGGTTCAGATAGTTGGAAACGAATTCGGTTTTGACATCGTCTTCTAGTTGGGCTCCGAGGAAGGCTGGGATAAACTTTGACCAGAGCTGGACAGCGAATCGGTAGACACGCGGCGAAGTCATGCTGGTCAAGCGGTCGGATTCCGCCCGTACCAGGGACATCAAGATTTTCAGTGCGTCCACCTATACAAAAGATGGTCAGTCTGCAGACTCGCTTCTTGAAAGTCTGGTCTACTGACTCGCTGCACGGAGTGGTCGCTCGCTAGGTGGCCCAGCAAGGCGGCAACAAATTCTTCATAGCGATCCTTGAGCCAAGCTTGCACTTGTTTGGTCGATTGGTCCTCTTCTTTGAGCTTGCCGTGCAGTCTGCCTTGCCTGATGAAGCTTGAAAACAGTCGCAGCAAGCTGTAAGCAGCCGCGTGGATCTCTTTCGGTTTTGCGCTCTTCTTCAGAACGGCCAACAAATCCACCAGTGGCTGCGAGATCGTCAGCCAAAAGTCTTCTTCTGGTCGCTTAGACGCACATTTAGGTCTTTTCCAGAGCTGGCTCTGGTTTCCAAAGCTGCTACGTCCTTTGACATCGTGCGTCCTCTCCATCCTGCGAATTTGACCAGTCGCTCACTTCGTTCAGGTCGCCGCATGTGGCACCCTGTCTGGCGACGTGCTTCGCAGCAGCTCTCTTCTTGCTCTTCAAGGCCATTCTTGCATGCGAAATCCTTCCACGCCTCTACACAGGACTTGAAGATGTTCGAGCTGGTTGCACCGGATGTCTTCGTCCGCCGGCCGACTGCCTCCCAATCCGCCAGCCAAGATTCAGCAAATCGAAAACCTTCCGATGCAAGTCCCTCCGTCATCCTGCTGTGCGGTTGGATGGATGGAAAGCAAGCACATCTAGAGAAATACGCCAAGCCGTATCAAGAGCTCTTTCCCCAATCAACCCTCAGTGCGTTGTTACTGATGCCCGAAGAAAACTCCGTCTGATGCGATGTGGCTCGGCAGTCCTCGTCCGCTACCGCTCCAGTTTCTTCGCCAGCACCCAAGCGACGAATGACGCCCGAATGCTTCCAGCAGCGAAGCTCTTGCTGGAGCCTGGAATGCGAGCCAACATGTTGATTCATGCTTGGTCCAACGGTGGCGGCATGTCTGCCATGCATGTTGCGCGAGCTGTTCACCAGCTCGATCCCTCCACTCCGGCATTACCCGCCAAAGCCATCATCCTCGACTCAGTGCCGGGCGCCGCCACCTTCTCGGTCTTCGTGGCCGCTTTCACCGCTTCCTTGCAGAAGTCTTGGCTCCTCTACCCTGCCATGGCCGCGGTGCTCGTTGGCTATTCGATTGGCTCTCTCTACAAGCTCGTGTTCCGGACGAGAGACAGAATCTCGACCATGCGGGACGACCTGCTGGACCCAAGTTTGCTATCTGCCGAAGCTCAGAGATGCTACGTAGGTCTTTCTGGTAGGCCATTTCGAGGCTGCGCCTAAAATGTGCGTCGTCACAGATTTACAGCAAGAAGGACGAAGTGATCGATTACAAAGTGAATAGATTCATTGCTTGGACCATCTTCATGAAAGCTGAGAACCGAACGACAGGTCGTAGAGGCGCACGGGGCCAGCGCCAAGCAAAAGTTTGGGGAGAGCTTGGTCGACCTCCGGCTTTTCGAGGGCAACCACGTGGCGCACTTAAGAGTTCAGCCAGAAGCTTATTGGGAAGCAGTTAGAGAAACGTGGGCTAAAGCCAGCCAGCGGAAGTAATATTGGTGTCTATAAGGTCTGTCAAAATGTTACAGTGCTAAAAAGAAAGTGTGGAGAGGCAGCGTCCGTGGGCCCTGACGGGCGCTTTAAGCGACCGTGAGCGTCTGGAAGTTCTTTTTGAGAGTCTTGAGGGTTTGGAGGAACTGGAAGGCTTGATCGCAAGAGGCTTTGCCGGTGGCGACTGGTGCAAAAGAGGTCTTAGCAGAAAGCTCGATGGACGAGGAGGCGCCCTTACCACTGTATAGCCAGACTGCATCCTCTTGCATTGCCAAGCCCACATCCTCGCGAGCACGAGCAGAGGCCTGCCTCGACTCGGTCTCGTGGGCAAACTTTTCGGAGATGCCTGTTGCCCGCTGAACAATGGCGGCGGGAACACCGGCCAACTTGGCCACGTCGGGGCCATAGCTCTTTAAGGTGGCGCTAAAGGACAGTTTTAGTGGGCAAGTCTAGTGAGAGACACACAATAGCTCACCCATCCACCAGCTTGTACAGAAAGCTGATGCCGTCGTCGGTGTGGATAGTGGACATGTGGCACGAGCGCACGTTGGAGTGCGTCTCAAAGTCTTTGGCGAGCGTATTGTAGTGCGTTGAAAAGAAGCCGATGCAGCTCTTGTAGGTCGCCAAGTGGTGCAACACGGCAAAAGCGATGCTGGTGCCATCGTGCGAGCTGGTTCCGCGCCCGAGCTCGTCGAGGATGACCAGAGTTTTGGGTGTGGTGTCTGAGAGGATCTTCTTGCAGTCGTCCATCTCAACCTTGAACGTGGAAGCGTTGGAGAAGATCATATCGTTCTGTCGGAAGCTTGCTTCAGCCACCGGGCACATACCCCGCACTCGATGAAACTCACAGCTCCCATGCGAGTGGCGATGCGATCTACGGGCGACAGCACCGCTTTGGTGGCCGGAACGTAGCAGCCGACTTGAGCCATGATGATGGACGCAGCGGTCATGCGCAACCTGGTGGCCAAAAAAGAGCCTTAGCACTTCACACTCAGAGCCCAGAAGCTTGAGCGTACAGTGTGGATTTGCCAGCCATGTTGGGGCCGGTGAGCAAGATCATGTTCTCGCGCTCTTCCTCAGGCGAGCAGCCCAGAACGACGTCGTTGGGAATGAAGTTGAGATCGGTCATGAGCAAGCCGGGGTGCCGAAGCTCTTCAAAGCTGCAGAAAGCGTGATCGGACTCGATGACTGTCGGTCTGCAGCTGGGTTCGCCGAGGCTTTGCGAAGTCTTGGCCAGTGACAGCAAGCAATCGAGTTCAGCAACCAGCTTGACAGCGGCCAGATAGCGAGGGTAGTCCTTAGAAAAGGAGGCGTACTGTTGGTGCGACCGGGTGAGCATGGGAAAGTTGGTCGACTAGCAGACCAACGCACCAGCTTGCCTTGGAAGGCACCCCGCAGCATCGATTGCGTTTCCCTGCTCTCCTTGTACCTTCGGATCTGCTTCTCGAGGTCGGAGTGGTAGTAGCGCTTGTAGGATTGCGTCGACGACATGCGAGTCCACCCATCCGGGATGTCAGCCTTTGCTGAATTCGGCACCTCGATTTGGTAGATGTCCTTGGTGCCAACGTCCTTGTAGGCCAGATCGCGGCAGCCCAGCTCCTTCTTGGCTGCCTTCAAGATGCTGGCGAAGCCTTCCTCGTGCTTTTCTAAAGCCTCCAGCACGTCGTCGTACTCGCTGTCGCCTCCGGGCAAAGGCACCAGCATGCCATCGTCTTCTTTAAAGGTGGCTTCGACGGCTTCAATCCTGTCGAGGAACGTGGGCGCGTTCTTAAGCATCTCCTGCAGGAGCTGCGACTTGAAAGAGTCGGCGTGGCCTTTGAAGGTATCGAACAGCTTGTCGACGGTCTTGAGGTTGGCCAAGCATTTTGAAAAAACGGCTGGCTTGCAGCTGCCAGCGTGGATGCGACTGAGCACGCGCTCGAGGTCGACCAAGCCCTTGTTCATCTTGACGAATTGCTCCTGAAAAGTGGCGTTCTCCATAAGGTCTTCGACGGCGTCGAGCCGATGATTGATGGCGACGGCTTCGCAAAGCGGTCGGCAGCTACGAAGCATCTGTAGGTCAGTGGGACGACAGGAGGAGAGGAGCGTGCGACGTACAGCCACAGCTTGAATGTTCGCTTGCCTGTGAAAAACCTTCTCAGCCTTTTCGTCACGGGCGACTAACGAAAAGGAACACGTACCGGCCGGAGTAACGCAGCGGTTCATGAGCTTCATCAAAGTGCCATCATCAGTGCCCAGGCTGTTCTGCAGCACTTCGATGTGGGCCAAAGTTTGACCGTCCAGCACCATGCGCTCCAGGCCGAGCATCTTGGACGCGCCGTGCAAGTCGTACAAGTTGAAGTTGCCGACCTTGCACATGTCCGAGTCGAGGTTCAGGCTGCGGAGGTAGGACAGCATGCCGCCCAAGGCCATGATGACTTGCTCGTTGCCCTTGATCTTCTCCACGGCGTCTGGCAACTTGGCGTCCTCGTCGACCAGCATGTCGTCCTCATCCATGGAAACGTTTTCAGGCGCGCACTTGGAGACGACCAGAGAAAGCGCCTTCTCGTAGGCAGGGAATTCGGTCCCGGCGCGCAAAGCTGTCCACCGCGTGTCGGAAGGCAGGATGTTCTTCATGACGCGCAAGGTGGGCCCGGAGAGGTTGGCCTTTTCGTGGATGAGCTCCTTTGGTCGGAGCTGGCGGAGAAGCGTCTCGAGCTTGGTGCGCGAAATGTCGTCTTCGAAGCCGACCAAGTTGAATTCGGCGGTGGCAGCGTCCAGAATCGCGAACCCAAACAAGGGGTTCTCGCCGACCCTCGCTTGCTCCTATAGATGCGCTTGTTAAAACCAGGGCTCAGCATGAATGACGAAGCGCCCACCTTGACGGCGATGCAGTGCTGGCCCATATCCTCCGTTAGGCCATCGACAAGGGTGCCGTTGGTGTAGACGCCTTTGAGCTCGCGGTTGACAATGTTGTCTTTGGCGCTGCCGCCCGCTTTCTTGCCTTTGGCGCCTTTGTCGGCCTGCTTGCGCATCTCGGCTCCGAGAGCGGTCTCAGATTGGTCGACTTTGCCGACTTTGTAGCCCTTGGCCAGGAACTGAGAGTAGCAGTAAGATCGCAGAAACAGCGAAGACAAGGGACAGAGCAACGAACCTTGTTGGCCCACAGCTCAAATTGGCCCTCGGGAACGCCAACCATCTTCATCTTGACGCGGTCGGTCAACTTGAGGTCAAACATCTGGTGCCCGATCGCTGCGTCGTTTTCATAAAGCTCGTAGAACTGGATCCCGCATCAGCACCAGCTTTGTGTGGTAGTCAAACTTGAGAGCACAGACCTTTCCCTTCTGGAAAAAGAGGACGGTATCGAAGTGCTTCTTCTTGATATCCCAGAACTGCTTCTCAAAGGGTGTCATCTTGTTGCGCTGGGCCTCTGGAATGTAGAGCGTGCGCGGGTCGTAATCCGGGTGGCCGATCGGGTTCTTGTCGGCGTCGCGGATCTCCCGCAGGAACTCGAACATGTCAGCATTGATTTGCTTCTTCTTGAGCTCTTGCTGTTCATCCAAGAGTGCCCATGAGAATGAGAAGGGCATCCAGAAAGTTTCAGGGACGAACCTCTTTTCGCTTCTTCTCAGCCGCCAGCAGCGTGTTGCTGCCGGACGCTTTGGGCTTTGTGGCGGTCTTGGTCGTAGAAGCCACCTTGGGGTTGTTGGCAGCCAGCTTTTTGAGCTTGTTGGTGCTGCCGGTGTCCAGCTCGTTCTCGTCGATAGCCGAAAAGTCGACGGCGTCGGGCTCGTTGTCGAACTCATCGCCGTCTGAGCCAGCGTCGTCGTTGATGAAGTCGTCATCGTCTTTTGAGGCCTTCTTCTTGGGCTTTGCCACGGCTTTGGCCTTGGGTTTGGGCGCCGGGCTGGAGATTCGCGGCTTCTTGCCTGTCACGCAGCATTTGAGCGGTCTTGCCCTGACCACACTGGCTTTAGAGGAGGTTGCGCACTCTGTTTGGGAGCTGGCTCGGCGTCAGAGTCGTCCGAGTCCGCTATCACAGGCTTGCGCTTGGCCTTGATCTGTTTGGACGGCAAAAGCGCATGAATCTCAGAGATGCGACAGATTAAGAGCGCCATCGGGACGCACGGCAGTTGGCTTGTGGACCACAGCATCCTCGCTGTCCTCGTCCTCCTCGTCCACGTCCATGCTGCTGGCCTTGGAGTAGAGCGAGGCCGACGTGAGCGGCGTGGTCGTCGCGGCCTTGCGGGAAGTGGCCTCGCTCCTCGGGTCCTCCTCGACGTCGCTCGAGATGGTGAGCGTCACGTTCGCGGCTTGGGAGGAGCTCGAGGTGGCCAGAGGGCGCGGCGTGGGACGCGAGGTTTGGGAGGAGCTCGACGGCTCGGTCTTGACAGCCTCTTGCTTCTTGAAGAAGAAGCCCAGCGTGCGCTGCGAGGCATCGGGCACGACTTCTTTCTTGCCCATGTTGCCGTGAGCTCAAGAAGGGCAGAGGGGAAGAAGGCGGAGTGCGGACAAAGTCCATGTAAACAACTCGGACGCGCCCTAAATTGGTTCGCAGTCGAGTGATGGCAGAGACGGGAAGTGGTAGGTTGCATTATTCTAAGCTAACAAGAGCATGCAAGGGAGTACTAGTGCCTACATCGCGAGAAATGGAGTGGGAAAGCAGGAGTTCGTTAGCTGCAAGCCGAACCGAAACGCTCAGTATCGAGAGACACGGGCACAGTGAGAAGGCAAGTACTGACGTGCAGTAGCTACAGCCGTTAGCAGGCTTCACACAGGTTTGGTGGTACTCGATGCCATCGTTCTCCCAGGTTGGGCAGTCGTCGTTTTCGGAGCAGCGCGGGCTGCAGGTGGCGTGCGTGCTGCCACCTTGTTGCGCCGTGGTAGTAGGAGAAGCATCTGTAGTCTCAACGAGAGCTCCAGTCCAGGTGCCTTCATACTGAGTCAGTATAGGGAAGGGGGGAACATTTGCGGATGGCGAGCCCACCTTGAGCAGCGGGAACCGTGAAAAGACTCGTGGCAGTCCAGAGAACGCTGGAGCCATCTTGGGCGCCATCAAGCTGTAGCGAGGACAACCTGTCAAACGAGAAAGCAGGAGAGCGCATGGAATACGCACAACCGTGCAGTCTTCGTTGCTGCCGTCCACATCGCAGACCACGGCCTCTGTGGCAATTTATGAGGCACCCGTATAATTTGAGATAGAAGAAGATCCACTAACCGACAAAATCTGATCCACCGTCATAGGCGATCTCGACGATCTGGGTTGGGGAAACGTCCCAGAGGTCTGCAGACGAATGTCAGCCTGGCCCCAAGCATTGGCCGCGAGGGCAAGGGCATGCTCTCACCAGTAAACGTGGCTGTGGCAACCGTTTGCCCGGCAGCGTCGGTCTCAGCGACCTCGAGTAGTCCGACGAAAGTGGTCGTAGCGCCTCCAGTACCGAGGATCTGGATGGTTTCGGCGCCTTGGCTGATGCCAACCGGAAGATCGAACGTGACAGAAACATCTGCTTGAGGGTATGGTGCAGAGAAGGCGAGCTTGCAGGCCGAAAGGATGGAAAGGCTGTGGAAGACGGAGAGCTTCATGTGGCAGGATCGAGGGAAACTGGGATGGGAGGAGAGGAGAGAAGGGAGGGAGATTTTGTGGGAGCAAGAAGCATATTTGGCTGCTTTTGAAGGCCGTCTGGGGCGATGCATCCGCCAGATCCAACGAGTCTCAGATACGCTAAAAACGAATCTATTTCGGGGAGCGATCTGCACCTAGCCCAATTGCCCGTGCCGCCATGAACTTTGTTAAAACAGGAGAGACAAAGTAGTTGGCTAAGGTGAAAACCGAGAGGCGGTCCGTTGTGCACCAGGCTGAAGGCAAGAGGGCCAAGGGAGGCCTCGAACACCCTGTGCAAAGAGACACCACCCGCGTACCACCTCAGATGGTCCACAAAATCAGGAGCTACGTCTAAGAGAAACTCGACGGCATCAAGCAATTCGAAGACCAGCAACATCGAGGCGGTCGCTGGCGGGAACAAGTCCGGGTGGCGGTTACGCCTGTGAACGTGTGAGTAGAGGTCGGGCGATGTTGCTGTTCAATAGACGAAGGTGAGAAGTTGCGCAGCGCGCATTGGGAAAGAGCTCGTTAGGTTTGGACTCCGACACGCCTTTCGGAAAGCACCAGCCGTCATGTTCACATACGAAGTGTGTAGATCTGCGTCTGAGTCGCTTTCAAACGCTCATCCATGCTGGCAGGTCATCACCGGACTGTTCCACGCAGCAGACAAGGAGGCCCAGCAAGCACACATAGGCAAACAAGCAAGTGCAGCATCTCTTTCCTCTTTCAGCGTCTTGTACCTAAGAGGTGCTCACTAGCCGGACAACTTCGGTCTTCACGACAGCTCTGATGAACGATGGGAAAAGTTGAAAGCAACGGTGGCACAGTTGCAAGAGGCAGCTCGCAAAGAACATCCGCTCTCGCAGGTCAAGTTGATTTACCTTGGTCGGCATGGTCAAGGCTATCATAACTTGAAGGCATCCGGTAAGTGCCTCTGTTAGCGAAAGATGAATGGGATGGGTATCACTGAGATGCGCTGCAGAGGTCGGCGAGAAGGTGGGCCATCGTCGCAACTTCGCACCTTGGCCAAAGCTGAAATGGCGTTTGTGTTTTCGAAGGCCTTCATCGAGACCTGGGGACGCTTGTGCACTGACGGCAAGACGGTTTGGGGTCCCGATCCGAGCCTGACGCCGCTCGTGAGTCCATGCATCGATCCTATGTTGGCAACGTCTCTAAGGCAACCCTCTTGACACTCAGGGCGAGGAGCAAGCCAAAAGTGTCGCTGCACTCCTGTACGCCTTCTTAACTCATGAAGCAACGTCAGAGCTGAAGTGCTTTGTCCGCTCCTTCATCAGGGCGAGAGAGAAAGAATTCGGAATGCCGCTCCCAACATCGTTCTACGTCTCCCCTCTTACCCGTGCTGGTCAGACGTGAGTCACGGTCTTCTGTATTCCAAATTGACGAGACGCTCATTTCGACAGCCACGAGCTTGTCTACGCCTCCGTCCCAGGATCGGAGTCGCCAGAGGTGCTCGAAAACCTTAGGGAAGGATGCAACCTCTGGCATCAGAGAGGTGCGGAGCACCCCTTTTCGCTCCGAGCTCTTGCGTGCAGAACAGTGACCAGTCTCATACAGAGTGGAAGATGGGCAGTTTAGAGGGAACGGACCCCAACACCAAAGTCGTTTTCACCGACACCAAGCGCTCGCCTTCTTCCATCATCAGCACGCGTTTCCCTCGTTTTCGCCACGAAGCCGGACTAGCGCCAGAAGATCCACTCTGGAGTGAAGATTTCCAGGAGTCGACCTCGTCCCTTACCGAGCGGGCGCGAAGCGCCCTCAATCACATGTTCTCCCATGACGACGCCACCTACCTGGCAATCACCGCCCATGGCGGGACTTGTCTGGCCTTTCAAAATCTGCTAGGCCTGCCCTTGCAGCTTCCTCACACCGCCGCTGTCCTCCCGCTCTTGATCAAGGCGATCCCCCAGGCTTAGGTTCACTTCGCTTGGCACGGGGCCGGGCGAATTCGCTTTGCCGCCCGCCCACTCTACGAGTGAGTACTGTACTGCTTGATAAGTTCGTCATTCCAGTGCAGAGCTGAGCAATTTCCGCCAACGTTCAGCAGCTTTCTTTAGAAAAGTGAAATTAGAGCTCATTTGCCACTCCATTTGTGCCCTTGAGACGTTTGTGCCATAGCTCGCAATCCAATGCGGCTGCATGCACAGACGACCCCCCGTGGCACCACGCCTGAACCGGGGTTGACAAAGCGTCTCGGCGTCTCGCCCCGACGCCACTCTTGCACAGCGCCACCACCCTCTTTCGCCTTGTTCCGGGGCGAGCTCGCCAGATTTGGAAAGAATTGCGTAGAAACCAGTGCTCGGCTGGTCAGGACGTCCATCATGCGGGGTGCAGTGCCAGCGAGAACGGGCCAGCTGAGACGGGCCAGCTGCCGTCCGCCAGACACTGCTCAACAGGGCTAACCCCCCGAAAAGTCTGATGCGCCCGTCTATTCATTCATCGACGACCGTGCCCTACTATCGGGATCAGATGGGAGGTGCCTTACTGGACCGGGCTTTCGCTCTTCCAGACGAGTCAGCCGGCGTCTTGACCCACCACAGTCGGCCGCTCTCGCCTCTTCTCCCGCTGCCACCACGCCAGTCATTGCTCGAGGACGACATGGTGAAGAAGGCATTGTCGCCCAATGGCATGCTGGACTCGTACAACCCATTTAATGCTGGACCCGAGTGCTTGCCGAAGGGCGTTCGCGAGGCTTTGCCCGAGGTCATGACATATGTGCGCTCACCTCTCTGGCCTGCACCAGGCCGCACCTTCTCAGAAAGCCAATCACCAGGTTGCCGGCCTGGGGCTCGACGCGATGGAATTGGCATACTACTCGCAAGCGTGCCGCAACGTATGTTCTCCAAGGACCGCAGAAACGCCCCCCGCTGACTCATGCGTGCAGCGTCTCAGAGCCACGCCAATGTGGAAGCGCAAGAGTCAGAACATTCTCCGCGCCATGGTCGTGGCTGCTGAAACTTGCCAGCCTTGCCCGCCAAAGCGCTTCCTCCCGCCTATGCCCATGCCGGTTTTCTTCTGTCCAATCGCAGCGGCCTCCGAAGCAGACTTGTCCTCTAGTCTCCAGTTCTCTCCACCCCCTTCGTACGGCCCCGGCCCCGGCCCTTCAGGTTTCGGCACTCCCCCTTCCGCAGATGCCCCTTCGGAGATGGCCATTTCGATGCCCCCACAGCGCAGAGATGTCTTGATTGACGCGGACGAAGAGATTGAAAGCCTCTGAGCCACCGCCGTAAGCACCGTGTTGGTCAAGTCTGAACACATGGGCTCAAAGATTTCGATAGGTTCAGATGCTGTGAATCAATCGTGTCCAAGACAAGAAGCAGCTAGTCGACTTCAGCCTGTCATTTGCCAATCTGTCTTCTGCCGCCGCCGTGGGCGTCACCTCTGTTGACTGGGGGGCCGTCCGTTGTGATCGCTTTTAGTGCTTCCTCTTTTCGTTTATTCCGGCTTTGTGCGCGCCAGCATCTTGTACTGAATATGCTCCCGTGTCGCGTTAGTTGGCTGCATGACCACTTCTTCCCTGGGGAAGCTTTGCCACAGCGCCAATAAATTACTCTCGCCGAATCCACCGCCGCCGTCTGCTCGCTTTCAAATGAGAGCTTAAACGGCGCAGTGTCAGCCCATCAGCAGATTCCGCAACACTGCAACGCCCTCAAAATCACATCGTGTGTCCAGGGCAAAGCCAGGCCCAGCCTTGCACGCATGAAGCATGAACAATGTGTTCGACTTCGAACCTGCTCTCGATCTTCCGCCGACGCAATCGACGTCTGTCACCGCTTCAAAGCTTCTCTTGAAAGCGCAGGCAGCGGACGCATTTCCCCTGGCCGTGTCCGCTCTTGATCAAATGCTCGAGCCCTGCTCGTCGGAGTCGGATGTCGCGTCAGGTGCCACTGGGCTGGGTGCCAATCAAGTGCTGGAAATCAGCGGTACACCAGGTCAGGGTAAGACCCGCTGGCTGATGACCTATGCTGTGCAAACTCGCTTGCTGCCAACCAGCCAAGGCGAGTCGAGGGAGGTTCTCTTTGTTGGTGAGCCAGCGGTCCAGGACCAGTCTTACGTGGTGGCTGAAATGAGTA
Source organism: Cystobasidiopsis lactophilus (assembly GCA_001599975.1). Taxonomy (NCBI): domain Eukaryota; kingdom Fungi; phylum Basidiomycota; class Agaricostilbomycetes; order Agaricostilbales; family Chionosphaeraceae; genus Cystobasidiopsis; species Cystobasidiopsis lactophilus. Next base: position 2,543,111 of record BCIO01000002.1, read on the forward strand.
CCAGATACCGAAGGGCATGCGTCACCGAGGGAGTTGTACAAGTTGGCGCTGGTTCTGGCGGCCGAGGATTCAGGTCCGTGTGCCACTTCCAACCTCGATGCCCCTGCCTAAATATGTCGAAGCAGAGCGTGCGCTAGAAGCTTGCAAAGGCATTCAATACATGCGAGTCACCCGCCAAGACGAATTCTTGGCCTTGATCATCTCTCTTCCCACTTGGCTCCAGCAGCATCCGGCGGTGAGCTCTTCATTGACCCGTCAGATATGCAGCTGAGATTTAGGCCTCCCTTTAGGTCCGGCTAGTTGTCATTGATAGCCTGTCCTCTCCTCTTCGCCTGTCGCAATTCCCGGTTTTGTTGTCTGCCTCGCGCAAAGTCGACACTCAGAACGACATGCGGCAGTATGCTCTCTCTTTGATCAAGCGCGCCTTTTCAACTTTGTGCGCTGCTCAAGACGGGTATGGCGTGCGTATTTTTTGTCTTACATTATCGTCTTAGGCTCAATAGCCTGCAGTTTGTCGTATCTACTCAAATGGCCAGCCGCTTTGATCACCAAGGGGGCCCTAGTCCCGCGCCACCCACCTTGGAGCCGCAACTAGGATCTTCTTGGCATCCGAAAGGCCTTTCTTTTCGACTGATTTTGTACGCCACTGGGCCCGGTGAAAGGTTAGGTCTCGAAACGGATATCTTACAAGCACACAGGTCAGCTAACGACTCACCCATCGTAGTGTGGCACACCTAGCTGGCGCCCCTTTCTTGACTAAAGCTCACAGCGTGCCGTTTCTGATTTCTGTAAGCCAAGCAACTGAATCGCTGCAATTGAGCCAGCTGAAGGACGGTGTAGAAGCGCGGCACACTAGAAGGGTCGGGCGATGGTTCGTAGCCGAAATGTAATACAGTACAATTCAGGAAGGTTTAAAGGAGGAATCGAGAGAGCGGCGGTATCAAATGAGATGGGAATATTCCTAGAAGGTCCGGTCGCCTCTTCGGCATGTCCGGCGTACGTCCACATGGGGCACCGAGCGAGAAGAAAGAGTGTCCATCAAAAGTACTGCAACAGCACGAAAGTCGAAGCGAGGTCGAAGTCGATGTGAAGTGAACAGCGCTAAATGGAGGTCATGTTGAAAGACTCTGAGAGATGGCTGTGGCTGCTGCTCATGGACATTTCTGGGACAACCCATCAGCTGAAGAACGGTGGCCTGAGGACATCGTTGCCCTTACTTTTGTGAAGGCTCGAATGGTGAGCGAAACTGCTTTTGCGACTGATGTCTGGCGCTGCAAAGCTCCAATCACGCCACTGTGGATAAATTTGGAAGTTTAGTGATAAACCGCGACAAAGGAAAGGGGGAGTGTCGAACCCAGTCAATCGGCTTGTCGTCTTTGCCGGGAAGGGACGCCTCCGATCCTTCACAGGAAGAGCGCCTGGATGACAGATTACGGCTGCTGCTCTTGCTGCTGTAGCCGTCGCTCAAGCTCGGGGTCAGCGCGCTGCCGGCCCGCTCCACAAAAACGGGTTCTTCGTCCTCTACGACGGGCTTGAAAGGCGGCGCGACCTTGCGATCGGCCAAGGCGACCCAGTCCACTTCCGCAAAGAAGGGGTGGGATTTGATCTCCTGACACCCGTTGGCGCCTATCCGCAACTCGGGTTCGCGGGTCAAGAGGCGGGTGAGCAGGTCGCGGGCGGTGTCCGAGATGCCGCGCTTGGGGATCTTGAGCTGGGCCGAGGTGATGTTCTTCAATTTGTCCCAGCGATGCTCCGAGTAGAAGGGCGTCCAGCCAAACAGCATCTCAAACATAAGCACGCCTAGAGCCCACCAGTCGACCATGTGGTCGTAGCCGTCCTTGCTGTCGGCACTACGAGCGGCAACTCATCAGACGTTGCTTTACCAGACTGAGAAGCTGCCTTACATCACTTCAGGTGGCAGGTATTCAGCTGACCGACGGTCTCCAAATCAGCCACCGAGCAAGAGCCCGAAGCAGTTTCCACTTACACGTCCCGCAAAAGCTCTTCGCACGCTCTTTGCCTCTTTCCAAGGCCCTGGAGAGCCCAAAGTCACACAGCGCAATGTGCCCTTCGCTGTCGAGCAGAATGTTTTCTGGCTTCAAGTCTCTGTGGAAGCCCCGGGACTGGTAAACGAAGCGCCCCAAGGTAGCAAATAAGAATGGACGAACCTGTAGATGACATTGTGGCGGTGCAAGGTGTCTATCGCCAAGAGGACTTCGGCGAGGTAGAACCTGGAGCGGGCTTCGTCGAACTTGCCGCCCTCATACTGCATGTGCTGGAAGAGCTCGCCGCCGGACTTGTAGTCCATGACAAAATAGAGGTGGGTGGGGGTCTGGAAGGAGAACTTGAGGCCGACCAGGAATGGCGAGGCGTGCAGCCTGGTGTGCTGCAGCACTTTGCGTTCGGACAGGACGTGCGAGGTCGTCTTGGATTCGACGATCGCGGCCTTGCTCAGTGCTTTCATGGCCTGCAACACCACCCAGGCATTAGGTTGGTCCATAGGCTGAAAGCGGGTTCCGGCTCACGTAGCATCGCTGAAACGTTCGGCGCCGATTAGGCTACGATTCAAAGCACAAATCGACGGAATGGCGCACCTTGGTATCCTTTTTTCGGACTTTGTAGACTGTGCCAAAGCTGCCTTCGCCAATTGTCTGCCAAGGTGGAGATTTAGTCAGCCTTGCACTTTTCGTACGCTTTTCGAGGCGGGACCCACCTTGAGGATTTGGAAGTCGGTCAGAGAGACGCCATCTTTGGACTTGCGTCTGATGAAGCGCAGGGCGATGCGGACCGAGCCGTCGAGCATGTCGCCATAGGCATCCCGGAAGCTGTTTGTCCAACAAACCACCCGTTTGAGCCTTGGCACAGTGAGCCCTAGCAAATGAAGTCAGGACGAACGATAGCCAGTGCTCTTGGACGTCCTCGGTGAGCCGGGCGGGCAGGGAGATTTGGGCGGTGCCGAGCAGCCTGTCCTCTGCGCCCTGCTTGTCGTAGAGCGACAAATCCATCCTCGAGCAATTCGTTGTCGATAGCACATCCATTGACAGGGTGCAGTCCCAGGCCGGGCACGATGGGTCATTGGCGGCAGACGGCTTGGCAGCAGCAGACTGGCAGGTGCTTCCGTCGAAATCAAAGGACAGGAAGGGCTCGGCGTTGGCGTCGAATGGCAGGCCGACGCCGTCTCGGATGAGCAGCTCAAAGGCGCCAGTCGGCTCCTGCGAGGTCAGGCTCTTGCTGCTGCCGCTTTTGTCGGATTTATGCAGCGAGTCCTCGCTCGGCGAGTTGGTGGCAATGGCGCTCAGCGGCGTCGGGCCAGTGGGCCGCTTGGGCTTGCTAAAAGTGCCTCGCTTCATACCAGTAGCCTCATTGGAGAGCAAAAAGGTGGTCGTAATGCGTCAGACCCTGGGGTCTCCGCGAGTTTTGTTTTGCGGTGCACTCGTGCACTGTGCTGGTGGTTTCCGCAAATGATGTCAACGCAGAGCACGACAAGAGATGAAAGAAGATTGGTATCTTATGCCAGATTGCAAAGAAGTAGTTTAAAAGATGAGTACGAAGAGGAATCCCAAAGCCGCCACTGGGGCAGGGCAGACTTCGAGTCCATTAGAAGAACGTTCGAAAGACGACAAAAGAGAGTGAAGAGAAGATTCGTGCGGTTGATGAGAAACATAGAACAAGATACAAGGGGGCGCGGAAAGCGCCGAAAAAAGAGTGGCTCCAACTCTTTTCACCAAAGGCGCTGGGTCGGCTGGTGTGGATGCGACCTTTTCAGATTCCGCCATATGGGTCGCCCTGGTTTCTGATGCTGAGCGACCGTTGGGCCGAAGACGGCCGGCCGTATTCATCGAGCATGTACTCTTGCGGGTTCAGCAGCTCAGGGGTGCCGGACCGCTGAGGCGGGTATTGCTGGTGGTCCTGGCCGTAGTAGCTGGCGTTGGTGGGTTGCCTTTGCAGGTTGGCCGGGTCGTCTGGGTAGTGGGAGACGGCAGAGTTGGACCGGTCCAAGCCGGTGGCGCCGCCGTGGTAGGCCGACTGGGGTTGGAGTCCACCAGAGTAGGTGGCCGCGATGCCGTAGCCGCCGTCCGCATTGTTATAAGTAGCGGTAGAAGGCTGGTTGTAGAAGCCGGTATTGACAATCTGGCCGGGCTGGAAGGAGGGCATGGGCGGGGCGGCGCCAAAAGTTGGGTTGACGGGGCTGGCGTTCAGGTAGTGCCTTTCGAAAGTGGAGGGAGGGCGCGGGTTGGCTGTGTTGTTGCGCTGGAGGCCAGGCAACGCTGTGTTTGACCTGGAAGGATCGGCCTGGTCAGCACGGGCTTTGAAACATCGCTCCTGTGGGTGGTGCTCACCGGCCCAGGCCAGCCATGTTGGGGCTGCCAAGCGCGCTGCCAGATCGCATGGACATCCGGTCCATGTCATCGTCCTGGAGCATGATGCTCTCGTGGCGAAAGTCGCTTTTGCTGAACTGTATAACGCCAAGCAATTTTCGTTTTCAGCGCGAGATCAACAAGAGGGGGATGTGGGTGAGGGCCGGGGCACGTACAACGGCATCATCAATGTCGTCCTCGTCCTTGGAGAACCTCGCCTTGAAGAAGTAGCCGATCAAGCCCGCTCTGTGCACACCACTTTAGCGCGGGAATTTCGGGGGTGGTGGAGAAGATGAAAGAAACACGGACAGGACGACAATGCCGACGAGGCCACCAGCGACAATGCCAACCACAGTGCCCGCGCTTGGCCCATCGCCGCCGCCGCCGCTTGCCGCTGCTGAGGCCGAGGCAGAGCTGGACGGGCCACCGATCGTAACGATGTTGGTGACATAGGACGTGGAGCCGTGGTTGACGACTGCCGACGTGGACAATGCAGTGGTGGTTGAGCTGGTTCGGCTGCTGGACGAAGCGGTGGTCACCGAAGTGACGGAGGTCGACGTCTCGGTGTCGGCGGTGGTCTGTGAGCGCGTAGTTTGAGTCTGGGCCGTGTCCGTGGGCGTGGACTGGGAAGATGTAGTCGCCGGCTGGTTGTTGTTGCCCCGAGAAGTGGTGGGCACCGACGTCGTGCTGGCTGCGAGAACGAAGGACAGCCCGAGGTCAGACCCCCTGTCTTTTTTGGAAAAGGGCAGAGCTGCCAATGCCTGGTCGGCGAGAGCTTACTGGTTTCGTCTACAGGGTTGGTTGGAGCTCCCGCGCTGGTCCCAGCCGAGGTCGAGGCGCCGCCCACAGAGACGGGAGCGCGCTTTGCACGCAGCACCTCGAGATGTTTCGCTGGGCGGCCCATCGCTTCACTGTCCTCTGGCACTTGCTTGGGGTCTTGCGCTGGTTCAAACGAATGTGATCAAAAGAATGTGGTGGGGTATAGCGCAGGGGGTGGAGTGGCCGTGCAAAGAAAGAAGCTTGTGTTTTGGTCCTGAGCCCGGCGAAGTCAACAAGCTTCCACCACCCCAAAATTCTCGTGTTCTTTTGCTCTGTCACAGTTCATCACGACACTTTGAACCTCGCTTGCTTATCCCCTTACGACGAGCAGCCAGATCCGCCCACTTTGCCTGACCTTGCTCTTCGCGGTTTTGCCTGGTCTTTCCTGCCTTCGGACGCCTTACAAAACATTTTGCCACCGGTGCGAGCCAGGAGGCCCAATTGGCTGTCAGCAAGAGTTGTGGCCAAGTCGAGTAGTGTTCCAAGCACGCGTAGAGCAGCTCCCACAGCGACTTAAAGCACACCGCCCTGATCCCACGCCTTCCACCCGGCCAAATGTCACAAATGTCGCTTGAAGGAACTTGCCACTGCAAATCCATTCAAGTCAAAGTCCAGCTGCAGAACAAGGACTACTCGAACAAGGCCGGCGTTTGTTGGTGCAAGGATTGCTCGAAAACCAGTGGCTCAATCTCGTTCGTCGGCATCACTACCCTCACTTTCTGTGCGGTGACAGCTGAGCTGTTTTGGATTGACAGATGGACATACATCACGTTCCCGTTGGCCGACGTTGACTTTCAAGCGACAGGCGGGGCCAGGCTGGAGGTTTATGAGAGCAGCAAGGGCTTTGAACGCAAGCACTGCTCCCGATGCGGCTGCCTGGTCAGTTGGCAGGGCACCGGCCAGCCTACCGACGTCGACGTGTCCTATGCCTTGTTTCCAAGAGAGCAGCTTGGCACTTCATTTACCCTGTGGGCCTTCCCTCCCTCCTGGTGTATTGTTCGCACCGTACTCACACAAGGTTTCCGCAGAGACCGCCATTTTTGGCTCTCGCAAGCGCCGGCTGATGCACAAGAGTGGGTCAAGGTGCTTGTCAAGGAGTCGCTCGTCACGGCGTACACCCGGGACACCGATAGCGAGCACTTCATCTAGGACAGAGTCAGACTCTCTCCGCCCGCTTATCCGACCCAGATCGCCTCTTGTAACGCCGCACGACTGCATTGATTTCACGACAGCACTGCATTTCGAGATACTCTGCCACCCAGTCCATCGTTGAGGTGGTCGCCACCACCCACTCGCCCGCGCCTTGGCGCGTGGAGCCGCTCAAAGCGATTGATCCAACTCTCGCTCTTGTTCAGCCGTCGTTTGCTCATCCCCAACACTAAAGCAATGTCTATCATCGGTTCTTGCCACTGCGGCGAGGCCAAATTGAAGGTCACCGTTCCCAAGGACACCACCGTCACTGCGTGCTGGTGCCGAGACTGTGCCAAAACGATCGGCGCATACGGTTCGTCGTTTCTGGCCTAATTACAAAGCCTCAAAAGAGTGTGCTGACACTCGCATACGTGCAGCCTGGTCGGCAATCCCAGTCAAGAACGCCGACTTGGAGTTCACGGCTTCTGGCTCGCTGTCGGACTACGCCAGCTCCGAGACGGTCACCAGGAAGTTCTGTGGCAAATGCGGCTGCTTCGTGGCATTTGTTATTAAAGACTTCGACGAGACCTACGTCTCGGTGACGCTGTTCGACGATGCGGACATCAAGGACTTCAAAATGTAAAGTCTCTTGTTCGCAAAACTGCTTGGAAGGCACACACTCATTGAAACGCAAACATCAGTGGTGGAGGCATCTACGTTGGTTCGGCCAGCGCTCAGGCTCAAGAATGGGCCAAGTGCCTTCACAAAGCGGGTGTTTCGGAGGCCAGGATTGGGGGAGATGACAGCGCCCTCATCGCATAAGAAAAGGCAGCAATATTAAGGACATACACCAAGAATTAAGGAACCAATGTCAATACCACTTCAACCCCGAGGACGACGCCGGTTTCCGCCGAAAGAATTTTGCCACCAAGCTCGAATTTTTCTTGGGTACTGCTTCTGTCTCCAGTTTCTTGATGGTGCCAAGCTCGGAGGGCTGAGGGCTTCCTTCTGCCACGGTGGAAGTAGAGAAGCGAGACAGCTCCAATGGTGTGCCGCCTCGTTCAGTGAACTTCCGCCGAATTGGAGAGATCTTGCTGCCATGCTGGAACTTCGGGGCCGGGCGGCTGTAGGTGTGACTTCGCTCTTGGCTGACCAAAAGGGCTTGGCTGTTGGAATGCCTCAGTCGGAAAGAGACCAAGCGTTTCGAGAAATCAGCCTACAACTCCGATACCCGTTTCCAAGACTTGGCGTCGGAAGCTATGCCGGTTTCTGCGGTGCGATAAAAGATCAACCTTGGACTGGGCCCAAGGAACCCTCCGCCTGCTTACTGGCGTAGCCCCCGCGCTGTGCCTTTCCGACTTCCTTGCTGGTTCCAAAAAGAGAGTCTATGGCCTGATAGCAGCGTTTCAAATACGAGAACTCAATGAATTACTGGCCAAGAGGAATGATAGACGGACAACACACCTGCATCGGCGGGATGATCTTGTCGTCCTCAGCCTCCTTGCTACCGGCTCTGGGCCCTCTGGCCTTGTCCAAAGAAATGTGTAAGACAGGCGAAGAGTAGGTGTGGCGCAGAGACAAGCCAGATAGGTCGCGAGCGGCTTGCGATACACTGGAGCGCCGGCGCTTGCCCTCACTTGAAAAGGGTGTTTTCCGAACAATAGGACTGGGGGGTGCCATAGGCGGTGATATAATGGAGCCGAAGTGTGGTATGAGTGGGGCTGGTGAATCCAGGTCATCTAGATCGTCTTCATCCATCGAGGCGGTCTCGAGGAAGCTTCGGCCCTTGTATCCGTCGTTGAGCGCATCGGCGGAGAACTTAAATACCACGGGAGATATTTCAGATGAAGGTGAAGGCTGGTAGTCAGATCTACTTGGCGATGGCAGGCTGCAAGGGGCGCGGAGAAGAGAATTCAGCAACGCGGGTGAAAACAAAAGGAAGGAATGGACGAGCTCACGGCGACCAATCATCGCGAAAGCAATCTTCAAATCCACCCTTACGTTTCCAGGGGCCGCCGTTGTTGTCGGCGTTTATAGTGTCAAGTTTGAGAAAGGTTGGAGGCAAGACAGGTGAAGGCCGCCCGCGCCTTCGGTCGAAGAGGCTGTCGCCAGTGGGTGACTCGGCCAAGAGAGACATACTATCCAAGAGCAACAACACTGTCGAACACTCCCAAAAGACGGATGGCGAGCGCGCTCAAACCTCGCGCCGGAAATAATCGCTCTCCTCCTTTTGTTCCCGTCCAACAAAAGCGAATCATTCCAAGCAAAGTGTGCTAATTGTTTATTAGACATGGCGACCAATGCACCAAGATTCTCTCGCAAGCACACAGAACCAGGCACAGCAGAAGGCGTAGGAGCTGGGACCAGCAGAAGGAATTCGAAGCGGTCCCTGGCACCCGCTTGACTGGTCCTCCGTAGAGTCTTTCGCAGCATTCTCGACATCCGTGAAAACGTTAAGATGACGAGACACGGAGCAGAGGCGAGAGGTGCACGCAATGATCGAAAGTTCTGGTGGCACTTCAACTTGGGTCTGCCGGTGGTGGCAAAAGAGACTCAGTCGGAATCCGCGCCCATCGAACTGGCAGGCTCACACGCGCTCTCTAACAAGTGTAATGCCATGAAATCCAAACCGCAAATGGGCTTTCGCAGCTTCCCACAAGCCAGACCACAAAGCCGTTGGAAGGTCGCCACTGGCACCTTGAGGCGTTCGACTCTTGCTCCCAAACCGTTCGCTTCTCGCAAGCTCACGGCTGCTCTCGTTTCACTCGAGCCTCTACTTGGAGCTTCAGACAAGCCCGGCAGCCAGCCAGCGAGCTTACTGCATCTGTTTCAGCAATCCCAGCCTCGGGCTCACTGCGCTCTTGAAGGCTACCTCCCGCCTTGCGACAGCATGGACGCAATCCCAATCCCTCAAGAGCATCTACCTGGCGGAGCAACAGCTACCGCCATCGGCAGCGCTGCAAGCACTCTCAAGCACTCTCCCGTTTCGAACGGCTCCTCCGCTGAGAAGGCGGGGCCAAAGCGACAAAAGCTCGACTTTGCTCACCCAGCTTCTCAGCGGTGCTTGTTTCATGAGCTTCCCCAAGAGTTGATGGTCATGATCTTCGCCCACCTGGACCTGACATCCATCCAGCAGCTGCTCCAAGTCTCCAGGCGGTTCCTCGCCGCATCGCGTGACAGCTACCTTCGACAGACATGGCTCAGCGAGAATTTCACCAAGAGAGACCGACTGATGCAGCTCTTTCGGATGCCTGGTCTTTGCGACCTTCGAACCGTCGAGGCTGGTGAGACATCCATTGCGCCGTTAACAAGTTTCTTGCTCGCCCTGACCTGTGATCCTAGTCTTGAACAAGTCGTACTTGAGCCGCCACTTCGTCCAAACGCTCAACACTTCGGCTTACAACCAGGCTCCCAAGTGGCTTCCGCCTTCCTTCGGAAAACGCATTCCGTTCGAAGTTCTTTTCGACGTGAACCAACGCGCAGTGGCGCTTTTTGGCGACTTTGATTGCAGAAGTGAGAATTTCGACGCAGAACGCCTCGGTCAATGGTAAATCCTCGTCGCCAGCGCTTGCGCTGTCTAAGCTTAGCTGAGACGCTGTATCCTTACAGGGTTGGATCAAACGGCAAGAGAACGCGCGCTCCAAGTCCCCGCTACCACGAAACACCAGAATCAGCTTGGGCCAGGCTGGAGGACACGTTGGGCCGGGGCGCCTTCTCTGCCAGCAGCGACGATCCGGTCAACAGCCACATCATCTGTGGGTGCCACCCGCCGCCTTGTTTCATGTTCTTTGAGTCTCATACTGCTTTCATTCTCAGCTGCCATCACCAAGCACCCTCGGGTGTTAGACGCTCTGCTCCAGCGCGGATGGGAGCTCTCGGACTTGGAGATCACGGCCTGCCTAGCCCAGCCATTCTCCGAGGCCGGCGCAACTGTCGACAAGATTCAGCAACATCTCATACAAATGAAGGAACGACACCCCGCCCTTTCCATCAACGCTCGCTTCGTGCGAAACCTCCTTGACGGCTACCAATCCGAGCGCCGTCTCTGGTCAGATAGGGCCGGCCTGTCGCAAGAGCAGTTTGTCATGATCCAAGGCATGTGAGAAAGGCAAGAGCTCGACTTCGACTTGGAGGCTGTGGTGGCGTCCTACTTGTTGGAGATGCCAGGGGAGCAGTTCAATTCCCGCGCGGCCTTCATCCTTTTCGTCATTGATCGCTTCCCTGGTCTACTCCACGAGCACTCTCAGCTCCAGTACATCTTCAAGCGCACGCTCTTCTTCCTTGTCGGTTTCGAGCCATCTCCCAATCCCAGCGGCCGATGGGGGATCCCGCTGGTCCCCACGCGCTTTTCGGACGCGACCATCGCAGCTGCGCATGGCTACACCGCCGACACTCTGTGCGCCGACCTCGCTCGCCATACGCTGCAAGTGACGGTCGAGGACATGAACCGACTCCTGCTGGAGTTCATGCCTCTGGAGCCCGTGCTCACCTACCTCGACCAGAACTTCAAGGCACATGCCCATGCCACTGTCACCAACGCTCTTGACAAGATCCTACAGAGCCCGGGCCATTCCCACGCTCTTGTGTCTATACACCGGTACAACGCCTCGTTCAAAAAGAATGTTCGCCGCCGTGTGCTCGACTGCACGGTTGTCCCCAAGCGCCTGGGCTACCGCAAGACTGTCGTCAGCACAAGCTTTGGGATGAACCTCAAGATGAATCGCCCTGAGATGTTCGACGACAGCTTCTTTGTGAAGCCGTTTGTGAACCGAACCTCCAGGTCGACGTTTGTCGGCACCCCAACGACTGGGCGCTCCTTGGGCGAACAGCTTCTCGAAATGTTCGCTTCGGACTTTGACAATGAGGTCTTACAGGTGCGTTTTCGCTCGACGTCCTTGTTCAACAAAATGCGCATCCTGAGTCTGCGGTGCGGCCAGGTTTTGCTCATGCACGCGATCCTCAATTCAAATTCAAGCTTTGTCGGCAAGATTCTCCTGAAAGGCGTAGAGCCGACAATCCTCCACTTTTCTGTGACCTCTAAACTTGGCATCCCCATGTCGAGGCCAGTCATGAACGCCTTGCGAGTCTGTCCTTTCAACGCACATACCAAGACCACCGTGTGCGACGCCTCCACCGCAGCACGATTCAAAGCCTTGTCCAACCCCAAAGCGCACGGGGGTCCAAGCGCGGGCCGCTATCGGCGCTATCATGTTAAGCAAAGGTCACCCGAGGAGTTTGACACTGCAAATCTCCGGAAGTGGATTGCAGAAGTCAGTCTTTATTGCTACACTTTCCCAAATCTCTACTAAAGAACTGTGCGCGCAGATTGAGTTGATCGCCAAAAAGGACGAGGACAGCACCAAGCGGTACAACTCGACCAACAAACTTCCAAAAAGCGACCGGTCTGCATTCTTCAAAGAACTCAAGCGATGGATCAAGCGCTTTCGACGGGATGTCGAAGAGCAAGAGGCCAAGGCCCTCGCCGTCAAAGAGCAAGCTGCTCCAGAGCCAATGGCAGAAGACGACAATGACCCAGATACGGCAGAGGCAGTGATGGGTCTACTGGGCCTGTCTGGCAATCCTTGGACCGGCTTCGAAGAGCTCACAGAACAGGATGAGGCGGACGATGAGGCGGACGAGCAGGATGAGGGTCGATCACTCACGCGCAGAGGAGTTTTCGACCGAACGCAGCTACTGGAAGCGCAAAGGAGGGGGTTTCTTGACCTCTGATCGTATCATTTGTGCGGGTCACCACAACCACCCAAGGTCTTTCTGGCGTGGAAACTGGTCAATCTGTCTGCCCTTGTACCTTTAAGTCTAGCGCTTATCACTGCACTTGCTCTCTGCCCAACAAGAAAACGAGACCTGCCCTGCTGCTCTCTCTCTCTCTCTGACTGAGTCGAAGGCCGTCGAAGAGCGATTAGCACTGGGTGGCGAATGACGATCGTCGATGATTGAATGCGTTGCTCTGCCCTCGATTACCTATACAATGAAGCCCTGTCATTGCCTTCCTGTCAACTGCCCCCTTGCCCAGACTCTTGGTAGCTTTGAACAGCGGCGGTAAAGAGTTTAAGTTGGAAATGCCTGCGTGAAATGTCTAGTACTCAGCGCAAGCACAAACTGGTGCACAAAGAGCCAAGGACTTACATGAGAGAGCCCAGCACTCATTTTCTCCAAGACTGTCCGCCCCGGCTGAATGCCTCTCTGGCGCCATTGTCTTCCTTCTCTCCAAAGTCGTCCGCAAGTGCCCTTCTCCATGTCTGCCCGCCCCGGCTGAAGTCAGTCGTGCTGCCGTCGTCGTCTTCGTCGCTCTGCACAGTGGCGCCTGCAATGGAGAAACCGGTGTGCTTTCCATTGGCGACTGGAGTGGCCCACGCGGCGGCGACAAGCACGGAGAGGATCAGGACTGAGGCTTTCATCTTCGAAGACGCCGCTTTGCTAGACTTGGTGGCAGGTAGAAGAGACAGAGTGCGGCGAAAAGGAGTGGCGAGTCGGTTGGAATGCAAACGAGACCAAGCCTCCTTTTCTTGTGTCTTCAAAGCAAGCCAGTCCTTTCTCAAAGTCTTGGCGTGAGTTTGCAGCATCATAAAACAATAGAGCGGGTTCAATGCCTGTGGTGATGAGAATGCATGATAAAACCGAGCGAGGTGGGGTATAAACGATTGAGACGACTGAAAAACAAAGGTTGCTACGCTACAGCTCATCGTCGGCTGGTCGGAAAGTGAGCAGTGACATGGTCTGCAAAATCAATCGTGAGTCGAAGCCACGAACAGGCGCAAGAAGAGAAAGCGTACAGTGCGACCATGGCGCTTGCACAGGATAACACATTTGTCCTCCCGGAACATGATGCGCCACACAGCCTCGCAAGGCTCAGCCAGCTCTCGAATGAATTGGCCTAGCAAGTGGCGACCGCTTTTCAGCCCGCGGTCTGTTTGCAGGATAGCAAAGAGATCCTCACCTGTCTTGAAATCGAACAATTTGACGCGACCGTCATTGCCTCCCGTGACTATGAAGCGATCGTCGAATTGGAGGCAAGTGACCGAGTTGTCGTGAGCGCAGAGGCGGTGAAGGCATTCCAGAGTCGCCAGGCTGAACACGATGACCCGACCGTCCGAGCCGCCGGTGACCAGCACCGAGTCGGTCAGTTGTAGCTGACCAACCAGAGAGGTGTGGCCCTGCAAAAGCGCCAGGCAATCGCTGCAACCTCACTTCAGGCACCGCCCTCCAGCGACTTGAGAGGCGGAGTGGCACTCACCCAGTCTTGGCGGACCAAATCCGCACAGTGGAATCCAACGAGCCAGTGGCAACTCGCTGTCCGTCAAAAGCAACGGCGTAGATTTGGTGAAAGTGGCCACGGAAGACGAAAATGCATTCGCCCGTGTCGATGTCCCACAGCTGTTAGGCGAGGTTTCAGTTAGATCCACCCGAAGGCGCGTGCAATCCCACAGGAACGTACACGGCAAGTGTTGTCGTATGATCCAGAGACCAGGCGATTGCCGGATACCTCCAAGCAGCGCACCGAGTTCTCGTGGCCGCGCAGCACGCGCATTTGCCGGCCCTTTTCAATGTCCCAGATGCGAATGGTGGTGTCCCTCGAGCCCGAAATGGCGATTGGCCGAGCGTCGAGGACCTTGAGGCAGCGGATGGTTGAGGTGTGTCCTTCTAGCATGAAGATGCATTTGCTGCGCCACTCGGGTTCAGCGATCAAATCGCTTGGAAGAGTCGCGAACGGCAGAGCTCACCCAGTCAGGACGTCCCACACACACACCACGCGATCGCAGCCTCCGCTGACAACCACGGCGCCAGGCAGTCCCCAGCCCCTGGCCGTTCCGCAAATGCTGCCTTGCTGGGCCAAAAAGTCCGAGTTGCCGCCACCAAACCCGCCAAAGCCACCTCCAGGCAGGTTCCAGCCGTGAGATTGGAAGTCCCGGGCCGAGCCAAAGGATGATGGCCGCTTGATGGCGGCTTTGGGCCGAGTTGGGCTGGCTGGAGAGGCGGACGAGCCCGAATCGAGGTAGTTGCGGCCTTGGGTGGAGAGCCCGGCGGAAGGGCTGGTGACCATTGGCGGCGCTTGCCTGCCCTTGCCTTTGACGTCAGAAGGGTGAGAATCGTCTGAGGCCGGTGGCGCCGGTGGCGGGGCGGATTTGGAGACCAGCACGACGCTCCAGACGCCAGAGAGGTGGCCGTGCAAGGTGCGCACGTAGGCGCCAGTGGCCGCGTCAAAGATGTGCACCTCGTTGGTCGCCATGCCGACCACGATCCACTCCTCGTCCAAGCAGAGCGAGGTCACCACCCCGTCATCCGCTGCTTGCTGCGTTGACAGCACTCTGCCCGGACCCTTGAGCCAGTTGGCCTCTGTCAAATAAGCCCGCTTGAACTCGTTCTGGTAGGAGAAGGCCGGCTTGGCGTCTGTCGACAAGGTCGGCGTGTTGTTCAGCGACGAGCGGTTGCTAGGCAGCCGAACTTTGGCCGTCCCAAACGGATTGGTGGAGTAGGTGGTAGTGGGCGAGATGGGCGAGGCTGGCTCGTCGTCTTCATCGACAGCCGCAGGGGCTATCGGCGTGGACTCGGAGGAGTTGGCAGTGCCAAAGAAGGGTCTTCGCCTCGACGAGTCGGTCGGTGCCTGGAACGGCGGCACAGGCGAAAAGTTGATGGTGGTCGGCGGCCGGATCAAGGTGGGCAAAGGCAGGGACCTTGGGCGCATGCGCCGCGGCGAAATGGAAGCGGGCTCCAACAAGTCGGACGAGGTGGACGCCCGAGGTGATGGCTCCCGGTCGAGGAACATGGGGATGGGCAGTGTGCTGTTCGACGGCGAGGGCGTCGCGGCAGTGGTGAGGATGGGAAAGTCGTTGATGGAGGACGACTCGGAGGCGGTGGTGTCTTGGCTCAAGCGCGGCGCGTTGGGGATGTCGATGGAGTACTCGCGCATGCGATATCCCGGTCGCACGGGAGAGGGCGACTCGATGGGCATGGGCAGGTCGAAAGTTGGGGGCGGCAAGGGGTGGTGTGGGGGCGGCGGAGGGACGTTAATGCTGGGCAGCGGCAGGACGCCGACGGGGCTCATGCCTGGGATGCGAGAGGCAAAAGCAAAGGGCGACAGAGCGCCGGGGGTCTGCCTGAGCAAGCCCAAGCCTTGCAGGGCCCACTGCTCCATCTGGCGGGCGTCCATGCTGGGCGTCTCGTTGGTCAAAGGCCCCAGCGCCGAGCCGGGCGTTGTGGTGGTGGTGGACATTTGCACCATCGATCCAGACCGCTGCCTGGCCCGCCGCGAGTTGGTTGGGGACGGGGTCTGGAAGTTGGTGCGGTGGTTGGTCATCGGCAGGACGCCCGGTAAACCCGAAGCGCTCCTCCTGATGGCCGTCGAGCTCGCGCCCGCCGACGCAGGCACGCTGGAGGAGAGGAACGACGAGGTGCTGGCGGCCACCGTGCCAAAGCCGTAGCGCTGCCGCTGGAGCATGCCCTTCCAGGTGCTCTCATCAAACACCAGCCTCCTCCAGCTCTTGCAGACCCTCGAAGCGCGCATCAGGTCCTTGGGGTCCTCGATGAAGCCCAAAATGTGGAGACCCAGCTCGGTGGGCAGGTCGGAGAGGAAGTCCCGCTTGAGTAAAGGGGTGATCAGGCCCGAGAGGTGCAGGAGGTCAGCGTTGGACATGCTGGGCAAGAGGGCGCTGAGCAGGTCCCTCCTGTGCGCAGCTGGCAGGTGTGCAAAGGTGGCGGTGACATGCTGGATGAAGGCGCTCGGGTCCACGAACGGGTCCTGCACTTGTTGTTTTTGGGGCGGGTCCCAGTGGAAGGAGAGGCCAGGCTGCGGCGAGGCGGCTGGCGTCGGTGGCCGCTCGAGGTTGCATTGCAGTTGCAGGAGCGTCTGTTGATGATTGGAAAGCAGCGCCAGAGCCAATGAGCCCAAGTTTGACAGCCGAGGTGAGTGGGCTTACCGAGAGCTCGTCGTCCCCTTTGGATGGCTGCCTGAGGCCGCCACTGGGAGGCGTCAAAGGCGGCTCAACCAACTGCATCGTTCTGTTGGACCAGAGCAAGCGCAGATTCAAAGGGTCGATGCCGAGCTCAAGAAGGTGGCTCGCCCGACACGCGAGAGAAGCGTCCAAATCAGGAAGGTGCTGGTCCTGGCGTGCTAGTGCATTCCTCATCGCGAAATCCACAGTCGCTGGTCTATGCAGCACGTCTAGAAACCATTGAAACCTCGCCGGCCGTAGCTGCTCCCTCCGCCTGAGAAGAAATCCTCCTCGCCACCCCCGAAGCCAGAGAATCCGCCGCCTCCGCCTCCAAATCCTCCTCCTCCAAATCCTCCACCACCAAAGTGTGAGTGTCCACCACCAAATTGACTGAACATGCTCTCGTAAGAAGGCATGCCTTGCGGCCCGTCGAGGTCTTCGCCCGCCTGATGATCACCGCCTGGTTCAGCGAAGTCCAGCGAAGTCTTCGCTAACGGAGAGGGAGACTAACATCGTGTCGCGCCCGCTTCTCTGGGTCGCTGAGAATAGCGTATGCCTGGGGGATACGACTCTTGATAAAATGCTTTGGGGATCGAGCAAGGGGTCTGCACCCACCTCTGCAACCGCCTTGAACTTTTCTTCGCTGCCGCCTTTGTCCGGGTGATCTGTGCACAAAACCATTCTCAGATTCCTTCTATCAGAAGCATCTTCACAGGGAGGCAGAACGCACGAAGCAGGGACTCCTTGCGGTACGCCTTCTTGATGTCGTAGTCGTTCGGGTTGTCCTTGCGGTTGAGGTTGAGCTCCTTGTAGTAGTCTTTTTGCTTGCTCCTCTTCAACTGTTGATCGTGATGCGACTGCGTTAAGAACTGCATCACCAAGTCGGAGATCGGGCAAACTGACCTCTCGCTGAGCCGACTCGTACTCGACCTTGATCGACTGCTTCTCGCTCCCTGCGCCTTCGACCGCCTCGTACGCCATCTTAAAGCTGTTCACGGACTCTTCGTACTGCTCCAATCCCAGCTGTGCCCGGGCTTTTGAACGAAGTCTGTGAAATGGTGGTCTTCGTGAAGAGCTCCAGCCCGACTTTCAGAGGCAGAAGCTCACGCCTTGTAGTGGTTGGACTGGATTGATAGAACGCTGTCGCAGTCCGCAATCGCCTCGTCGTACTTCTTCATCTGCAGGGACGTCTCGAACATTCACAGATTGCTCGCGAATGATGGAGCGATGCCCAACCTACCGCATTCAAAGCCAATGCGCGATTACTTTTGAACATGACAGTCTGTCATGGGATCAAGATGAGTTCGCGATTCGTGGGCGCGAGGAAGGAAGGTGGCGAACCATGTGCTCGTTGTCCGGGTCCGTCTCGAGCGCTTCGGTGTACTTGTCTACCGCTTCTTGCCACTGCTTCTTAGTGAAGGCCTGCTTGCCCGCTTCCCGCTTGGAGTCGAACGCGCGCATCTTCTTCAACGCCGGGCTGCGAGAGATAAGCACGGTCAGAATCAGCAGAGGGCGAGATGACGGGATGCGACCCCTTACATGACCAGCTTGAAGTCCGGGTCTAGTGATAATGAGCGCTCGTAGTGGATCTTGGCTTGGTCAAAGTTGCCAGAGTGGTAGAACAGTTTGCCGCGCCAGTAGAGGGCTTCTGGGTTGGACGGCGCTGAGCGGACCAAATCCGTGGCGTAGTAGGTCGCCTCGTCATATCCTGGTATGAATGGGACGCATTCAGCATGCTTTGCAAGGGCAGAGCCGGGCGCTCGTTTCAGCCAACTCACGCTTGCGCTCAATCAGAGCCTGTAGCCGCCAAACCTTCCACTGCAAAGGTGGGCTCTCTACTTCCTTCATCAACGCTTCGACTCCAAAAGCCACCTGTGCGCAAATGGAACGAGCATGAGCACTCCGACGCATGCTTGGAAGATGCAAATCACGCACCATGCCCCAGCTCTTCTTCTCCTGCTCCCTCTGCACTGATGCCAGGTGCGACTTGATCCGGTCCACCTTAGCTAAATCCGTCTGGATGGCGTTAAGCGATGGGCCGTCCGCCGCCGTGCACTTGTCTCTGGCGGTGGTGAGCGTGATGAACGCTGGCTCGATGGACCCCAAGCTAATCTGAACTTTTCCCAGCCTGGCCAAAGTCTTGACCTGCTGAGGGTTGCCTTGGAGGGTCAAGGTGGTCTGGACGTCCGCCAGGGCTTCGGAGAACTTTTTGAGCGCCATTAGTGCGGCGGCTCGATTAAAGACGGCGGTGACGAGGGTTGGGTCCAAGTCGAACGCTTCGCTGTACTTTTTGACAGCTTCCTGATAGAGCACAAAGGCAGCGAGGGAAGGGCCAGCGACTTGGTCAGCAAGCTGCCTATAAAATTTACAATGTAAGCCAGGCTCACCGAATACTGCTTGAGCTTGTACGCCGCCGTGCCCTCGTCCTTGCGCTTCTCCGCCTTCTGCTGGGGCGTCATGGAGGCCTCGATGTCGAACGCAAAGTCGGAATCGACCGGCATCTCGAACTGGTCCTGCGACCCATTGGCCAGCTCGGGCTCCTTTTGATCCAAGTCCATGTCGTTGTTCATCTCCGGGCTCTCCGACCCACTCGCTGTTCCAGCAGCTCCAGTCTGCTTGCGCTTCGCGTTCCTCTTGGCGCCGCTCGTCTTCTTCCGGGTCATCGAGTCCGTTCGCCGACGCAGACCAGGAAGCGAACTGGCCAGGTGCTTCAAGCTTGCCCGCCTCGTGCCATTGCCTTTTTGCTGTCTTCACGAGATCTGGGAAGGCTTGAGCAGCAGCCAAGATGCCTTCTTGCCTCCCTCTGACATTGCCTGGCCCGGCATTCCCTTTGTGCACGCGACTCGGTTCTAATTGCACAAACTTCTCAGTTATTGGTCTTATCCTGAAGGTGGCACTACTCATGCTCCTCGTATGATCTTCGGAGGCATTGGCTGCCTACAGCTACGACCGAAATTGCCTCCTGCCTGCCTTTACCCGAGGCGTGATTTACGCAAGTGCCGTACACTAGATGCAAGGCGCTGTCACTGCCAGCCCTATTCAAGGCGATCGTGTTGCAACCATGTGTGACGCGGCGTGAGAGCCCCTCTGAGACTTGAAACTTGCACAGCCTCGGGTTCTCTTGGGTGGTGCGTTGGCAACTTGGTCTGCTGCCCTCTCGATCTCCTAATCTATTTTACGTCGACACCTCGTGCGGACGGCTCTATCATTTCGAGCTGCCTGAAAGACGGTCATTTCGACGGCCAGGTCTCGACAGTGCCTCAGAAGACGCATCCTCTCTTTCAAATCCTGGCCGGCGCCGGCTGGGCTGCCTTCTCCTTCTTCCTTCCCTCTCCTACCGCGACAACATGTATGGACCCCAGGTTGGAGCTGGCCTGGCGTTTAAGATCAAGTCAGTCGACGAGTGGCTGCATAGACAGGCGGAGAAGATTCGCCAGTGGCAAAAAGCCAATGCGGAGGGGAGCAGTAGTAAAGCCTTCCCGCTTTCTATCTCCTTCGCGACCACCTCATTTAATGTCATCCTCAGCCGAGTCGTATGCAAGAGAAAGGCACCCGGCCTATTGGCGCTTCCTAGCGAAGGTTGGCGTTTCTCCGATCGCCGCGCCTTCCCTCATCCTCATGCTCTTTTCGCAGCCTAACGCGGTCCTCAACCATGTTCATGTCTGGGCTATTCTGTGAGTGGCGTTCCTCCGCCGCCTTGAAACGCGTTCGGAGACCTGAACCTGTCGGCAGGCCCATCCCGACCATCGTGGAACTCGTATCCGAAATCATCACTAAAGAGAACGGCCGAGGAAAAGATTGCTATCACTTATGGTTTCGTTATCAGCCTGACGGCGAGGCTTTTCGCATCAGCCACGTTAAACCCGACGACACGCCGCTGTTTTGGAGTCGTTTAAAGTTCAAATGGAGCACGCAACGGCCCGATTCTAAAGAAGGTGAACAGGCCTGGCAAAGCGTGTCCGTCTATTGCAGACAGGCCCGCCGGCCAATGAACGAATTCATTAAATGGGCTTTGGAATTCAGTAGCTAATTCGGCCTTGACTCTTCTCATGAGGAAAAGTCGTTGATGTTGAGTTGGCAGATCACCGCCGCGATGCGCCCTATGTTGTTTGTCGAGAGGGAGGACACCCGTTACTTGGAGACAACCTGGTCCATCAAGCCGAATTGAAGCTTGCCACAATGTGTACGTGATATTGGCTCAGTCAATTTCATTCGTTGGTTCCTTACTTCATGTCAACAAAATCAAACAGGGGCAGAGGAGAGCGAGAGGCAGATCCGAATATGGGAGGACTTCGAGTTCAGTTCGGGGAGCGCCTCTAGTGAGTGACGATTCCTCAGACCTGAGCCCATAAACGAGAAAATGTAAGCAGGTCTACATACGCACTGCGGTCTGGCCAAGCGGGTCTTCGAAGAGATCTTCTCTGTGAGTTCCATGCCCTTCAACCTATGAACTCAGTCTCATATCGAGCAGTACTGCCTCAAATATCACATCATGTTCATCGAGCCCAGGTACGCAGAAGGCGACAGTTGCGTCACAGTTGCTCATGCCTGCATTCGGGCACAGGTTCAACCTTTTAGTGAGCCATTCTTGAAACTCAATTCGCCATCTACTTAATAAAGGTCGCAGGTCCCGTAAACATCTGATTCATAAGTTGCGCTCTTTCTGACCACGTCAAGGTCACAGGGATTCAATCTGGGGAGACACGCCCGAAGATGACAAGCCCGAAGCAGACAAGGCAGACAAGCTCGACAAGCTCCTGTCTGACATCTGTCTAATGCACCCTGAAGATGCAAAGGAGTGGCAAACGACGGGTTCGAAAGAGCTGCCTGCTCGAATCCCAGTAAGAGACGTATTTCGGAAATTCAAGAGCATGGCGGCAGCGAAAGCAACCAAGTCGCCGCAATATTTCTTTGGTGCTTCTATTATCGCGTAAGTGTCTTCAACACCTATGCGATACGTGGCAGTTCTCATCGCTTCAGCCAGCACGACCCCTCGCAAGTTTGCTCCGCGAATTGATAGTAACAAGCACGAAAACCCCCATGGAGCGACCTTCTCTACTTGGAAATACCTCCACGCTGTCGATAAGCTTCACCGAGCAGGTCTGGTGGATGCTTTTGACAACGTCGGCCCTGAGAAGGATAGAGCCCAGGAAAGTTTGGTCTTGGTCTGCAAGCAGTGGCATGACGAATACGGCCAGAAACCATTCCCTGTTCCCTATGCGGCGCATGTAAGACTTCTTTTGAAGGCATCAATGATCACTTAATGTCGATGCCGCATTCAGGCCGGAGAATACGACGTTAGGGGTTTACCGGACAGGGATACGCCTCAAAGCCACTTGCCTCACGTCAACAACGTTCTTTG
This sequence comes from Cystobasidiopsis lactophilus, assembly GCA_001599975.1. Classification (NCBI taxonomy): domain Eukaryota; kingdom Fungi; phylum Basidiomycota; class Agaricostilbomycetes; order Agaricostilbales; family Chionosphaeraceae; genus Cystobasidiopsis; species Cystobasidiopsis lactophilus. The sequence goes on from BCIO01000002.1 coordinate 2,564,731, forward strand.
GTGCATTGTTGCCCATCTTAAAGGATGGATTATATTGAAACGCCTTGGCCACGTGTAAGTGCACCAAACTTTTTCTTTCCACCAATCTAACGCACCCTCATCAGTCTAAGCTTGGCCGGAATGGATGATCCGCTCGGTCGGCTGAAAGGCCTATACATCAATCAGCACAAACAGGCCAAGGAGCCGACGCATCAGTATGACAAGCACACTCATATCTTCAACCTGCTGGCCGAAATGGGAGTGCTCATTGAAGCAAATCCGGTTTCTAACGAAACATTTCATGCGTGGAAGCTTGAAAGTCCGCACGTAAGCCTCGCTCCTCCCCTTGTGCAAAGTATTGGGCGCGTAGAAACGTTCAAGAGCAGATTGCGGCCATGATTCTCAAGCACAATGACCAGCTTGGGAGCCAGTCAATTGACCAACTGGCGGTCAGTCTGAACTCTGACGATCCCACTGTCCTCGGGAACCATGGCCTGGTATTCGACAAGCACAAAGTCTGTGTGCCCTTGACGATTCCCCGGCTACGTTGACAATGACCTTCGAACGTATTCAGATGCTCACACACAAGGCCCATGATCACATTCGCCTGTGGCACCTGTATCAAATGGATATCTACAGCATCCGGGTTGGTGGCGCTCTTTGCCCTCCCTCTGGTACTGAGCTTTAGACCCAGCATGCTTTTGCCGCCGAAGATACCAAGAAAGCTATGGAACGCGCTTATGATTCTGCGTTCAACCAGCATATCATGGACACCTATCGGAGCGTCCACAATGCTGGCGGAATTCTTGTCGGCGGAACCCGTCATTAGTCCGCCTGCACGGTACTTCTTTGGCAATCGAAACAATTCCATTACGTTTTCTGTTGAAATACTATTTCCTCTGCCAAGCTGCTGGTAGGCTGGCAGTATGTGCAGATTCGAACAGAGTTGAACGCCACCGACAACCTTCGTCGTCCCTTAGTCTGATGATGCGATGTGAAAGGAAGAGCTCGAGCTGTCCCCATTGCAAGCCAAATGTAGTGGGAAGATAATATGACGGGGGTATGCGAGAGGAAAACGGTGGGCATGTTACAAGGATTGAACGATTACAGGTTGAAACAGCACTTCAAGACTGACGAGACCGATGCAAGGCAGAAATGACATCCTTTAGCTCTGCGAGGGAGTCAGGGGAGTCAGATTCAAGCGGGATTCGGGCCAAGAGACGAAAAACACCCACCCTCCATGATGTGGCCATTGACAATCAGGTCCTCCTGTTTCTCCTTGGTCCGCTTGTCTTGCATGAGCCGGATGCGCTCAGCTCTCGAGAGCTTAGACCGGGAGGCAGACGACACTTCGGACATGGCTTCATAGACGCGCTCGGCTGAGCCGAAGACGTCGGCAGGCGCTGAGGGTTCGACCAGCTCGAAGGACTTGCTCCAGTCCTCTGGCGGCTCGTCTAACAGCGGTGTCGAAGGTGCTGAGGTGAGGATGGTTGAGGCGTTGGTGGAAGCAAAGAGGGCGTCTGTGTCGGTGATGGCGGACTCGACCCGACTGGCAGCTTCCGATGGCGGCACGATAGGCGACGACGTAGGGCGAGGCGTGTTGGTATCTGGCTTGACCAGGAGGTCCCGCAGGACCAAACGCGACTCCTCCCAGTTGCGGACGAGGGCTTCCAGGTGGTCCCGGATCGAGTCATGCAGCTTGACGAGCTGCTCGACCTGGTTGATGTCTGCCATCGATGTTGACTCGTTCAGCAAGGCCTCGAGCTGGTGCCTCTGGATGCGCTGCCGCAGGTCCTCGGCTGTGTCGTTAAGCTTGAGCGCCACCGCCCGCAGCTCGTCGCCCATGGCCAACGTCTTGGTCTGGAAGGATCGGAAGGTGACCAGCTGTTGATCTTGGGGAGCCAGATTGGGAGGCGCAAAGTTGGTGGGAGGTTGAATGGACGCCGACCACCTGGGGTTGGAGGACTGGGTGGAGAAGCGGCGGCTACTCCGGTTGTTCGACGACACCGAGCTGAGAGGCCGCTCCAAGGGCGAGCGCGGCATAGGTGACGAAGGGGTCGGAGGAAAGAGCGGCGAGGCCGGCCATGCGCCGGGTAGTCGGGCAGCGTTCTCGTCCACCGTGTCCAGCCCTTGCTTGACCTCCTGGCCCGTGAACAGCACGGCTTCTCTCAAGCTCGACACCGTCTTCAAAAGCTTGTTGAGCTTCTTGTGGTTGGGGAAGAGGTCGAGCATGTTGAGGGCGAGGAAGTGGCACAGCAGTTTCCGCCGCGCGCGCGAGGTCGATTCGTACGAGTTCATGAGGTTGAAAGAGGAAAATGGGTCGTTAAGACTGATCATGTTGTTGAGGTTGGCGTGCGTGAGAGCTGGGGAGGAAAGCGGCGAAGAGGCAGAAGGGAAGTAAGAAGAGAGGCGCCGCCCGCTATTGCCATTGAGGGGCGCCGAGGCCGGTGTGGTGGACCGATTCGGTGGAAAGTCAGACGCTATTGAGAACCGGCTGGTATTAGATCGGGGCGAGGAAGTGCGGGAGCCCTCAAGGATTAGGCGTTTAGGCGAGGAAGTCGACTGCTGAAGTGGCGGCGACTGGAAGGAGGAGGACGAAAAGCGCTGGTGGTTCCTTGAAGTGGCCACTGGCGCTCGGTTGGAGACGTCGGAGAGCGGCGACGATGGTGCTGCTCCCGTTGACCCGACAGAGTAGGCCAACATGCTTTGGCGCTTGGCAGCCCGGCTGGTTGGCCCAGCTGGGACGGCGGAAGGTGAAGCCTTGGGCGACAGGGCGGACCCTATCGGTGGAGATTGCTCCATTACGGACGGTGACCAAGAGTACCGGTTGCGATTAGATGAAAGCGAGGGCGCGTGGCCGGACGCCAGCGAGAGTGGCCGAGGCTTGCGTTGTGGGTGGGGCGGCTGCTCGAAAGCAAAGGACTGGGACAGCCTCGGCGACGAAGACCTTAGCTCCACCGCTTCTAGCAACGCCTCCTGGTGCCCAAACGACGACGGCTCTTGAGGTGAGGGAGCCGACGGCTGCGCGTACATCTCCAACAAGGACGGCAGCTCTTCCGTGTTGACCAAAGGCTCGAGTGCGTCGGAGGCATTATTGAATATGTTGAGAGCTTGGGTGAGAGCGGAGTAGAGGCACTCTCGAAGCTCAATGAGCGGGTCGTGCGCTTCCGGCTCGGAGGTGGTGGACTTGAAGCCTGGCAAGAGCAGCGGGTCGGGGATGTGGATCCTTGGCAGCTTGTGCCTCGCATAGTCCTGCTCTGCCGCTTGCACCCGCTGAAGCGCCTGTTCAAGCAGCCGGTCCAACGCGAGGGCGTCGGCTAGGACGGCCTCGACCTCTTTAAGGAGCTGGTTGCGCTTGTACTGGAGCACCTCCGCCGGCGTACGGTTGGCGGACTGGAGCGAGATGATGAAGCCAGCGAACAAGATGGGCGGCAGCGACTTCCACGCTTGCGATTGGGCCTGGGACATGAAGGCGAGCGAAGTGGCGCCGGCCCAGAGGAAGAGCTTGGGCGTCAAGGCCCGGAAGTGGAAGCTTAAGTTGTTATCGGTGTGCTCGAGCTGGTGGGTCTGCGGCACTGCCGGGGCGCAGAGGGAGGAGAGCGCGGGCGAGGTGATGATGAGATATTTGAGCTTGTCGGAGAACTCGTCCTGCGGGTCCTTCTTCTGCGGCGGCCTGCCATTCTTGAGCGAGTGCACGGTGAACAAAAGCGTAGGCGCCGGCGTCAGCGAGGACTGGACAGCCAAAAAGGCAGGTCAGTGGCCTGTGTTGTTGCCAATGGCCAGGGACAAACAAACACACCTTGATGAGCTTCAAGATCCTCAGCAGCTTGGCTCCCTCGTTCCGATGCCTGTCCTCGTCCTGCTGCGGCAGCTGTTCGCTTGTGTAGTCAAAGTAAACCAGGTCCGACGTCGTCCTCGCTCGCACAGGGGCCACATCTTCCGCTTTGAGGGTCGCCCCAGGTCAGCCAATTGCCCCGGGCTGAGCAGCGCTGGACCAACTCACGCTGCAGGAACTCGTTCCATGGCTCGTCTTCGTCCATCCCTGGTCTTTCTCGTGCGCCTGCTCAAGGCGACATCGTTGGTGCTGCTCGAGATGGTTTCGGCTGCCCTCCTCCTCCGCTTGTTTTGATTGCCTCCGCACGTGTTTTGGTCTCCTCCACCACAAGCTTTTGGCCCAGAGCATTAGTTTAAGAGGCTAGCAGGCCACTTTGCTGCTTGCCATCAGCCTCCTTTTGACCTATGTTGCACTGCTTCCCGTCTCGCACGACGCGTCTGGCTCGTCGATATGCTCGCCTGCTGGCTACGCGCTTTTAATGACCGACGGCGTTTGTGCAAAGCAATAATCAACAAAGTTTGTTCTCAGTCTTTGAGCGAGCGGCGTCGTCTCCGACCTTAAAACAAAGCGAAGGCGCTCAGAGCTTGTCGGCAGGGCTCTGGGCTCTGGACACATCGTAAGAGCGGGCTGCCATCCAACGCCGTCTCCTCCACACTTTGTTAACGTTGTCTGATGCGAAGCAGGACTTTACACTACAAGACTTGATCGGGATGAGCCTCCAAAGGTCGATTTGCCACCTCGAGTTGACTCGCCCTGGGCAGTAGAAATGGACCGCCGCTTGTATCATGTAATTAAATGAAAGCTTTGGAGCCTTGGCCCTCTGTAAATGATGTCCTGAGTGCTTGGACCACATTTCATGCGCAGGACCAAAATCCCGCTGGCCCCAGCCTGCGCCGACAGCTTGACCCAGTTCCTCCAAGCTCGGACAGTGAAAGACCCCCACCAGAGACTCACCACGATCTCCAAAATGACAGTGAGCCCAATGCACTGTCGACCAGAAGGCGCTTTGCGCTCAACAAGGTCTCTGACAGGTCTTGAGGTTGGAGGCCCTGCCTCGCGAAATCTTGCTTCGAATCTTCTGTTTCGCTATAGGCAACGAAGAGCTGCACTTCAGTGCCTGGGAATACGGCGGCAAATCCTTCTGTGGCGCTCGACAGGTGGCCAGAGGTCATTCCAACCAAGCCGCCCACGAGATCCCCACTGGCGTCCTGTTCCGCTTGCTCCAAATCTCGCGCCTCAACAAGAGCTTCATTGATCCCTTGCACGAGGCGCTCTTTCGCAGGATCAACATTGAAGCCTGCGCGTCCAAGAACTCCGCTGTCAAGCGCATCCCGGGCAACTCGAAGTTCTGGCAAAGACTCGTCACTTGTGTGCGGCGCGCGGAAGTCGCCTTCTACGCTTGCGCCCACGGCAAGACCATCAGGCGCGCGTGCAGCTTGCTCAACTCGATCGATCGCTTTGCCCAGTCGTCGGACACCCTGTTCAGCGTCGAGGTCGTCTTCCGCCCCGACACAACGTTCGAATGGATTTACAACTCGGAAGCCTCCGAAATGGATACCGAGGGCGAAGAAATCGAAGTCGATGTCCACCCAAACGCTTCCAACGCGAAGAAGAAGTACTTCGACAAGCTGCCTTGGGACAGAGCGACGGCGCTGCACTGGACCGGTACCAATCTCCCACCTTTCTTGGAGAGCTCTCTTCGCTCCAAGCTGCGCACCATGCCTGCTTTGGTGGAACTGCAGGGCGCGCTTTCCCCAACGATTGTCGCCGCCGTCTCGCAGAATCCACAAACGAACATCTGGTCGCTGGACGAGGCCTACGCCAAGCTCGCCAAATCGAATAATGTCTGGGGCTTGCGCGTGCTCCGCGGTTCGGTCGAAGACGTCCAAAAGCTGACTCCTCACCTCTCTGCGCACCCGGACGCCGCCATCTTCTTGGCTCTCGACGTGCGCTCGAGCACTCTGGTTTTCCCTCAAGAGTTGTTCAAGACATACTACTTGGAGATATGCGACTTCCGGGCCCTTCGCACTGTTGACCGCCCGTTTTGGAGCAACTTGGCCCACTGGAACATTTTTGACCTCACCTACGCGCTCCGCATCGACGGCCACCGCTCTTACAACAACTGGGCTCAAGATTTCAACGCTTTCCTTCATCACCTTCCCGCGAGCCTTGTCTCGTTCACGGTCGACCTCGGCTGCTTCTTGGACGTCGTCATCGAGTATCTCGAGCTCATCCGCATGCACCTGAACGACAAGTGCCAAGATCCGAGGCATATCCACCTGCTCTTTCAAATCCACGGTCGCGTGAATGAGCAAGCGGACGAGCGCGCTGCCATCGAAGAATTCTGTGAAGAGAATCCAGGATTTTCGCTGCATCAATCTGGGCCGGACCACTTCCTGCATTTCACTGTTTGCATTGTAGGTCATTCAACTTGAAGCTCTTCCCATAACTCAGGGCTCGCTCGTACACAGGATGCTGGAGACAATAACAGCGCCGAATCTACGTTGATGTCTGACGATAGCCTGGAGTCAGACTAAGCTCTCTGCTCACCCCTCACCTTCATTTCGCTCTTTTCCATCCGCTCGCCGAATAGAAGGGACTTCTTTCATCATTAGCGGTTTCTTTCCCTTCCCACTCGCGCGCACGACTTCTGATTCTTCTTCATCGGGCTCTCCCATGCCGCTGGTGCGCTATCCCGACTCGGGCATTGAGGATGCTATACGTCAGAGGGATGCATTGTATTGCAAAGTACCGGGTGCCAGAACCCATGAGCTCCTTATTTTGCCACCGCAAATTCCCAAGGCGCGTCTCCTAGGCTTGCGAACCGTGTCGACGACATGAGTGCCGAAGCAGCTCCAGAGAAACGCTCGGCTGAAGAGCTTTTGGCTCAAGGAAATGCGCTGTTCGCCAAGAACGAATGGGGCCCAGCGTCCGAGCTGTTCTCGCAAGCTGTTGAAGCCTTGTTTGTCGAACCTTCGCTCTTGCTGTTGCGCTGAGGCCAATCCCGCGCTCTCAACAGGACCCAGGAGCACGGAGAGCTCGCCCCTCAAACTGTAGACGCCCTGATCAGCTATGGCAAAGCGCTCCTTCGACATGCCGTGGCTTCATCGGGCGTGTTTGGCTCTGGCAACGCGGCCGCCAAAGAGGGCGACGCCGCTGCTCCTGCCGCTGGTGCGTGCCCCTCCCGTCTGCCATTGCATCGATGAATCACGATGAACGGCATTAGACGGCACGACCCCAGTTGCTGGACCCAGCAAGATCCCACAAAATATGCCAGAGGTCGAGGTGGTGCCCGAGGCCGGCAAGAAGGCCAACTTCCATTTCAGCGGTGACGAGTCAGAGGATGAGGACAACAAGGACGGCGAGGATGCAGAGGAGCCAGAGGATCAAGAGGACGCGCATGACCCAGACGATGACCTCGGCGACGCGTTCGAGATCTTGGACATGGCCAGGACCATCCTCACCAAGCTGCCCAAGGACGACAAGGACGTTCAACTCAAGTTGGCCAACGTGCACTCGCTTTTGGGCGAAGTGGCCACCGAATCCGGTTCGTCCTCTTTCCTCATTTCGCTCTTTCTTTGTTCTGCACTAAATAACCTGCTTGCGTATTCCCTACAGAAAAGTTTGCTGAGGCCGCCGAAGAGTACGTGAGCGCCATCACCGTCTTGACCGCCGTCCTGCCCGCCCACGACCGCAAGATCGCCGAAATGCACCTGATGGCCGCCCTCTCGTTCGAGTACATCCCCCAAACCGCAGCCGAAGTGTCTTCTACCGCCGGCGAGCAAGCCCGGTCCAAGGCGGTGGACCACGCCAACCAGGCCAAGAAGGTGCTGCTGCTCAGGAAGGACTTCATCATGGAGAACGCGCAAGAGCTGGGCAAGCAAGGCCAAGAGGAGCTCGAGGATATCGAATCCGTCCTCAAGGAGCTCGACGAGAAGGTATTACCTCCTCTTTGCTGTGCACATAGCTGGGGACCTTGTCTGACCTTGCCGGGTTGTAACAGATCGAGGAGCTCAAGCAAATGCCTGAAATCGCCGCCCTCACAGAGGCCGATAAGCAACTCGACCAAGCGCTGGCCGCACCTTCTCTGCCTTCCGATGCTCCAAAGAACGACCTCGGCTCCTTGGGCCTGGTCAAGAAGAAGAAGCCCGCCGCTGCCGCCACCTCCGCCGCTGCCCCGGCCGCTGGGCCCACCAACGGATCGACCAACGGCACCGAAGAGAGCTTGAAGCGCAAGGCTGACGATGTAGTCGCTGGTGACGACGACGCGAAGCGGACCAAGCTGAGCGCGTAAGGCTGTTCAAAGTCCATAGGGTCCATCGGCTCTTGTGTGTATATAAACCAAAGGCTGCATTCTCATACAACTATCAATGTTGATAATCTGACGGAGGACAACTCTACAAGGGGCAAACAGCAGCTCTGGGGATTTCAGAAGGGGGCCTCCTTACTCTGCAACGCGGTGTGCTTGAATGGCCTCTTCCCCGGCGTGCTCCCAAACTCCGTGGTGATATGCCCTTCACCTCCTTTGCTCTTGATCACGTACTTGTAGATCATCAAACCCTCCAAGCCCACCGGTCCTCGAGCGTGGGTCTTGCCCGTCGACACGCCTACCTCCGTCCCAAACCCATACCGAAAGCCATCGGCAAATCGAGTCGAAGCGTTTACGTAGACACCCGCCGAGTCGACCGCTTTGGTGAATAGCTTCATGTCGGGCTCGCTCTCGGTGATGATCGAGTCGGTGTGATGCGAGCCGTGCGTGTTGATGTGCTCGATAGCCTCTCTGGTCGAGCCGACCTCTTTGACTGCGAGGGTCAAGCTGAGGAACTCGGTGTAGAAATCGTCGTCCGACGCTGCCTGCACTTGATCTTTGCTGGCTTTTTGCGTGGCGGCCTCTGACAAATGTGAAAGTGTACTCTCGTCGCACTTGAGGGTGATGCCTGCTTGAATGAGGGTCTCTGCGAGTTTGGGCCAAACAGTGGAGAGGAGGGAAGAGTGGACGAGGAGAGTTTCAACGGAATTGCAAGCTGCCGTGTAGGAGGTCTGTCCGCCGAGGGGTGAGTTAGGGAATGCAGCAGTGCAGACAGTGTATCTCCTACCTTGGCATCGAGAACAACACGTATTGCTTTGTGGCCAACAGCTGATTCGTCAAGGTAGATTGCGCAAATGCCGTCGGCGTGCCCCATGACGGGGATCTTGGTCGACTGCTGGATCGACTTGACCAAGGCATTGGATCCTCTTGGAATGACCAAATCGATGTACCGGTCTTGGGAGAGAAGCTCTGACACTTCTGACCGAGATTCAATGGTCTGGATGAAAGAAGGGGGCAGCTTGGTTGTTGAAAGTGCGGCGTGGATCACTTTTTGTAGGACTGCTTGCGTCTTGAGCGACTCTTTCCCTCCTTTGAGGATAGCGGCGTTGCCTATGGGTAGACTTTCAGTATGCGCTTCGCACAAAGCCAAGCCAAGAGAAATCTGTGCGGGCGCTCACCAGATTTGATGGCGAGGGAAGTGATGTTGACAATGACCTCGGGCCTGGCCTCGAAGATGACCAAAAGGACGCCAATAGGGCAGCCCAGCTTGTAGAGGTCCAGGTCGTCGCCCAGCGCTGTGGCCAACTGCACTTGTCCGTTGAGGTCCGGCAGGGTCGCCACCGCATCAATCCCCTCCAACATTTCGTCAAATTTGGACGAGCTAGACTGCAAGTCCAACCTCTTGAGGATGGCGTGGTCCATGACGCCGTCTGCCACGCTGAACTTCGCCGCCTGCACATCTTCTTCGTTTGCCGCCAAGATTTCCTCCTTTGACAGAGCCAATGCCCCTCGAATGGCCTTCAGCGCGAATTGTCTGTCGCTAGACTCGAGCTCTTGCGACGCTTCAAACGCAGCCTTTGCCGCTCTTGCGATGCTTTCTGCCATTTTTCGTTGACTCGGTCCAAGAAGCGGAAACTTCTTGGGAGCTCTGCGGCCCTCGAAATGTGCCCTGCGGTTCACCTCTAGCTATCTCTTGAGGTTATAGAGAGGGGGTTTGTTAATGGTTGTGACCTCTTGGCGTCCGTATGCATGTCTCGCTCGCCGCCGCCTGACAATGCCGCGCAGAGGCTCGCCACGTCCTCTCGTCCGAATGTTGCTCGCCTCTCTTGTTCTTGCACATACATGTGATGAAAATGCTTTCACTGTCAATGTTTTGCCTTGCACTGGCGATATAGAGCCAATTTTCACGGCAGCCTCCGAGCAGCTTTGTTCAGAGAGTGCTGTTCCTCTTTCATCGGGGTACCGTCTACTGTCCCTCACACTCCTCCGACATTAGGTCTATACGCTATCTTCGGAAGCTGGTCGAACGTTGGCTGTTCGATGCCTCGGGCAAGAATGACTTTGTGACAACGTGGCAAGACCGTTCTTGGATCTCTTGACTAAACGTTGACGAGATGCACAGGGATACCGGGCTACTGAAGTCTTACGCGCGAGCGACCACGCTTAAAGCTCAAGCAGTATTCGGGTGAGGGTGTCTCTCGAAGCCGGTGGCGATAGGGAGGACCGGGCTTTGTCGAACTGCCTTCGTGGTCTCTGGATCCCAAGTGTATTCCGAACTTCACTCCCGTATCTAAATGCCTTTTGAAGGCCATGGTCGGTATATTTGTGTGCACCAACACCACTCCTCGCCCTCCAGATTTCCGCCCAGCACTGAGGCCAAAATTTTCTTGACCCAAGTCGTCGCCGGCGCCTGGCGCTCTATTCATACAGGTTTCTTAGTCGTTGAATTCTACTAGAGTGTGTATTCCCAGCCCATGCAGTCCGCCCTTGCCGTCGTTCTTCCTGGCGCTCTCACACTCCTCAGCGTTTTCCTCCGCGGCCGCTTTGTCTTGCCAGCTCTGCCCTCAGAACCAACCTGTTGCTGCATCAGCCCTCCTTTAGTCTCTGCGGCTGACTCTTCTATGTGTTGCTGAGCCTTTCTTCGCTCCGGGTTCTTAATCTAGAGGGCAGCCTAACCTTCAGTGGCCACCTATCTTAAACTAGCCCGGAAGAGGAATCTTCCATCCCTCTTCCTACGAGCTCGCTGCACAAAACCTTCCAGTGCTTAGCAAGTCAACATGAAATGGAACATCCTTTCTTTTATCCGCGCATTTCATCATTTCAGGCGCTTCTTCCTCATTTGTCTTGCGATCCAAAGTGAATCGCGTTTTCAGTTGAATTACAAGGCTTCTTAGCTAGTTTCTGCTACCCAGTCCCTCATGATGGCAACTATGGAGGTTCTGAGTCTGCCCAGGTCCAATGTCCACACGAAAGTTGCCAGGAACGCCCAATCCGCGTCGTCAAACAAAGTCTTGTCCACCAGCCGGTCTGATGCCCAGACGGCGCCGAGGTTGATGTTGAACGTAGGCGCTTGTTCGTGAAAGGCGATGTGAAACTCGTCCAGAGGACGCTGACGCGGGGCCGGATTGGACGTGATGGGAACGACAGAGGTCGCTAGACCAAGAGTTGCCAAAGTCGTTGCATTCATGGCGAGAGTGGGCAAGGGCATGACGGCAGACCCGCTTCCGAAGGGCACTTCGTGTAGGACAGGGACTTGGATCCACTGGCACCGAGAAGAGGAGCCAAGTCGGCGATTTTGCATCTCGTTCTCGACAGCGATGAAGAGGGTCAAGAAGGGGTCGACAGGATTGTCTTTGTTGCTCTTGATCTAGTTCAGACGTCAGGTGCCTGAATTTGCAAGGTAAACAAAAACACTGCCTTCAGCGCAAGCGTGAACGGGGCTTTGCCCTCCAGGCGCCACTGCATAGCCTCTTCGCCGGTCGTGCTGGTCGACTCATTTTGATAGGCGATTTCTTTCGCCAGCGATGTGCCCTTGGTGCCCAACAGCACGTACCGCTCGTCGGCTTGCTTCTTGTCGCCATTGCCAAAGGTCACATCCGTCGATCCTCGAGGGCCCAGCAAGTGATGCACTTGATGTATCACAGACGATGCTGAAAATTCAAGGTTGGAAGTGCCGAAGTTGCTGAGGAAAGTGCCAAGGCTGGCTTGCAGCTCGGCCCGCAGGAGGGCGATGGTCCGTTCGTGCGGGGGCGATGGGTCGCCGTGAAGAAGGATTTGCTGAGTCGAATTCTTGTACGAGGTCGTCCACTTGGGCTCCTTCATCGTGGCCAGAGCCTCATACTCCGCCGGCGACCACGTATTGTCCAAGGCGAACGGGCCTCCAGCTTCCCCCGGCTCTTGCGCATAATATTTGGCTTGGGCACCCGCAAAGGCGTCCAGCATCTTAATAACCCTTCCCGGGTCCAGATTCTCTTCTTCTGGAGGAGCCGGACTGCTGGACGCTCCTACACTGCGACGACGGGGCTGGGCTTGGGGGTGGCCGTTGATCTCGTCGGCCTTGCCCTGCCCACCGAGAGTCTCGTCCTGGATCATCCTTGCTGCTGCTTGCTGACATTCATGAGAAGGACAAAAGAACGGCGAATTCCGTCTCGTGAGCCGCCACGAGATTCACAGGTCTCGTGTGAAATCTCGCAGCCATCTCGCAGCATCTCGCCACGTCTCGCCGCGACGTCTCGCACCCATCTCGTGCGAGCCCAAAGTGTACTTATAGATGCTTGGAATGGAGAGATGATGCTCAAAGCGGAGGCACCATCGGCGGTGGGGAGGTCGACGAGAGGGAAAGAAAGTTCGAAGCTCGACTTTGGACGACGATCACGCTGCCACTCGGCTTCTCTTTGTTTCGTCCTTTAAACGCATGCCTCATGAGCTTACTAAGAGTTGAATGCGAGAGTCGAAGCCCTTTTCACCTCTTGGAAGTCGCCTATGCCTCTTGGCGTGGCTTCGAGATGGCACCTTGGCCACAGATAGTACCACTCACATTTGCGGCTCCCAGTGTCGTCTTATTTGTCTGATTCAAGCTTGGGAAAGGCGTCTCGACGACGGAGGTTGATGTCAAGCTGATCTCGCGGGTCGACTTTCGTTCTCCTGCTTGCACTCACCTTTGCCCGTCAAATGCCCTTTATGATCCCCTGCAGCAGTTGTCGTCAGCTTCTGCGCTGTCAACGTCGGAATACATCACTAGGACTTGCAGTGTTTCGGCGAAAGTTGGTGGAAACGTACCTGCAGCGCTCAGAGCACGAAATGCTTCTGGTCATTCTTGCTCGGGATTCGGTCCACCCTTGGCGTCTGTGACTTGACTTGTTCCCGTTCGACGAGCTAGCTACAGCTTTTCGTCTGCAGAGTCGACCGTTACCTCTGCTTCTGCTTCCGAAGCTTTGCTATTTCAGCCATCGCAAAGAGAGCGGTATGGCGAGTTGGCCGGAGCCATTCTTGGCAAGCAGTCCAGATGCGGTTAAAGTTGGGCTGGATGAGCAGCTCATAGCTGCCAGCGCCAAGATTTTCAAGATACCAACAAGCACGCCTACTTCGACGATAGCAGCGAACCCAGCCGCTTCGCCTTCAGAAACTACGCCTCTGCTTACCCGGCATGATGTATCACCTCCCCTGAACTCGAGCAACGACCACGATCCAAGGAAGGATAAGCAGGCCGCCCGCAAGGAGGCTGTCATCCTTGCCCAGTATTCGCTGCCCATCTACATCACCCAGCTGATCGAATCGACCTTTTCGGTGGTGTCTGTGGTTTGCTTGGGGCATTTGGGGACTTTGGAGCTGGCGGCGGTCAACCTTTCTTGCATGACCCAAAACATCCTCGGTCTTTCGAGCATCATCGGCTTCGCTGCAGCTCTAGATACGCTATGCTCTCAGGCCTGGACATCTAACCCCAAGTCGATGGGACTTCACTGCCAACGAACCGCTTGCATTCTCGGCCTCTTGCTCGTGCCCCAGATTGTGCTCTTCTGGAACGCCGAGCGCCTCTTGTTGGCCATCGGTCAGGATGCTGAGGTGGCAGCTTTGGCGGGTCTCTACCTCAAAGTGAGTGCTTAATATTCCTTGCGCATGTCCGTGTTGCGGAGCACATTGGCGGCAGATTGTCTCGGTTGGGCTGCCTGGGTTTGCCGCCTTTGAAGTCATCCGGAGGTGGCTTCAAAGCCAAGGCATCATGCACGCACCGACAGCGGTTGTCATTATTGCTGCTCCAGTCAACATCATCCTCAACTACGTCCTCGTCTGGTCGCCTCCTCCGGTTGGTTTAGGATTCAAGGGCGCGCCGATAGCGCAGGTCATCGTCTTCTACACCATGGCACTCTCTGGCCTCCTTTACTGTTACTTTTTTGCTCCGCGAACGGGTTGGGCCGGTTTCGACAAGCGAGCATTGTTAGTTTGCTCCGGGAGCTGTTGCGCCTCGATCTGACTTGAATGTTACCACAAGGGATGTGAGAACATGGTCTGAGAATATCAGACTTGGGTTTGCAGCGATGACATTGGTGAGTCGGCACGTATGGCGAGATTGCACTGTTTAACCTTCAGGTGCAGATCGTAGGCGAATGGTGCGTTTCGTCAGCGCTATGTGTTAACGCCCAAAAGCTCAAAAAGGGGACGCAGGTGGGCCTTCGAAGCCTTAAGTTTCAGCGCTAGTTACCTCGGCAAAGTTTCGCTGGCATCCCAGGCAGTCCTCGGCAACTCTCAGTATGTGATGTATCAAGCTGCTCTGGCGATTGGCGCTGCCGCGTCTGTACGAGTTGGTAATTGCGTTGGAGCTAATGGTGTGTTATTTTGTTACTTTACTCCTGAGAAAGCGGGCAATGGGACAGACGAACACTTTGTGCAGAGCCCCAGCGTGCCCTTCTTGTTGCCAAGACAGCGCTGTGCATGAGCCTTGTTGTAGGATCCGTCAACACCGGCCTATTTCTTTTCTTCAAAGACATCCTGCCCAAGATATACAGCTCGGATCCTGCTGTTCACCGGCTGGTTTCATCGATTGTGCGTCTTCTGTCAGGTCCCCCCCAACTCACTTCTGATTCCCACTTGTTTGTTAGATACCCCTTGTGGCTTGCTAGTAAGCACTGTCTCTGCTCGTGCTTGTTGCCACCACCGACGCAGATTCGCCTCCTTCTGGGCAGTCAAGTCTTCGACGTGAGTCAGAGATGATCCGTTTTCCGTTGTAGCTTTCGCTCAACTTCCTTTTGCAGAACGTCGCTGGGGTTTCTTATGGAATCTTACGAGGAGTGGGACGGTCCTCGGTTGCGGCCTTATTTGCGAGCTGTGCCTTCTGGCTCGTCGGATTGCCAATCTCCTTTTCGCTCGCGTTCTTGACTTCATTGAAGCTCAAGGGCTTATGGACGGGAGTTTTGGTCGCTTTGACACTTGTTGCCACATCGTTCGTAATCCCTCTTTCACACTCTGTCGGCTGACTCTGAAATCTTTCCGCGCTCGAAGAAGCACCATCTACATTTACAAGATGGACATGACGAAGGACTCCGCAAGAGCCTTGGCAAGGGCTGCTGCAGAGGCAAACCCTAGCACGCATGACGCCACCGGACCACTCAAGCCCGCTTCAGACCAGGTGTAATGTTGAGGTCGTAGTTCGTACAGGGACGCGGAAATAAAGCCACTCTGCATCGGGCAGTTTGTTTATTACCCATCCATCCGTCCGTCCGTCCATCCATCCATCCATCCGTCCGTCCGTCCGTCCGTCCGTCCGTCCGGCCATCGATCGTCTGCCCGTCCGTCCGGCCCATTGTTAATATTGTAGCACACGACTCGTTGCACACATGTCTACCGAGAGCTAGTAGAGTAGCCCTTTCGACTTTCGGTAGACCCATCACGTCTCATCTCCTGACTGCTCCTCCATCTCCTCGCGCAGCATCTACCAAACCTCCGATAAGACCTCTTCCTCCCAACATGAGGCGGCGATCTAGCTTACCTGCAGGATCTCGTACGATTCGGACAGGTTGGCGCACACGATTGCTTGGCCTTCGGGCACCGAGCCGTCCCGCGCGAGAAACTTGCCATCCTTCCTGAGTGCGTCGATCTGTGCGGCAAATGGACGCTCAGTCTCACTGCTTCAAAGTGACAGGAACGGAACCATTGGCGCACTTGAGACAAGGCCAGGGCATAAGGATACAGGTCTCTGTCAGATGATGGGCTGCGTGAGCTTCGCTTTGTCTGCGTCGATCCTGGAAAATGCCTACCTGGGCGAATACGGCCCTCCAAACTTTTGAATCTCAGTCACTGTTGATCCTCAGACGTCAGTCAAGCACAGGAACCAGATGAGGGCAGTGAACCCACAGCACCGCTTGATGGTGCTCAATTTCTGTGGCCACAGAACCCAATGCACGCTCAGCGGAAGCAGTGAGAGCATTGAAGGGAAGCCCACATTCGCAATTGGCATCAGCTCTTCGGAAATGGGCTCGGAAGAAGCCATCAGGCGGTAGATGAGGCCATCTGGAGGGCGCCGCGATTGTCAACTTTTCCTGCTTCCTCGCCAAGTGGACATTAAATCTTACAGCACCGCCTCAGAAGATACAGTAAAGCCTGTGGATTACGACAAGAGCAGTAGATGTGAGTTTGGCTGCGCCACCATCTGAAAGCGAGAGCCAACGACGCACGAATTGCCCCTCTGTCTTCTTGCCCTCGGCGTCCACGAACTTGCCGTTGACGCGCATGTGGTCGATCTCGGCGAGGGAGACCTGGAAGTTGTACAGGTCCGTCTCGCGCAGCGTCCAGCGGTGGGTGAGCACCAGCCGCTCCAGCTGAGCTCGCATCTCGCACAGGCGGTCGTACTGTGCTCCCAGACGAAGAAGCGCGTATCAGAAGACACTCTGAAGAAAGGGTACGCTTGGGACACACGATTGGCTTGAGCGGCACCGACACATCCTCTTGCCGAGCCAGGATGTCTTGGCAAATCTCGAAGTTGACCTCCAGCAGACCAGCGCACAGCGCCTGCAAAGTCCGTCATCTATAAGCCCTTGATCGACCGAGACCTTCGAGAGAAAAGAGGGAACTTGCCTGGCCATCTGGGATGCTCCCGCCCCCGAGCGACAGGAACTTGCCGTCCACCCGCTTCGAGTCGATGTCCCTGAGCTCCTCCTGCAGCGACTCTGTTTCAGTCCGGGAAGGTTTGGGGCGGGCGGCCTGGGCGGCGAGGGAGCGGCGGATCTGGATGAGGCGTTGGTGGACGGGCACTAGCTCTTGGGAGAGCTTGGAGAGGGATTCGACCAGGCTGTCCAAGATGCGTTCTGTGCACCATAGCCAGAATTGCTAATCAGGACGTCGCCAGCTGATAAGGCGAACAGGCAAAACGCACGGCAGCCGTCAAACTTGCGGAGCAGGAGCTTGGTCAAGTCCGGGGAGTCGCCCGGGTTGTTGTCGATGAGCTGCTTGAGCTCGGTGAGGCGGGACTGGAAGGAGACCAGGTCGGCTTCGGTGTACACGCCCGACTCGTTGAGGTGGTCGAGCAGGCGCTTCAAGGTGAACAGCTGGCAGAAGGCGGCCGGCGACTCCCTGCTCTTGCCAACTGGTCCCAACCACTTCAGAATCAGTCTTTGAGCGCTGCGAGGGCCACGCACTGGTGAGGAAGAAGAGCGAGAGCAGCTGGAACACGTCCTGTCACCAATGATGGCATCCGCCGTGAATCAGCGCCTTCGTTCTGCGGCGGGCAGGCTGCGAGGACCAACCGCAAACGTGGTGTCCACTCGGTTAAGCTCAGTCTCTGGCAGGGGCGCCTGGACGGTCGACGTGGACGGGCCGGAGCTCTCGCGGATCGAGTTGAGTTTGGAGACGAGCTTGAGGATGGACTCGTAGATGGCCTGCACGTCGCTCGCCTTGACGTACTCGGAGCCTGGTGTACACGCTCTGCTAGTCAGCTACTGTGCGCCACACTGGGTGGAAGCCCGGGCAACACGCGGGGGGCAGCACTGACGGTCCTTCTTGAGCGCTGTCAGACGGTTTCTGATTCTGCATGTCGCTCATCCACTTCAGCTGGCCACCAAGTGGAGGAATGCCCAGCAGAGCACGCACGTAATGAGCTTCTCGAGCACGGGCAGCTCCTCTGAAGGCACCGGCATCTGGCTCAATCTGGGCGAGTGGCGATTGGTGGTGATGAACTGAGATAGCAAAGGCCGGTTGTCGCTGCCTGGTTCGCGGGTTGCAAGCACCTAGTGGGTTTCGTATACAATATTAAGAGGTGGTAGTGCAGGGCAAAGCGGCAGCCTATGGGGAGCGTCATGAGCTGGCCGCGGCGCAGCTCTCTCGGAAGGCCGAAGAGGCCGCGAGGAGCGTGAAATGCCTCTTTTTGAACGAGTCGTAGCACGCTATGGCGCAAATGCAAAATGCTAATGGGAGAGATATAACAACCCCAGGAGGTTTGGGCCGCAGGATTCATACTTCGTCGTCCGGGTGCGACTTGGGCGCAGCGGTGGCGTCGGCGCTCGCCTCCGAAGCCACAAGGGCTGCCTCCGCTGCTGCCCGTGCCATCGCCTTTTCGCATTCCGCCGCCATGTTCATGTTGTTGATGTAGATCGACGTGCTGCAGGAGGATTTCGCCCCTCTTAGTCCTGGACTGGAGACCTTTGAGGAGAGGAGACTTCACTCACCCTACAGACGTGACCGCCAGCGCTAAAGTGACGCCCAGCCAAAGACCGGTCAACTTCAAAGGAGTCAAGAAGGAGAGGCAGCTGCAAGGAGACTGGTTCAGCTGAAGCGGAAGGAAATCACTGGGAAAAGGGACATACAGAGCTATAGGCGAGCCAATGACCCAATAGCCAATGCCCGTGAAGACGGCGGCGACAGGGCTGCGGCCAGCTCCGCGCATCACGCCAAATGCCACACCGGCAACAGACTGTAGGCAGGAAGTCAAGAGCCGGTCGCTTCATATGCGAATCAGGAGGGACAGGCCTACGTCAAAAATTTGGTAGAACGCTACGATAGGAATCTGAGAGCATGCGCATGAGCAAGGAGACTGGAGCATGGAATGCTAAACACAAAACGAACAATGTCAGACACCATGCTGAGGACGGCCGGGTCCTCGGAGAATGCCTTTCCAATGACACTCTTGAGCGGCAAGAGTATGATGGTATTCACGCATCCCAAGGCAGCTCCAACCGCCAACGCCATACGAGCGGACAGGAGGGCGCGTTTTGGTTCTGGGCGGGCGCACTTAGACTTTGGAGCTCGAACTTCCAGAATGAGACTCACCGTTGGCGCCAATCAAGTTGCCGACTCGAACAGCAGCAGCGCTGGCAAAGGCCATGGCACCTTGGTAGGCGATGAACTGGATGTTGCCGAGCACGGCTTGGGCAGCCAGCGTCGTCGCGCCAAAGTAGCTGATGCTGAAGGTCAACGCTTCCCAGGCCCACCTGTCAATTAAAACTGATTAGAAGAGGGCTTTGAACAAGTCTTCGTCCGGATGCATACCATTCGGCCACGATCTGGTTTCCGCTTGGCTTTAACCTCTTGCCATCAGGGTTATCAAAGGCACTCACCATGGTCATAGAAGCCAGACCGAGCTGAATGTTTTCTTTCCAGGTGGTGATATCCCTGTACGCGATTCAAAGACAGGCCACAATGCTGGCCGAGGGAGTTCAGCACGCACAGTGCCCGCTTGTCCAGCCCGCCCCAAGCCGTCCTCGGAGCGAAAAAATAGCAGTAAAGGAAACCAGAGAGCGCCATGATGTAAAAGACGATGACCTGCGCAATCGGCGCGCCCTTGAATCCCAAGCCGACTGGAGGCGGGGACCAGACGAGGACGTAGTTGAGGATGATGTTGGCCGGCGCAGCAATGACGACAACTGCAGTTGGCGCGTGCATGATGCCTTGGCTTTGGAGCCACCTCCGGATGATTTCGAAGGCGGCAAAGGCGGGCAGTCCAGCCGAGACGATCTGTGCAAGATCAAAAAAAAAGTCAGATCAAAACGCCAACTGCCAACAAAACCGCTGGCTGTTCACCTTGAGGTAGAGTCCCGTCAAAGCCGAGACGTCCGGGTCCTGGCCGATTGCCAGCATGAGGCTCTCAGCGTTGCAGAAGAGCACGATCTGAGGCACGAGCAAGACGCCCAAGACGCAGGCTGTCCGCTGGCAGTGAAGGCCCATCGACTTCGGATCCGAAGTCCAAGCTTGAGGACAGAGCGTATCCAACGCGCCCGCGAAGCCAATGATGAAGGAAATCCCAAGAATGTTCGAGGTCATTGACGAAAGGGTGGCCGCCGCCAACTCCAACGTCCCTAGGTGTCCCAAGCAGACCACAGATACCACAGAGAAGGTGGCTTCGATCAATTGCGTGACGTAGATGGGCAGGGAGTACTTGGCAAGAATGACAATCTCTTCCCGGGCGGCCTGCTTGTCTGTTGCTGGATTGTAGTCCTTGTTAGGTACCCCGCCATTAGAATCATGATGCCCATTGGATCGGGCCAGCAAAGGCGTTCGTTCTGAGGAGGGATCACGATGGGCAGGCGAATCCACCGCGGTTGAAGTTGAGGTCGTTGATGTCGGCGAATCGTCAAATTTGTAGGGCGTGGGCTCCGCGGGCATCTTGAGGATCTTGGCGCTGTCGGATATGAGCTGCCTGTCGCGCCCAACCTTTGTAGCGTTGGGAGAGCTGGGGAGCCACGATTCTGAGAAGCTGGTCATGAGTTCGCCCTTCTTTTTCGAGGTGGAGGGCGTAGTCGCCGGTTATGCTCGCTGCACTTCAAACGGGGAGCAGGATCCGCTATTAGTGGGAGAAGTGTTGGTGGCGCAGGGGCAAGGAAACTGGCCGCATGAAAAGCTAAAAGTGGAACTCGTTCGGAAGCCTTCAAGGAGTCACACGATGTCGGCTCGGGGCATCGAATAGCCTGGCTATACCCTCCAGTGTACAGTACGAGATGGAATTCTAAGACTGGCTTCCGCGCTTGACAGAAGGACTGGCGAGGAAAGTCGAAAGCAGATCCCTCAATTCTCAACGGTGACAGAAGACGATGTCCGACGAAAGTTGGCTTAATGTTGACAACATACAGCTCAAAGATAAGCTTAGAAGTGGAAAGTGTCGAGTAGAGTCTCGAAAGTATGCTGCGATGCAAGATGCTCCGTGCGGTCCAACCTATGAGTGAAGTCTGCGACCCTTAGTCAACTTCCTCATCAACGCCAGTCTCAACTGTACATCAAGTCAAAATTGATGATCTTTGCGAGGTAAGATAGTGGAGGCCCAGAACGCACGCTCTCGCTCAAGCTGAGTATTCGTAAAGTCGTCAAACTCTTGCTCCTTTACGGTGGCCTCGAGCTCGTGGATCTTGCGTCGAACCTCGGCCACTTCAGCGCCGTCCTTGAGGACTGTCATCGCGGGGTCGGTCAGCCTGGCTGCTTTCAGGCGCTTTTGGCGAGTTCAGGACTCACGCTCGTCGTGCAACTTGACTGCGCGCTTGGATTCAGCCACAAGCCCAAGCAGGGTCAAGAGAGCCAAGCGAACCGTTCTTAGCCATGATTTCGTGGGCCTTGTCAGGGTCAGTCGTATGGTTCCTGTCCGACCGAGCGGTGGCGTTAATACCCAGAATCTCTCAGAGGGCAATCGAACGCATCCAACGCACCACTCGTTGAGCACCTTGAGGTCCTCGTTGGCCAGGTCCTTGGTCTTTTGGCGGTCAGCGCGCAAGGTGTCCTCGAGGTCGTTCAGTTGTTGAAGAGCTGAGAGCCTCGTCAATGAGTCGAGCCTACGAGTGAGCACGTCGTCATCACTTACCAGATGCCATGTCTTGGTATTCTCAAGGTAGGACGGTGCTGGGCTAAGGACAAGGCAGAGCAAGAGGGGAAAAACAGGTGGTGGCCAGAGAAGAGGAGAGTCCAAGGCCTTTTACCAGACCGAGAGCACAAAGGGATCGCCCTCGATGACTCGCAAGCCCGAGCTGGGACATACCAGAAGCCGTCCAGGGCGTCTTTGAAACAGTGAGGACGGGCAAGCGTCGAGACAGAGTGCAACAGAAGGTCCAGTCGCACGGTCAGTTCAGTCGCCAGCAAGCGAGGCATCCCAACTCCACAAGGCATGTATTCCCAGGCTTCAGAGCAGTTGTACACGGAGATCAGCAGCGCGGCAGAATGATTGAGGTCCAAGCGAGATCGCTGCTGCTCGCCGACCCTGTTGGCATGCGTCGGCCACCGTTTGCGTTCCCTCGAGGTCTGAGAGCAATGACGACGCTGGACGCACCTACCATGCTCAGCCTGCCTAGGCCAGGGCCGGCAATTGTATCGCCCTCTGGCCTGCGCTTCGCACAAGTCTGCAGCCAATTCGACTTTAGGACGCAGTTGACGGTCAAGCACCTGTTCGTGACTGCGATTGCCAGCGACAGCAGCAGCAGCGCGACCAAATCAGGCCCGGAGATCGTCGTGCAGAACCTGAGGCTGGGAGAGGTGGCCTGGCTCGATGATGCGACCATTCTGTACCTCCGCAAAGGCTCCGCCCAAGATGTGACCCTCTCGGACGCCCAGCAGAAGAAGGTGTGGGCTGCAGAGTCGGACGAAGGCGTCGAGCTGGTCGCCAAGGACGTGGTGACGCTGGAGGAGAATGTGGTCGGCAAGTGCCCGGTCGACATTGGCGACCTCAAAGCGCACCACATCAGTGCCACTCAAGTCGTCCTGGCATTCTCGGCCAAGGTGTATGGCCCAGACCGGTCTATATACAAAGTCAAGGAGCACGAAGAGGAGATCGAGAAGACTCAGGGTGGCTCTGATGTTCGAGGTGTGTTCGAAGTCTCCTCTATTCGGCGCGACTGGCGGCGACTGAATAAGTTTGAAATCGGATGCACAGTTTACGATAAGCTCTTCATTCGCCATTGGGACACTTGGCTAGACTCGTCCATCAAGCAGCCTCAGGTCGTCTACCTTACCAAAGCCTCCAGCGCCAACAAGGCAAATACGGCATCTCCGTCCCTCTCCAGCGTGCACAGTTTGCCCTCTTCTGACTCAGAAGAAGAATCCCCCGCTCCGCCATCCACGACCTTACAGGGCGCATCGAAAGTGAAGGACGGCCAATGGACTTTCGAGTCTGACATCCTCGCGCCCTTGTCCGCCACCGCCCTAGAGTGTCCCGTTGGGCCCTTTGGTGGTTCCTCTGACTTCGACATCAACGGCTCGTTCCTCACCTTCAAAGCCAAGGACCCATCTCTGCCGCCCGCCTGGCACACCCGGGAACACATTTACGTCGTCCCGCTGTATCCTCGGAATGGCCAAGAAGCCAAACCCAAGGTGCTCACCGGCTTGGGTGGGGCGACCTCATCGCCTGTCTTCTCTCCCGACGCCAAGCATACGCCAGGCGGCAAGGTGGCCTGGTTGGAGATGCGCATCGACGGGTACGAGGCGGACCGGCTGAGAGTCATGGTGCACGACTTTGAGTCGGGCGAGACCCGGGGAGTGACGGAGACGTGGGACCGGTCGCCGTCCGAGATTGTTTGGTCGGAGGACGGCTCCAGCTTGTTCCTCATCACCGAAGACTTGGGCTACGTGAAGCTCTTCCAGCTCGACCTCTCCGCCTCTCACTCGGATGCACCGAAGCTGCTCAAAGTCCTGTCCAGAGGCAGCATCTCTTCCCTCAGCGTCCTCCCCACGCCGGTCGTCCAGGCCGCAGCACCTCCCAAACCTCCTCAAGTCACCCGCCTTCTCATCACGCACAACTCCCTCACCTACTCCAACAAGGTGTCCATCTGGGACTCCTCGTCGGGCAAGCTGAAGACCTTGTCCGCGCTGGCCGATTCTGAGCTGGCCAAGCTCGACCCGCCTTTGGATGCTGGCGAAGGTACGTCTCTCTCAACCATCTTCATTGACTGTATTACTGATCCATGACACAGAGTTCTGGTTCAAGGGCGCCTATGAAGGACAAGATGTGCGAGGCTACATTGTTCGCCCTCCAAACTTTGCGTCAGAACTGGCGGCGGACAAGGACAAGAAGTGGCCCCTGGTCTATCTGATTCATGGCGGCCCTCAAGGATCTTGGAGTGAGTTGGACTCTCCATTGAACGAACCTTTTGGCTTGCACGCTGAATCTACTGCTTCACAGCCGACTCGTGGTCAACTCGATGGAATCCAAATGTGTTCGCCAGTGCGGGCTACATCGCTGTGACCATTGATCCCACTGGCTCGACGTGCGTCTCATGACTTGTTTTCCCTTGCCCTTGACTTGATTTTTTGGCACACAGGGGTTATGGCCAGGACTTTTGCGATGCCAGTGCGTTCTTTATCCTCCTTGAGCTGACAATCTAGCTAAGGTATTGTCCCGGATGCATAGTCCAAGGCCAATGGGGTGGCTTGCCCTTTGAAGACTTGATGGCCGGCTACAAGCACACCTTGAAGACTTTCCCAGAAATCGACCCAGAGCGGACTGTGGCAGCCGGCGCTTCTTACGGCGGCTACATGATCAATTGGATTCAAGGCCACAACCCAGGCTTCAAGGCTCTGGTCTGCCATGATGGTCAGTCGACTTTCTGTTTCTGAGACCCTCTTTCCGGCGTCATCTGACGGAGTGGCTAGGCGTCTTCTCCACTGCTGGCGTGTGGTACGGAACTGAAGAGCTGTAAGTCATGCCTCCCTATTTGTTGGCTCCGTTCATCATCGTTTGCGGCCAGATGGTTCCCGGAACGGGAAAACTTCTGGACCACACCTTTCAATGGACCAAAGTAGGGCAACGCGCTCTTGCCCAAGACATCGATAACTAAAGTGCCGAACACGATAGAAATTACGACAAATGGAACCCTCAAAACTTCATCGAAAACTGGTCCACGCCTCAGCTTATCATTCACGGAGGCAGGGACTACCGTCTCCCAGAGACCGAAGGCATTGGCGTCTTCAACACCCTGCAGAGACTGGGAGTGCCGAGCCGGTTCGTGTACTTCGAGAGCGAGAACGTGAGTTGCCTATGTTTTCTTGGAGTACGTGCATTCGAGCTGACTTGCCCTAGCACTGGGTCCTGTCGGCTGCCAACTCGGCCAAATGGCATTCCGAAGTCTTCAGAGTGAGACATGTTTAGCTGCTTCGCTTGATATATACTGTGCTGACAACTCGGACAGTTCATGGACGAGTGGGTGGGCCCAGGTCGCAAGTGAGGGCTTGCAGCTCGTCACCAGACTTGCACCAAGCAGCCGCAGTGCAATACATGACGAGGTGGACTTCCTCTGTACGGACATCTTGGGTCGACCAGACTCAGATTGACCACGGCAAGGTGAACCCGAGACCCGCTTGAATCGCATTTCATTTCGTGTTTCATGAACGTCCATGAGCCAGCCAGGCTTTTGTCCTGCCCTGTCTTTTCAAGCCTTGGGGATAATACCGGTACCCAGAGCCTCAACGGCCTTGAAAGTCTGGTGGCTGTCGCGGAAGTCTGCATGAAGAAAAAATGAGCCGGCACGGGTCCGGGACCTAGGGAAATCCGCTGACCGGTGAAAGTAACTGCACGAGAGGTTCAGTCTGGTGTGCAAGAAGACCTTTAATAGCACGACTCACTGATCTTGTCCGTACCAGGCTCGAAAGTGGCGAAGCAAACGTATTCGATGTTGAAGGGTTCGCCATTAGTCATTTCGCCCGTGCTCTCGACCAGAACAGCGACCTTGTCCTGTCCAGCAACGACCTCGCGAGGAGGGAGCTTGGTCTGCAGGTAGGTTCTCAGAGTGTGCCTCGTGATGAGACAAGAATGCGACAAACGGTGGACGTCTTGATCATGCCCCTGTAGAACGTGTTCAACTCTTGGACGGTCTCAGCCTTGGAGCGGTTGGGCTTGGTGAAGGCCGAGAGGCTCGAGGGGAACGTGGTGTGGTTGTAGGCGGGATTGTCGGACAAGTAGCCGGGGATGGCGTCCCAGTTCTTCTCGTTGAGGGCGCGGAACATGCTGTAAAGGGATTCGAGTTGTGAGGCCGACATTTTGATGGTGGTGGGAAAGGAACAAGAAGCAATCCGCAGGCCAAGCACTCTCTCCGCGGGTGCGCCTCTCTTTGAAACTCTTCTCGTTGTTCGTGAAACGTAAAACGCTGCGCTAGATGACTTTGGAGTGACCGAGGTCACCGAGTATTTGCGTAAGCCATACCTGTCAGTGACATCAGTTTATGCGTGCGAATGCCAGGTTTATAGGTCAAAGCAGCAGGGTGCGGTGGCAAGAGCGGACGGCCGAGAAGCATCTTCATATGCTCTCCAGACCGTGTAATACAAAAGTACGTACCACATGGAATCGCAGTCCTTGCGGAGCGAGTAGTGGACCCCGTTGCAAGAACTCAAACACGCGACTCTTTGGTCGGACCGCAATACTCCCAGAACAACGTAACGCTTTCATTCATAGCGTGTCCCAAACAGAGGAATGAAACGCTACAGAGGAGCTCAGAGCATGACGAGACAGCAGTTGGGGCGCCCTGTTCGCAGTGAAGACTGGGAGCAGCGGTGGGCCTCCGGTGGCGGACTTGATCAAGCAAGATAGCGCCCAGAGCGGCATTGTCTCCAGTATCATCATTATCAGGCACTGAAAGGTTGATGTTGGCATCTGCAGAATCGATCAGAGCATGAGCAGATCGCCGTCCAGTCCAAGATGCGCCTTCGATACTTGGGCGGCCTTGGGCTTGCGCATTTTCCCCAGTGGTTTGCACTGGGGCTCTATGGACGTTCAAAGCCCGTCGATGGGTGCTAACGAGCCTTGTTCTCAGACTCCAGGAGTGCGGCGAAGACTCAAAGGAGTGGTGCTGAGCGCTTTGATTTCATCACGAGGCTGACGAGGCTGGCAATTATCATTTTGCAATGCAATGCAAGGAGGCTGCGCATCGCTCTGAAGGAAGCGCGAGGGTACCAGGAACCTTCGTCTTGGCAAAGACCTCTCGCATTCCACCGCGTTTCGTCAAAGTCCGCAAACGACGTTCGTATTCCTCCGCCTTGTCAAGCCTTGGATTTGGCAGCCATAGCCTCAATGGCTTTGAGGGACTTGTGGCTGTCGCGGAAGTCTGCGTTAAGAAATTGTGAGTCGACCTGCATGCTGGATTCCTGTAAATGCACTGACCGGTGAGGGTGACTGTGAAAACGGTTCAGCGCTTGCTGGCAAGAAAGTGTAAGAAGGTATGACTTACGGATTTTGTCCGTACCGGGCTCGAAAGTGACGAACCAAACGTATTCGTATTGGTAAGGCTCATCGTTGGTGTACTTGCCAGTGCTTTCGATCAGGACAGCGAGCTTGTCTTGGCTGGTGACAAGTTCACGAGCAGGGAACTTGGTCTGTGGGAGGTTGTCAGGGTGATTGCCACGGAACGGGCACAGGGGGTTGGTGACACCAACATCGGATTCCTTGATCATGGTCTTGAAGAAAGTGGTTAGCTCTTGCAGGGTATCAGCCTTGGTCCTTTGGGTTTTAGCAAACGGGCCGAGGCTGGAGGGCAAGGAGGCGTGGTTGTAGGCCGGGCTGTCCGAGAAGAGGCCAGGCAAGGTGTCCCAGTCTTTGGCGTTGATGGCGCGGAACATGTTGTAGACTGTTTCAACCTGAGAGTTCGACATGTTGGTCGATAGTGGTCGTAGGGGAGCAGGATGTAAAGTGCATGCCTGCCTTCCTTTGAAACTCTTCTGCTCGTTGTTCAGTGACGTAAAACAGTTCCGCTAGAGGGGTCGAGAAGTGACCAAGGTAGGTCACTGAGGTAGGTCACTGAGTCTCCGCATATACAGTTGAGTTGGCGTTTGGATACGGACGTATAGCTCAGGGCGCCGAAGCAAAGGGGCGAAAGCGCGAACGACAAAGTCAAAGTGGCATCAAGAACAGACAGCGCAAAGCATTGGCAAATCAAAGAGAAACTGGAAACGAGACAATACAGCTCCAAGTTCGCCAGTGTGAAGACTGACCGAGTCAGCCGAAGGTTGGCAGCCCACAGTCACATCCGTCTCCAAGGGTTACTCGCTACTGAATCCACACTGTCCAAAGATTCAGTCAAATAATAAGGCCTGGATCTTTCGGAAAGGCATAGCTCACCAATTCTGTTTAAGTCATCGAAGGCGACCGACAGCGGGTACTCGAAGGGAAACGGGGCGTCGTCAAGGTAGGAGCCCGAGCTCTGGACCAGCAGTTCGACCTTGCCATCATCGGCGTGTGTAGCATCTCGAGGCGAAATGACAGTCTGTGGGCCCCGACCGAGCTGAGCACACGCGCCCTCGCCGTATCGAAGGGGGAGAACGCACCTCAGAAACCTGGATCACCTCGGTGTATGTCCTCGTAAGCCCTGCGATAGTGTCAGTCCTGGTCCTGGTCGCGGCGGCTGGCGAGCCTGGATCGTTGGAAGACAGAGGATCGGAAAGCAGAGCCGGCAGCTCGTCAAAGTTCTTGGCATCCAAAGCCTGGAAGAGCGCACGAACGGTGTCGATTCGGTCAACAGACATGATGAGACTGAACCGCTACTGGATGGTTGTGGTTCAAGGTCAAGGATGGACAAGACAGAATCAGAGGGTATGTGCAGCCAGAACAGAAGCACAGCCACCCGGCTTGAAACCGCCGCCGCAGATCGTGCTTGGTTCAACACCAAGGCAACACATATTTGAGAGAGCTAGAACCATGTGCTAGAGCAAGCGGAGAGCAAGAGCAGGCTGGTCTTGGCCCAAGCTTCAGAGCGCGGCGGTGGCAAATCCAGAGCAATAAGGCGTACAAGCCGCCAATGTTACCGTCTTCAGTCAATGTCAGGCACCAATAGAATGAGCAAAGCCGCCGTAGAGCCAATCAGAGCAGGGTCGGATGGCTCGTTCGGTCCAAGCCGTGTCGTTAACGCTTGGGCGGGTCCCAAGGGCTGGCTGCCTCGCACGTTCTCGCTGGGAGATCCTTCTCTGAGGCTCTCGGATACATAACAAGGCCTGTCTATGGGCCACTGGCTAGCCTGCTCGAGCGCGGGGACCACCAGTGGCCAAAGGGCAGGCACGCGTCGTGGAGGAGGCGCCGCCGAGCTTGCACTTGTTTGGCCAGTCCCCCTTCCTCTGAGCTCAATATGGTTAGTCCATTGCACTGATACAGTAGCTGTGAACACCAGCTCTAATACAGTCGGCGAACAGGACAAGATCAAGCAGGTCGGTGGCCAGGATTTGGGCCCGCAAACAGGAGGACCCACCCATGCTGACGAACTCTCGCGACGCAGACGCTGGCCAAGCTGCGAGCCGAAGCCGACACCAACTTGGAGCGCGCCGAAGCTGCCGAGGCGTTGAACAAGAAGCTGGAGCAGGAGAGCGTGGCCCGGGAGCAGGAGATCGCCTCGCTGCAGCACAAGATCAGCGTGCTCGAGGAGGACCTGGACAAGACGGAGGCCAAGATCGCTGAGGCCAAGACCTTCAAAGAGGAGGGCGCCGCGCACCGTGACACCAGCGAGGGCCTGCAGCGCAAGATTGCCTTGCTCGAGTCGGAGCTCGACGTGGCTGAGAAGAACTTGCGCGACACGACGGACAAGTAGGTGGCCCAACTTTGGTCTGCGTCGCTGGGCTCAAGGCTGTATGTGTGGTACAGGCTCCGACAAGTCGATGTCAAGGCCGAACACTTTGAGCGCCAAGTCCAGCGAGTCGAGTCGGAGAGGGACAGCTGGGAGAAGAAGTACGAAGAGAGCCAGGAGGTGTGTGGACTTTGCTTCTGTCTGGCAACGGTACTGTGGTCTAATATGCATCTTGCCAACAGCGATATGTTGCCTCCAAGAGGGAACTGGAAGAGGTCGTTTCTCAGCTCGAAGGTGAGCTTGCCTTTGTCTCTGCACTTCTTTCGGCGCGCTTAGTGCCTGGGTGTCCCCCACAGGTCTCTGAACTGTTTTCTTTACGCCGCTGTATGGCACAAGGTTCGAGGGCAACGAAACGGACGCATGCTTATAGATCACTCTCCTCCCCCATTTCTTCTGACCTACGACCTTTCATATGCAATTTTCACGGGTCGCTCTCTCCAATGTCCTTTGCTCTCAAACCTTCTATTATTACAAGTGGCCGCGATCCAGCCCTGATGTCTGCTTCAGCGCTGCGTTAAACACCTTGTCCCGTTGTCGATTGCTATCAGAGCTCCTTCATAAGCACCGGAGTCTGGCCTTGACCCTCTTTCCAAGCCAACACACTCTCGACGCCCTTGCTGATTAGGTTGTCTGGAGGTTAAGGTTCAGCGGGGGTCCGCCCCATCGAGCACTTCGAACAGAAATCGAGCACGCACATTCATCGCCGCCAAAGTACACAGACAGCGCGTAGATAATCGCACAAAGCAAGCAGATCAAGGGCGTCTTGAGCTGCCGAAGCGTCTCTGTTGGAGAAGCTCTGTGAGTAATTGCCCTGCTGTTTTTCGGGTCGAGAGAACTGACCTTTCACAGTCAAGTCTGCGCTCTCCCCTGCCATCCACTTGGCCCACGTAGCATCCACTCGGTCCGGCACCATTAATTGTGACCTCACAGACCAGTTCAAGACCTTGCCTGACCGAAGGTCGTATATCACCAGCGTTGGCACTCGGAGTATCGCCCATTTGGAGGCCAAGTAAGCCCTAGAGTACGGCCGAGTGTAGGCTGAGGGTTCCAAGTAGTCCGGCTCCAGATCCGGGTCTTCGGCCAACAGGAAGTTTTCGAGAAGCTGGTTTAGGTCGGCTGAGGTGAGGTCGTCATGCGACGCGACGGCCAAATTAGACCCGTCCGCCCATTGCATGGCGAGCATCGGTCGCTCCCGTAGTGCACGGTCAAACGCAGCCTCGTCTACGTCCACCGAAGCATACACCACCTTGAACCGATGGCGGTTGCGCTTCGCAAAATCCATAATGTTCTAGTTTGTGACGTTAGCCCTCATCAGCCAGCAGTCTGTGCAGTCGATCAGAGCCAGACTTACCTGCAGTAGAGAACATCGACCTTCTCTTCAGACCTTTCGAAGTCATCGAATTTCGAACACACACCTCGTAAAAAGACTTGAGCCCCGTTCGATGCACTGCCCATTCTGATCCGAAAAGATAGCCAACAATCTCTGCTCAAGTCGTGTGAGTCCACGGCATAAAGCAGAGGAAGCCGACCCAAGTCGTGCGAAAGCCACCTCACCGCAGTCCCGAAACTCCTGCTGCAAATTGACCGGCTCCTTTTGCGAGTTGACCAGCCTCAGCCGCCTGAGTAGAGGATCTGAATGGGTGTAGAGTTCCCGAGAAGGCGTCGAGGTGCCTGACGCCGACGATTTCAGGCTTGAGCGCAACGGCCCTGACGGCGGCGTCTGCGGCGCATTGCTGCTGCTGGCTACGGCATCTTCTGCATCTTCTGCTCCTTTGAAAGAGACTGCGCGCTTCTTTGGCATCGCAGCCGACCAAATCGGGTTCGGCGCTGGGTCGTTCGACGGCAACCGCAGAAAATAAATTCCCAAGATGCAGGCATGAAGTCTAGGATTACAAGTGCGTGGTGCATGTTGAACCATAAGAATAGCAACGGACGAGGTCAATGGACTTTAGTCGAAGAGCCAGGCGTCCTCCTGCTCCTCCTCAGCATCCTCGGCGTCGTCAAAGATGTAGCGCTGTGGCTTGGCCGCTTTGAGCGCGTACGACTCTTGCATCAAAATCAACTGGTCGGAGGGAGGAGCAATGTCGTCCTCTTCCTCCTCCAAGATGGGCGTCGGTGGGGCCAACCAAAAAGCCTCGGAGACGGCGTAGAGACCGGGGCCACGAAGAACCATGACATAGTCTGTCCTCTCTTGGATGTCTACCGGTAGCATGACGGTCGCAGTGTCAGCGCAGAGGTGCCCTTCCGCCAGTGGCGGATCTGCATTCATTCTGAGACATTCGAAAATGCGACCTATGCACGCCGAAGCAAGACGTACCTAGGACAAAGAGCTCTAGTCGCCCTTGCGCCATAGGATGTGCAAGATGGATGGACGTCGGAACAGGCGCCGTTTCAGAATGCAAGGAGCTCGCTTGCCTGCGTTTGATGGTTGAGCGTCATCATCAAGGTAAGCGCAAGTGGAGCCTTACCAGACTACATCGAACTCCATGCCACCTTCGAGAGCATCGCAATGGCTTGGCTGTAGGATTGAGACAAAAGATGGAGGAGCGGCGGCAACGGGAGCCGCCAGAACTGAGGCTTGTAGAAAGGAGGAAACCGTTGCCAACGAGAGCGCTGTGGACAGATGCATGACGTAGTGATGATTGTATGGAGAGAGCGGGCGGTCGTTCAGAGGCAGGTTGCCCACGGACAGGACAGACGGACCCAGACGTCGAGACGAGAAGGCGTCTCGAGAAGGACCGGGTCAAAGGGGGCTCTGACAAGTTGCCTGAGAAGTCCCAACTTGATACTGTTCCTCAGGCAGCGAATCAAGTCTCAGATATGCGACCTCAGGAGAATATAAAAGGAGAAAGTTGGGATCGAGTTTCGACAAAGCGAAGGGAACCACGTTTGAATGGACGCTGGACGGTGAGAGGGAGCGTGGTTAAACCGAGACGACCCTTGGTCTACAGTAAAGTCTGGCAAGGCCCACAAGGAGATGAAGCATGGCCAAACTCGAGTCGCCAGTCGAGGTCCGGTTGAAAGTCTTTTCGGGACGGCGAAGCATGTTTCCACGCCGCTGCGCGGCCTTTTCGACGACAGCGCGGCAGGCAGCATCGAGGAGAAAACGGAAACAGGCAGACATCAAGTACAATTTCAATCCGAATCCGTTCGACACGGTTGCCGAAGGGCAAGAGCGGTTCCCGACGTTGACGCCGAGCCAGCTGGCAGCCTGCGCTACTCCTCCCCTCAAATGCCGCACACTTGCAAGGCATTTCATCGAAGATTCGTTGTACAACAAAAATTATGGCTATTTCACGAAACAAGCAACAATTTTCGACCCAGATTTGGCAGATCAAGCCAGCACCTCCAAGGCCGGCGGCTTCGATTTCAAGAGCATCAAAAGTGGCGCAGCGTTTGATCAAGAGGTTGCGCGGCGGTATGCGGTAGTGGAAGGCGAGAATGCCCATTTGGCACTGCCAGGATCAATGGAGACGAGCGCTCGTCAAATTTGGCACACGCCAACCGAGCTTTTCAAGGCAAGCGAGCTGCTCTATGTCCTGTCTCATTGTGCTCAAAGAGAGATTCTTCCAGCCCTGGTATGCTCGGGCAGTGGCGCGCTTCCTGCTGGCGGAGCATGATGCGTCTGCCAATTCTGAGCTGGCGATCTACGAAGTCGGAGCTGGCAATGGCACCCTAATGCAAGGCATACTGGACTTCATGAAAGAAGAGCGACCGGACGTCTACGATCAAACGTTGTACACCATTATCGAGATCTCGCCTCGCTTGGCGAAACTCCAATCGGCGCGAGCCGCGCAACATGGCCACAAGAATTGCAAAGTCATCAATCAAGATGTGTTCTCTTTCAAAGGCGGTTACGACAAGCCATGCTTTGTCTTGGCTTTTGAAGTGTTGGACAACTTGGCCCACGACATTGTTCGCTTTGTGCAAGACCCAGACAAGCCGGCCGACCTCGTGCAGTGCTTCGTCACTACATCTTCCTCCGGAGAGTTTGCAGAGGAATACACCGCGATTGACGATCCTCTGGTGGCCAACTTCGTGCAGCTCCATTCAACCTTCCCCAACCAGCCGCCACTTGTGCCTAAGCGTTCACAGCTCACGCGCACCCTCTTGAATGCCATTCCGTTCAGCGCCAACCTATCACCACCTATTTTCGTTCCGACAAGAGCCATGGCATTGCTGCAGGCCCTCAGCCAAAACTTTCCCCTCCACCGCCTGCTGTTCTCCGACTTTTCCGAGCTGCCCGACGCTGTACAGGGACGCAACGGACCTGTTGTCCAGACCAGGTACAAAGGGCAGACCGTCCCTTGTACCACCTACCTGGTCCAGCAGGGCTACTTCGACATTTTCTTTCCCACCAACTTTGAGCTCTTGCGCGACCTCTTCCTGGCGACTAACGCGCACCGAACTCAAGCTCAGGACATGCATATCTCTACTCATAGGGACTTCTTATCCCTTTGGGGCGACATCGATCAGACAACGCTGCGAAGTGGTGAAAACCCGATGTTGGAGCACTACACGAACGCGCAGTTTGCATGGACAGGCCCAGCCGGCCCTTGACATCTGATGTTTCTAGACGGTATGTCTACGCCGCTTGTGAAAATGAGGGTGGTGTTTCTTGACAATCTTCTCAGCCCGCGCAGCCGAGCGCGACAAAGACTCGACAATCAAGTCTCGGTCGAAGCGGCTCAGTAGGTCCTGCTGGTAGAGACTGCATATGCGTCTCAGCTGATAGCCCTGTTTCAACGCAGCGCATAGAAGAGAGCTCACATCAGCACGTCGTTGGTTGCGACCCCGAGGTGGTCTCGAATGGAGGGAAGCGTGGCATCCCATGCGAACAAGTGGGCAATGGTCCGCTCGATAGAGTCGATCATGGCAAGCTTTCTCTCCTTCTGGTCAGCATTCTGCAGCCGGCTCACGTCATTGACCAGCTCAATGGCGACCTCTGCCGAATTGGGAGGCGGGAAAGACCATGCCTCCGCGAGCTGAGATGTCCAATGGATGGCTTCAAAAATAAGCGATTTGTGCTTCGAGTGGGTCAAGCTGGAATGCCTTTTCTGTCCGAGGGCGGACGCCCGTTCAAAGAATGGAAGGTGGCAAAACGAAAGACGAGCTGGCAAGCTCAGCATGGAATGGCACGCGCTCTTGAAACGCAAGATGGCCGGCATCTCTGCACGACTAGAAGCTGCCCCCGGGCAGGAGCCTTGGCTGTTGGAGAACAGCGGATTGGATATGTCTAAGTCTGCTCCGGTGGCGGTGACTGGCTTGTGAAAGGTGGTCCCCCGGTCGCCGCTTTGCCTTGCAGAGAATTCACAAGTAGGTATGTCATCGTGGGATATATTCACAGGGATTTTGTGGAGTCAGGAATGTACAACAGGCGGAGTTGGCAATTTCAGACGGCTGGGGCTGGGGGGCGAGCAGACCGGGGCGCCTGCTCGATGTGCGCCGCACCCTTGGGCTCGTCTTTCTCCTTTGTCATGCTTGTTTTTGGGGCAGGCTCGTCCGAGCCGACAATAGTGCTGTCGTCTGAGTCGTGGTATTCGGAGTGTCGCGAGGTGTAGCCTTCCGGCAGCCATTTGGAAGACGTCCAGGGCTTGACATCGGCAGAGTTGTACATGCTGCAAGGGTCAAGTTAGATCAGGCCTCAAATCTGAAGAGCTGGTGTACTCACACATCGACAGCTTCGAGAGATAAACCGCTCGATTCGTAGAGGAAGAAATACACGACCACGGCGCCCAAAGCATTGCAGCAAGCAAAGATGTACCCATAGCGGTAGCCAATCTTTGCAACAATCGGGGTGGTGAAAAAGGCGAGGCAGAAATTCCACGTCCAATTGGCGAATGTAGCTATTGGGGAGGCTCAGCGCCAAGCGGACTGAAGGGGAGACATGAACAACGAACCCAGAGCGGCCTGTTTGGCCCGCGTTCGTGTAGGGAACGTTTCGCCCGTCAAGATCCAGATGCCTGGCGCCCATGTGGTCGCATAGCCCAAGATAAACAAGCAGCCGGAGACGATCATCAAATTGGCATAAGTCTTGTTGGTCAAGGGATCATGAGATGTGCCGGCTGAGGCGAAGATGAAGAGCCAGGCGGACTGCCAGATGCCTCCGATGATGAGGGGCATGCGGCGACCATATCGTTCCATGATGTAGATGCCGCCAAAGGTGCACACAAAGTTGACGGCGTTCAAGATGACTTGCGTCACAAAACTGTTCGAAATGCCCACGCCTTGAAAGATCGTGGCACCTGTTTAAAAGGATTTAAAATGTAAACAAGACCAAAAGATAAGACGAAGCATCAGTACCGTAATAGAAGAAGTAGCTGTCCAACAACAAATGTCAAACCATGTAAGAGCTTCGTCATGAGCAACTCACTTCGCGCCGGTAAGCTGTTGCAGGCTTTGCAAAGACATGCCCAGAATCGTGCGGTAGAGCGTCTTGTTGCGAACGCGGAAGCAGTCCAACCAGGTGGCCTTGTTCATCGACTGCTCGACTGCGACGGCTTTCTTGATCTCGCGATACTGGGCATGGGCGGCGGCGTCTTCTTCGGGGTTGGAGATGCCGTGCAACTTGGAGACTGCCTCCTCCGCCTCTTGGGCGCGTCCATTGGCTTGCAGCCATCTCGGAGACTCCGGAAAGAATAGGATGGCCGTCCCGAGAAGAGCAGCAAAGATAATGCCGATTGCCATGACGATTCGCCATGAGCCAGAGTTCGAGATTTTGTTGGTGCCCAAATTAAGCTAGAACAGTCTTCAGCACCCTCGTTGTGTCCTTCTAGGTCAGGATACTCACAAGGGCGGCCACAAGGATGCCTGCGGTGATCAAAAGTTGGTACAGCGAAGTGAGAGAGCCGCGGATAGCCTTTGGCGCTCTGTTGCACCCTCATTAGGGATGCTCCTCAGCGAGAAAGGTAGAAATCGTATGTACGTTTCTGCGGTATACATAGGACCACTGTCAAAGGGTTTGTCAGCGGCGATGGATGTTCCTGGGCAGCGACACTCACGCCGCCGATAAGGCTCCGACTCCCAAACCGCTGATGAGACGGCCAACTGCAACTTGCTGCCAGGAATTGAAGGCTGTGACTTGAACGATGACACCGATAATGAAGACAAGGCATTCGCTCGAGATGGCCCTGGTAGAGGGAAGAATTGAGTTTGGTGGCATTGAAGCCAGCAAAATGGCCCCACCTTCGTCTGCCCATCATATCAGCAGCAGGCGCGCCGAACAATGCACCAGCCATCGTTCCGACCCTGCAATGAATACGGCGTGAGCTCTGCGAGACAATTCTGAGCCTCGGCGGTTTTGGTCACTTACGAGAGCAAAGCCACTATCGTCCCTTCTCTCCAGGTATCTATCGCACAGGTTGAGACGTCGCTAGGGTTGGTGCACGTTCCAAATCGTTGGACGAAGTCGTCCATCAACACAATGCCAGAGATTTGGCCGCTGTGGTGTCGACATCCATGCGCGTCAGAATTTCTCCCGCAGAGCCTTTGATACGGACTCACGTGTCAAAGCCAAATATGAATCCAGTGAAGGATGCTGCCCTCATTGAAGCCACTCAGCGGCAGCTTCTGCGAACGCCGAACCCCATCTCGGACTCACCAACTAACGCCACGCCGACCGACCAAGCGGTGATATGCTGGCCGCGAATCTTCATTATTGCTACTGCTGCTTTGAAAGTGGAAGTTTGGGGTCAAGAGAGACGGAGAAGCGCCAATTATGACAAAAGAGGAGGAGCGACTCGCTACGTCACAACCAGGACCATGTGCAGTTGACGCCCTTCGGCAGAGTCCTCCGCTATTTTGCGTTGCCGAAAGCGTGCCCTGAGACCCTCAGAATGTGTCATTATTTGTTGCATGTCGAGGGCCTCGACGATCTCCAAGGCCCACTTCGGAGTTCGGGCCTTTGGCCTGGCAGGAGCTGCAGCGGCTCGGTCGGGAGCGTCGCAGCTCCTGGTGTCGATACACAGACATAGCGTCGTGGTACAACAGAGCACTCGTACGCAAGAGAAAGGGCTTGCATCAAGCAGCGGCGGTCATGCCACTGCTGCTGGCAGAGCAGAGGAAGAGAGGCCACGACGCCAGGATCTCTGCTTCACTTCGTCCTGGTCACAGCGCAGACACATGCAAGCAAGCAATTTGAACACATTGAGGAGACCCAGATGTCCAAGGAACAGCTTTGACTGCTCGCTCGCACATTGGCACCAGCGACTTCTGGACGGGGACGACGAAACCCGAGCTCTGATCTCACAGCTGATCGTCGAATCTTTGCCAAGGCCCTTTTATGAGTCAAATTGTGCAGCCATTACTCGAGAAAGCGCAAAGTGTGAGCATCGCCGTTGCCCGCCAAGGAAGGACCGCATTCAAAAGAGCCACCGGGGCGAGTGACAGCTCTTTCAAGCCAATCCAGTCCTAGGAGCCGCACTATTTGGCCTCGTCCCAATCCTTGTGGCATTTCCGCTTGCATATCTCTTCTCAGACCGCTCCCCACCAACGCCGCTGCCCAATCTTCCGCGACCTCCAAAAATGCCGACCGCTTTCCAAGTCGACCCCAATTTGGTACTGGACCCGCCCAAAGACACGCCTTTTACGCCTACGGAGCTTTCTCGGTACAATGGCTCCGATGCTTCGTGAGTCGGCTTCGGATAGAGGCGGTTGGCGCGGCGATTCTCAAAATGCTGGCTCGCACAGGCTGCCGATCTACGTGGCTGTCAAAGGCACCATTTTTGACGTATCTGCCAAGCGCGATATGTATGGTCCTGGAGCGGGCTACAATGTATGCATTTGGCTTTCAGCGAAGAGGCTGATGGCTCAAGGCATTGCCAGATCTTTGCCGGCAAGGATGGGTCAAGAGGCCTTGGGAAGTCTTCTCTCCAGCCTGAAGACGCCGTCTCAGACTACAGTACTTTGGACGAGAAGGAGATGGGCGTTCTGAATGTGAGAGGTCTGTCTTTCTACTGAATCTGGGCTGATCAAGCGGCCGGCAGCATTGGTTCGAGTACTATTCGAAGGTCAGTTCATCGATCATAGCAATTTTGTCAAATTTCGTGCTAAAACCCAAGTTGAACAGCGGTACAATGTTATGGGCAAAGTGCAGAGCGACCCCAAGTTGTGATTGCCTTCCATGCACTTTGCGTTGCTTCGCCGCCGTGGAATGTGATTAATTGTCTCTGGTCGGTGTTGTGTTGTAGTACATGACATATCAGAACCGAGAGACGCATGGGTGATTTAAGCGAGCCATGCCGTGCTTCGACCAATCTCAGGGATCGGCTTGGCGAGACAAGGGCCGGTCGTCAGGAGGCTCTTGGTGAGCTAAAGGGCCGCGGTTGTCCGTTTCTGGTGGGTAGCTTGACCGTCTGGTGAGAGTGGCGTGATGATGAGCTGCCAGCAACAAATTCTCTGCCTGTTCGGGTTGCTGGGGCGGCGAAGGGCCACCTGGACCAGCATAAAAACGTGTAGCGGATGATGGTGGACCGTAGGAGGCGCTGGGATGTTGCAGAGAAGCGGGCGAGCCGGGTTGAGAGGAAGGGGATGACATTTGAGGTTGACGCAAGACTAGGGCTGCGGTTGCAGCCGAGTGCACTGGGGGCGGCCCATAAGGATTGTAATAGGAAGAAAAGCTGGGTGCGCTTGGGCTGGGCATCATCGGAGGGGCTCGTTGAGGCGCTTGGGGAAAGGGGGTTGACATGGAGCGCGTTAAGGCAATCGGTTGGGCGACCTTTGACGTGTCGTATGTGATGGGTGCCCGGCGTGTGGGCTGTGGGTATGTTGGGGTGGGCGCCACAAGGGGAGGAGGCGGCGGCGGCGGTTGCGGTTGGGTAGCTGGCTGAGACAAAGCCTGTGGCCTGGGCGGAGGCTTTGCGGACGACGATGATTGAAGTTGTGCAGGAGTGGGATCAGGTGCTGAGGGAGTCATGGGGCCGCGAGGAGAAGAAGAGGTTATCGGCGCCGCTTGCGAGGCTGGCAAAGGCAACGGAGCCGGCAGAGGGCCTTGCTGTTGCAAGAACCCGATGATGCGGTTCACAGTATGCGTGATGGTGTCTATTCGCTGGTCTACGCGGTTTTGCCAGGCCACATCCTCCGGGCTGTAGAGGGCCTTCAGCGAACATCCTTGGTCAAGTCAAGTATGCCAACCCACTTGAGAAGGTAGTCTGCGCGCCGCTCAAATGTACACTCTAGGTTGTGGCTTGTGCATCGCTTGCAAGGTGGATCGTCCGCGCCCTCGCACCGCATCTGAACAAAGTAAGTCAGGCTGCCTGTTCGCCCAACTCAATTTGGGGCGTTTGACGGACCTTTTGCTTCCTGCAATGCACTGCGACACAAAAAGCTGAAGTCCTTGGACTCAAATACGCAAGATCTTGAAACTCACGACATGCTCTGCTTGTTCTAGGCCCGACAGTCTTTTGGCGCTTTCGAGGCGGTTGGGCTGGGTCATCGGCGTCCTCGTCTTTTGTAGAATCGTTGCCGGGAGTTGACAGGCGTGCAGGAGGAGCTTGAGATGTCTGGGCTTGCTTCGAGGGCCCGGCCGCTTTGGTGGCCCCTGCCGTCGTCGCGGTTGGTGGCATCGTCAGCTCGGGTGGCAGCCGAAAGGTGGCAGCTGCTGAAAGCAAGCAATCCTTCGCTGCTCTGTGCTTTACAAGGTGGCCTGCTTTTGCCCGTGTGCGGTCGCCAACAGCCTAGCGAGTTTCAAGAAGGCCGCCCAAGCGTGGGCGGAATTGGGCGGCAGCCGCAGAGCGTCTTTCTTGAGCCGGACGCTAGACGGAGGTGACAGCTTTGCCAACGTCTGTAGGAGATTAAGTTAGTCTATATGATACTATATGGGACAGCACCAACAAGAAGCTTGCTTGTACCTAGCGGCGAATCAGAGCAATCGACAAGTCAGAGGCAGATGGCCGTGAACGCCGGCGTTAGCGGCAGAGTCGCAGCCAGCAAGGTTTTGCGATCACTGGGCAAGAGCAGGGAGGCTCTGGTGATGTTGTCGACCGTTTTCTGCCATCAAAATGCAATGGGGTGGCGGACTGGGAGCGAAAGAAATTTTATCGGAGCTGAGCCGGAGCCGCTCACTTCCTCGACAACAAGAGGGCCCTCCTTGCCCGATACAAATACACGTCAATCAAGCAGTCTATGAAGGGTATGAGCGCCCTCGAGTGACAGAATACGCCTCCCGCAGCGCCGTCTTCGTGGCCTGCTGTTGTTGCCAAGCCTCGCTTGCTCGCCTGCGCAAGTTTTCGAATTGAACCTGAACCCTTCTGAATGCCCAAAGAAGCAAAGAAACGAACCTCATGCGCACCACTGCAATCACCGCCTGCACTGCCGATTTGAACGTGCGCTTGCGGCGGGCTTGCACAGGTCGTTCGTAAGGCAAACCGTAGCGACTCAAAGTCGCGGCCGTCGCTTCCGCCCTGAACGCCCTCAAAAGTAAGCTCCGTGGGCTGCTACAAGGAGCTAGTGGAAGGTCGAAGGCGCACCTCGCTTCGAGCTGGGCGATGAGCTTGGTGAGGTACTGCTTTTGGTGGGCGAGATCGTAGCGCAGCATGGATTCGCGAGTGTACCGGACTTTGAGGTGGCGTACTAGAGCGAGGAGCGTCTTGGCCTCTTCGGAGCTCAGTGATCGCCCGGTCAGCCTGCAGCGACCGTTAGATATTGCCGACGCCGACGCCAGAGGAAGGATGGTCTACGCACGGAAGGTGTCGACCCGATTTGGCATCGGCAATGTCTTTGCCCAGACTGTCAGCATCTTTCCGCACTCGTTGGAGGTCCGCATAAAGGCCTTGGGTGGTCGCTTCCCGGTCTCGCTTCAGCTCGCGGACTTCGCGCAGCAGGCGGTCGGTTTCTTGCGTCTTGAAGTCGAGCTCTTGGCGGAGGTAGGTCGAACCAGATGACGGTGCACCTGAAGTGGACTCCAGCTGGGCTATGCGAGCGTTGGCAGCGGCCAGCCGCTTGTTCGAGGTCAATTGGTCTCGGTCGGCCGATTGGAGTTTGGCGATCTTGTCGTCCAGCTCTCGATTGGCGCTCTCCAGTTGGATCTGCAGCTGGCGCACTTGCCGCTCCAGCGTCTCGAGCTGAACCATCAACGGCGACAGGGTCTCGTCCGCCGAACCATTGGCCGTTCGGTACGTGTTCTGAGCAACTCGATTATCAGCACTGGAGTGAGCTGCAAAGAGTTGTTGCCTTACATTGAATTTGAAGAAGCCGGGCGTCTTCGGGGTCGGCACGCCCAAGATCGACCTGAACGGCAAGGACTTCTCGGGCGTGTCGAGCAAGCCGCCGGCACCTGTCTCTTGTAACAGAGTAACTTGCTTCCTCAGCGAGTGAACGCGGGTCTCGAGCTCAGCCTTGACTCGGTTCAAGCTGGCAATCTGTTGGTCCTTGAGCGACTCTTGGGCGCGGCGGTCAACCGAATGCCGCTCGAGCACGCTGACCTGCTCAAGCTCTCGGCGAGCCTGGTCCAGCTGCACACGCAGTTCCGTCTCCGTTTCCCTTGTCTCATTGAGAGCAGATTCCAGGCGGGTGCGCAGGGCGTGGGCGACTTGCTTCTGCTCGGCCAGCTCCTGCTCGACCTCTTCCAAACTGGTCGAAGTGCGCTTGGAGGTTGAGTCTAGGCGCTGCCTGGCAGCCTGCAAGTCCTGAGCTTGGTCTTGAGCGGCTGATAGTTGCTTCTTGAGACTGGCCATCTGCGACTCGAGCGAGTTGATGGTGGCTTCGGCTTCGGACAGACGCGAGTCGCGGGATTGGACGGAGCGCTTGAGGCGAGCGCATTCGGCATCGAGCTCGATGACTCTAGAAGGTGAAACTTGCTGGGCGGAGCGCGAGGTGTCGGAAGCCGTCTGGTCGTCCAAGGCCTGGGCCAGCTTGTCACGCTCTTCCTTGAGCACGGCGAGCTCGCCGCCGTACCCTTCCAACTGGTCGCGCAGGAGCTGGCGGTCCTGGGTGAGCTGCTCGACCTGGGCCTTGGCCTCCTCGAACTGCGCCTCTTGCTCTTCCATGACGGTGCACAGCTCGTCCTCGAGGCGCTTCATCTTGTCGGCGAAGCCCTCCTCTTGCGTGTCTCGTTCGGCGCGAGCCTCTTCGATCTCCTGGTCCTTCTCCTCCAGCTGTAGCAGCAGCTCGTCGGTGCGCTGCTGCCAGTCGGCCACCTGCCGCCGGCTCTCTTCGGTGGCGGCCGCGAGCTGGTCGCGGAGCTCAAAGACCTCCTTTTGCAGGCCGACGATGGCTTCAGACTGCTCCAGAGCGCGGGTGTCGTCGCCTGACTGACTGAGGGATTGACGGGAGAGGAGCTGGGTGCGGAGCTGGTCGACTTCCTTCTCGCGGTCGTCCAAGGCGGCCTGCATGCGGTCGATCTCTTTGTGCATCTCCGATGAGAGCATGGCGGACAGGTTGTTCTGCTGCTGCGATCCCGCCGACCGATCAGGCGAGGGCTGGAGCGCAATGCCGGCCATCTGGCGCAGCTGCTGGATCTCGTCGTCGCGCTCCTCAAGCTGGGCCATGAGGTTCTGGTTCTCGGTGGTGAGGTGCGAGTTCAAGGTGTGGAGGTAGGCGTTGAGCTTGGCGCCGTTGAAGCGGGTCGCCTTGGCGTCACCCAGTGGCAACGAGTTGTTGGCCGGGTACGGGTTGAGGTCGTTCGAGGTGGAGTCGGACATGAAACCGGCCGCGGCAGACTCAGAGTGGGAGCCTTCGTCAGCCGAGGAGGAGTCGTGGCGGGAGTGCAGGGACACAGAGGCGCTGGCGGTGCGCTGGGGGAAGGGGGTGCCCTTCTTGATGCGGGCTTTGGCGGCCGACCGCACAGCCGTAAGCTGCAAGGTGGCCAGCAGGTGCGACTTTCTGCGTTCAATGTCGGACTGGGCTCCGGCCGGCCGAGGGGTGGCAAAAGGAGAGACGGCGGCGCCGGAGCTGGGGGAGTATTGGTTGAGCACATTGGCAATGTTCTGGCCCAGCGGCGTGCGACCGACGGCCGGAGAGGCGGCGTAGAGGGCCGACTTGTTGGGGGAGATGTTCTCGGGCAGCTCCTCGATGGGCGGCAGATTGTCGCTGAAGTCGTTGTTGATCGAGACCGAGTCCTCGTCGTCGACGCCTTGCGGCAGGAGCGGGGAGGGCACATAGGACGAGGGCAAGGAAGAGGCGTTGGAGTGAGTCAGCGAGGGCACCCGCTGGCTTTCCCTGGACGCAACCCGCGCCTGGGGCTTGCTGCGCTGGTTGACGAAGCGGTGCTGGCCCTGGCTCATCTCTTGCGACGAGCTGGACGAGTTGCCATCGCTGAGCGGCTCTGTGAGCTCTTGGATGGGCGAGGGAGCGCGGTTGGAGGAGCGCTGGGAGGAGGAGAGGCCAGAGTCCGGGCGAACAACAATGGGCGAAGAGCGAAGGTTGTTTTTCGAGGCCGCTGCTGTCTTGGCTGGCGCGGGCGACAAGAACCTCGACCTGGCCTCTTCCGAGTCGAACGAGTAGTCCTGCGAGCCCGACCCGTCGGGCAGAGAGGGCAGCTCCTCCAAGTCGGCGCCCTCCTTCTCCAGCGCTTGCAGCCGCTTCAGCACGCGCGACGGCGTTTCCAAGGCGAACATCCTCTTTTGAGTCTGCTCGAGTGAGCTTTGTGAAGGCCTCTGACAGGTCAAGAGCTCACCCAAGAGGCAAGACTGGGCAGATAGGTTGGGAAAGGCTCAAAAGAAAACAATCCAGGTTGAACTTGAGGGCTTACGTAAGAAGCAGGCTCCCTGCTCGCGAGCGAGGCAGGCTTCGCCCCTCTGTCTGCGACGGCCACAGGCGTGCTTATTCTGCCTTTCTTGCTTACTGTTACTGTTCAGAATGCTGCACATGCGCAAAACAGGCTGCTCAAAGGCCTCAATTTTGCCCCTGATAGTCTAGTCTGTTTGCTTTTCGGAGCTCACTGGCAGGAGCAAGTGTCTTGAAGGCTTTGCCCTGAAGCTGACGGCCAGCCCTGCGCTCCTCTGTGTCGAATGGGCATACAGAGGATCGAGATGTCTTCGGAAAAGGACGGACAGAAGGCGTGTCGACGACGACGAAGTCCGCCTTCTGAAGTTCTGGCAGACTGGCACGGCGCACACAAAGGCGCCTTGCCCCATCGTCTTGCAAGGCAGAATGCGTTTCGAGAAAAGTCTCCTGGATTCTGTTTCCTTCGTGACAGAGGTGCCCTGCCTTGCCTTTGGTTCTTGACGACCATTTTCGACCATGACCCATCCGAAGAGTTACCACGTCGCAGGAGCCGGAAGCACAGGGCTCTACGCTGCTTTGCATCTTCTCCAGTACAGCAAAGAGGCCACCGTCTACATCTGGAGCAAGCGCCAAACGCATGGTCCTCGCCCATTGAC
This sequence comes from Cystobasidiopsis lactophilus, assembly GCA_001599975.1. Taxonomy (NCBI): domain Eukaryota; kingdom Fungi; phylum Basidiomycota; class Agaricostilbomycetes; order Agaricostilbales; family Chionosphaeraceae; genus Cystobasidiopsis; species Cystobasidiopsis lactophilus. The sequence goes on from BCIO01000002.1 coordinate 2,609,164, forward strand.
AGAGAACGGCAGGCTTTTTAACGAGTTCATCGGCGGCTTTCCCAGCGACCCTCCTGCTGCCTTGCTCTTATACCCATTCCCATTGGCCCAAGGCACTGAGCGTCGCTCGGACTCTGCCAACTCTGACCCCCACAACCTCTTCAATGAATATGAGGCCAGAAGACAGCGCAACGACCGCATAATGTACTACGAAATCGAAGATCAAGCCCGCCGGGTGGGGAAAGTGCATTATGGCGTCAGATTCCAGTGGATGGATACCGCCTCGGCGAAGGCCTTCTTCGGGTTCACGGAGAAAGAGTTCGGCGCAGACGGGGCTGGCCTTCAAGCTGCTGGTTTCACCAAACTCGCTGCACTGGGCGTTAACCAACCGCTTATCTGCGCCACTGGACCACGCGGTCTACCTAAGGAGCTCTTCTTTCATGCGTTAGTAGCCTCTCTGCGCAAACTTGATTGCGTCTAATGAATCACTGCAGCTCTCCGATCAAGGTCCAAGCTTTCTTCTACGGTCCTGCTCCTTCCCTGTTCCAGAGAATCCTTCTTCTCCATTATGCCCATATGGAAGGCGTGAGCGTGGCAGTGCCTCTCCGGATCCCCCTCACCCGCACGCTCGAATGGGAGTGTGACCTAAGAGTCGACGAGAAGTTCTTTGCGACTTTGATTGCTCATATGAAGGACAAGCCGGTGGCGATACTCGAAGAAGCCAAACTGGAGCAGATGGCAACCGAACCAGCATTCCGGGCCATCCGGGACCAAGTCATGCCATACGTCAGAGCCTGCCGAGCCTTCCACCCGGAAGAGAAATGCACCTTCGAGCTGCTTCTCACACACCACGCTAATCTCATGGAGCGGGAAATACACTCACTGCGGTACGCCGAAGCAACTTTCGCTGTTGGGCGGACCATTCGCGCAAACGAACAGATGAAGTGGCACACTGGAACAGCGAAACGCTTGGTTACTTTTCTGGAATGCAGCCAATCATCCAGCACTCAGGTTGAACAAGGGTGGCAAGATTTTGTAAATTTCTGCTCGGCAGGATATCCGGGTCACTCTCAGCGCCTCTGGAATCGCGTGCGCGTCAATATGGAGACTATTATCAAGACTCATATCCAAAAGGCGGTCGACAGTCACATCCCACACTTTTTCGAGTGGCTCCTGCATGGAAGGCATCGGCTTCCACCCGAACCGGAGCTGCCTAAGCCAGTTTTGGCCTGGGTTCACAGCACCGCTTTCCTGAAACATCCCAGTCCGGAGACGGATGCTACTGCTTTCAGGGATTTAAACCTGGACCGGAAGGAGGTGGAAGCGCTGCTAGGTTGATTGCGCTTGTGCTGTTGTTCCACATTTTGCTTGCCTGATTCTCCCATTGAAACTGCAACGCGGTCTAACTACTACGATCAGCTATTTGATGCCTTGCCCCTGCGCTCTTACTTTGCCAAGCAGGGTGAGGCATTTACGCGCGTCTGAGGTCTTTTTGGATGTCGCGAGGGATTTTTGCTCTTCGTTCTCAACCACCACGACCTTCAGTCCCACTAAAGACCAAATTGTTCAAGATGGATATGGGTGGTGACTCTTCCGGATCGATGGACGCCTGCTCCATCAGCATGCTTTGGAAGTGAGCCGGCTGTCCCCTTCCACCCTTCGCCGGATGCTGACCCGACAATTTCAAGCTGGACCACGTAAGAAAGACATAGACGCACTGCGTGTTTGCTAACGCCCAGGCTGCGAGCGCAGGGTCAACGCCTGCTTCTTGTCGTCTAGCTGGCACGTCCGTTCCAAAGGTTCGCCACTGTGCTGCTGCAGCCTGCCAGCTGTATCTCATTGAATCCACAGGCGCTTTTGCTGTCTCTGTTTTGGGAACCTTCGTTCTTGTGGCGCTCATCGAAGGCGTCCGCCGTCGTTAGTCCGAACGAAGGTCGTTGATCTCTGCACTGTTCCCCCTAACGCTCGAGTGCCAGTTTCCCGAGAGCTAGACCGACGCTTGCTGGCCAAGCACATCGCCGCCGCTGCACAGATCACTAACAGTCCTTCGGCCTCTGTCTCTAAGCTGATAGATGAAGCGGCTGCCGGTTCCCAATCGTACGTGGTGTCTATCCAACCCTCCGGTAGTCCTTTATATATAAAGAAAGACCACAGCATGACCAAAGTTCAAGTCTTTCCGACCTGGCTCGAACAACTCGCACGAGGCGCGTTGTACGGAACACAGTTCACGGCCGCGTTCTTGGTGATGCTGCTTGGTCAGTGTCATACCTCAGAGCTGGAGACAAATCAGACTCAATCAGGGCGCAGGCATGTACTTGTAAGGCCTGATGCTCTGTGCCACCAGCTGGCTTGACTCTGAACTCAAACCCCATCGCAGCAATGGCTACATCTTGTTCGCCATCTTTCTAGGTGGCACAGCGGGATTCATCGTCTTCGGAAAGGACACGTTGGGAGACAAGTTTGTGGAGAGTGGCTGCTGCTGCTGAGGCTTAGGCGTGGCGATTCAACAGCATTTTAGATTTTTTGGGGATCCGAAGAGCCTGTAGCTAGCTACTGGTCGCGTCTAGTTACAGGCTATGCAAAGTGAGTGATGTACAGGAATGAAAGAGCGAAGCAAAACGAGAGAGATTGTCCGTTCGCCAACCAAAAACAAAAGGAAGGCTGAAATTGTCCTTGTTGTCGGCTCCGATTGTTGATTCGGGAGCGAGAGAAAAGATGCATGATGTTGTTGAATTACTTGATGGGATAGAGGGCATAGATGCCGGTTGACTAAAAGGTGTTTAGGGCGCCGCCGTGGGACGGGGGCCGCGAACGCGGAGGCGAGCCGCGGCAGCTCCACCACACGGCTTAGTGGTAGGATATGCAGCACCGCTGCCAGAGTAGGGCTCGGGGTAGGAGCAGCCGGAGATGGGGACGTATGCCAAAGCGGTGTCGCTTGGGTTGGCCCACCCGTTGCCAGGCTGAGTAGCACTGCCAGACAGGGCCGAGCCACTGATCGTGATGGCAGAGGCGGTCAAAGTCTTTGGCGTGCCTGTCTGTGTGTAGCTGTAGAGATTGGCGACGGCGGGGTAGCCGGCCAAGCTTGTGGGCGGCCAGGCGGTGTAGTTTGCGGTGGCCGCGGCCGCAAAGGTGTTGGCCCCAGTGCCACCGGTCTGCCAAGCAGAAAGGGGTGGGTTCCACGTGTAGTCGGTGGGGCCAGTCAAGCCCAGCTCGGCGGGGTACTTTCGGCAAGCGCCGACAGCCTGTCTGGGATCCTTCGGAATCCAGCCCTCTTCCAGGCCAAGAGAGTAGCTGGAAAACACGCGAGTAAGCAAAAGTTGGTCCTTCAGATGGAGACAAAGGGAAACACTCACGACCAAAGGGGGTTGGAAATAATGTTGGAAGAGTTCGCCGATATTTTCCAAGACCAGAAAAAGTTGTTGCGCGCAAAATCGGCGAACATTTGGTGGAATTGGGACAGCTGGGTCTTGAAGTCGTCCGAGAAGTTCTTGTAGTCGATGTAGTCGCTGCAAGTGCCGTTCGGCGTAGTGGGCGCAGAAGCGTTATAGTCGCCTGTTAAACACAGAGCAGACAGAGAGTCAACTTAGAGAGAGAGAGACACTTGATTGTGGCAGCTGCGAGGCCTCACCTCCGAAGTGGCTGCCAAAGCCCACACCGTTGATGTATTGACCGCAGTCGTTGGGCGCAAAGTTCCATTCGCCGCTGAAGGAGAACCCAAAGTTGGCCAGCGAGGCGTTCATGCCTCCAGCCCACCACGCGCAAGGCTGAATCACAGCTCTCAGGAGGCGCCAAAAATAGGAGCGAACAAATCACGAGAGCTTACTCTGGTCAGATCCGACGCAAGGTTGGTGATGAAAAAGTCCTTGGAGTACGCCAGGTAGTAGTGAATTTCTGTGATCGAGAGCATTGAAGCCAAGCTGAGCCAATGGGGTGGCAAAAAGTGCTCACCCAAGGCCAGGCGATCCGCGCCAGTCATGAAGCCAGGCCATTCGCTGTCTGGGACAAAGCCGTCGTGGATGGAGATCATTGGGCCGTTGCCAGCGCCGATGCCGGTCACTTCTCTGACAATCTTGTAGGCTTCGAGGTAGCTACAATACAAACCACGTTGCGGTCAGTCGCCCTTGCTGGACCTATTTTTATCGACAAAATACGCACAAAGAGCGAACAGGATCGGGCTGCACGGTCTGGTAGGAAACTTCGTTGGCAATGGCAAAGAGTTGGACAACTGGGGCGTATTCCGGCTGGGCCACGAACTCGGCAAAGGTGCGGATGATTTCGAGGGAACGCTGAGCATTGGCAATGCCCATGGTGCCCATCAGCCAGTTGATCGAGCCCACTTTGCCCGAGTGGTTTTGGCCGTTTTGCGAGCCCTGCGCAGAATTTCAGCGGGCCGCCCCAAACTTCCGCCCAGATTGGCACACTCACAGGCAACGCGTGAATGTCAAACTCCATGCGAAGACCATACTTTGCAGCCCAGTTGATGGCCTTGACGATGTACTTCCAGCACGCGCCTTCCAAGTAAGGTTCGCCATCGATGGTCTCGATCGCCCAAAACGGGACGGGCAGGCGAATCCAATTCAAGCCAGCTCCAGCAATGGCGGCAAAGTCCTTTTCGGTCTGTAAAGGAGCATAGGTCGTTAGGAGGCGGGTCCACGAAACGCAGAGCTGGCAATGAAAGACACGAACGATCCAGGTCGAGTAATGGTCCTCCATGACTTGGGCCAGCTGGTCGCCCATTTTGAGAGAAAAGTCGTACTCATCCAAGACGGTGTCGTTGTAGCCTGTTCGTCCGTTCGCATGAGCAAATGGGACGAGTCGAAGGGAAAGGCAATCGACGACGCACTATCAAAGAAAGCCGGTGTCATGAACGGCTCCAGAATGAACCAGCCGCCAATGTTGACGCCATTGATGCGCATGTAAGAGAAGTCCCAAGACTCGTTCAAAGCCGGGACGTCGTCCCTGCACTTGGCTGTGAAGGCGTACGGCGTATCGACCCAGTACCCGCCGAAGGAATTGTTGTACACGAATGTTGAGCCATCCTCTTGGGTCACAATCGAGCCGTCTGCTCCCCAGGTGCCGTCTGCAGCGTCCACCTTGGCGTGAGGCACAGAGGAGTTGCTCTTCTTGTGGTTCTCGGAGCCCAGCACTCCACCAACCACTGCGCCCGCAATGACTGGCTCGAGATGCGCTCAGCACACTGCAAACAGTCGAGCGACAGCTCAAAAACGCACTCGCTACCATGAGGATGATGCCCAGAATCCAAAACACGGGCCTCTTGAACCAGGGCTTCCTGGTCGTGGCTCCATAGCGCGCAACCGGCGGGACGTAGGCAGGGCCGCCCAGCTCCTTTTGAGCAGCAGAGCCGTAGTAAGGAGTGTGCAAATCTTGGCGGGAGTCGCCGAGGGAAGGGCTCGGTGAAGGCGCATTGTTTTCAGCGTACTGCTGCCAAAGCCGCTCGCCTTGCGACATCTCGACGTTGTCGGAGTAGGGCACTCCGGAATAGTGGGCAGCCATAGTATGAGACTGTTTTGATGTGGGTCTGCCCAGGAACAACAAATGGGACTTGGCGGTGTTGGCAAGACGAGGTAAATTGGGGCGGCGCTGGGCAGTTTTCGCGGCTCGCCACGCGACTTCAGATTTTGAAGGCCAAGCATCCGGCCTCGGCAAGAGTGGCCGCAAGCCATTATTGCAAAGGAAAACAGCGAGGTTTTAGAGGGGAAGTATCGTCCATATTACACCGATGCGCAGGCTCGCACTAAGGGGAGCTGTAGCAAGAGCGGGGAGAGGGAAAAGTTCAACCGAGCTCAAAAGAACAGGCGGTCGTGAAGAAGCTGCTTGCGAAAGCAGGGCGAAAGCGAAGGGAAAACCAAATAAGGGCCCGAAAAGGGGGGCAAGAAGAGATGGGGGATGCTGGCTTTTGCTGGGAAGTGCAGTCCGAGTTTTGTGTGTCGTATGTCGTGCCAAAAAGTGCGGATGAGGAGGGTTTTTGGGTGGTAGTAATGGGGTTTGTCGTTGATCAGAGCCTGAGGGACAACGCGCGCGGGTCAGAGACTGGAAGAAAGAGCATCGGCGAAAAGGAACGTACATTAGAGAGTTGCCTTCGAGCTGGGGCCTCGAGATGGTGACCTGGCCAGTCTTCAACCGGCGAACGCCTTCGTTACGAGCGTGCCACATCCCTTCGTCGCTGTGCGCCGACGGCGACCGCGAGTCCGCGAATGGGTTGTTCGGGTGCTCGGGGCCACCGACGGCCGTGCCGTAGACAGACACATGCCGAGCCCTGGGCTCGCCGTCCTCGTCGCTAAAGTCGGTGTAGCGGCCCGAGTACCAGCTGATGCCACGGTTGTCTCCGTTGGCGCCTGGAGTTCCGCCGCTGATCGAGTGGGCGGACGAATGACCCGACGACGCCGAGCTGCCAGAGAAGCGCTGCGGCATGGCTGTCGCGTAGTGATGCGAGTTGAAGAAGCCGGAGAAGACGCCGTTGCGGCCCGGCGTCTGGGACATGCTGGGGCTGCCAGGGGTCGAGCCGCCGAGCTGCAAGGAGCGCAGGTTGCCGCTCGAGGTGGAGGACGCCGACGAGCCCTTGTTCTTGCGCAGGTAGCGGAAGCCAACGACAGCAGCCAAGAGCACGATGACGGAGCCGAACGAGGCGCAGACGGCAATGATGGTCGTCTTTGTCTTGTCGTCGCCCTTGCCCGCGCCCGAGGACACTGTGTCAGTGGATCCAGACCCAATGGTGGCCGAATCCACCGAGGTGAACGAGGTCAGCGGGAAGGACGAGATCAGCGTCTTGGCGATCTGCTTCAGGATGCTATCGTCCTGGTTGTAGAGCGGGCTGTTAACGTTGAGGGTGTAGGCCTGCAGCGCGGGAACCGTGCTCGTTGGGACGTAGCCGAGCCAGCAGGTGAGAAGCGTGGCCGAGTCGGTGCTGGTCATGGGCTGGTAGGCGACCAACGCGCTGGTCTGGACCTGGCTGGCTGTGATGTTGAGCGTGTTGACGAGCAACGGCGGCATAAAGGCGATGATCTGGGCGGCGGCATCTTGATGCTCCACAACAAAACTCCACGCCAAATCGGGGTTGAACAGGAACGAGATCAAGGTGGAGTCGTCCGGCGCTTGCGATGCGGCATCGATAGGCACAATCTTGGCAGGCAGAGACGATGGCAGCACTTGCGCCATTGAAACAGTCGAAATCGACTCTTCAGCTGCAGAAGCCCCTGTCAAAGTGGGCGCCGTGGTGGCGGGCGTTGTGGAGGAGAGCGCGGGCGTCGAAGGTTCGGTGTTGACCAACAAGGTGCTGGTGGGCACAAAGTTGTAGTTGGAACTGCCCGAGCAAACATGAGCAAACCATTCCGTGTCAGCAGCAATGGGGAAGAGCTGCTCACTTTAGCGACGCCGTCTTCGTTGTGCTAGCTGGAGACTCCGAAGAGCTGCCGGTATCGAAGAAGCCTGACGACGCCGCACCACCGGCCGACGAAGTGCCCAAACCATCGCTGAACCCTTGAGATGCTCCACTTGCAGTGACCCCAGCGGAAGAGCGGACTCTGCTGGAGAAGCCATCAGAAGGTGTGCTGGTAGGCGGCGCATCCGTAACAACGCTTGACCCGCCCAGCACGTCCGACGACAAGCCACCAGTTGGCAGCGAGGTGTCGCTCGAGCCAGTCTGCGCGCCACTTGAGACACCGCCCAGGCCGGAAGACTTGTCAGGCTTGGAGCGGGTGGCCGACTCGGTGGCGTTGCTGGTGATCGTTGGCAAGTTGACCGAGACGCTAATAGAGCCCAGTCCACCGGGGTCAGAGCTGGGCGCGCTGTCAGGAGTCGATGTAGGCGAGTCAGCTGCCTTGGAAGTGGAGCTGGGAGAGCTGTCGGGGGTCGATGAGGGCGAATCTGCCGGCTTGGACGAGGCAGGCGGGTCGGTGACCTTGGTGTTCGAGGTAGGCGTCGAAATGGTCACGCCGCCATCGTCAGGAGAAGACGTCGGGGAGCTCGTGGGGGACGAAGAGACGCCAATGATGATCGAGTCCGGAGTAGAGGTGGCGCCCTTTTCCGGGGTCGACGAGGCAGCATCCGGGGTGGACGTCGGCGAGTCGGCCGGCGTAGAAGACGGCGTGTCCTTCGAAGTAGAAGTCGAGGACGCGGGCGGCAAGAGCACCGACGAAAGCGTGTTCAAGATGGACGACAGAATGTTGCCACCATCGTCCGACGAGGTCGTTTTGCTCGAGGTGGGAGTCGAGGTAGGCGGGCCGACCACAATGGACTGTGTGCTGGTGGTCGAGCTATCACTCGACGACGAAGACGAGGTCTTGGGAATCGATGTGTCGGAGCTTGATGTCGACGAAGAGGTGGTGTCGCCGCCAATTTCGATCGATGTGGCCGAGTCGCCGGAGCTGCTGCTGGTGGAAGTCGAAGCAGAGTCATCGGCACTGTTGGTAGACGTCGCCGCCGAGTCGTCAGCGCTGTTGGTGGACTTCGGAGTCGGTGTGTCGTCAGAGGAGGACGACGAGGGCGAGCTGGAAGTCGAGTCATCGCCGCCACCAACAGAAATGGCATCGGGCCCCGGCGTGGAGGTCGGATCGCGTTTACCGGAGGAAGTGGGCGAGCTCTGGCCGTCGTCCGAGGAAGTCGGGGCATCAGGGGTGGAGGATGTTCGATCCTTTGTTGAGGTGCTCGAAGATTCCTGCTGGTCACCACCCGTCTGGCTGCTGCTCTTGCCGCCGTCATCCGAATCGGACGTAGTAGTTGTCTTTGGCTTCTGGGCGCTGACGGTCTCAACGGGGGTGAATTCGGGGGTGGACGAGGAGTTGGTGGAGGCGCCCAAATTGTCGATGGCGTCTATCAAGCTCTTGAGCGTGTCATCCCGCCTTTGCTTGACGGGAGCAGGCGAGTGGAACTCCCGCCGGTACTTCTTGGGCGCCTTGGTGCCGGCGGCGGCGTTGGCCAGTGCTGCGGAGGAGGCGAGCAGGAGGACGGCGCATAATTTGACCATGTTGTTGTCGCGGGTCGCGCCGTGTTGGGAGTTTGATTATGCTACAAGACAAACGAGTGTGGGTGTGGGGTGGGCTTGGTGTGGAAGCAGGCGCGAGAGAGCGGAGGGTGGGAGCTGTCACACACGGCAGAAGGTCTGAGCACACGCCCAAACAAAGCCAAAAGCGAGCAACACACAACTCGATAGTCAGCGCCGGGCGAACTACAGGCTCCACGGATTGGTGGCACTACAACGACAGCAAGGTGGTGGACTGCCAGCAAAAAACGCCTTGCTTCCGAGGGGGAGAGGGCGATGGAAAACAGAAGGAAGCCGAAAAACGATCAAACGAGTGTGGGTATGTTGGGCGGTCTCAGAACGGGCTTGCGGGCGCTCTCTGTGGCGAGCGGGTGCAGCTGGACCAGGTATGGGTTGGAGGGGCGTGTTGGCTCTCGAGGGAAGAGAAGCGAGAGGGCGCTCACGTTTCACTTCGATGGGACCCCCTTTTCGCCGTTGAGATCGACCCCCTCCTGAGTGGTGACCCAAGGGGGATTATTCACTGCATGATGATGGCTAGTAGGAGAGCGCTTAGGGCAACAAGGGCACAGATCCCGCAAGGCGGCCGACGCGTCCTTATCTCCCAGGCACCTCCTCCATCGCGAAAGCTCTGTGAGGCTCTGTGAGAATCCGTTGTGAGCGTGACAGATTCAGCCGGCACTTGAAGCACGAACACACATTTCTAGAGTCACACAGGCGGCGCGCCGAATTATTGGCTTTTTTGCCTCTGCAGCACGACAGGCTTCCAGCTCTTGTTTACCTGTTTTGTGTTGCGCTCCATGCCTTTGCGCACATCAACGCGGCCTCCGACCGAGCGGAAGGAGTCGAATTAAGAGATCGAGACTAGTGGTTAATTTGTCGAAGTTGACCAAACGCGCAACGAAGGCAAAAGGTCTCCAACGCAGGGTCTTGTTTGTCATAGTATTGCATGTACCCTGAAAGGTAGTTTACCTGTCTAGAACGTTGAGCACGGTGACACACATAGCAAGGGCAAGGACACAGCCACTGACATCTTCGCTTTGATCTCCTCCGCCAGCGCCTTGAGTTCAGCTATAGGCACAACCGCTCGAGTGTTCGGTGGTTTGCGCGGACGAGGAGCGAGGGACTGACCAGGGTCAGCTTTGGCAGCGGGCCAGCCAACGGTGAGGCCTTCGTCCTTGTTGGGTTTGGGGATGACTGAACCAGAAAGGTTTCTGAGCACGATTGTGAACCCCTTTGGAAAGTCAAACGAAAGCTTGCCGTGGATGTGGACGTGATCGACCTCTTGATGGGCAATTCGACCGTTGTTCTGCAGAATGTTGTAGTCCACCAAGCCTTCGGCCACCGCGATCTTGGGGAGTACGAATTAGCGGCCCGCTCAACGACTGCGCTTGACGGGAGCACGCCAACCTTTTTGGCGATGGACAACAGCTCGGTAAGGTGCTCGTCCGGCACTTCGTGCAGCTTGGCGGCGTGGAACTTGGGGATGACCAGGGCGTGGCCCTTCGAGAGCGGGCCGATATCCAGGAAGGCAAAGCTGTTGTCGGTCCAGCTTTAAGCCTCCAACTACCAATCACAGCAACCTTTCCTACGTATTCTCGGTGTCGGCCAGCTTGCAAGAGGGGATCTTGCCCGCAATGATCTTGCAGAACAGGCAATTGGCGTCCGTCGTCATCTTTCGAGCAAAGCGCAAGGAATTGGCAATGGCAGTCCGGCAAACAGGCAAGCCTTTGTAGAGAGGAATGGTGTATGGGGTGTGTGCGTAAGAGACCACAGCTTCGACGTCGTCGTTGAGTCCAACCCGTCTTTCGACTCTGAAGGTCCTTCGGCAACCGCGGCCATCCCCTTGTGGTTACCTTCACTTTCGTCTTCCTTTGGACGTACAGATTGGTTGTGCTCTAAGCGAGTCCGGAGACCGAACGCCTTACCGAACGCCTTGTTCGCTTCTCTCGAATTGCTGCCGTAGCCTCCGCATTTGCCCTGGTCCAGGACTGTGGCTGCTCTCAGAAGCCCTACGCTCTGCTTCACTTCGCCGTTGTGGATTGCTTTCTTTGGTGTTGAATCGTCTACCCGATATCTGCTCCTAAAGACCCGGTCACAAGCTGGCCCCTCGTTTCCGCGGAGAGCGCAACCTTGACGCCATTGCTCTCTCTTGGTCTGCAACCGTGTGCATCCACCGACTGAAGTGCGGCCATCAATTCGTGTGAACATGATACCGACGATCGACTTTGCCGAGTTTGAAAGCTCTCCAGAAGTCAATGAATTCGCTTGCCGCTTTGTCCGGGCAGAGGCTGACTTGGGTTGGCCAACTTTGCAGGCCACAAATCGAATCGGACTTCGATTCTACGAGGCCTGCAAGACTTATGGGTTTGCATATCTCAAAAACACGCGGCTAGACTGGCAGCATGTGGATGCCATGTTCGACCAGTCAAAGCGGTTCTTTCGGTTGCCAGAAGAACTTAAAGCAAAGGCACCTCACCCAACAGATGGATCGCAACATGTTGGCTGGTCCAAAGCCGGGCTGGAGAAGGTGGCAGATCATGGCATGGACAAGGAAAAGCTGAAGAACGACCGACCGGCCGCAATGGACCTGAAAGAGAGCTTTGACTTGGTAAAGAGCTCTTTGCGTACTCAGAATGCGCGCGCGTTTAGCTGATCTGCGGCCTAAAGTGGAGCGCTGACAACCCTTTTCAGCACAACATCTGGCTTCCCGAAGACGACCTGCCTGGCTTCCAGCAGCAAGCGGAAGTTTTCTGGAAGGAGTGCCATCTTACCAGCAAACAAGTCCTCCGTGCCCTTGCCTGTGGCCTGCCCCAAGTTCAGCCCGACTTCTTTGACGACTACCACCGAGAAGGGAACTGCCAGCTTGTCGGTCTTTCTCTCCTTCTTCATGAGATCGGAGAGTTTGAGTTGCTGAATGTTTTATCAGCGGCTACTCCATTACCTGGCCGCCGCTTACGAGGACTACGAAAGCGGGAAATATGGCCGCATCGCACCTCACACAGACTTCTGCACGTACGCCGTTTCCCTCCGACTTAACTCAAATCCATCGATCGAAATGTGATACATGGACCAGCTGCACGATGCTCTTCCAAGATGGCGTGAGCGGTTTAGAAATCGAGTCGCCCACCACCGAGGGCGAATACCTCCCCGTCGAGCACCGCGACAAATGCATCTTGTTCAACGTGGGCGATTTTCTTCAGAGGTGGAGCAACGACGCCCTCAAATCCACCAAACATCGTGTGGTCCCGCCGACTCGGCCGTCGCCAGACGCGACGGAGGCTCCCGAACGATTCTCTGTTCCTTTTGTGAGCCACAACCCATACTTCTGCACGCTACTGAGCCCACAGAAATGACCACTTTGAACGGCAGTTTATTGCGGCGGACCCGACCAAAGAGGTGGACTGCTTGCCGGGCACGTTCGGGCCTGACAAGCCCAAAAAGTACGAGCCGATTACGAGTTGGGATTACATAAAGATGCGACTGGCACAAGCCTACTAGCCCATCGCCGCCCATTCTAACGAGTAGAATTCGACCTCGTCCTTCTTGACGTCGTAGCCGCACACCAAATGAGCCTTCTTGACCGCCGTGGCCAGTCGGCCGTAAGACACAAAGTCGATCGGTCGGATTGGCGAGTCTAGTGACGGGACGACCGTAGTGGAAAAGTGCGAGTGGTAGCGCAAAGGGTCGTGCGGGTACACCAGGAAGTCACCGCCGAACCGCAAGCCGCCGCCCATGTAATGGCCCTTTTTCCAGAGCGCCTCAAAGCTGGCGCACTTGGCTCGTTGGAGAGGGGTGGTCGGATAGGTCCAAAGTTGAGCCTCCTTGGCGGCTTCGAGGGTGTGGTAGGCAAACGACTGGGGCTGGTACCACGGCAGGCCATGCGACGAGCCTTTAATCTTGATCGTGTACGCGGCGTCCAGCGTCTTGGTCGGTGGTGGACCTGGCTCGGTCGGGGTGGAGGGAGCCGAGAGCAGGACCAAGTCCTCCTCCGGCGCAGGTTCTGGCGCCTTTTGCTGCTCTAGCCGCTTCTTTTCTGCTTTCTCTAGCCGCCGCTTTTGAATCAACTCTGTGTTCTCCAGAGCCGCCACTTTCTCCGCCGCCAGCCTCTGAGCTTCCTCAATTTGGCGCTCAGCGTCCGCTTGGCGCTCTTCTGCCACTGCTTCTGCTTGCTCCGGGGTAGCTTCCAGATGCGCCTTTTCGTCGTCGATCAAGTACGCCAGCTCTTAAGGATCCCGACAGCGCGAGGTCAAGATGACGGCTAAATGAAATTTTTGGGGAAAGGAGCGCTCACCATTCTTGACGAGGACAACGACCTCCTCGGGCAGCAGCTGCAAAGGTAGACCGAGAAACACGTTTTGTTGAGAAACTTGGGGCAGGGTGCCCAAGAGCAAGCCGCAGATGTGATGCTCCTCTCTCAGCTTGCGGGCGTCTGGTTTCGGGCGGCATGAGTGAGCATTGCGAGGCTGCCAAAGGGCTGTGGCTACTGCATACCTTCTAATCTCCATACGAATGCTTTGCCTTGCACGACGCTGATGGGCACTTTGGCGGATGACTCCATTCTGACTTGGTGGCCCTCGTCCGCCAAGAAGCTCGGAATGCACCCGAGCCCTTGAGACGACCGCTCTTGGGTCTTGCTGTCGCAGCCCAGTGCTCAACAGCGTCCATCAAGCTCTTCGATAGAGTCACCAAGCGCAACCACTGTTTACTGAGCGACAGACGAGCACTTGTTGTTTGTTGTTCCTGGGCTTGAGCTTGCCTATTCTGGACAGCATCGGCGACCCTCGCTCCCAATGGACGCCCTCCAGCTGGCCTCCAACCGGCCAGAGCTGTCCCGCAAGCCGTGGGGGGTCAGGCTGATCCCTGGCAGTTGGGCGGCCCTCAAGCAGCTGCCGTTTGCATCATCGGCTGGCAGCAGCAAGCCCCAGCCGCTCAAGAGCGAGCGGGCCTTCCTCCAGTCGCTCGAGCCGGAGCTGGCCCAGCCTAGGAAGCGGCGGCGGCTGAGCAGCAAGCCGTGCGGGTGGGAGTCATTGCCACTGGAGCTGCTGGACGACATCCTGGGGAGACTGGATTGGGCGGATGTTTATGCGCTGCGCTCGGTCAACAAGGCGGTTCGTCCCTGTCCCATCTTTGGTTTGCTGCTCGATGGCAGTGCTGAGCGCCGCCGCAGATGTATTCCGTCTGCCTGCACCATCCGACCGCCTACCTCAGGCTGGACCTCTCCCTCCACCTGACCCGCTCGGTCCTCTCGGTCTACGACTGCCTGCCTCGACTTCCCACCCCGTTCAAGGGCTATGTCCTCGCTGCAGCGGAGCACCTCTCCATCGCTCGCATCCACCTCAACCCAGCCCACGTCTCGGCCCTGCTGGCGAACGTCCCCTTCAAGCGGCTTACGTCCCTCGACCTCAGCTTCAACCCGGCCGTCACAGAGATGACGCTGTTCGCCTTGCTCTCCAACGACGTCCACCTCAAGCGGCTGAACCTCAAGGGTTGCCAAGGCATTCGGTCCGGCGAGAAGCTGGCCCAGGCAACGCCCTCGCTTGAGGTCCTGGACGTCAGCTGGTCTCGCCTGCAGACTCTACCGACCTCGCAGCAGCAGCTGGACCTGTCGCCAATTATGCACGGACTACCGCTGCAGCCTTCGTTGGCCTTCTCAGACGACGAGGACTGGTCGGATGACACGCTGGTGGCGGGCGACGAAGCCGACTCGCCCGCCTTCTGGCCGCACCTGCAATCCTTGTCGCTGTCCAGCTGCATGTCGCTCTCGGCCGACACGCTCGCCAACTTTCTCGTTCGCGATTTGCCACCCTCCCTCATCTCGCTCGACCTCTCCTACCTCTCGCCTTACCAAACCCCTTTGCACGTCCTCGGCGCTCTTTCCGTCACACAGCCAGATCCAAATCATCTGCTCAAGACCATCCCCAACTCGCTGCAGGTCCTCAACCTCAAAGGGCTCGACTACCTCACGCGCCAAGAAGTCGCCGCCCTTTCGGAAACCTACCTCGCCCAGCGCGCCTGCTCTTCAGAAAAAGAGGCAGAAACGAAAGGGCTGCGCATCATCTCCAACGAGCTCATGCTCGAAGAGAACTCGGAGGCGGCCTACCTCCACTTCCTCCGCATCCTCACCACCAGCTACACCGCCTCACCTTAGACCCTCTGGCCTCGCTTCACGCACTCTTCGCATGCCTGTGTTATTATATAATTTTGAGTGTAATACTTCCCACCCTTCCCTAGAGCTCGCGTTCGATTGTATGAAATACTTGTCAACTTTCCCCGGTCGTACCTCAATGTAATCCTTTCTTGCCATTGCCGCTCGGTAATAGTTCATAACGCATCCTCAACGAGGGCGTGCACATTGGAGATCGTAAGAGGGCATTAGCTCGTATGGGTTTCCCTGCTCAACCCGCCGTAAAACGTCCGTTCAGAAGGGCAAATGAGAGTGTGGGTTTAGTGCGTATGTATGCTAAAGAAAACGACTTTGGAGGATGGTGGTGGTGACATGCTTTTGATGCGTAAAACGAGAGGACGGGGGTATCGCCGTGTGTTGGGTAGCAGATGAGGTGATGAACAGAAACAGGGACGCTGAAAGGGGACGAAAAGGTCGGACAAAAGCAACGTATAGAAGGGGGCGAAAGGTGCTGGGTGGGGTTCAGGTGGCCGGCAGGTCGGGGACGCCGCTTCCGGCCGCGATGAGTTTCAACCGGCTCTCCAAGTCCACCCCTTCGCCGCCGCTGGTCGTGTTCCGCCTCTTGCTCGCTCTGTTGCGACTTGAAGAGCGGCTGGAGGAGGTACTCGACGGCGGGTTCTCGAAGAAGCCCTGGGCGCAGTAGACGTCGGGCCCAGGCGCGAACGCGAGGCCGGCGCAAGCCGAAGCTGAGCGAGAGAGCTTGGGAAGAGCGTGCGGTTGGGTGTAGTAGGAGAAGGAGGCCGCCGGCACCAGGGGCCCGAACAGCTCCAGTATAGGGTCCGCACCGGCTTTCAAATTGGACGACGAGCGGTTGGGGTTTTTGAGGGAGGCGAGGTTGGAGGACGAATGTGTCCTGGACGGTGGGAGGGGCTGTGTCGCACTGTGCCGAGAAGGCCTCGGGCCGGGCGAGAGGGCGCGGCGAGGGACTGAGCGCGGCGGGCTGGGCAGCTCAGACTGAGTGCGGCCCAGGCGAGGAGGCGTGAGCGGTTGTTGAGAGTAGGGGTTGAAAGCCTCCTTGTCGGAGGCCGAGTCGGAGGACAGCGTCGGTGACAGGTCGCTGTCCGGCTGGGGAGACATCACGGGGGAGGATGGCCTGGAGGTCGATGCGGCCGTTGATGATGGCTCGTGAAGCCACTCCATCAGTCGCGAATTGCTGCCCCGACGCCTCTTCGCCACTGAGGACCCGGAAAGGATGCGAGCCAGAAGAGGTTTGTCAGAGAGCTGCCACGATCGGGCTTTATTCAGTCCTTGTTGACTTGAAGACGTCAATTTGGGGCACTGCTCACCGTTGGCAATGGGGTCTCGTCCTCCAAATCGTCGTCGCTGATCAAGTCCGTGAAACTGACGTAGGAAGAGGTGTAGGACGCCATGGTGGTCGCCTAGGGAAGAGAGGTGTGTCGTATGGGTTGGAGTGGAGCTTTGGCGAAGGTGAGAGAAATCGTTGGCCGTTTGGCTTGCTGTCGTCGGTCAGGAATCGGAACCCGTCGTACTCAACATGCCGGCTCTTGAAACGTCAGCAAGGCTGCCCAATTTGAGCACCTTGGGGTTGGAGTCGCTCGCAGGAGAGAGAGCTCAGAGCTCTGCCCGGAGCTTTCTGTTCCGCGTCGACTTTCCACACTCGTGGTGGTCTGCGCAAGCACCTCGTTTCGAGTAGCAGCTTGAACCGAACCGTCCACTTGTGAAAGCCCCACAAACGCCGACTGCAGACTGTGCTCGCTTCTCGGACTGCCCTCCTTTTCCCGTTTTTGCCACCTGGCCAGCTCAAAATCTGCTCGCTTTGCCGTTGGGCCCCTGCACCGCACGGGCTTTCGTTGGGCTTCAAACCTGGGCGCTTTCTGGATGCCCCTAAATGTACTACTGTGGCCCAAAATCTGTCGGCTGCAAGCATGGATTTGGCCAGATTTGGCGGTCTTTCTCGGTTTTCTGTTCTGCCGCATGCGTCAAAGCACAGACGGCGCGTTGCCTTGGCTTGAAGCAAGCTGGGACAGCTGTTCTCGTGGTTCATGACGAGGGGGACGAAAACGACTCTGCACAGGGCACTGGACCGATTTTGCCACCAAAGCTTCACCTCCATGTCTGCATCACAGACAGGCCACCATCCGTTCTCGCCACCCCTCGCTACGCTGCCAATCAATGTCCTTTTCGATCACAGATCTTGACCTGCTCTTGCGTTCTTTGCGTTCTTTGATGCCCACGTCAAGTCCTACGGCGGGGCAGCGTGCCGCTTCAACTGTTGTTGCTCTCCGCGAGTACTTCGCATTCTAAATTATCAGCTATGAGTACGCGTCACTCTGGAGTCCACCTCGCCTCTAGAAACGCTAAAAAGGCCAGGGTGCAGGGAAAGCGAGGGCCGGGATTTCGGAACCGGTCAATGATCGCCGCGTGCCCATCATCGTCTCGAAAGAGGTGGCGGAGGATAGCACAGAAGAGAGAAAGGCTTGCATAGGAAGTGCTTCAGGTTCCAGAGACGTGCATACAAGCGTGAAATAGGAAATGGACAAAGACCAAACCTACGTAACCCAGATTTGTGGACGGACCGTGGAGGGTGGTGGATCAAACTTGTGCTCCGCTGCGACGGCGCATGAACGACTTGACCGCCGTCGACACCGCCGTCGACCACCAAAAATGACACAACTTTAGGCTCCTGCTATGCAAGGCCAAAGCGACTACTCAGTCCTGACGCCCTTCGCTAGCTATGTGAGCGGCGGCTTCGACGACTATCAGCTCTCCTTCCCTTCTTTTCAAGCGCCCCCGTTCGCTCGGCAAACCCAGCTGCCCAGTCAGTATTTGCCTTTGGAGACATCGTAAGTCGCCCGTGCGAATCTGGCTCCTGCCGCGAGGTGTTTCAGAGCTTGACGGCTTTGTGTCTGCCCTGGTTTTGCAGGACTCGGTTCGAGGAAATTGAGGACCTGTCGCCCCGGCAGCCTCAGGCGTCCACCTCCAAGCCCTCTGCGCCTCCTCCTTTGCTCAGGCGGCCAACCGGCAACTACCAACCCGACCCGGCCAACCCAATCTATTCCAGCTATGGCTCGTCAGTCGTCGACCTTAACCCCGACCTGACGCCGTTTGCGCACGCCGCCGCCCAGTTCCACAGGCTACGCACCCTGCAAGCCAACCTGCACAGGGCAGAGCAGGAGCAAAAGCAGAAGGGCAAGGGGACGGCGTCGGATGCTTCGTCCGCCGAATTTGATCCGTATGCACCTCACCTGCCCAGGTTCGTCGGCGGCAACTTCCCAGGTGCGCCGTTCTTGTTCTTTTGAGCGAATGCAGGAGGTGCTCAAAGCGCAACGCGCTACCGGCCAGGCCTTTACTCAGCATCCGGGTTCGACATCATTGGCATCCTCGCCCGGATGGCGACCCGGGCCCATCCCCAAATCGACGTTGGGCCAATCGACTTGTCGGCCAGTTTTGTCGTGGTGCGTCCCGCCGCCGTGTGGCCGTGTTGGAATTGCCAGTCGCAAAGGCTAACGAGGGAGGGCTCGTCTGGCACAGGTCGACGCTCGCAAATACGACCTGCCCATCGTATATGCTTCAGACTCGTTTTCACTGTTGACCGGCTATTCGAACTTGGAGATTGTGGGCAAGAACTGCCGGTTTCTGCAATCTCCGACCGGCGTAGTCGAAGCAGGCTCGAAACGCACGCACACTGACGGCGACGGCGTCTATCACCTCAAGTCACACATCAACTGTGGCAAAGAGACGCAGGTGAGCCCCGTTTCTTCTTGGAGTGGCAACGGAAGGAGCGGTTGTGAAGCCAGCTTGGGGCGCAGACTGCTCTGGTCAACTACAAGAAAGACCATACGCCGTTCATCAACCTCATGACCATCATCCCTATCTCTTGGGAAGGTGCCTCGATCGCGTACCTTGTGGGCCTCCAGGTTGACCTGGTCAACCAACCAAACGCTATTTTGAACCGGGTAGGCTTGCTCCCTCGCCTGGCCTCTTTACTCCCTTAATGAATGGCATGAGCAGATGAAAAATGGCTACTACACCGTCAACTACAACGTGTTGCCCAAGGCCAGCCCATCTAGAGTCACCCCTCCCGCCCCTGTGCCGCCCTCCTCCACAGAAACTCCTCCAATCATTCCACCGCAACTCCCACCACCGCCTCCTGCGGCCCCTTCTTCCAAACCCGCTCCTGCACCCCTTCCTGCCCCTCATCAAATTCGCATTCCAGCCCCGGGCGGTGCCTCCCAAAAGAGCCCAATGTCGGCGGACGCCGCAGAGCCGCGCGTCTCACCGTGGGACGAGATTCTTCTCAACAACGTGGGTGCACTGCTTTGACTTCGCCTGTGAAAGCTCAAGCCATCCCTTTGTCTTTCGCAGAGCGGCGACATGATCTTCACATTGACGTTGAAGGGCGTCTTCATCTACATGTCGCCCGCCGTCGAACGGCAGCTCGAGTACGGCCCGTCAGAGCTCTTGGAGCAGACCATTGCCCAAATTTGCCACCCGGCCGACCTGACGCCAGTCATGCGCGAGCTGAAGGATTCGGGTCTCTACACAAACGCTTCGCTCGAAGATCCCATGGTCCATCTCCTCTTCCGGGTCAAGAGGAAGAGGTCGGGCTACACCTGGATGGAGGCTAACGGCAAAGTGCACACCGAGCCAGGCAAAACTCGAAAGGTGCGCAGGCCTTCTGAGTAGGTTCAGCAGGTACATTGACTTAAGTCCCCTGCTCTGCAGACTGTCGTTTTTGTTGGACGCCTCCGCCACGCCTACAGCTTGCCGTTGTCATCCATGAACTCTCCCTCCGGCCAGTTTGGCAAACTTGAGTTCTGGACCAAGCTCTCCCCGCAAGGTCTGATTCTCTACGCGACGCCGACCGTCGAGGACGTGCTGGAGTTCTCGTCCGACGACCTCATGGGCACGTCCATGCTGGGCCTTATCGGTCCCTCCGTTGTGTCGCCGCCCCTGCAGCAAATACCAGCAGGACAAGATTTTGCCAGCTGCCTCCGCTCTGCCGCTGGTGGCTCAAGCGTCGAGCTGCGACACACGATGCGCAACCGCCACGGCCAGGTCGTCGACTGCTACTCGCACTTCTATCCACCGGTCCAACCGAGCGTCCCCTTCCTCCTTTGCCGCACCAACGAGTACGCTTCTGAGGTCGCGCGGCGCCATCAGTCCCAAAACTCTTCGGCCTCTACGCCGTCGTCTGCGGGTGCTAGCACTCTTTCAAACCCGCCCAATCTTTTTTCGGAGTTGGACCCAACCCAGAACACGTCTTGGCAGTAAGCGCTTCCTGCCTTGCAAAGAGTGTCGAAACTGACCGGTCTACCAGGTTTGAGTTACACCAGCTCAAGCTCAACAATAAGCGTTTGAGGGAAGAAATCGATCGCCTGGAATCCATGAAACGAAGCAAGAGGGCCGCTGTTGCAGCAGCGGCAGTGACCTCGACCGTTCAATCGACGAGCATGGCCGACAGTGGCATGATGTCTGACAGCCCCGTTTCTCCTCGGCCGTCGTCTTCCCGAACCAACTCGGATGCCAAATGCCGCAGCTGCGGCATCAACGATGCTCAACATTCAGTGTAAGCGATTCTTCCCCTGACCCATTTTCTAGTCAATCTCACGTGTCGTGTACCAGCATCGGTCCTGGCGGTCACGCCAACCTCTGCCTCTCTTGCGATTCGTCGTGGCAAAAATCGCTGGCCATGTCCTCCGCCCAATTCTACGACCATGGCTCGGTGTCAGGCAGCGAATTCGACTTGACCTGAACATCGGCCTTGCCTTCTCCGATTCGTCAACTTTTTGTTTGCATAGCTTCCTCGTCGTCCTTCTGGCTTCTGTCTCTCTAGCATAAATGGGTTGCGGTGTCCCTCTTCGGGAGGAAATGGGAAATGGGTGGGCCACCAGAGTCGATTTGTTTGCCTCCTGGTGCCCTTCGAAGCTGCCGCATTGTATTCATTCTTGGCCTCATCTGAATAGCATCTTGATCTCTTCGTTCAAGCCAAACCTTTGGAACAACCATCATCCGGTCTACCCCGCTGCCGCCTTGAACTTTCCCCAGAGTTTTGGCGCTTGTCCTCGCCCGACACCGCTTCAGTCCCATCGTCGACTTTTGCATCAATTTTCAGCACTCCACCTTCTGGATCTGTATCCAGAAGCTCCCGCCCTCAAAATTTGGTCGGCTGGGTTGTCCAAAGCCTTTGGCCTGTTTGACTCGCCGTCCGCGATGAGTCGGTACACCATTTCGCAGGAGCTGTGGAAATCGATCAACCACTATGCGTCGTTCAACCAGACCGGCGTCTCCCTGCGGCAGATGGTCATGTTTGGTGAGTGGGCCAGCTAGCGCGGGTCGACACAAAGTGGGCCTGAACGAAGATGGCGCAGGCCAAAACCCGTCGCAAGGGACGCTCTTCCGAGCCAGCCAGTTCTTAGCCGGTGAGATTCTAAGCTTGCTATGACGCTGCCAGACGGGCACTGACGCGGCCGGGGCAGATGAACTGCCAATACGGCTAGCGCATCGAGTGCGGGAGCTAGACGAGCTGCCAAACGAGCTCAACGAAATGCCGAGCATCATCAAGGTCAAGAACTGGTATGCCCAGTCCTTTGAGGTCAGCCCGTTTCTCGCGTTCTCGCGGCGAGCCCCAATTAACGGAGCTGCATTTGCACAGGAACTGATCACCTTTCCCAAGCCCAAGCTCTCCTCGGAGCTCCAAAAGGCGCTCATTGGCAACCCATCAGAAGCCAGGCCTCTGCCGCAAACCCGGCCCAACCCCAGCTTGCCCGCCCATCTGGATACGCACACGCGGGAACTGCAGAATGGCAAGAAGCGGAGGCAGGCGGTGGACTGGCACAGGTGCGTCCTTTGCCGCCTTGCTTCTAGATCTGAAGAGTAGTCTGAGCTTTGTTGTCGGGCACAGATACTATGCTAGCCCGCCGAAGGACATCACTTGGCCACCAGAGGTGCTAGACTACAACGAGCGGTTTACGGAGTGCCTTTCCAACGTCAAGAAGCGGCACGACCCGGTGGTGACGTCTGTGGCCCAAGGCATTCTGGAGTACAAGCGGAAGAAGGGGATCACAGACCAGATTGACACCCAGATCAAGCTGTTCCTCGACCGGTTCTACATGTCGCGCATTGGTATCCGTGTGCTCATCGGCCAGCACATTGCGCTCAACAAGATGGGCCCGGACCCCAATTACGTCGGCATCATCTGCACGAAAACCAACATCCACGATATTGCGCAGGAGGCCATCGACAACGCCCTCTTTGTTTGCGAAGACTACTACAGCCTGTTCAAGGGGCCAAAGGTTGAGCTCATCTGCCCGGACGACCTCGAGTTCATGTACATTCCCAGCCATCTTGTTCGTGTTCCCTCTGCTAGGCTGGTCATCGCGAAGCGCTCGACTGACCTAGTGCTCCAGAATCACATGCTCTTCGAGATCCTCAAGAACTCGCTTCGAGCGACAGTCGAGCGGTACGGAGTGGATTGCGAAGACTTCCCTCCCGTCAAGGTCATTGTTGCCCACGGGAAAGAGGACATCACCATCAAGATTTCGGACGAGGGCGGAGGAATTCCGCGCAGCGCCATCCCTTTGATTTGGACCTACATGTGCGTTCTTCTGGTTTAATGCGCTTTTCCGTACTTGACAGAAGTCACAGGTACACCACTGCCGCGCCTGAGTCAGTAGACCAAAATTTTGAAGGCTCCGATTTCAAGGCGCCACTCGCCGGCTTTGGCTATGGCTTGCCCATTGCCCGTTTATACGCCCAGGTCAGTGGCCATGATTACTTTGCCGGAATAGGGATCCTTACCTCTTCTATATCGGCGCCGGCAGTATTTGGGCGGAGGGTGAGTGCAGCCTAAGAGGGAAGGCGAGAGAAACAAGCTGAACCTGGATTGGCTGCAGACTCAAACTCATGTCGATGGAAGGCTACGGGTGTGACGTCTATATCCGTACGTCGCTGTTTGCTTTGTCTTAGTCTGTCAGCTGCTTATCGTGGCCACAGACTTGTCGAGGTTATCGGAGAACAGCGAGCCCCTCCAATGAAGCGCCGTTTGCTTGTCTCTATATCTGTCTAGGCATTCTCCCTACTGTTATTCGCTGTACTTCATCTCCTCACGGGCGTGATATGGGACGGGAAGGGTGCTCTCTTGGCGCCGCAATGTGGGTATGCTCTCTAAATGTAAATTCGCTCGGTATGAAAAGAGAAAACCCGCAACTACTCCCCATTCTCTTGGTCTTGACGTGTTCGCCAATACCAACAGCATGCCAAGAGTGGAGTTGCGTGGCCCGGCTTCGGGTCGTGTAGTGTACAAGGACAGACTGAGAGAAAGGACGAAAAGGACTGGCGTAAAAGATGCAACAGGGCAAGAAAGAACTGAAGTCGTGGTGTTGTAGAAAGAACTGGAATCGTGGTGTTGTACAATGGTCTAGTTGGCAGCGGGCGGCAAGGTGATGCGGAATCTGCGAAGTGGACCACCGGCCTTGAGCTCGCCGCACCTTTGACGAAGCGACCAGAACTTACCTGAGAGGCGCTTGCCTGCTGTCGATGTACGCTTGTCGTTCTACCCGGTACGCTTCGTCTAGCTCTGAGAGCTGTTTTGTGGCGGATCCGTCGCCGACCAGCACATCCGGGTCCAGGGTTCGCACCTTGAATTTCCTCTCCACCACTTCGCCGCCGGCCTGCTCTAGGACACCTCCCAGAGGCGTCGAAGCAGGCACCTCCTCCACGATCAAGTCCGCTCGCACCCTTGAAGCCGCCAGCCTGATCTCCGCATCCGGCGAGTCCACAAACGCTTGCCAGAACTCGACGTCCGGGTACTTCCACAGGTCGTCCTTGACCAAGCGGCCTTTTTCCAGGGCGACCTTGATTGCTCGAGAGGTGTAGATGTAGAGCACGCCGTGGAGGGCGTTTGCCCAGGCCATTTGGTCGCAGCGCATGTACGCCATGGAGAAGACCTTGGCCCAGTGGGCTGTTTTGTGCGCGAACCGGCCGTTGAAGTTGACGAAGTCGTTGCGGATGGAGGTGACTTCGGAAGTGGTGAGCTGGCCCAGCGTGAGGGCGTCGCGCAAGCCATAATCTGCCCAGGGTCTCAATTGAGACTTCCACGAGGACGAATAAATAAGCATGCGAACCTTGGCGGTCGGCGCACAAGAAGGGTGCGTCTCGCTCCAGCAAAGGAAAGTTGACCTCTTCGAGAATGTGGTCCACTCGGTGGACGCCAAAGTGCCGTTGTAGGATGGAAGGAACGGGCGTCGTGCGCAGGTAGTAGAGCTTGTCATCCTCATGCACCACGCAGTTGAAAACGCTGTCGACGACGTGGGAGAGCGAGGTGTGGGCCACATCGTGCAAGAGGGCCGCCGCCTGGGCTTCCAGGTCGCCTCCGCCCCTTCTGACCAGGATCATGGCCCCAACGGAATGGTCGAAGCGGTTCACGGGCGGATTGCCGGCCATGCCCAGGTTGGCGCCAATGCCGGCCTGTAAATAGGCGGATCAGTGAGCTCTCGACTAAATGACGGAGGGCGCTGCATGAACGCACCTGGTAGACGCCCTTGAGCCTCTGCATGGTGCTCGACTCGATCAGCTGGATGAGAGGGAGCTCTGGGATGGTCTCGGAGCCATGGACGGGGCACTCGACATGGTAGGGCGCATGGGAAGGCTTGGACTGAGTCGGAAGAGCTGCCGCCTTTGTGCTCCGGCCGAACGAGGTGAGCGACTCTTGGATGATGGCCATTGTGCCTTGCTTTTTCGTAGAGATTAAGGAGCGTCTAGAGCTGCGGGAGCCAGGTCGGAACCTGCCGTTCGCCGTGCAGGAGGAAGAGGCAAAGTTTCGTGTTGACTTTGGACCTACACTTCCGCTCGAGTTCCGGTATGCCTCTGCCTCGCCTCAAACCCACCGGAAATTGGTCTGGATGCTCTCTCAAGTCTATGCCAGCAAGCAGGGAGCTGTTCATGCCGAATTGCACAAGTGTTAAAATGTGGCGAACCGCTCCGCTACTGAAACTGCTTCCACTTTGCACCGCACTGCCCGCTGGCAGCATCACGACAGGAGGGCTCTTAGCTTGCTGACAGCATGTAGTGCGACTCCATCGCCGTCTTGCCCTGCTTGATTGGAAAGAATCTCGATCTCGGCTTTGAAGCCGCGGTGCATCATGAGCGCGAGCTCTCTCCTGGTAGTCCAGTCGACAATCAGTACACGTTGGAGTAATGACCCATCTGGCATGAAGCTCACGTCAAGAGATCTGGGACGTCCTCTCGCTTTAGCAAGGTTTGGATCTTGCGACGATCGTTGGTGGTGAGCGGCAGCGTCGCGTCTCGAAGACTGGATGCTCGGTGTGCTCAGGTCGCTGACACTACTGCAGCTGTCATACTCACTGATCGTAGTCGCCCACACGCAGGCCAAGCCAACGAAGTCGCTCGGACACCAGATTTTCGCTGTCGAAGCGCATAGCTTTGGAGCCGAAGGCGTAGCTGTTCCGCTTGGTCAGACAGAACTAGATGTCTATTAGGGGATGCTCACGTTTGATATATGTCAATACCATGGGGCTGTCCTTGCTTGGATGAGCATTCTGCAACCAAGCCCACGCCTGACCTACGTCGCTATCTACCAAAGCCAAGACAGGCTTGTCTTCTGGAAGGAGCTGACATATCTTGGCGAGGAGACCTCTTGACGAAACGTCGGGATAGCCTTTGCCACAGATCAGCAGACCAGCAAACTCGGGCATGAGGTCGATCAAAGCCGGGCGGAGTGATTGAAACACAGCCTGTAGGACTGCAACTTCTTCACATGTTCAGTCCAATGAAGTGGAACAGGAGCCTACCTCCTTCTCTACGACGAGCACAAAGTCGACCTGGTCCAAATCGATCTGCCTGATCGTCTCGTAGGGCGGGATCAACACGGCTCCTCCTCGACCATCGATAGTGGCGCCTTCAGAAGTATGGAGGGTGATTGGTCCAGAGAAAACTCCTTTCGAGGCGGCGACAACGTTGAGGTCAAATCGACGGACGCCAAGCGTGGCTGCCAGATCGTCCACCAGTCCGTCGACGACTGGCTGCTTCTGAAACAGTTTGACATCTTTATAGAACAGATCTCGCTTGGACTGAAGGCTGCCTTGGCGGAGGCCGGTACAGATCAGCTCGACCAGACGGATCAGACACAGAAATGGGTTGGGGCTGGCGCTGTGCAGCTTCCTTGGGAAGCGGATTCTCTTGATCCCAGTCGAGCCATCTTCATCTTCAGCACCTCTTCGATCGGCAAGCTCGATGCAAACAGGAGCGAGCGAGGGTGAGGAAAGCAAGCGAAGGCCGCTTTTGGCCCGTGGGCGCGGTCGTTTGCGCCTAGGGTTGCTATCCTCCTGTGCTTGCTCTGATGCTGTAGAATTCTCATCGCTAGATTCGTTCTCTGCGCTCTCCAGAGTATCAGCGACGGTCGAGATGCGGTCGCCGAGCTGGAGCACGATGGACAAGGTGATCTTTGGTAGAGCGACCAAGACAGCTGCGGACTTTCTGTGAATCGACTGCATTATTCAATTGAAACGAATGGCGAGAAGCTTGAAGCTTACTCCTCGCCAGTCAGGTCAGCCGGGACACGAAAGCATTCAATGCTGCCGGTCCGAAGCTGCTCGTAGAGCTCGAGCTGCTCTTCTGATAGCTCCATGTCATCGATACTGTCATGATCAAAGGAATCTTCGTCCTCTGTGCTAGATGAGGGGCCGGCAACAGGAGCTGTGTCTGCACGAGGACGGTGGACTGGAACCGGTTCAATGACTACTGGCCGAGGCGGAGAGCTCGGCAGCACCGGGCTCCCCGGACGAGGAAGGAGATTGGGCGGACTAGGAGGCTGCGGCATAGGCAAAGGTAGAATGCGGCCATATCGCCGCAGAGGACTGCCTAGTGGTGAAGGTGGCTGGGAAGCGTAGGCTGCTCGCCTTTCGGGCGAGAAGAGGTCATCTTCGACAAGGTAGCTATCATCTTGATCCGAGAATGAGAGGTCTTCGTCGTAGGTTCGGCCCCGGGTGTCGACCAACTCCTCGTCGTCTTCCGACTCGCTGCCTTCCGCCGCAGTCTCGCGGTAGTGTTTAAACGGTTGGGTGATATCAGGCGAGTCATTGAGATGTGCATGTAAGCCTCGGCCAGTCGGTGCGACCAGTTCGTCCTCCTCGTCTTCAAAAAGGTCGTTGACAGCTTCATCGGCTCGAGGATGCATTGGGGTCTCGGTGGATTCGGCCACAAGCTCGATGTCAGAGCTTGGCAGCGGAGTTTCAGCAGTGAGCTCGCGGTCTTCGTCTGACCAGTCCATTCTGATGTGGGAAGCAAGTCCAAGCAAGTGGCGGCGGCGATCAAAAAAGGCGAAACCGAGTCGACGAGCAGCGATTCAAAGATCGAGAAGCCACATGGTGGCATTCCACAGAAGAAATATGTACAATGCAAGACAGGAGACCGTCGAATGGCGCCATCAAGCTCCAGAGCGCGTCATCTCGCTCGCTCGATGTCAGCGCACGACTAGTATCAGCAGCAGAGGCACCTATAGAGCTCAAGTGAGCTACACTTTTATGTGGAAGAAGGAAGTAGTAACTCACAAGTACAGTGCAAGGGCGAAACACGTAGGGAGTTAGGACGTGAAGACCAGGGGTCACCGCGCGGTCCCTTGTAACGAGGAGGACGCCGTGCTCTTGTCCTTCAGCCCTTCCAGCACCGACGGCATGGCATTTTCAGCGCCCACTTTGAGGCCCTCCGACTCTTGCTTCTTTGCGGACCGTGATGACCCCTTGAAGCCGAGGTAGAAGAGGCGAAGGTGCTCGCGAACGGGTCGAAGTGGGAGGTAGATGGTGACGCTCGATACACTGGCGAACCTGTTGACTTTGAGAGGGTACTCGATTGCTCCAGACTCTTCGAGCAGTTGAAAGTCCTGGTCGGGCTCCGTCGCTTGAGCATCGTCAAACCCAAACCCGATCCTGTTGGCCCAAATGCGACATGAGCTGGCCATCTCGTCTCCGTTTGCTGGCGCAGAAAGCAGGATCTGCTTGATTCGGACTGGTGGCGACACGCTTCGTCAGCGTCAGCGTCTTCGAAGGAAGTCGCCGAACCCACCTAGCTCGCTGAAGCGCACTTCTATTAACATCCCGTCGTCCTCGTCCAAATTGGTGATGCTTTGTTCGATGTCGATGATGTGGCGAGAGTCATTGGGTCGCAGAACAGAGCGGAGCGACTCTGGGTTTTGAAGGTTGAGGCCGTGGGAAGCTCTTGTGTCTATGAAAGCGTAGAGATCTGCGACTCGTTTGAGTTAATCCTGCAACTTTCGAGTCGCTCAGCTCACTATAGCAGTCCGCAGTGCCCCCAGAGTTCCGTTCGAGCACATGAGCGCTGGTCGAAGCCGCCTGTAAATCTTCGGCAAGCAGGTCACTCTCCTGGATTCGGCGACGTCAGGGTATCATCATGAGCTTCTCATATTGCTGTGAACGCACGCAGTTGGCCATTTGACGATCACGGCTTGGCGAACCGAGAGCAAAAGGGCCAAAACGCGAAACACCGCCTCTTGCTCTCGGACGTCCACCTTTGGTGCTTTTTGTAGGACTTCACGACCTGATTGATGCATGAACGACATTCCTGACGATACCCGACGACCACCGACCGCAGAGCATCCATCTTGGAAGACCCAACTCGCTCTCCCTCTGCTCTTTCTCCTGCTGGTGATCTTCCTCCTGACCGACGCCTCGACAAGCACAATGGGCCTTTCCGAAAAGCTGTCTGCTCTTGGTCTGAAATCCGGCAGCAAGCCTTCCGAGGCTGGGGCGGACAGAGGCTCCCAGCAGCCAAAGCGACGTGGGTGGCGCTCGCCCTTGCCAGTTCTTTGGCAGGGGTGTCCGACATGTTCTGCGCTGACTGAAGTTTGTCGCGATGTTAGACGTGGCGTATTACACCAACTGGAGCATTTACGGGCGAAAATTCAATCCCCAAGCGCTTCCACATCAGCATCTCACCCACATTCTCTATGCGTTCGCCAATATCAAGGACGATGGCGAAGTGCACTTGACTGATGCTTGGTCGGACTCCGACATCCACTTCGATGGCGATTCGTGGAACGACGTCGGCACCAACCTGTACGGCTGCCTCAAGCAACTCTACCTCCTCAAGAAGAAGAACCCGCACCTCAAAGTCCTTCTAAGCATTGGCGGATGGACCTACAGCCCTCGATTTGTCCAGCCTTGCTCCACGCCTACCGGTCGCGCCATCTTTGCCAAGAGCGCCACCAAGCTCGTGGAGGACTACGGTTTCGACGGCCTCGACATCGACTGGGAATGTAAGCGTGCTTTCACTGCTCGTTTGGCGTCAATCAGACTAAGCAAGACTCAGACCCCAAGACTAGCGAACAAGCTCAGCATTACGTGCTATTGCTGAAAGCCTGTCGGGAAGCGTTGGACGAGCTGCAGCGGTCCAAGCAAGAATCGGAGCCGTATGAGCTCACGATCGCCGCATCTTGTGGCTCCGATTACGAGGTCATGGACATCAAGGGCATGGACAAGTACTTGTCGTTTTGGAACTTGATGGCTTACGATTACGCCGGATCATGGGATTCAAAGGCTGGCCATCAAGCGAACGTCTTCGCCAAAGATGACGGGACCTTCTCCACCTCCAAGGCTGTCTCCTTTTACCTCAAATCTGGCGTCAGGCCCGACAAATTGGTGATTGGTCTTCCTTTGTACGGGCGCAGCTTCGCCAACACCGACGGCATTGGAGAACCGTTCTCTGGTGTCGGCCAAGGTTCATGGGAGCAGGGCGTGGTACGTTCTGTCCTCCTCTACTCGCTATCAGCTATAACAGTGGCAACCCTCCACACAGTATGACTACAAGGCGTTGCCTCTGCCAGGCTCGAAGGAAGAGAGCAGTGACAAGCTACTGGCTTCGTGGTGCTACAACCCTGGCAGCCGCGAGTTGGTTTCCTACGACACGGTGGATATGGCGGCCAAGAAGGCGGAGTGGATTTGCTCGTCCAAGGTGAGTCTTTTGAGTCCTCTAGCACCATCAGTGTTTTGTGAATGTGCGGCCAGCTCGGAGGTTCCATGTACTGGGAGGCGAGCGGTACGTGATATCCGACTGCTGGTGGCCAGCGTTCTCATCACAAGGTTGAGCAGGCGACCACCCTGCCGACTCGCCCAAGTCCATCCTTGCTCGTGTCTCGTCGGTTTTGGCGGCTCACGGTGGCCTGGAGCACAGTAAAAACCACCTCAACTACCCCAACTCCAAATACGACAACCTCCGCAACCGCATGGAATAGTCGACCTCGAGGCTACTCTACGTTTTGCCTCACGACCAAGGACATTTTTTCCCGTGTCACACGTCGCATGAAGATTCCCTTTCGAGCTGTTTTGCTATGAAGCAAGCGATACCATAGCATGCGATGGAAGATCTATCCAAAAATTGTACAATGCAAAGGGCCAGTCCCCCTTCTTACGCTTCACCAGAACCGGCTGGCGTACTCTATGAGCATGGTGTCCGAGCTGAAGTTGGAGTAGAGGAAGACGTCGCGCTTGGAGTAGAGCGTGACGTTCTGGACTCGGTTGAGAGCGTCAATGACCATGGGTGTGATGAAGTCCTGTTCGTCGTGAGCCTTACGTGAGATTAAAGGACGAAGACGTGAGGTAAGAACAAACCAGAAAGGCGACGTCCACATTGTCGGCTTCCACGTCGTACTGTGTGGCGAGGAAGACGGGCGGCTCGTAGTAGGGCAACGGCACATGTTGCGTGTCGTCGCCGAGCCCGGGACACTTGTCGATGGTGTGACTGTGAGAGAAACCTTGAGACGGAAATCCAGAAGAGGGATAGCGAGGGAACCAAACTCACTACCCATAGCTCGCCTTCCCACCGAGGACCTCCGCCTCCTCCTGGCTAGCTTCCTTCTTGAGCAAATGCATCTCCAAGGCGTGCTCTTGCTCTTCTTCAAATTGAATCAAGGCCTCTCGATCCCCGACGTGCCACTCTTGCAGCCTCGAGTGATACTCCCCATATTCGTTGAGCGAGGCTAGCAGCTTCTTGGCGGTGGCTACGGGCACGTTGGGCACGAAGACGTTGCGATTGATCTGTGTGCCAATGACCAATGGCTAGCTATCAGACTCGAAACTGACGGAAAGAAGAAGCCGGGCGCACAAAGGGGAAGACCAAAGACTGCGAGTCCCTCGTGAACGGCCCTTTGGAGATATCAAACCTCGCAGAGCCCGAATTCAGGACCATGAGCGGCATTGGGTTCTTCCTGTCTTCCCTCTTGAGCAAGCTAGGGAAGACTTGAGTGAGCAAGAGGTGGAAGACGGAGGACGGGTGGTCGATCGGATGGCGGTAGAGGTAGTAGTTCCTAGGGGAGGTGCCATAGGCAAAAGAAAGGTTCCAGCTCGAGGCGAGGTTGTTGAGCTTGAGGGAGATGGACTGCCCCCGCTTGGTGTCAAACGTGTCGTCCGTCATCCGGGTGTGATATTTGTACTGTGAGCCGTTAATTGGCTGCAAAACTCTAGCAGAATAGGGCGAACAGAGCTCACTGTCCGTCGATTGGCGTCTAGATACCGCCGTTGAAGCTTGGGATGCGCTTCAAAAGTAGTCGACAGCCAGCCGATGGTCTCGAGATCTGAACGCCTCCTTTTCAACGATAGCCAAAGCTATAGGAGGAAGGAGACCCACATCGACCACTGGCCAAAGTCATCGACTTGCCGTCCAGCTGCTCGCATGCTCTCACATGGGCGTGCCCTCCGAAGATCAATCTGTGCGGTGTGGAGAATCCTTCGATACCGGGTCCATGTATAAAAGCAAGGAGGCAACGCACATTTGAACCTCAGGCAACTCCTTCCTGATGGCTTTATGGATGACCTTCCACTCGTCCGCGCCCACGGGCAAATGGCCAACGAGAAGCACCACATCGACCTCCTCCCTCTTCAGCTCTGCCAAAAACCAGTCTTGCCTCACAAAATCAGCCATAAACTGAACGTGGATCTCCGGGGCGGAGTAGTTGAAGTTGAACAGCGTGCCGAACGCCAGCACTCGGCGTTCTTGAGCGGGAGTGACGAAGCGTTTGAAAGGGGAGCCGAAGAGGACAGCGGTGGAGTTGGGGAGAGTGATGTAGACGTTAGAGGCGAGGTATGAGTCGCCTATTAAAGGGTAGAAGCGCTGGTGGAAATCGAGCGCCACCGAATAGTCTGTGCAAAATCCCATCCCCTAATGACCGAAAGCAGACATGAGGTAGAGGGGAATACGCACTGTATAGCTCGTGGTTGCCGACAGTCATCACGTCGTAAGGCAAAGCGGCCATGATTTCAGAAGCCATTTGACCTCTGATGCCCGGGTCCGCCTGTTTTGCCCTTTCCTTTAGCTTCCACTTCTTCGCCATACAGTCCGGACTCACATCTACCAATCCATTTCCTGTTGGTTCAAACTTCTGGATCAAGTAGTTCCGAAGGACTTTGAGGGAGCCGGCACGAACCATCGTGAAGGTCCCCACTGTCGACAAGCAACAAGTCGACGTCTCTCTTGGCCGCCTCCTCTTTTAAATGGGAAGCGAAAGAGTATAAGTCGCCCCAGTCGCCTGTTCGCGATTGCAGACCGAAAATCAGCATGGTAGGACTGATTGGGCAGTGTGAAAGCAGTGCGAACCTGAGTAGTTGGGCTCCGGCTCGTTCGATCCCAAATGGCCTCTTAACCAACCTGCATGTCGTCGGCAGTCTGAGAGATCAGCTCTCTCTGAGGAGAAGGACACAACATGCCGTGGGTGTCAGTCGTAGCCAGCACATTGAGCTCTCCCCAAGGTAAAGCCCCTAATGAAGGCGAGGAGCGAGGCGAGCCTGAGCCTGGTTGTTGGAATGGCAGCTGCTTAGGGTTTGATTGAAAGCCGAGCGTGGCGGTTGGAAGCAGCAACAGCGACAGTGACAGCTTGCCCCAGGAACGGAGGCTTGCAGCGTCAAGCATGGCTGCTCGGCCCGCTGGCGAGCTGGCACCACTTCGAAGCAGTCACGAATGCACTGAGATGCGCAATGACAGAAGCAAAACGAGAGCAACCAGCAGTGACAGGCAGCCAAATGCGAGGGGATGACGGACGTCCGCCTCCAAGCTCTTGTCCTGCGAACCAAGGCCGGCCATGGAATCGCAGTTATCAGGCGCCAAGTTGACGGAGGAGACCAACTTTGTGAAGAAGTCGCTGGACACGCTGGGCAAGCTCAAGGTGAAGCACGAAGCGACGACGACGCCGGATGCGAGCACGAGAACCCGCAAGGTGCCATTAGCCCAAGTAACGAGCGCTTGTTTTACGCGTCGCAGATCAACGCTGAGAGTGTGTGCAAAGGTGCCAGTGCAAGCTCCACCGGCGATCGACGACGACGGGGACGCCGAGATGGAATCGACCATCTCACTCGAGATCAAGTGCTCTAAGCCCGCCTTGACCTACACGCTGGCCGACGCCTCGCTGACCGCGTCCGTCGCTTCGTTAAAGCAGCAAGTCGAGGACGAATGCGGCGGCCCTAAAGTGGACGACCAGCGCTGGCTCATCAAAGGCAAAGTATTGGCCGACTCCAAGCTGCTCAAAGAGTACTCGGTCGACTCGGCCACTAAGATCACTTTGATGCTCAAGCCTGGCTCTACCTTCTCCCCTTCCGCCTCCACCCCGGCGGCGGCGACAGCAACAGCGGGCGCAGGAGGCAAGAGCTTGTCCTCCAGCCACGGCCATGGCCACGTCCGAGTGCCCTCTTTGACGCTCAACACCACCGACCTGGAACCCGAAGTGACCCTGGGCCGCACACACTCGCAGCCGGCGGGGTCGAGCGCCGAGTTCAACGCCAAGATCGCCAACCCCGACTTTTGGGCCGGCATCCACACCAACCTCAAGGCCAACTTTGGCGGCTCGTCCGTCGGCGCCGGGGAGGAGGCCAAGCGCGTTTGGGAGGCCTGGTTCAATGCGTCCAAGCAGTGGTTGACGCCCGGCGAGGTGGCGAAGATCAGGGACTTTACCGGCTTGACCGGCATGGCGGGGTGCGCTGTCTCTCCCCTTGAGATCTTTGCTTGGGCTGATTTGCTGGTTTTGTCTCCTCACAGAGCCTGATTCTGTTGGTACTCTGGATTGAACGGCATGGAGGAAGGCTGAAGTGGCGAGGTGCGCTGTCGCTTTACCTTCAATCAAGCTCCCACTTGATGTTCTTCTGGTGCGGGCGTACAGATGGGCTTGATGTGGAGAAAGGAGAAGAGGTAGGCTCTCGAATTTTACCGCAAGACCTCTTGGGTCTTTTCTGAAAGGCCCACAACAGAGACGATTGCATGATCTGCCGCAACGGAGGAACAAGGCTGTTTTTCCCGTGCGTCTTGATTGCTCACCTTAGATCTCGCTGAACACCCTATTCTGACAAGACTTTCAAATGCGCACAGATCCTGAAAGCGGCTCAACCCCAGGAAAAAATGAACGATGACCTCTTGAAATGTGCACAAACGACCGTTGACGATGCTTGAAACCTTTTCGCCTTGCTTCTGTTTGTCTTTGTGTGCTTGCTTTGGCGTGGTGAGGACGTATCTCGAGCTATGATAAGGTGCGTGGCACGTCCTCTCCATCTCTAACCTCGAGATGGTGACTTGGCGTGTCTTTTCCACAGTCGAATCTGGTTTTCAGATCTGGGCCGTCGCGGAGCAGCAAAGTCAGACTACTCCTCTGACGAGTGGAATTGAACTCAGGCTTCGACCGCCCCTCACTCGCCATCTGCCAAGTGAACAGGTGCGCTCATTGGAACCCTTCTAAGACCTGTCCATGACATTGTCATGTTGATTTTAGACTTTCTTTTGCGCCCACAGAGCGAGCGGTAGATGGAGCGCTTTCGGATATCGAGTGTCTTTTGATTTCTCGTTCCAATTCTCTCGGCGTTTCAATCTACTCTCGCAGGTTTCGGGTGGACTGGCTAGAAGGACGATAAGGTGCGGCTTGCCTACCAGAATCAGCGTTGTCCGTTTGCTGATTCTTGTGTTGTGTGGTCACACAGGGAGTGGCGAAATAGGCAAGCCTCTTCTCTTCTTGCTTCTGGCCGTCTCTAGCTGACTTGCCATCACTGCAGATCGCTCCATAGCCTCGCAGCTTTGAAATCCTTCAGGCACCTACTCGGGGCCTCCTCCGACCTCCAGCTCCCATCTCTATTGCGCAAGCTCCCGTCTCGCTCCGACAACGTTTAGCGCAATCGATTGGGAACAGTGTCGAGTCAATGAGCGAATTACTACGCGCAGGCCCTAATCTGGTCAGGCTGACCTTCTGTTCTTTGAAGCCCGACGAATGACTGGCTGAGTACGTCACACTTTTTTCACCCAAGACCCGCCTCTTGCCTTCCTTTCCTGACGACCACCACAGCCTACCAACAAACAGCAGAGATTTTGCGCCATTGGGCGGCGAGCTCGCCCCAACACGTTCCGCGCCCGCCCCCCCTCGCCACCCTTGCTCCTTGGGCTCCGACTCTTCTTCCACGTCGTCCACCCTTCACTTCCTCTTCCGCCTCCGTCCCTGACCAAAGATGACGCTCATCGACTTTGACAAGGTAGAGCGCAAGCTGACTGGTACTGTAGGTGTCTCCATGCATAAGGAGACACGAATTGAGCCTTGCCGTCGTGAACCCACAGAAAGCCTGGGTGGCGCCGAGCAGGAAGTCACAGTTGCACGAGCGGGAGAAGCGCCACCGACAGATCGAGGAGTACCGAATCACGGAAGCCATGAGGCGGATGGAGCGCGAGGTGTGTTGCGGCTTGCTTCCTTTATCATGTGCAGGACAAACCTGATCAGACACAATGTTTCGTGCACACAGGCCAGGGAAGACGAGGCCTTCTCCCGCAGGCAGCACCAGCGCATCCGCCGCCTCTCCATGCCTACGATGCGGCCGCCTCCCATCATGCGCGCTCCACCACCCATGGCGATCCGACAGTCGGCCTCCGTCGCTCACCTGCCCACGTACCCTTCGTCCGTCCCTTACAACCGCCCCTCGCAAGTGCAGGTCGACCGGCTTGCTCAATCTCTCGCTTCCCTGGACCTCGCCACCCCGTCGGCCAACTCCCAGCAGCGCCGCCTGGCTTTGGAGAGGCAAAGGCAGTTGCAGGCCGCGCGGTCTGCCGAAGAGCTGCGAGGATACCAGCAGCAGCAGGCTCTGCTCCGCCGCAAGCAACAGCAGCTGCAGCAGCAACAGCAGCAGCAGATGGCGGCCGCCGCAGCCTTGGATCGACAGAGGCGAAGGTCGAGCGCTGCCAGTATGCAAGAGAGGGAAGTTTGGATGCAGCAGCAGCAGGCTTCTCGCAGGAGGGCCCAACAGCAGCAGTTGGAGCTCGAGCGCGAACGCAGGGAGCGCGAACTCCGCCGCAGGTCGTGGAACGGTCTCCCGCAGAACTTTGGCTCGGTGAGTTGGCCTACCCTTTCATCAGTTTGGCTTTCCTGGTGGTGAGCTGGCGGCTGTTCATTCACAGCCCATGTCCACCAGCCCCTACAGCTCAGAGTTCGCCTACGAGTCGGGGTATGTTCAACCTCCGTCGCCATTTGCCAGCTCTCCGTCGTCCGCCACCATGCCTTCACCCTACCAATCCCCTGCCATGTCGTTCACCAGGTCGCCCCGAGTTTCCAACGCGTCCTTCGCGTCCGCCGGCGAGGCCTTGGCCTACCAGCGCGAGAGGGAGGCCGCTCGGCAAGAGGCTATGCAAAGGCAGCAAGCGTTCTATGGTACACAGCGGGGCCCTCTCTTTGGCGGATTGGGAGGCCGGCCAGGCGTGGAAAGGAGGAGGAGCCGCAGCGACGCCGGCAGGCAGACGCCTCGCTTCATCTGATCTGGTTGTCTAGAAAGGTGCGGCAGCCCACTTGCCTCAGTCCTGATTTGGCATTTGGCTGACGCTCCTTTCGGCTCAATCACAGCCACTGCCAAATCTTTTCGCCCGTCATCCGCCCGCGCCAAATCTGGCCCACGAATAGAGTGAGCTGCCGCAATCTCCGTGCCCTTGCGCGCGTGCTGACCTCTTACATACAATTATAGGCCTTTCTCTCCAACAACGTGTCAAATCGACTGTCCATGCTCTCCCCTAATTCGCTTTGGCTCGCCTCTCATCATTCGCGCCACAAAGTCCATATCTGTTCTTGTCAATTCGCCCATTACCAAGACCCTTCTGCTCCATGTTGCTTTGGGATCTCGCATCAGTTCAATTTCCTTCTAATTCCTAGTCGGTAAGTCTTCACACCCAGCAACATCAAGACCATGTCTCAAATGGAAAATCATAGGCTCCATCTTGTCCACACTCTGTCCAAGGCCTTCTTATTACTCTACTTTTGTTGCGCTTTCTTAATGCCGGCAGCACGTCCTTCGTCTACATCTTGATTCGACTCGGCAGATAATTCGATGGACCATTTTTCGTCTCCTTGCCGTCCTCGTCCTTCTCCCTCCTGCAGATTTGCTTGTGCATATGCTTCCTTGATGTTCAGAAATAGAGCTTGCAACTTCGACGAGTGTCTACGCAACCATGAGCGAGCCGTCGGCTTCGCCACTCAAATCGACTTCTCCGACTTCTGACCTCGACGGTGAACCTTCGTCCGCACTTTTTGCTACTTTGGCCCTTTGCTATGAGTCTGCTGCTCAATTTGACTGGGTGGCAGCCCTGCCCTACCCTGCCCTAACTTGAGTCAAGCCGAGAAGTTCTGCTCGACCTTGCGCTCGTTCGTGGACACTTCGTGGACCTGTTGCAGTTGTTTACTGCGCGGGGATCGACGGTTTTGGGGACTTCATCAAACACAAGGGTCCAGGGTGCCGGTTCCGTTTCAATCCTGGCCAGCAAACCCGACCTGAAATGGCAAATCTGTCGGCCCGCGCTGTCTCCTCCAAGGGACCTCAAGCCGTGGACAGGGGCCCAGAGAAGGCCCGCGGGCTCGACGCGGCCCAGAGCGATCCGATTTGGCCACTCAGGCAACATCAAGCAGCGGCAACTTTTGGAGAATTAAGCTTTGGGCGCTGGCGATCTCTTAGCCCCTGCCCGATCAATAATGCAGGTCTTCCTCTTTGCCAGGCGTCGCCATCTCGCTACCTCAGCTTGCCTAGAGTGCTGTGTTGTCCTGCATGTCGCAAAGTTATGATCCGAGTACCGACACTTGGGGCCCGCTAGCCTTCCAAAGGGACGCAATCAACTTGTATGGCCCAGAAACAGTCGGTTGGGCGCTCCAGTACGTGGTCTTCTGCTGCCTGATGGCGCAAGCTCTTAAGAATCGTCTCAAAGATTTCTCTTTGTCGGCATGAGTGGCACACTCGTCGCTATTCTCGTTTCCGACGCCCAGTCTCCAATTCATCACCAGAAGTGGACACGCCTCACGTTCTGGGCGCTCAACGTGCTCAATTTGGCGGCATTTGCGCTGTCGGCAGCTGGTCAGTGCTTGTCGCAGATGTTCAGACGCATTGCTGACCAGGCGGGCCAGACTGCTTCAATCTCCAAACCTCCCAACGCCGCAGCTACGTGAATCTCAACACCTACACCACAGTCGAGTGTATCCAGCCAGCATTCTCTGGCGTCATTGGGTTGATTGTTCAGACATTTTGGGCTCATCGTTGTTGGAAGGTTCGTGAACGTGCATTTTCCTCCAGGTTAAAGCTCATTCTTGGGCCTAAGCTCCTCAACAAAAACCGGGTCTTCCCCTTTATCATCGGATTCTTTATCCTCGGGACGTTCGGAACGGCTTTGGCCTGCACTGCGGAACTGTGTGAGTGGTTCTGGATGCTCTCTACTTACCCTTCATCTCACCTAAAGTGGGTTTTTTCAGTCCTTCGAGGCGAAGGCAGCAATGCACCGGGTTTCGCTAGCGTCATTCTACCGGCCATGCTGGACACCTGGCTCTGTCTTTCTGCGCTGACGGATGCGATCATCACGGCGATCCAAGTAGTGATGCTCTCCAAGATGAAGCAGGGCTTCAATAAGACGTGAGTCCTGCTTTTCGTTGTAGCTATAAGGCTCTCAACTCGTCGTTGCTATAGGACCGACGACAAATTGACGGTGATCATCCGGCTCACGCTCGAATGCGCCGCCTTGACCACGGTTTTCGCCATCATCGCAGCGGTGACCAGTGCTAGCTTGGCCAACACCCAATTCGTCTGCATCTATCTCGTCTTCATGAACCCCATGCCGGCGCTTTACTGCCTCTCATTCTTTTACTGCCTCCTCACGTCGCGGCGGGTGGCGCAAATGGGGACTGTATTCGAGCATTCAGTGCTCCCAGTCACTGTTTCTCTTACACCCTCGCTAGCAACGGACACCCCGAAGCCTCCAGAGTCGCCGCTGGCTTCGAGCCAAGCTTTCAAGAGTGAAGGCCTAAAACCTCCGTCCGCTTCGCCTAGATTTGACGTGCAGTTT
The DNA here is from genome assembly GCA_001599975.1 of Cystobasidiopsis lactophilus. Classification (NCBI taxonomy): domain Eukaryota; kingdom Fungi; phylum Basidiomycota; class Agaricostilbomycetes; order Agaricostilbales; family Chionosphaeraceae; genus Cystobasidiopsis; species Cystobasidiopsis lactophilus. The sequence continues at coordinate 2,648,634 of BCIO01000002.1, forward strand.
GTACATTCGCCGTGAAGGCAGCGCTGGTAGCTGCTGTACTTGATGATATAACGACCGACACGATTGTCCTGAACATTTGACTTGGCTGCCATGACCACTGACCGACTTTTGCTCTACAAGTTGCTTCGCGCGGCGCGTCTAGCGGCTTTGATACCACCGCTGTGTTAAAAATGCGATCACTGCAGCTGGACGTGGCACGTTGCTCACCGTTGTAGTAGCCGCCTTCATGCTGCTCGACTCCCTCAGCCCCCCGCAACCAGCTCGCCCGGTCCTTTGTGTATTGCTCAATCCGAGGTTTGATGAGAGTTTCCGCCAGGTTAAAGTCGTCAATAGTGCCAATGCGGCAGACGCTGTATCCAGGGAAGTTGGAGCCCCTTCTGTAAAGCAGTGAACCGCAATTCGAGCAGAAGAAGTTGGTCATCAGCCCTCCAGATTCGATGGTCTCGGACTGTGCAAACGTCTTGAGGATGTCTTGTCCGCGAAGATGTTTCAAGTACTTGTCGTCCACTATGAAGTTGCTTGCGAAAGTGCTCGCGGTGATCTTGCGGCTGTGGGCCCAGGGGTTTCAGCGTACCCTCCGAGGAAGGCCATTCAGCTATCCTACCAATCTGTGCAGTTGCAGATGAAAGCTTCAACAAAGCCAGGCTTTTCGGTCGGCTATGAGTCGAATCAGACTGCAGTCATCTTAGCTCGACCTCGATAGCAAAGGCTTACGAACGCTATCTGCACGGAGCCGCAGAAGCAAGTGGCTGTTGCCTCCCCGTCCCTTGAGTACCCATCTTGTGGACCGGTGCCGGCAAGTGGGATGTACGGTTTGGTTCGGTCGGCAGTGGCGGCCATTGAGAGGTTTGCAGGGTAGGGAGTTGATAGCAGCCGAGGAATTAGCGATGACTTTTTGGTTGATCCGCTCCAAAAGAGGATCTGACTGATAGCTAGCCATGCACACTAGTCGCATCGGCGATTGAAAAAGTCTCCGTCCGTGCCCGGCGAAGAGAGGGAGCTTTGTGGCTATCTACAGCCAGCATCAGAAAACTTGAAAAGAGCCAGCAGATCTACCAGAAGCCTTACCTAGCTCCAGGCCAGTCCCAGCCTGCAGCCGCTGCAGCTGAACAGCAACCACCTTAATCTTGGCAAAGGATGCTGGAACGCCCTTCGACCAAACCGCCTGACCCAGGCCTGCTTGAGAGCCTCAACAAGCAAATTTTCTCAAAAGGAGCCAAGATTGTGTTCGAGGCAGATGGAGAGAGGGCAGGAAAGCAATTGAGAGCGACCGCGGACTTGAAGCCGCACCAACTGCTCTTGAAAGAAAAGGCCGTGATGTGGGCATGGACGAGACGGTGAATAAGTACACTGTGCTCATAGATTGTTTCTCATCGCTTTGTCTGTTACCTCCAGTGACATGAGCGACGCAATCACACAGGGACAATCTTGCCACTTCTGCGGCCGGGCTCTCGACAAGCGCAAGGTTTGGCCTTGCGACAGCTGCAAAGCCAAATGCACGACCAGGTACTGCAGCCTCGATTGCCGAAAGGCGAACGCCAAAGCATATGGCATTTGTTTGGCGAGCATACCATGTAGGCTCTCTCTCCAGCTTCCGCTCAACCCGTGCTCAATGTGGGACCAGACCAGCAGCTAATTGCCGAATGCTATGCATGCGTCCGATTTCAGGCAATTGGAGCGCTTCGATTGCTTTTGCTTGCTCGCACGTTGGAAGGAAAGACAAGCGTCGAATGGTTCACGCGCGTGAACGAACGAGCTCGCTTAAAGCTGGTCTCTCCGCTCTCTGTACGTCGGACGATTCCGATCTACCAGCGCCATCACGCACTCGCCCAAGAAGCAGCCGGCATCACCATCGATTTCGAGCTGTTCCTTGAATATATGTGAGGCTTGGGAAAATTCTCCTTGTTTCGGCCGCTAACAGGTGTGCAATCAGTGGGCTCCTGCAAATCAACGCGACGGACCAGGGTGCTCTGTTCCCGGTCTACGCTTCGATGAACCACGATTGCAACGCGAATACGACCACTCGGTACCAACCCCTGGGTGTGGATCTTCACGCGGATTCAACGCCTTCAGAGTGCTTCTTCTATACAACCAAGCCAGTTGTGGCCGGGAATGAGCTATCCAACTGCTATGTCCTTCCGACGTTTCGCGTATGGAAGCGGAGGGCTTTGTTGAACCGGGCCTTCATGTTCCAGTGCGGTTGCCTGCGGTGTAGGGATGAGCTCGCAAGATCGAACAAAGCAAAACGGGTGGCGCTCAAGTTGGTGTTGTGGATCTTGGTCGCAATAGCATTGGTGAGTCCCACCAATTCACGTGGCATAAAGAGCACGTCCGAGGAGACACGCAGGCTGGAGCGGCGCGGCATACAATTTCGTTGCGAATGCAGCATTACAAGTGATATATTCAGCCCAGAGCCCAATCCACCAAAGCATACATGATCCGTTACCGTTCCTGACTTTCCCTGCATACCTGCATACCAAGCCAATGCCACTTTTCAACCAATCACCTGCACAGGTGGGCACGAGACAGTACTAATATCGGTGTGCTCTTCGAAGATGAGATCAACGACGACGCAGTTTATAGCAGCTTTTGAGCACAGTCAGCAACAGGCCGCGAAGTTTGCAAAAAGCAGCTCCCACAGCCACATCCATTCGTTGAGAACCAGGCGGTAGCTCCAGCGGCCCCGACAAGCCGCCAGCCGGTCGAACCGGGCGATTGCGACAGAATGAACTGGATGGGTCCGCCAGCGGGTCTGTCATATTGTCGAATTTGAACGGCTGGAGGACAGATTGGGAGTTAAGAGGAGCATTCGACGGCTGGATGCTCACACACCGTCACCGGTCATCCAAGTCTTCCAATCGACACTGCTGTACCAGTTCCCGCCACCAGCAGAGCGAGTAGGATCGCTGCCCTCCTCGTTCTTCTTGACGTTGGTGAAAACGCCCTAGTCGGCCGAGTTTGGTGCCAAGTTTTGGGCCGCATTCCAGAAACCCAGGGCGTTGCCTTCCGCATCAGAGTAGCCGCTCAAAGCGAAGAAGTATTGGCTGGTGGGACTTCAGCCAACGATGGGCGGTGTTTATCTGGGCGCGCTTACTTTCCAGAGGCCTGATCTTGATAATAGCGCGCACATAAGTTGGGAAGGCGAGGGTCGCCCATCACCAAGGAAGCTGAGCCGGTCTTGGTGCGGGTCAAATACCCTTTCAGCTAGCATTAGATCAGGACCCAGAGGCCAAGATTTCATGTCGTACCGTAGTTTTTGTTGTCGAGAATGCCTCGGCCGTAGATGAAGTAGGCGGGGCCCAGCCGGGGAGCAGCAGCCAAGACTTGGGCAGCAAGAGCAGCGAGCAGCAGTAAATTTGCGAGCATGGCAGCCGATGAGGTCGTAAAAGAAGAACAGAAACTTTGCCATTGAGGAGGGCGGGACGGCGCTTGACTTTGCTTTGCTTGGCGCGGAGAGCGGGCTGCACAGAACGAACGTAGCGGGCCGGGCAGTGCACTGTGGAATGATCAAAGTCGGGCGCTGGGTGTTACGGCACGCCATTGAAGCAGAGTAAGCAGGGCGCCCGTTGGCTACTCAGTTGCCCTGCTGTGGCCGGGCCAAGGTGATCAATTGCGAACAATGGCGGCAAGCCCAATTTGGCTCCACGATCTGGCGGACGGCCCGCCGTTTCTATTGGGAGTCACAAGACAAGTTTCAAGCCGTATCGCCGGAGAAGGAGCCAGAGCATGCGAGGAGAAGCCCAGGACCAAATTTCCTGTGGACCAACCGGTGCCAGGGAAGCCAGCGAGGTGGAGGCACCAGCATGTCAGCTACAAATTCCTCAGACGTGATATCGTGACGATGAGAGGCAATGCAAGATGAGTAGACCCGCGCAGAACGACGTTCGCCACCGACCCCAAACCTGGCGGTCCTGGCCATCGGTAAATCCCAAATGTGGTCGCGGCATAGGCATCCACCAAGCACGATGCCAGTCACTATGTACAAGTCTGCGTGCTCTGTTGGACCCCAAGAAACGATTTCTCAGCCACGCTTGCAACTCGCTTTCTTGTAGTGTTTCCAATCTAATTTTTGATGCGCAGCTGAGCAGTACTGCACGATTCGGCAAACTGTGCGAGAGAAGGTCACAAAGATGTTATGGAAGCAAGATCAGGCCAGACGCACCTGAACACTGCATTAGCTCTTTGTCTGTCTGGCCACAGAATGTGCACGCTGCACGGCCTCGCCGCCGTCTAATAGTCTCCTCGGTTTGGAGAATCCGCCTGAGCGTATCAGTATCAGAAGCTTTGTCCTTCAAAAATCAGCAAGCACGGCGGAACGGACACCAGCTTGGGCGAAATCCGCTTTGCCGTGTCCAGTGTCTGATCAGAGCTATCGGTCAATTTCCGCAGAGAAGGAGATAATGCTAGCGCACTGATCGGGGAGTCAATCCACCAGCGTCGGCGAGACTGCAAGCGAAAGAGTAAGCGTGAAGAGTCCGCAACAAAGGGCGCAGCCACTTACTCCACATTTCCGCCCCGAGAAAGCCACCAGCGGAAGGCTTCGTTTGTTTGCTCGATTTTCGAAAAGTCCCAAATGCACAAGACTTGATGCAAAGTCCGTTGGTACGCAACACCATTTCAAGGCCAGCCCAAAGAAAACCTACATTCGCTACAGCAGTTGCCACCATATCTGTGTAGAAAGTGTGCCGCTCAAAAGAGTTCAGCATTTTCATATGCAGCATAGTTACCGGTTACGGTAGTTGATGTCAGCCCCAGCGTCAAGCAGGACTGGAGGGTTTCAGCGTCAGGGACAGTGAACAGAGCCAAAGTTGAAGGGCTCACCTTGAGCGTACTCGAGGTCGAAAAACGGTTTCACGGAGATGGCGTGCATGAACGCGGTCGTCCCGCTCAAATCTGGCTTGTCGACCGGCACCTTTGCCTCAAAGGCCAAGAATCGCGCCTTCTCCAGGTACGACAACCGGTTTTGAGGGTGCATCATGGTGAAAGTCAGCAGAAGGTTGTAGACCGAAGTCTTGGTTTCTGCCCAGTCCATGTCGTAGATGTCAGAAGCCGCGCTTTTGGGTGGCTCTTCGTCACCTTGCTGCATCTTGAGCTGAACGCGCTTGTCAAAATCAAGTCGCACCGCATCGATTGTCCCGTGCTCCAGGAGCCGCCCATACACGCCCACGTTTGGGCCAGGCACGTAGACACTGGTGCAGAAGGTGCGCAGGGTTTGTGCCTCCTTCCCTTTCAAGAACCCTTTCGAGACCTTCAACTGCTCTAAAGTCCGTCCTTCGCCTGGATCTGAAAGGCCTGCTAGCATCTCTTCCCGAGTAGGAAATGCCATTGTTTCGCGTTAAATTGGAAGGAGGTTGGAGCAGCAGGCCAAAAGTCGTGGGTGAGAAGGAACTCGACCTGAGTAGGATAAATCAGGCTTTCGAACTCTCTGTGACGCGTCGCAAGAGCAGATATACAGATAAAAAGCGGAGCAGCAGCACTGGTGAGCAAAAAGCGATTCTGTCAGACGGCGGGCAAGAGCAAGTTGAAAGAGTCGGACCTCTCTTGCACTCGAACTTCGGCCATCGGTGGCGCTGCAAACTTGCTGATCTATCTCGCCTGCTCTCTAGTCTCAAGCTGCCCTAGGCTAAGACAATCAGTATGAGCTGGCTCCTCCTGAGAGCGAGCAGGGCCGCCACCGGCGCCGAATCGATCTCACGCCGCGCTGGATGGCCAGACAGGCTTTAATCGCTGCTTTCGCGTGGCTTTTCTGTCGTGATCCGCTCATTTCCGTTTCCAAAGCCCTTGCCCTGAACACCTCTTGCGGCGTCGTTGGGGGCGGAAGAAGTTTAAACTCTTATCTCCTGCCTCAGAGCACTCTTGAAACCGCTTCCAGCCAATGCCTTCTCTTCTCGGGAGTCACTTATCACCTCGAGTGCAGCCGGGAGCTGGGCGAGAAGGTGCTGGCCTGCCCTTCAGTGGAAATCTTGGACACTTCCAGCCTTTGTCGGTGGCGGCGCCACGATTTATCAAACCGAGGCTCTCGCAGAAGGGATGCCTCTGAGCGTGTCTATCGCTCTAATGCGTTCTCGTGTCATCTAAATCCTCGAGGAAAGTTTTGAGGCCGCCCATGCTGGCTCTTTCGACCACCAACATTACTGAATGCCGCCTCTGACCGGTGCCAAAACCTGGTGTGCACACCGCATCTGGCGGCTCGCTTAAGCTGCAATTTTGCTGATGCCAATGCGCAGGATTGCCCCGACCGCTGTGGATTGGCGTGCGAGGGAAACCTCGATGCAGCGAAGGCGGCTGAGCGATCGAGCCAGTCTGCTGGCGGAACGCATGCGAGACAAGGTGTGTTCTCATGGACCAATTCATATGCAAGACTCCTAATCCAAGGGACAGGTCTTCCACTGCTGGGCGGAAGATGAGCGGGCGCAGCGGCTTCACAGGGCCAAAGTCGAAATCGACGAGGTTTTCCACACCCTGTCGCCAGGTGAGCACAGTTTGACAGATATCTTCCAGCGTCTAATACAGCCGATACACAGAAGCACAAGCCCTGTTCGTCGAGTCACAAGGTCCTCGGCGTCAAGAGATGGCTCTTCTGGAGCAACAGATGCAATTGCTCCGAGTAAGTCTTCCTAGTCATCGCTTGCATAGAGATGCATAGAGAGCTTAAAATTACAGCAATAGTCACATGAGATCGCACACCAGCACGCCGAGGGTCAACACGCACTTCAGTTGGAACGGCAAATCCAAGAGCAAACCAGGTGGCGGGTGAGAGAGCTTCCATACCGTGCCAAGCCTTACTTAAAGAGACGCTCAGCGGATCAAACGAGCACAAAAGCTTCAGGCCGAACAAGCCTATGCTCGCGCCCAGTACTTAGTGGGTCGACACCTCTTTCGCTATGTGGATGAAAGCTAAGATAGCAAACACAGGCGGCCATGCAGCAGCTCGCGGAGCAAGCACATCACTCTCGTCAATCACACAGGAGGCACCGCCACAGCCTGTCTGACCTCCTTGGTCAGCCGCTCTTCGAGCATACTTGGGAGATGGAGGCGGACCCTTCGCCACGAGACAAACGCGCTCAGTGGCTTCAGCACCACTTTGATCTTGAGACTAACAGCCTTTAAAATTGCTGCTCGATGCCGCCCAAAATTTCAATAGACTTGTTCAGCGCATGCTATCCAGCTTGGGATTTTGTCTCTTGGACCCAGTCCACCATCTTCGCCATGTCATTTATAACTTGTAACAAGTGCCTCAGAATAGCTTCCGCCTTGAAAATCTCGATGAAGCTCAGAGGAACCGGCGGGTTGGGCGACAACTTGGTCTCCAAGCGAAATTGGATTGCAAGACGAAGTACTAGCTCCAGAGGCTCTCCCACCCAATCACATGAGCCGTCAAATAGCAAGGTGAGGTTTTCGCGGCGCAGGCAAGAATGGACAAGAGGCCTGACTGGAACAATTCGCCAGCTCCAAGCCGATGTCGCATCGTCAGAGGTCGACGTTGGCTCCCCCGAGCGATCAAAACCGGTAGCGAAGACCCAGAAGCAGAAAGACGACGAAATGATGCAGAAGATGAAAGAGCGCATGTCGAGGGAAGGAGACGATCGTGAGGCCTGGCGCAGCATGACGGATTGGACGGAGCTGATACTCCATACCAGCCTGGGAAGACGGCCAGCCACCTGAGTCTGGTCTTAGGAAAGATGTAAAGCGTAACATGTTCAGGTTGATATAGGGACGTGAAGACAAGGCGAGGCAGGCAGAGAGAGAGAGAGGTGGACGCCAAATTTCATGAAACCTTCGCGCGAGGCTTGGCGCGCTTCAGGGACTGTAAGATAGACTAAGAAATGTGCCAATGTGCAACACCAGAGGAAGCAAGGACGAAATGAGGGACCAGCCACCGATGAGCTCACTGCCACGAAAAATCAACATTTGGAGCAAACTCAGCTTGGAGAGCAGCCGCCGCGCAGGATGGTGTTGAAGCGCAAGTCCAAAGGCGGGAGCAGCAAAGCGAGCACCAAGAAGGCCCGCCTCGAGGCCAAAGGGACCGAGAAGAAGCGCAAGGGGCCGCCCGTGTCGATTCCAGCGCCTGTGCAGCACGAAGACGAGCCGAGCGAATGGGCCGGCATCAACGGGGACCTGGCTGCTGATGCTCTGGCACTGGGCTTTGCCGAGCACCTCGACCCTGCCGCCATTTCCAAGTCGAGGCGGACGGTCAAGCAGGAGTGGAAAAAATCAAAGGCAAAGGTCGAGCAAGGGCCCTCCGTCACCTCCAAGCTGCTGGCCACCATCAAACCGGCCCCGCTGGTCGCCAGCACGTCCAAGCGCAAGGTCGAGGAGGTCGACGACGGCGGGGAGGGCGAGGACATGAATGCGCTGGACGAGGACGATTTTGCGTTTGGGTCGGGCGACAGCGACGACGACCTCAGCCTCATGTCTGACATGTCCGACATGTCCTCAGATGATGCCGAGCTGGACGACGGCGACAGCGACCTGGACTCGGACCTGGATTCGGACGAGCTGGGCTCCGACTTTGACCTCACCAACTTTTACGACAAGGACGTTGCACTTTCTCAAGACGAGGACGAAGACGAAGATCAAGTGGAGCAGAACTACGAGGCCAAGAAGCAGCGCAAGCAGAAAGAGCCGGCCGCCAAAGCTCCCACCCGCCTGCCTTTGAAGCTGCCCAATGGCACCATCCAAGCCCAGGAACACCCAGAAGAAGAGGCTGTTCCTGCAAACGAGAAGCGAAAGGTCACGTTTGAGATGGAGGAGGAAGTGCCAGAGGAGGAGGCCCCGAATGTGCAGGAGCCGGTGGCGAGGTCAGATCCGCTTGGCACTCGCTTTGGAAGGCTGGGCGTCAGAGCGTTGTTGGAGTTGCCGAGCAAGTCGGAGCGTCTGGCACGGTCAAGAGCAGAGGTGGCCACGCTTTCGAACGACATCATGGCTGATCCCGAGAACAGCGTGCGTTTAATCATTCCCGTTGCTCACGAATGTCAATTCTGATCGCAATGCGATGTCTACAAAACAGCTCAACTTGATCAAGCGCCTCCTAGCTTTTTGCTACTTCACCTATTCCAGTGGCAAACACGACCCTGAGCCGGCTGTGCCCATCGACCAGCCCATCCGAGCACTGGCCATCCTTTCTCTGTTGGCTGTCTTCTTAGACATTGTGCCGTGCGTGGTGCTTGTGTTTATTCCTTGTTGGCTGCCTTTCTCACATTTCGCGCACAGCCAATATCGCATCCGAGAACTGGGTGACGCGGAGAAGGGCATCAAAGTCAGTCAGGCCGTGGCCCGGCAGCGTGACTACGAGAACGGCTTGGTCGCCAGCTACAAACGCTACCTCGAGCTGTGCGAAAAGGAAGTCAACAAGTCGTCCCCCTTGGCGCCGGTCGGCATCAAGGCCCTGTGCGAGCTGCTCAAGGCCAAGACTCAGTTCAACTTTGGAGTCAACATCATGGATATGGTCTCTAAGCATCTTAGCCGCTCCGACTGGGACGAAGTTGGTCGTCTCGTCCTGCCAGTTTGTGGCGCTCCGTGCTGACATTTCACAGTCTTCCGCTCTCTGCCTCAATACCGTCATTCACGTCTTTGAGAACGACAACAACGGCTCAGACTCACTCCATCTGGTCCGACTGCTATCAAGGACCATCAAGAGCCAGTCCTTCAAAGTCAACCCGTCCATCCTCGCTTCCTTCCTCCATCTCCGCTTGTCCAACGACCTTCGAGGCATCCGCGTCGGTGGGGACCGAGTCAGCAGAGACATTCCACTGAGTCAGATGAAGCACGTCGAGAAGAAGAAGAAGCAAGAGGAGAAGCCAATCCTCAGCAAGAAGGCCAAGAAAGCGATGAAGTCCAAGCGAGAAGTTGAAAAGGAGTTTGCAGAGGCCGAGATGACGGTCACCAACGAGGAGAAAGAGAAAGAAGTAAGTGACTTGTCACTTCGATTGAACCATGATCGAATTGCATTTGACTTCGGTTTTCACAGCGGACGGAAACCCTCAAAGTCCTCTTCGCGCTCTACTTTCGCATTCTCAAACTCGACTACAAGACCGACCTGCTTTCTCCAGCTTTAGAAGGCCTGGCAGCCTTTGCGCACCTAATCAACATCGACTTCTTCAGCGACCTGCTCGCCCATCTCAAGGTTCTCATGGGCACCACCGGGAACGCATCGATCCAGCTTGATACCAGAGAGCGGCTGTTGTGCATCGTCACTGCTTTCGAGTTGCTGACAGGCCAAGGTGAGGATTGCTCGCTCCCTTCATAAGTCTCGTCTGATTGAGGTGTGGGACAGGCGAGGCCCTCAACTTCGATCTGGCCGACTTCGTGGCTCAGCTTTACGCCATCATGACCCCTCTATCTCTCAGTGTTCGATTCGAGGACAAGGTCACGACTGAATTTGACGACGACGGCTCGCCAGCCAAAGCGTTCAAGTCCATCCGGTCGAGCGAAGCCGACCTTCTCTTCCGGGCCCTCAACGCCATCTTCATCTCGTCTCACGTCAAGCATTCTTCAAGTCGGATGCTCGCTTTTTCAAAGCGACTTTTGGCGTCCAGCTTGCAATGGCCTGGCGATGCCGCGCTGCGGGCCCTGGAAATTGTTCGCCGGATGCTCATTAAGGAACCGGCTTTGGAGAGCATGTTGTTTGTCGACGACTCGCCACACGTGGGGGTTTTCAACGCCCAAACGGACGACCTTAACTTGGTGGAGGCCGAAGCGACGGCGTGGTGGGATTTGGCCGCGTTGGAGTCTTCGCATTATGACGGGCGCGTTCGAGAGGCAGCAGAGGCTCTCTCTACTTATGTACGCAACCGCTAATGCAAGGTTTTAATCTACACTGGTACTGCTTAGAGTCCATCAAGTCGTCCCCCATGCTAATGATTGACAAGGCGAAATATCAACAGGGGAAAAGTCTTCAATTCTTCTTTGCGGGCGAGAGGACAATCATGTCCTTCTTCGCCAGGGCGCCAGCAGTGGAAGGCGAGGACAGGAGCCAAGATGGCACCCAGCCGAGCTCGTTGGCTCGCTCTTTAATGGCAAATGACCAGTGCGAGCAGCGAGCGTAAACTCGACACTTATCGCCCTTGGAGATTGAGAGCTCGCCGTTCTGGTTGGTAGCTCGATCGCTGTGCAGCGAGAATAAGAATGTGCTCAGCTGGAATACGAAGAGAGACTTACATCAGGGCATAGGCGGACACGTAAGGGCAAGAAACCATGTTGGGATCCAAGATTCTTTGGCCATTTGGACGAGTAGGTGGGAGAGTGTAGGTGTCCAGGACGACTGAGGCTGGAATGCGAGTTTGGTTCTGCCGGTTGATAGAATCCTCGACCGTCCTCTGCACCTCGTAATAGCCCTCCCGCCTTTCCAAGATGAGAAAGCATTCAGCAAACTCCGAGTCCAACTCAAGGTCGGTCTCAGCTGCGTAAGGAAAGATGCAGAAAGCGAAGCGAGCAGCTGGGCCTTCTGTCAGCTGAGTTGTATCCAGTTGGGGCAGCAGGACATACTGGGCGGAAGGCGAGCTCGGATATCCTCAGGAAGAGAGCGTCCTTCAGTGACAATGTTGGGCAAGACTTGCTTCGGGATGGACGTTGTGTCAATCTTGGGCGAGCCTTCGCTGTCCACGTAGCGGCGAAAAAGCTTGGCTTTCCTACTAGCTGCCAGGCTCAGAGGACTTGTTGAACTCGTCAGTATGTGCTGCCCAAAGACAAGCGGGATATTCACCTCTTTAGCTCGCTCTGGTGCTGGACCAAGCAAGAAACAGATTCGCCCTTCTCGCGCAGCTCGTGAACCACAGTCCGTGGGCGCTCATCATAGCTTAGAGCTCTCTCTAGAGGGAGCTTCAGACCCGATTGTGCTGAGCAAGGAGATGACCAACTTTGACCTGCCCACGCCACGATCATCGCGTATTCGGACCACGGATGTTTGAGCGAGTACTTCTTGACAGCAGCGGCTGGTGGGCAGACTTTGAGTTGCTTTGATAGTCATAAGAAGAGCGCGGGACTCACGAAGGACTTGCAAGCAAGTGTCGTGGCCTGATTTGGTGGAGGCAGTACGCGGGTTGGGCGGCCTTTTCGTTTTGATTGGTGAGTCGTCGGAAATGGGGATAGCCGCTGACCGAGGAGTTGGCGGCGGAAGACGATGGGCTTGCTGCGAGCTCGTACTTCCAGTCTTTGGGGTCGGGCTCTCGTACGGAGACATGGGTGGGCTTTCGGTCGGTGGATCAAAGTAGCCTTGCCGCTTGTCGCTCATGGCTGGCACAGATGAGGGATAAGACGATTTGGGGACAACGAGACCGGTGGGCATCGAGGCGGTCGGGGTGAGCGACTCGCGGCGAGAAGCGATGTCCGTCCGGCTCGTGTCGACGGAGAGTGCCGGCTTGCCAAATGGCCGGCCCTGCGTCTTCATAGATTGCAGCATGAGCTGTAAATGCCCCTGTCAGAAAAATCAATAGGCCAAAGGAGCCCAAGGACGCACCTTGGTTTCGAGGGATGAACTCGCGATGCTGCTAACAAGCAGATGGAGGCTCTCCAACTCTTGCTTGGTGCTCATCAACTCTTGCTCCAGCGCAGAGACTGACATGGAGCTGCTTGAGCTGCTATTGCTTAATGACGTGCTTCTCCTGCGGCCGCCCGAGTCATGGCTGCCCCCTGGTGGCGCGCCTAAGCGTCAGATCGTTGAGCCCGAAGCCGGTGCATAAACATACCGCTATTGGATGGAGGACACCACGAGCTCTCGTCCAAGTCCAGTCCGTCCCTTCGCTTGATGTCATAGATGGCGCGGAGGATACGAAGCCTCTGACCGACAGAAGTCAACCCGAGGTCGCGCAGAGATTCATGGTCTAAGTAGACTAGCGTCTGGCCGTCAATGCCTGCTTGCTGAACTGAGACGCAACTCCCTAGTGTCAGCCGCGTGGGCAGTCTGTCAAAGTATGAGAGCTTACTTAGGTCCGCGTAGGCTTCAAGGCCCAAAAAAACGAAGAAGTCCACCACCTCCTCCACTTGCCAATCCTTCAAGCCGCAGTTCACTGAGCTAAGAGAATCCCTCCGGGCATCAGAGGCGACCTACTTCGACAAATCGGCGAGAGACATAGCCTCCCGCTGAATAAACTGGCGAAGGGGGCGAATCCATTCATTCGCTGACGACGAGAAAGAGTCTATCACCGTCCTGTGAGGCTTGGCGAAGTACAGGGAGAAACGACAGTTCGACGTTCGCGTCTCGACGTCCTTGAAATTCCCAAGACGGCGTCCGAGGCACAAAGGGACCCGAATGAGACGAATGTTCGCCACACCTTCCCATGGGCTACTTAGGGTGTTGACGACGGTCAAAGATCACTCAAAACGTGAGACTGTGCACAGGCAGCCCGAACAGAACACGTCCAGGCTTGAGGTCGGAGTCGACTTTCGCTGCGGGTCAGTGGAGCCAGGCTCCTCTGCCTCGGTCAAACGCGCCCAAAACGTGTCGAGAACAGACAGTAACAAGCATGTTCAGACGCGCTAACAAGCACTGGGCGCAACTGATAGTTACAGTGCAAGGTCGAGCAGGCAAACGGCGTCGTCGATGATGGGTTTCGTCAATTTCACATGCAAAATGCTGGGATATGCAAAAGATGTTACTATAGATGCGTTCACAAAGAGACAAAGTGAGCGTTGGTATCGTGGGCGGAGAGATCTGCGGAAGCAGCGATGAGCTACGCAAGCGAAAGGGCGCAAAGAGGCTTTACCTTCAATCTCTTCGCGCTGTGAATCACATCATAGTCAGCGCATTGCGATGTTGCAGAAGCAAGATGCAACAAACCGTATCGACCTCCTTCAAAGCCTCCTCGATGACACGGACACACTTCTCGAGATCCTCTTCGGAAATGACCAAAGGTGGAGCCAAGCGAATGGTGTTGACGTGAGTCGGCTTGGCTAGGACGCCCTTCTCCTTCATCAACAAGCACACATGCCAGGCGCCACGGCCCTTGGTCGACTTCTTCTCGTCGATGACGATTGCGTTGAGCAAGCCCAGACCTGCAAAAGCGTGTCAATATCGACTCGTTTATTTTCAAACAATCCCAAGACTTGCCTCGCACTTCCTTGATCCACCCATTGGAACGACCCTGAAGGTCTCTGAGCGATTTCCGGAAGCCGTCACCAAGCTTGCTGGCGCGCTCGCACAGGTTCTCGTCGATCAGAACATCCAGAGCTGCGATGCCGCATGCACTGGCCAGAGGGTTGCCGCCATACGTCGATCCGTCTGTACGAGGACTCATCGAAAATTTAAAAACTAAGAACGACCGCCATTGAGAGTTAACGCACGCGAGCCCGGCGTAATGCAGTCCATGATCTCTCTTGAAGATAGGACGGCGGAGATGGGGTAGACGCCACCAGAAAGCGCCTTGCCGACGGTCACAATGTCGGGCTTGACGTTGGGGTTGTGTTGGAAAGCAAGCCTGTGTCCAAGGTTAGCTTCCCCTTAACCAGGCAGATTCGGGCGACGCTCACATCTTGCCAGTGCGAGCGAATCCAGTTTGGATCTCGTCGCAAATCAGAAGGACCTGTACTCGGTGGCCGACCACATCAGCGACCAATCGATTGGAGTACTGCAGAGCACGCACATTGTGGCGCCTGCAAAGGGCCTGCACCTTCTCGAGGTAGTCTGGAGCAGGAACAATGATACCAGCCTCTCCCTGTCGCCACAATCTCAAATGTGAGGTCATGCCTCGAGGTGGTGGATCAACGCACCTGAATTGGCTCGACCAGAAAAGCGGCGACTTCCGGTCCATGTGCTTCCAAAGCGGCCTCCAAGTCCTCTATGTTGTTGAAACGGATGGTAAGAGGGTTGTTGGGGTCCTTGGGGTTGGGAACAAAAGGTCCAACGCGGTCGAGGAAAGGGCCAAAGTTCTCGCGGCACTCGGGATCGGTGGACATGGAGATGACGCCAATCGTTCGGCCGTGGAAGTTCTCGGTTACGGCTAGGATGCGGGCCTTGTTGGGAGCGACGCCTTTCTTCATGTAGGCCCAGCGCCGGGCGAGCTTGATGGCAGTTTCGTCCGCCTCTGCGCCGGTCTGTGCCAACAAACTCGTCATTTTCGAGAACTGCAGTGATCTCTAGAGTAAAATCGTAACGCACATTCATGGGCAGGACAGCCTCGAAGCCCAAAACCTTGGTGATCTTCTCCGCAAAGTCACCCAGCAGGTTGGAATGAAAAGCGCGACTGGACAAGGTGAGCTTGCTGGCCTGCTCGGTCAGGGCTGCCACGATCTTGGGGTGGCAATGGCCTTGATTGACCTAGTGTGCATATCGATTAGAACCAGATTGATGCAATCTTGGAGTGGCAAACTCACGGCCGAGTACGCGGACAAGCAGTCGATGTACTGGTTCCCATCGACGTCCCAGACATGTGCACCAGATGCTCGCTCAAAGGCGACTGGGAGTGGGTGGTAGTTGTTGGAAACAAAGGTGTGCTCCTTGGTCAGGACGGCCTTGGTCTTCTCGTTCTTCGAGGCGTGCGCGCCGTTCGTCTTGAGTCCGGCAGCCATGTTTGAATTGGATTGCTGTCTTTGCAGGTATATCGGTATGCTAGGTTGCAGGGTGAGAGCTTTTCACAGGTGGAGTGCTCGTTGCTCCGCAACCAGCGTCAGCGGCATCCCGGAGCCCATCACGGATCAACCGGTTGACGCCGTCAAGCTTGCTCTTTGTCAAGCTTCTGGTTGTCAAGTAAACTGCTGCAAGCTGGCGCAAGTTTGCGCAACCTTACGCAAGCTGGCGCAACCTGCTGCAATCTGGCGCAACCTGCTGCAAGCTGGCGCAAGCTGGCGTCCGTTTTGCCTTTGCCCTTGGTCAATGTGCACATTTGCCTATTGCTCTGCCCATCCTTGCCTGACTGCTCGTTCTTATTTAAACTCAAGAGCGTCCCTGGTGTCAAGTTGCCCTTTGTCAAGTTGCTCTTTGTCAAGCTGCTCTTTGTCAAGCGCCACTTTGCCACGTTCAAGGGCGTCAAGTGCTTGCTTGTCGCGTCTAGCCTTCTATCCTGCCCCCATGCTTATGGTCGTTATAACTTCGGCTAAGGAAAAGGTGACGAGGGTAATGAGACGCCGAATCTTCGAGTGGCAAAAGCAAGCTTGCGTTTGTGCCAGTTGACAGGAAGCGATTTGACAAGATTGTTCTTTAAGTCGGACAGCTTGACGAGCGGGAGCTTGCACTTGGCAACTTGTCAAGCGTCAAGGGGTGGTGGCGAAACGGGCAGCAAGGTCTAGCGGGAGGGCAAGTTGACGGACGGCAACTTGACACTTGCCAAGCTTATCGACTACATGTCAAGCGCATGTAAAGCTTGCGCAAGCTTGCGTATAGCTTGCGCAAGCTGGCGCAACTTGCCGCAATCTCGTGCAACCTTGTCAATGCTTGTACCTCCTGAAGTTGCCTGAAATCAATCCATTGCAAGCAGTTGTAAGCTCTTGCAAGCAGCTTAACCCGCTTGCAAGAGCTTGACAGCACTTGCACTTTCGGAAGTTGCGCCCGTCAACCGGTTGATCCGTCACGGCCTGGCATCCCGTCTCCAGCTTTGCTGCTCAATTGCCCGTACTTTTGGTTGTCGTTCGACCTTGCTTCTGCGCCTTTTGCATTTGTCTGCAGTCCAAGTGAGCATAGAACGACAGAGGCAGCGGCTCTCGAGAAAGTCTTGGCAACATGGCCCTCTTGTTTGACCTGCCGACGACCGGCCAGGTGTCGTTTGGGAGCCTGCTGGTGTCTGCAAATGGCATCTCCAAGAACACACGCCAAACTATGCTGGCCTCCACCGCGCGACAGAAGCTGCGGATGGTGCTCAAGGCCAACAGACGCTCAGAAGTCGGAGCGCGAGACTTCAACCTCGTCCTGTCCACCGTCCAAGACTACCTGCCGCACTTGCTGTGGATAAAAGAATGCTGCGAGAAAGACGTGCTGCTGCCCAAACAAGAGCTGGGTTCGTTTATGCTCTTGTCCTGCAGCACTCTCGGTGCTGAGAGACTTTGTTTGATCTCGGACAGTCTTCTCCTGGCGGCCGGTGCTATACACTTCCAAACTTAAGAAGTCAAAACGAGTGGAGATACGCTCAATGTAAGCGTCCTATGGCACCCTTAGCGTTGACGTGTGCTGATTTGGGCGACAATGCCGCAGCCACTTTGAGCTGGCCTACGTCTTGCTCATCTACGGCCTCACATTGTTCAACATCGCCTCTCAAACGGTGGTCGCTTTAGGGGACTACGAGCACGAGCGATTCACGTCGGAGGCGGACCGGAAGCGGCAAGACGCCAACCTCAACAGCGCGGCCGAAACGCTCTGCCGGGCGGCGGGCATCTTTAAGCACCTGTCCGACAAAGTTCTACTCGAATGGAATGGGGTCAGGTCGCAGGACGACCGGCCCATCCCGCCGGATCTGAGGAGCGAGACCGTGATGGCGTTGTCGAGGTGCGTTTTCCCGTTACTTTAGTCCAGAGGACTTAGGTTGAGCCCCAATGCACAGTTTGGCCATGGCCTGTGCGGAGAGACTGGCGGTACGCAAGCTCCTAAGCAAAGCGGTGGCGGACGCGGCGGTGGCTCCTGGCCCGCCACTCCCTCGCTCCCACCCCTCGCCATCTCTGCTGGCCAAGCTCCAGCTCAACGTGCTCTCCCACTTCAAGACGGCTTCTTCTTTGATCCTGTCCAACTCAGCGTCCCACTCTGCAGGTGACGTGGTAGGGTATCTGAAGAAGTTCATCGAGGACGGCACGCTCTTGTCTGGCGCGTTGGCTTACAAGTGGCTCGGCGTGGACCTCGGGGAGGCGGGTAAAGAGGTGGGGCAGGCAGTGGCTTGGTTGGGAGTGGCGTTGGCGGATCTGAACAAGCTGGCGGGCTCGACTGGCGGTGCGGGAAGCAAGTTGTCGGCGCTGGGCAAGAAGAAGGCACCCGCCGCCACGAAGAGTAGGCTGGGCTACGAGGTGGAGAGCGTGTCCAACTTCCTCAAGGCGTACAAGACCATCAACGACAAGGTTCGTTGCCACCTCCCTTCACGCCGGCCGCCCTTTTTGCTTACCAGTCGCGCTACCGAGCAGGTCACTTTCCAGCCGGTCCCGCCAGCAGCCAGCTTGCTTTCTCAGGTGCCAGGAGGGCGTGCAGCGCTGGCGGTCAAGGCGTTCAGCTTGCCACCGCCGAGCGTAGTGGACACCTCCGCGCCCGACGTGCCGGCGGACGAGTTGGCCGGCCTGGGTCTGGAGGGGGACAGCTCCGACGAGGAGCCTGCTGCTGGGGCCAAAGGCAGCTATGCCCTAGCTTCCGAGTACTTCTAATAGCCCAATGCCTAAATCAAAACATTGGGCGTTTCATGCCACAAGTGAGAGATCGCGGCCTTTGAGAGGAAGGCGAAAAGGACGCTCGCCTCGCATCCAACTCGATAGCGTTGAGGCCTTTGACCGGGTCTCAGTCCTTGCCAGTCCCTTCAAGGTCAAATCCAGCGCAGCCCCGCCCAGAGCGAAGAGCCCGACCAACGCCAGTTGTTCTCGTCTTTCCTGCAACTCCTTGCGCTCGCGGTCGCCTGCCCATCCTCCTGTCGCCCTCTGCCCTCGCTCCTCGCGCTCGCCCCTCGCAGCCTCGACTGAAGCCCGCGCTCGGAACCGCACGCCAGCCAGCCTTGACCAGTCGAATCGAAGTCGCCTTTTTTCCTGCTTTGCCCGCCCGCCCGCCTTTGTCCCCTTTGCGCGCTGCTCCAGGTTCGTTGGCTCCGTCCCCTCCTGCGCTTGCGTCTAGATCTTGGGTGCTGTTGTCGGTGGCGAGGGTGGCGCGGGGTTATCGGTCGATGCCAGGCGAGGGCGCCGCCACGTCCCTGCTCAGCTCTGGCCCGTTCCCGCATTACCTCTGCTCCTCAGCCCTCGTTTGCGCTCGATGACCCATGCTGACCTTCTGTTCGTGCTTGCTGACAGGCTTGAACACCTCGACCCAGCTCGGCCGGCCCTAATCAGCGCTCGAAACCAGCCAGGAAGCCCCAAGCTACCCGGACAACCGCCGAAGCTTCCTCCTCTCCCAATTTCCTTTAGACGGTCGCCATGGCGGAACCACAAGAGATAGACTTAGATTCAGTGATTGACAGGCTGCTTGAAGGTCCGTCTTTCCCCTTGGGCGAGCGCAGGCCTGGCCTGGCGGGGTGGGGTTGCGCAAAAAGGACTGCGCGGTCGTCACTATGCCACCCCGTTGCTGCTGGCTCTCGCTATTCTGCAGGACTATGCTGAGCCTTGAATTGGCGTCGAACAGTGAGGGGCAACCGACCTGGGAAGCAAGTCCAGCTGCAAGAGTACGAGATCAAGTTCTTGTGCACCAAGGCCCGCGACATCTTCATCAACCAGCCCATCCTCCTAGAACTCGAAGCTCCCATCAAGATCTGCGGTGCGTTATTATCCCGGCAGCCTCCATCAATCGGAGATGATGACTGATGAGGTTGGCCACTGCACAGGCGACATCCACGGGCAGTACTACGACCTTTTGCGGCTGTTTGAGTACGGCGGCTTCCCGCCAGAAGCCAACTACCTCTTCCTGGGCGACTACGTCGACCGAGGCAAGCAATCATTAGAGACAATTTGCCTGCTCTTGGCCTACAAGGTTGGTTTCCCGCTCAGTGCCCTTTCATCGTGCCAGCGTCTGATGTAGCCGGTCTGCGTGAACAGATCAAGTACCCTGAAAACTTCTTCATCCTTAGAGGCAACCACGAATGCGCGAGCATCAACCGAATCTACGGCTTTTACGACGAATGTGCGTTTTGTGACCCTCTGTTCCTTTCGAGCTCCCTCGTTGCTCACAATCATGTGGTTCGCTGCACAGGCAAACGGCGCTACAACATCAAGCTGTGGAAAACGTTCACCGACTGCTTCAACTGCCTGCCCATCGCGGCCATCATTGACGAAAAGATTTTTACGTGCGTTGCCTTCCGCCTTCTCTCAGACTACAATGATCCCGTTGTCTGACTTCTCCGGTATCATATTACAGGATGCACGGTGGACTGAGTCCGGACTTGCAGTCGATGGAACAGATTCGAAGGGTGATGAGGCCGACGGACGTCCCCGACACAGGTTCGCCGCGCTTCCTTCGCTATAACAGACAGAGCGCACATCTGATACTCACGATTTGCTGTGGTGAACAGGGCTCTTGTGCGACCTACTCTGGTCCGACCCAGACAAGGACATCACCGGATGGTCCGAGAACGACCGCGGCGTGTCCTTCACGTTCGGGCCGGACGTCGTTTCGCGCTTCCTGCAAAAGCACGACATGGACCTAATATGCCGCGCCCACCAAGTCGTCGAGGACGGCTACGAGTTCTTCGCCAAGCGCCAGCTGGTCACCCTCTTCTCCGCCCCGAATTATTGCGGTGCGTTTCTTTTCAAACCCAGCTGGCCTGCGGTTGTACTTATTACGTGGGTGGTGTCGACAGGCGAATTTGACAACGCAGGCGCCATGATGAGTGTAGATGAGACGCTGCTGTGCTCTTTCCAGGTATGGCGCCACTCGTTGCTTCACGCTCTCTACCTTTCGATGGCTCACAGGATGGCGGCTCTCTACAGATCCTCAAGCCGGCAGAGAAGCGACGAGCAGGGTACGCGGCTGGCGGCGCAGGTGGAGGACGACCGGTCACACCTCCCCGCAAGCAAAAGAAGGGCGGCAAATAAAGCTCCAAGGCCCGGCCAACCACCTCAAGCTATCTGACCGCCTCCGTCTCAAAACCTTCAACCACCCCTCTTCGCTATACCCCCCTTTGAAAGCCCTCCGCCCTCAGCTCGTTTTATCGGATCCTCGACCTTCATCCCCAATTTTGCCGCCATCTCTTCCTCGTCCTGCTCGCTTGTCATCCGCTCGTATGGGCTGGCTCTCTTATTGCCATACCAGACCAGCCTCTTGCGCGTCGTCCTTCTGCCACTCGTCCATGAACACACACACACGCCCTCTCTTTTTCTGTTTTCGCTGTGGAGTAAAAGCTTTTCAACACTATCTGTGCTTTTTTGAACTGGTCTGGGACGCAAGAGAGGAGCGTTTGGATTGGGGCAGGGCCCTTGGACAAGAGCAGCGCAACTTCCTTTCGCCGATTGACAACCCTCGACCTTTTGCGGTCTCGCAACGCACCCTTCGCCGCCCTCGCCTTTCGCATACGCACTTCTCATCTCTTTAGACGGTCTCATCGAGCTTCTTCCACCTCATCCATCCACCCACCTCTTACTCTACGTTAACGAAAACACCAAACGACCCAATCTGCATCTCTTCCAAATTCTCATGTGCGAATGGCGAACGGCAAAAGGCTCTGGCAAACTTCAAGTTTTGGTGGTTTCTCAAGGCGGCGCAGCTCTGGTGCGGTGCCTGGGCGCGGCGAGGCGTCGCAATGGATTGGTGGCGGCAGGTCGCGGAAACGGACGATGGAACGGCGACTCTACTCTCTCTGGGCTTTCTCCTCCCTTTTTTCTTCTTCTGGCTTCATCAAACAAATCTTCTGGAGGATTTTTGCGTCTCTTCTCTGATGAAATTGTAAACGCTGTTCGCGCCCACCTTTGAGAACTTGCTTTAAGCGCGCGAGGGTTTGCATGAGGGGTTGGACTACAGCTTTTAAAACGACAAGCGATGATGGTATGCTATGGATTGGACAAAGGATCAAAGGGACTACTCGGACAGGCTGAAACCTCGCTTGACCTGGGTGACCGGGGAGGTGTTGGGGTCGAAGTCAACCTCGGGTGGCGGCCGGCTGGTCTGTACCCGGCCTTTTGGATTCATGAGCGCTCCTTGAGTGGTGGCATCGATGGCAAGGGAGCGAAGGTGGGCGGCCTCTGCCTCTCCGATGCCCAGCTCGTCTTGAGGCAGCCAGATGGGCTTCATTTCCTCCCAGATGGCCGGGTGCTCGAAGGCCTGATAAAGGGGGCTCGGCTCCAAGGTCCAACAAAAAATGCAGGGGCAAGACTCACATGCTCGCTTACTTCGGGATCCTCTTCTTTCGCCTCGTCTTCGCCTTCTGGGCGATCGAGCTCCTCCATGTCAAGCTCTTCGGGCTCGTCAGTCATCGGGGCGGCGTTGGTGCCAATAGCCAGCTTCTTGAGAGCGCGGAAGTGGGAGCTTTTGTTGAGCGGGTTGGCGCCAGAGACGCCGTCCTTCATCTTGTGTCCGCTTTCCTTGAGCTTGGAGTATGTCCTCGCTCCCGCTTTTCCCACGAACGCTCCTCCGCCTTTAGCTGCTCCTGCAAAAGGCTGGATACCGCCCTTGATCATCCCGGCGAATTTGGCATCCTTCTGCGCAGGGGTGTATTCTCCAGCAGCGTCGTCGATTTTCATGCCAAGGTTCAAGGGTAGGTTCTTAATGAGCGGGCCGTAGCTGGTGAAGATGAGGAGGTGGTACAGAATGGTGATGACGATAAGCACGACCGCGAATGCGCCCTCTGGGATGGCTGAGGCACGGTTGTTGCTGTCTCGGGCGAGGAAGAAAAGCCCAGCCATGCAAAGCATCTCGACGTAAAGACCTGGTGCGCTCTTAGAACTTGAGCGCAGATATGAGAGGCTAGTGCTTACCGGTAAAGATGTGGTGTATTGACAAGGGGAAGAACAGGCCTCCCGTCTCGCCCGCATCGGGCTGGTCGTAGACCCACGTGAACAAGTACTTATATGCAAAGGCGAATAAGATGAATGCGAAGCAGGCGAATGCGTTGATTATAGGGGCGATGACCGAGTAGGCAATCGAGATGACGGTACTGGAACGCGGATCTGGTTTAAGCTTCGGGTGCGTTTACCGCACTCACGCCACTTACAGAAGGGTCATGTTGGGAAACAGCGTTCCCCATTGGGTCGATTGCATGTTGTTTGTGGTGGACCAGACTTTGCGAGGCGTCGAAGCCAGGAGGAACAGGAAGACATAGTGCAGAGCCAGCGTGACGATTTGGACAAAGGACGAGGCGGCGCCAGACAGTCCAGTGGTGATGATGTACGTGAGGAAAAAGTTGCTGTAATTGATCGCGTGAGACAATGTTGGGCCACAATCAGTCGCAAACCTACCTGGCATCTGGAAGATTTTGGGCCAAGATGGTAACGGTGGAAGCTGGGTTTTCTGCGGGTCAAGCATGAGCAGGTGCGTGAAAGCAGAAGCAGGCCAAAGTTGTAGCTGACCTGAAATTTGTGGCAGAGAAGCGATAAGGCCGCTCGCAAGGGTGCACACGAGGAAGCCGTGAATGACAAGGAAGAGGAAGTAGCGTTTCATGAGCGACACTTCAACGAGAGATCGCAGAGGGATGCCCTCGAAGGTGGCCATAAAGCGCAAAAAGATGGGCAGGAGCAGGAAGAGAACAGCTAGAGCCACCGGAGGCAGCACGCCTTGGATGATGCCGTTGATCGGGACCGGCAGCTTGCAAAGCCACGCAATCCAGCTGTATTTAATACACAGTTGGTTGACATTGGACAGCAGGGCGACGAAGGCGACTGGGAATGTCCATGCGATGACCAAGCCGATTGTCGCCGCCCAAGAGATGATGTAGCGGATCTTTTGCTGATAGGGATTTATGCCGAGGTTGTTGAAGATCACATCTTCCGAAGCGACCTCGGTGTATCTGTCAGACATCCGGAGCGGCAAGTGATGCATGAGCGACTGCTGAAAGATGTGCGCTCCGATTTGCGAGTTGAAGCGGATGAAGGCGGACGAGTCGGGTGGGCGCTTGTCGACCTCATTGCGCTCCGCTTTGAGCGCGTCAGACACGGTGACCAGTTGAGCCTTGATGTAGTCGATCTTGTCCGTCTTGATGCCGAAGAAGGGCAAGGGCAGCTTCTTGTTGATGCGAACGGTGGGTCGGTCCTTGCGATCGACCAGCTGGTCCGTCAAGTTGCCATCCTTTTCAGGGTCATACGACTTGAAGTAGCGTTCCGTATTGTTTTCTGGCGCCGTTGCTTTACGGTAGTGTTCCGTGTTGCCTTCTGGCGCCGGTGATTCACCGTAGTGGTCCGTGTTGCTGTCTGGCGCCGGTGCTTCACCAGTCGGTGCCGACTTCTTGACTGCCTTCTGGTGCTCCTTTTCCATCTTGGTCTCGCCCTTCCGCCTCTGATTCACTGCTTTTTTGATCAAGCTCGTCTCTGCAGACTCTAGCTGTCCGCAGAGTTTGGTCTGTTCGGCGTAGAGCTTCGGCAAGCGAGAGCCGATGTTGCGGACCAGCCAGATGCGCTCGTAAGACCCGGGCATGTACTCTGACAGCTTTGCAAGGGCTTTTTCGTTCCTGAACTCGGGCGGGAGGCCGGTGACGAGGACGGTCTTGCTCTGCGGCAGGACCAAGTGCTGGCGGGACGAAAGAAACTCGTGGCGAAGCGTCACGAACTCTCTCATCTCCTTCCATATGAGGTAGAACACCCAGAACGTGAAAGCGTAGAGCAGAATGAGGGGCAGGGCGTATCGAGTCTGTTTGCCGGTCGAGACATCTGGGCTCGTCGTCAACCTTGAGGCTTCCAGCAAACTGAAAGGGGACACGTACTGCCAAAGGTCAACTTGTAAAGTCCTTGCTTGTCGCCTTGACCCGTGCCATAGACCTGTCCGCCGCTGGATCTCAGAATTCGAGATAGGAGGGAGAGGAGCAAGGCCGCCCACCGGCAGGAGCAAGATCCAAGACACCACCCACAATGGGCCAAAAATCCAGATCTGGAGGTACAGATACCTCAGGAACATGTAGGCCTGACGAACCCAAGGGCGGTCAGCTCCCCTATCACGCAAGGCCATGTCTGAAGCTTAAACGCACATCAAGGCCATTCTTGCTGATGACGTCCTTGCTGTCCGCCCTCCATATCGTAATGACCCAGCCAAACAGAGACCTGGGCAAGGCTGCCACCCGGTCCTTTGCCAACAGCGGAATGTACGTGCGCGGCTGGTAGATGATGGGAAAGGCGCGAAAGATGAGGGCGAAGACGCCGACTTCCACCGAGGCCACAATGAGGTTGGTGACCAAGCTAGTCACAAAGGACTGCGTCGACACCGATTTGGCGACATCTGAGGACGAGGCGCCACTTGAATGCGGCCAAGCCCAAAATCAGCGTCATAGCGAGTGGGATCTCCAGGGCCAGCGACTCACGTATTGCTCATGTCGCCCACTCCCAGCTACACAACTAAGCACAAAGAACAAACTCGAAGCGGCGGAGGCCGGGCACTGGAGCGGATGTCGGCGGCGGAAGAAAGAGATGCAAAAAAGCAACAAAGGTGGCCGCTTGGCGGCAAATGATGGGACTTCGGTTCAGCTCATCTCAGACCCTTAGACTCTCTCGCAGCAGCTTTAGAGCTACAGGGTGTGGTCGACAAGCCCAATGTCCGCGATAAATGACACGCTGCTAATATTTATGCATTTCCATTCTACATCAAACGGGCTTGCTGAATGCTACATATGCATATGAAGTGAGCTGCAAGAAGCAATAGAGAACCAGGAGAATGAATCGCACCGCATTAGAACTGATGATGCTCCGACCGCCGTGCGCCACGAAACTGCCTGCGCGCAAACACCCGACCAGAGTAGGTGGAGAACTTGTTGCCGAGAAAATGGACAGCTCTGGGGTCGTCCAAGATGGCCAGGTCAACCATAGACGGTGCAAACAGGCCGAACGTCCTGTTCGAAGGGTAACGTTTGAGAAGCACGCCACCGTCAGAGATTCGAAGCTGACCTGTAAGTGTCCAGTTCGGTGTGGTTGACGACAACATAGCTACGCTCTTCGAAGGCTTGTAGCTCCGCGGCGTCCTCGGTGTTGGAAGCGATCACCATTTGGCAAGGGGCTTCTGAGCGGGCTGCGCTCTGAACCACCAGGCCACCGCACGCCCCTTCGTGCACCTTTTCGATAAGCTCCGTTGCTTGCTCTAAAGTAGGGTAACAATGTTGAAGCTCGCTGGCGTGGGAAGCTTCGCAGTATTCCTTGAAGTCGCCGCGTCTAAAGTGAACGGCGGCGAAAGGCGGGACGTCGCCGATATTGGACGCGAAGTCGGTCTCGCTGAGGATGGCAACGATTTGGTCGGTAGATATGTCGCGGGAGAGGAGGTGGCTCAGGCGCTCGGCCCAACTTCCGGCAATGTGCATGGCAGAAGTCTTGAGGAAAATCTTCGAAGCCGCTTGGAGCCATGGCTGATAGCTCAGTCGGCCCTCGAACTGTCTGTAGAGCCCAGGTGGGCTGGACCGAATGCGCGAAAAGGTTGAAGTGACGCAGACCACTTTGTCGTCGGCGTCCTGTTGCAAGAAATCGACCAGCTCGTCGAACTGCAAAAACGGTCGCTCTTCTGTGTAGCCGGCTGTCAAGTTGACCTTCCAGTTGAGTCGTTTCGCCAAGAGCCTGAAGACAGACGATCCCCATGGCGCCTCCTTGACGCCGGCGTCCATCCGTCCAGGCGCGTTGTGGCAACTAAGGTAGCCATCTTCGCTGGGAAGCAGCTGCCGCTTCAGCGCTTCGTCAAAGTCGATCGTTTTGACGTCCAACGTCTTGAAGTCCAGGAAGTTAGACCATTCTCGGGTTTCTGTCGGGGGAAACCGACTGAGCGCAAATCCCGCGCCACTTGGAAACCCTGACCCACGGCCTAGATCCGTTCCATTGTAGTGATAGGAAGCGATGTGAGGTGGGACAATGAGCGTCCGGTTTAGAGCTTGGGCGATCATCAAGCCTTCGATGACGGCTGTTGTAGGAAATAGTGAGCTTTGATTCTCTCATAAATCATGCAGCATACTGTGCAACTGATTAATGTTCCCACCAGTCGGGAAGGCGACAAAGAAGCGTTCGCGATCGTCGGGATCAGCCAAAACCGGCGGGACGACGTTCTCGACTGGGAGTCGGTCAGGCAAGTGCAAAGGCCAAACCAACGGGCGGTGTAGGAACCAGACACTGGTCATGCAAAGGGCTCCAATTGCCAACAGGACCTTGGATCCCTTCTTCTTGTTCCTTGTTGCGGTCCAGGCTGGTGCCGGAGCGTGGGCTGGATCTGAGCGGGCGAGTGTTAAGCCGACAATGCGCGCATGGAGACCAACGAGGAGGCCTTACCCATTGTAATTTTCGTGTTCATTGGTTTAAAGTTAAAGCCGTGGCGAGGGCTGTGATACTCCTCGTGAGAACGCTGCCCAAAGAAAAGAGGGCTCTAGCAGAACAGCTCGCCGCCAGTTGCACTCACAATCGCTTGCTTAACTCGTCTCCGTGAGTCATTAGTTGGTTGAGACCGAAAGAGCGGTCGAAGGCTGGGTCCCAGGATCTTGACGACTGGGCAAGGTTTCACCGAAGTCCGCGCACTGAATTTGCTGTGGCGGCACCTTTTGCTTACCAACACATCTTGTTTGGCGTTGAAGCGTTGTTCTGTAGGCAGCAAAGGGCGCTCAGCGGATTGGGGCTTTTGTCGAGTTTTTGGACATTTAACAGGAATTGGCAATTGAAAGCAGAACGCCCAGTCGACAGTACTAGTCTGTTAAATAGACCTAATTCGTCCATCCAAAACCAAAGAGCGGAGTCCCCGAGTAGTAGCTGGATGTCGGGGCGGTCGATAGCCTAGATTCCTGGGGAATTCGGCCGTTTGTTGCGCCAAGAAAGGAAAGCGTCAGCTTCACAGAGGCAACAGCAGTGGTAGGTGGTCTCAAGCAACCAACAACGCAATGAAACAAATGGGACGATTTGAAAGGATGCGAATGCGGTCAAAGTCAAGCTTGAAGTTGAAGGAGCGTCGAGTCGAGTCAGTCGAGCATGTGTGCTCCTTACAGATGCACGTTGAAGGGACTGGTGTATCGCTTTCAGGGTGGTCAATTGAAGGATCCCTCGAGCCATCAAAGCTTGGCACTGAAGTGTGCGTTGGAGAAGAACGCGTTTAAAGGTGCGAGGTGCAGGCTGAGGCACTGAGGTGGCAAGATTGTGGGACTTGAATCAGCGTGCAGTGGCCTTAAAGTGCTCCAAAACTATTCATTGCTCCTTAGATTGCGGGCCAAAGCCAGGGAAGCAAAACGATCAACGCCTGCGATTGACGGCCAAATCTCCTCTGTCGCTAAGCATCCCAAAGCTATCATGCATGCATCGAAAGTCGCTTGATGAACGCTGCATATACGCAAGAAGTGAGTTGGGCGAAAGAGCCAAAGAAGCAGAGTGAGAAAGCGCACCTTCTAAAATTGGTGGCGTTCCTTTACGCCCCGGAAAAGCCGGCGCGCAAAAACCCAAGCAGAATAAGTGGAGAACTTGTTGCCCAGGAACTGGACAGCTCTGGGGTCATCCAAAATGGCCATGTCGACCAGGCTTGCGGCGAACAGGCCCATAGCGCTGTGCGAACAAATGCGTGAGAACCCAACTGCTCTCTTCTAACTCTTGGAAACGAACCTGTACGTATCCAGCTCGGTGTGATTGACGACAACGTAGCGTCTCTCTTTCAAATGCCCGGAGCTCGGCAGCGTCTTCCGTATTGGATGCGATCACCACCTGGCACGGCGCTTCGATGTTGCCTGGGTTCTCGTGCGCCAGGTCACTGCAAGCCTCCTCATACACATTTCCGATGAGATCCATCGCTTGCGTCAAGGTGGGGTAGCAGGCCTGCAGCTCATTCGGGTGATACTCTTGGCAGTATTCCTTGAAGTCACCCCTTCTGAAGTGAACGGCAGCGAAGGGTGAGACGTCGCTGGAGCTGTGCACAAAGTCGAGCTCGCCGAGGGTCGAAAGGACCTGGTCGGTGGAGACGTCGCGGGAGAGGAGGTGGCTCAGGCGCTCGGCCCAAGTCCCGGTGATGTGCATGGCCGAAGTCTTGAGGAAGATCTTGGAGGCCACCTGGAGCCAGGGTTGGTAGTTGATGCTGCCCTCAAACTTGCGGTATAGGCCAGGCGGGCTGGACCGGATGTGTGCGAAGGTGGAGGCCAAGCACACCACTTTGTCGTCGTCCTTTTGCAAGAAATCGACCAGCTCGTCAAATAGCAGGAACGGCCGCGCTTCCGTGTAGCCGGGTGTTATGTTGAGCTTCCAGTTGAGCCGATGCATTAAAATTCGAAGGTCAGTCGAGCCCCACGACGCCTCCTTAAGGCCAGCGTCCATGACTCCAGGCGCGTTGTGGCAAATGAGATAGCCATTCTTGGCCGAGCTTGGAAGCAGATGTCGCTTGAGTGCCTCTCCAAAGTCGATCGTCTTGACGTTGTCGTCCAAAGTCTTGAAATCGAGGAATTCGGACCATTCTCGAGTGTCTGCCGGAACAGCTTTGGGCACAGAAGCAAAGCTCAAAGGGGGAAATTGCGCACGGCCGTGATCCATCCCCATGTAATGGGTCGAAGCAACACGAGGAGGGACGATGAGAGTCCTGTTCAGAGCTTGGGCGATCATCAGGGCTTCGATAACGCCTGATCTCGGGTTGAATAAGCGCAGGCCGCACCCAGAGGACGTTTCCAACGCACCATGGAGCTGATTTAGGCCTCCTCCAGACGGAAAAGTGGTCAAGTACCGTTCTTCTTGATCTGGATTTGGGGTAGAGCTGTTGGAAGTGGCAGGGTGGTTGGCCGAGGGCCAGTCGACAGCATTCCAGTTGTGCAGAACCCAAATGCTGCCAACCAAAATGGCGCCGATGCTTAACAGCAGCCTGAAGTAGCCTTTCTTCTTGTAGTTCGAGTTTGTCGTGGCCCAAGCCGGTGGAGGAGCTCGGGACGGTTGTTCTGGAGCCAAGCTGTCAGATCGTGTGGACTCCTGCCCTTGCGGAAGCCGCCTTACCCATCAGATTTTCAGTCCCAGCATAATCTGAGGCAGAGCCAGGGTGAATGCTGTGTCACGAATTGTGAGACTGTTGACAGCTGAACAAATGCCACGCTCACCCTCGCTCGCTGGCTGCCTCGTCGTACATCATCGTCGCTCGCTGTCGAAAGAGAGTCTCCAAACGCAAAAGCAGCATGACGGGAAGAGGGATATTATCACAGTCCTGGACAGCAAAAAAAGAGGGTTCGCCGCTCGCCGCTCTCTGACACAAAAGTGACAGCACATTTTCGGATGCCTGTGCACTCCTTCTTGCTTCACACCTTAAACTTCAAGAGTCACCTTAAACTTCAAGAGTCACACAAGTGCTCCAGTGTGGTAAGGTTGGAGGCTTGCTTACATTGCAAGCAAAGTCCATAAAATCGAAATGTTCAATAAAAAGCAACATGTGTGCAACGCCAAAGCTTGTACACGCCAATGAACTTTTCTGTGTACAGCAGGCGTGAAAAAGAAGGCATTCAGTTGCCGCCGCAGGGTGTAAAAAGATATGCGACCCACCATTCCACCAAATCGCAAGGGGCCATATTTGACTCAAGGAGCGGTGGTGGACGCATCGACCAACTCTGCGGCTTGTGTGGTGAAGTCGATTTGCTTCTTGCAGGTCGAGCGGCAGAAGGCTTGAACGGTAGCTGGAGCACAAGTGGGCCAGTAAGCATCTGCCGTTCATCAAACAAGAGGGGACGATCAAACGCACTCTGGGCATCTTTCTGGAACTCGCAGACTTGGAAGACCTTCGGGTTCTTGCGGTGGGTGGCCTTGGCCACAGCTCTGGTAGAAATTGACGGCAGTCAGATCTGCGCTCCAGCGCTCGAGCCATGGCAAGGGAGGCAACGCACGCAACACAGGCATGCTTCCACTCTGCACAGGTAGTCGAAGCCAAATCTTTGACATAGACAGTCTCGCGATAATCAAAAGCGGCTGCGGATGAGGCTGCGACAAGGCCGAGCGCGACAAAAGCTGGGAAGCGCATGCTGGTTTGTTGCTGACAAGAACTCGGGCGGACGTATCAAAAGAGCGTGGGTTGTGTAAAAGAGTGACGACAGAGGAACTCTTGGCTTGGCTGTGGACGTTGCGGAAAGAGCGTTGTTTACTTCTAGAGGAGCGCGCATAAGCGGCGGAGCAATACACGCGCGGCTGTTGGCCTAATGAAGCCGCCAACGTTCTTCAAGCTTGGAGGCTGCGGGCGTTGTTCTCTGTCGGGGATGAAGGAGACGCACTACTGAAGAAGACGCGTCTTGCCAGGCGGGAAGTGGGCGAGCGGCACCGAGGCCGGCTACAAGGCAAAATGCTAAGTGCTAGGATTACACTGGTGAAATGGTGAAAGTACACGCTATGTTTCTAATTGGGGGAGAGAACTCAAGCCTTGAGGATGCCCTTGGCCTCCCATTGAGCCTTCACTTTTTCGAGGAGCTCGTCCTTGGCCACGAAGCGCTGCTCCAGCCATTTGCCGAGAGCTTGCGGGTCGCTTGGCAAGTCGCTGATGGCAAATCTACAGCAGGGGATCAGCAGCTGCAATTGAGATGAAGAGGGGGTTGTCCACCTCTGAATGTCGATCTGCCAATGCCAGGCTGGACTGAGCTTCGTGTTTGCGTGGACATCGTACAAGGTGGCGGCCCTCTGGAAGCGGCCTCGAGGGTCAGCGCACGCAATCGTAAAATCGTAGACATGGGTGACGTGAGAGCCTCGGAGCTCTGTTCGATTGCCCGGCAGCTTCAGATTTAGTCTAAACACGCGCAGGAAGGTTGGCCCACCGTTGATGGCAGCAACAAAGCCTCGGGTGCGTGGGAGAAGGACGTGATGCAGAATGGGCAGGTCTCTAGTTTTGGCGAAGGCTTGGCTCTGGAGTTCCATGATTGTCGAAGGGTGTTTGAGTCACCGAAAGAAGTTGGCTTCTTACCTCCGCAATCTTCTTTTTGGATACTCTAGTTCCCTCAGAGTAAGAGACGAGCCAGATAGGACGCTTGTTCCTCTTGATGGCCCTGAAGGCTTTGGCCGTCAGCTGAT
The DNA here is from genome assembly GCA_001599975.1 of Cystobasidiopsis lactophilus. NCBI lineage: Eukaryota > Fungi > Basidiomycota > Agaricostilbomycetes > Agaricostilbales > Chionosphaeraceae > Cystobasidiopsis > Cystobasidiopsis lactophilus. The sequence continues at coordinate 2,680,320 of BCIO01000002.1, forward strand.
TGTCGGTCGCCCAATCCCGCGTGACCATGACCATTCCAATAAGCTGCAGCTCTTTCTCGTCAATGTTGTCTATTGCCCGAGGAGACCATTCACTGACCCACAAAGAGAGACCAAAGATCGGCAGTTGCCATTTGAGCTGCCAAGATCCCCAGTACGTCAGCGTCTTCTTCCTTGAAGGTCAGCAATGTGTGCCCACCGCATCCTTGGCGAAGTACCGACAGTAGCCCAGCATCTTCTTTCGCTTGGCCATCCCTTGCTGCGAGAGGTGGCAAGGGGAAATCTCAGCCAGGTTGCCGAGATCAAATAGGGACGAAGCCCAAAGTTGAGACTCACAATCGCATAAAAGTCGCTGTAGGACAGATGATTGGCTGCACAGCAAAACACTTCTTTAGTCTCTGCCTCGACCTTCAAAGCCACAGACTCACAAACGATGAAGGCGGACTCCGACTTGGGGATCTCGTCGCCAGTGTATTCCAAGTGACCGCCGTGCCACTCCTCCATCACCCACTGCATGGACGCCCAGAGCTGAAAGGCGACGAAAGAGTTGAACTCGTAGGCGGCGCCAGGTGAAAACGGCAAGATCAAGGTGGACAGCAGGAAGCAGGCATTGGCGAGCAGGCCATAGCCAAAGACGAGCAGGCCGTAGAGCAACACTCTGAGCACTCCAACGACGTCCATCTTGTCGTGTTGAGCGGGTGAAACGCACCACGTCACGAGCCGAGGACAAGGGGTGGAGTCGCGAGTTGCCTGCAGGTTGTCCTTGCTCCAGCGACAAGCGGCTTTCTTCTGCGCCTCAAATTTCATGCGCGATCATGGCCGATCCGCCACTGTCATTCAAGAAGCGGCGCTCGACCTCGACCAGCGACGGGCCTTGGAGTCGGCGGCTCTCGATACCCAAGTCCGTCTTCTCGCTCGGCGGCAAGCGCAGCGTCACCTCGCCGGCCCAGCGCACCTCCACGCCCAGGCAGCAGCAGGAGGACGATGACCCGTTCAACGCCACGATCTACGAAGCCGAGGAGCCAGAGGGGCCTGGCGCAGTGCCTTCATTGCTGCCCTCCTACAACCCGCCCTCGTTTGCGACCCCGTTGCCGACGATCCCCATCACGGTGCTTTGTATAGCGATGCTGGGCGAGTTCCTATCTGCAGCAACGGTGCGTCCGACCGCGCTCCTGTCTGGGAGATCGCGTTTGACGGTGTGGAGAGATCGCAGCCGGCCGCGTTCATGTACTTCATGGTCGAGAGCTTCTATCTCAAAGGCGTGGACGACCCGCCAGAGGGTTTGGAGGCCCAGGTCGCCTTCACCAATGGCATCGTCTCCTCCGTCTTCTTCCTCTCCCAGTTCTTGACCTCGCTGCTGTGGGCGTCCATCGCGCAAAAGCACGGCCGGCGCGTCGTGCTCTTCGTCAGCTTGCTGGGCAATGCCGCCTCTTTGACCCTCTTTGGCTCCAGTCAGAATGTCGGGACTGCCATCGTCGCTCGGCTGGGCCAAGGCTTGTTCAACGGGGCAGTCGGGGTGGCAAGAGGCGCCGTCAGGGACATCACGGACCCGACCAACGAAGCAAGAGCCTACACGTTAGTAGGTTTGAGTCAGTTTTCAAGTCCTATCATTCGATGCTCTGAGCTGAAGGTCAAATCTCTGCAGGCTGGGGTCTGGGCGGCATTGTCGGTCCCGTGCGTGCAAATCCTCAATACCTCTGATCTCAGCTGTCTTAAAATTACCTGCTGTACAGATCATCGGTGGTGTTTTCGAGCACCCAGCCACCAAATACCCACGGCTTTTCGGCTCCAACCAATTCCTGATCGATTACCCTTACATTTTGCCCTGCTTATGTTCCAGTACCCTCACGTTCACCGGCGCCCTGTTGTGCCTCTTTCTTAACCGAGACGGCGGCTCTCGAAGTGGCGGTATCCAGCTGCCTACCGAAAAGTCCGCGGAGGAAGGGCGCTCCATCTTTGCCTTGCCGCAACGCCTGTTTCACCGGGTCTCCACCTATTTCACCACACCTTCCAAGCTCATTCATCCGTCGACTCCGGAGTCCCCTGGGGTGCCTTTGCTGGATTCGACCTCACCTCCAGCGTCAGTAGCGCAAGCGCCTAACACGCTGCCCGTTCCAACGGCGATCAAGGACCGCCGAACCAGCGCTATCACGGCTCAAACTGGCACCAGCTATGGCTATGAGCCGAGGTCTTACCGGCAGACTGCCTGGGCGAACCGACGCTACACCGGCCAGAGTCACCTCAACCACCGCCGGGCTTCGATGGCCGCTTCCACCGTTTACGCCCCGGACTACGATCAGCCCTTTGACGATTCGAACCTCAACTTTGCTCAGCGCCTGCTGCTGGCTAACGAACCTGGCGTGTTCAACATTTCCGATCTGTGGGTCGCCGCCGCTCAAGTGCAAGACGACCAATACTCGCAGATGGAATGGGCGGACGAAAGCGTGTTTGACGACGACGAGACGGCAGCGGACATCACCATGGACCAGAGCCACCGGTTCTCGGAGTACGGGTCGGAGCCGCCGTCGCTGGAGAACTTGCGGGAGACAGCACGCAGCCAACGAGGCGCTTCGCCTGCGGCCACGCCTTCGCGCAACTTGACCCCCAACAAGGACAACACGACTCGGTTAGAGTCACCCGCTGCTCGCCGCGTAGATTCAGCCTTGGGACTCGGTCGAGCACCACTGCTGTCTCCTCGACAGAGAATCGCGTCCTCAGCTCGCAGGCGCACCAGCGCGGCTTCAGTTCGGCCCAACATCTTTTCTAACACTGGTCTCCATGAGCTGCCTCCTGCATCGCTGGCAGCCCAAGAGCAGCTTCTGCCACCGGAGCCCTTGGCGCCCATTCCTGAAGGCAAACCGGCTTCCAGCTCGTCCTCGGAGCAGCGTCCGCCACTATCTCCGGCTCATAGCGCGTCTCCTTTGACGCCGTTCCCACCTCAGCCTGCCGCTGGCGAATCCAAGTCTCCCTTCCAACATCTTCCGCTGGGGGTTATTTCCCAGCTGTTCATGCTCGCATTCCATGGTGTTGCGACCGACCAGATCTTCATGTTTGTCTACCCTTCTGGTCTTGCGTTCTCCGACTGACACACTTCAATCTAGGACTTTCTTGGTGACGCCTGTTCCAAGTGGCGGTCTGGGTCTGGACGCCTCTCATTACGCTCAACTGGTCGCCGTAATGGTCTTCTTCTCGATGCTCTGGCAGTTCAAGGTGCGCATTACGTCCCCTGGGTCCGAACTATAGCTCATGGAGATGCCAGGTGTACCCTGCCCTTGGACCTCCAAATGGGCCTCTGTCTCACTTAACGATGCTTCGGCTTGGGCTCTCTTGCTACATCCCGGTCTACATCGGATATCCGGTCTTAAGAAGCCTCTACAGCGAAAAAACGAACGGCTATATCATGGCCGGCATGATCGTTCTCAGCGCTTTGCGCTATCTGGCCAACACATTTGCTTGTGAGGCCGCCCTTCCTTGGCCCACTGTGTCCCTTTTTGATGTTAAGACAGACACTTCGATCATGGTCCTGACCAACGCACTGACTCCGCCGGCATATGTCGCCTTGGCGAATGGCCTGGCTCAGTCGGCGGCGTCCGCTGCTCGGTTTTTGGGCCCCGTTGTCGGCGGCACTCTCTGGTCTATGTGCGTGTCTTGCTTCCTTCCCCGGCTGTTGACCAAGGATGAATTGGAGCGTTCTCAGTTCGATCGAGCATGGCCCAACAGCGAACCCATTTCCCTTTGATTACCATTTCGGTCAGTGCATCTTTCAAACCCGCTTCGAATGCAGAATTGACGAAGCACGCTCAGCATTCTATTTCGTCGCAATCGTCTGCTTCTGTGGCATCATGCTCTCGTTCAGAATACGATGAGCTTCTCAAACGTCGTCGTTCGCGGCGCTTTTATTTGTATAAGAACCCATACAACCTACTCACAGCACTTGCATTGCTCATAATTGTATCTCTTCCCTCTTCTTATCGACGTCTCAAGATCTCAAGCTGCGGACCAATTGCTTCAGGCGGCTGACTTGGAGGCGCAAAATGCTTGCTTGCCACTCCTCGTTCGTGACCTCTAGCATTGGTCCCCAGGATTTGGCTATGTATTACACTTCCGATTCTTTTACTGCTATGCCTGGATCCTCGATCTTGAGCTGGATGCTTCCATTTGAGTGTCAAGCGGCGCGGTTTTGCCGTCGAAGTTGACCTCGAATGCGCAATTCGTTCGTGATTGCCCCCAAGTGACGATGCGGCTGAATGCATGGCTGTTGGTGCCGAGGAGGACAGCCATGCAGCGAAGAGCCCCTTTTGTCCAGGACGCGCTTCGACTGACTGAATCCGCGGAAGGGCGTTTCGGCAGTGACGCAGTTTTTAGTGCCCTCTCGTCTCAAGATGCGTTCAGAAGCGAGGAATTTCCAATGCCGAGGAGCGAGACTGTCCTATTCTGTTGCTGAGAAGGATCCTGCGCCGGGGATTTCATCGGAGGCGCAAAGAGAGTTGCCCGGCGCCACGGTTCTCTTGGTCTCCCACCTATCATATTTGTCCAAGACTTCTGTCGCGATAGACTGTCGGCATCAAGATGGGCAGCTGGATCCTCACCCGATACCTAACGATTCTCATCTGCCTATCTTGGCCTACCCGTGCTTTCTATCAGCCAGTATGTCCGAATCCCTCGAGTTGACGGCTCCCTGACGTTTTGACAGTCTCAATACTTGGACGCCCTCAGCCAATTCCAGTCTACCTTCTTGGTCCCGCAGAACACATTCGAGGCGGCGAAGATCAACTCGACTCTCTTCGCAGACGACGTAGTCGGACGCTTGGATGTTACTACTACGTTTGTTGGCAGGGAATTAAACACAGGTGCGAGCTCCAATCTCATCCGGCGCCACTTTCTCAACTTCAACGCTGCCATCGCAGAGTATCTTTTCGCCTTGTTCTCTCCAGCAACGCGCTTGCCAAATACCACCAGTCTCATCGGTTTTCCTATCAGCACGATCAAGGTGCTAGAGTTGACCGTGGGCGGGCCCGTGGTCAGCTACGATATCATCCTCAACTTGAGCTATCCCACGGCCAACCTCTTCATGCCGCTGGAGGTTGGCATGAACCTCCGCTTCAACGATGCTTTGGAGATCAGCTCCTGGGACGCGACGCTTCGCCGAATGCCAGCCGGGTTCGACCATTTTTTGATCCCGAACATTCTGCCGCAAGTGGCAGCCGAGATTGGCCAGCAAATCGACTCCACCAGTAACACGACCTCGATACTGCACCAATACGCCGCGAATCAAGTCTGCACTGTCGCTATGGCGAACTGCACTGGCGAGAACGCACAGTACGCCAGCCACAGCGAATGCATGGATTTCCTCGTGAATCAAAAGGAGTTTGGTCAATGGTACGAAGGGGGCCTGGACACCGTTTGGTGCAGATACATTCACCAGTAAGCTCGCCATGCTCGCTTTAGGCGCCCGCCGTAGCTCATTGGTCGTCGTAGGTACATGGTTGCATTGAGGCCTTCTGTGCATTGTGCTCACGTCGGGCCAAGTGGCGGCGACATGTGCATATCTAGGAGCTGTAAGTACCATCTCTGTTAGCCATTACGATCTGTCCCTGACCGCCAAGTAGACGTGGACGAAATGTTGAGCCCGCCTTACCAAGAATCGCTGAACATTCAAGACATTCTGGTCGATGCCTCCTCAACTAGATCTTTCTCAGACCAACAGAAGGTGAATTGGGCCGCAGCAGTGTCTCAGCTGGCATACGCCACCACGGTCAGCTTCTATGCGGTCTCCACAATGGTTCTCCTCTCCATCCTTTGGGCCCTGGCCAAAGCCTTTGATTTCGGCCTGTATTCTTGGACGACTGCCTATCGCACTATGAACGAGCATCAGCAAACTGCGTGCGTCATGTGTGAGTGGCCGCTTGCGAAACAAATGGGACGGGCACTCAATTCGCCACCAGATTGCATCAACACGCCTGTCACCGCGGCCGCTCTGGCATTACAACTATCAGGCTCCAATGTCTTGCGGAACGAGTACACCACCCAGCATGTGAACGAGCTACGATCGACGGCACTCATCATTTCGGTCCTCTACCTGTTCGAGCTGGTCTATCGCCGCAGCATGCGTATGTCGCTAGTGTTACACCACTTCATGACACTCTTCGCAATCATCCTTTTGCTGGTATGTCTCCAAGAGACGAGAGATCCCACTTTTGCCACGGCCGGCTACCTGTGGCTCTTCCAAGCCACGACCGAGCAATCGGTCTTCATCTCGATGCTCCTTTGTCAGGCCCCTTCTTTGAAACGATGCGGTAATAACTGATTATGTCTCGCACAGACCGTTTCCAAGGCCATACACCGATGGTCAGGGTATGGCTTCAAGGTGCAGCGTGTCAAACTTTGTGGGCCAGTCTCTCCGCGGTTCCGATCATCACTGACACGTTGGTTTTTTTAGCATCTTTAAGTGCGGCTTCGCCATCGGCTTGCTTGTGTACTGGGGCCTGCACCAAGGTGAGAGAGAGAAAGGGAGTACTGAAACGGCAGGTTTACTCACCCGTTTGTTTGCGCCGCAGTTCACTTGTACGACTACGCTATCGAGACAGCGTGGAAGGTTCTGGTCCCCATCATATTGGTGGCACTCATGGCCACACAAGTCTGGGGATCCATGAGTCTGTGGAAGATTGCGCAGAAAAAAGACCCGTTGGCAGCGTCCCGGTTGGGAAGCATAGTAAGCCTATCTTTCATCCTTTTCGCCCTCTGGGCCGCTGGTCATCCGAGCTGACGTCTGTTTGCAAAGGACCCGGAATCGCCGCCGCCTGAGAAGAATCTGGACCCGAACTTGAGGAGCACTGTCAAACCTGCAGAGCAATCTCTACGCCATGTTACATAGACCACTAGAGACGGCCACTAGAGTACTAGAAATCTAGAGATTATGAAGACATTTTCCATGCAATTTTCGGTGACCGTTGGGATTTGCCACCGAAGAAGACGCGGCGCGTTCAGGCGACTGGAGGAATGAGTCTCATTAGGTTACTCTCTTCTCAGAACGCTCCATCCAAGGCTTGCTTGTTGTCTAAATCATGCACATGTTTCTCGAGACGAGCGGTCCCTTGGCGTGGTTTGCCGTGCGGTGGCGAGGAGAGCACCCTTCCCGAATCTGGGCTGCAGATTGCGCCGCCTGACTCAAAGACCACTGCATCTCCATACGCCGTTCCCAGTGCACGCCAGACACCTCTGACGAGGTAGAACCCCTTTTGGGCCAGACCCCTGGCCCGCTCGCCTCCGCTGCGCACGGCCTTGGCCTCAAAACCTGCTCAGAGACGATCTTCTCGTTTCGTCTCAGAAGGGTTTTGAGAATAACGTCGACGTCCTCACCGTCGCCGCTGTCGAGTATCAACGTCGCCTCGAGCGAGAATCGTTCAGAGCACACCCTTCTCGTGCATTCTTGCCTTTGTGAACCGACCCTCTGAATGGTCTCTCGATTTTGGCTTTCTCTCTTGAACGTCGAGCACCCCAGGTCCCCAGCGTCCCCTTTTCTCACTCTCAATTCAATCCTCTGTGTGACCGATGGCCTCGTACATGCAGCAGCCTGCGCCACTCCGCGTCTTTCAACCCCCTTCGGATCAACCTGTGCCACAACAACAGAATCCGGCCTTTTGGAGCTCGTCCGCTTACGGCCACCACTCTGCCTCCCACTCGCACCAAGGCACCCCTGAACCCGAGGGCTCGCATTACACCTACGGCGGCCGCGAGTCGTACATTCAGCCTCAGTTCGCCAACCCCGGCGCGGTCTACACTCCCCCCGGCGGCTCGCCCAATATCAACAACCAGCCTCGCGTCGTACCATCGTCCAGGGACTCGTACCGGACCCCCTCGCCCACTCCCTCGCGCGCCGAAACCGCCTACCCTACTCCCTCGCCGGACCGCCGCATGGCCCAACAGCACCAGCTCGCTGCCCGCCGACCTCCCTCGGCCGCTCCCGTCACTGCTGGCGCCAGCTCTGGCGCTGCTGGCAACCCGGACGCCGCCGGCATGCGCTGCACCGTGAGTCGGCTCACTACGCGCATGAATTGCACTTTCTTTGTTCTCAACGCGTTTCATTTTTGGCCGCTACCTCGCAGGACTTTGTGGCCAAGGTGAGCAGAGCTCAGGCGGCTACCAGTGTGGCCGGAAAGCCCATTGGCGCCGCCGCAACCGCCGGGGTGTTGACTCGCGCTGACGCACGTGTTGCAGCTGTGGTTCCTCTTGGACAGGCCCGAGTACAGCCCGCACATCCGCTGGAACAGCTCTGGCGAGAGCTTCATCTTTTACCCCAGTGAGTCCTGCGCCCTGGACTTGCCCGTTGATTGGAGGGGCTAACTGGAGTTGCACCTCACAGCCGCCGAATTTGCCACCGACGTCCTGGCTCGCCTCTTCAAGCATTCTAACGTACGTTCGTGCGGGCTGGAGTTCCTAAACCAGCTCAACCCGTGTCCCTCTACAGGTCGCCAGCTTTGTTCGCCAACTGAACTTATGTACGTTGAGTTTGTCTGCGCTCGAGGCACTCGGCCGCTTCATTAGTGACAATGCGCTTACTCTTTGGGTTTTCAGACGGGTTTCAGCGCATTTCTCACTTGGAACTGCTGGAGGACTTGGACAACGCCTCGCCCGGTGGTGCCCACTCGGCGCCCGCTTCCATGCAGGCTTTTGAAGACATCCCCGCCGTCCCTGCCTCTGGCTTTGCCCACCCTGACTTTGTGAGGTGAGTCAGGTTTCTCCGTTCCGCCAACATAGCCACAAAGGCCCTAACGAAATGCTTTTTGAACAAAAGGGGCAAGCCGGGCACCCTCGGCCGCATCCGCCCCAAGCCCTCGCCCAGCCGCGCTCGCAAGGCCTCCAAGAAGCGTTCGCGAGATGACGAAGACGACGACTTCGAGGCCCACTCTCGCCGCCGCGTCAACTAGTGGCCCTCGCTTCTCTCACCTACAGCCGGCCTTGTCAGCGCCTTGTACCACCACTGCGCCCTTTCTTTTGTGTCTCTCGGCATCTCAATCAGACGCCCTTTCCTACCTTCTGTCTAATAGGCAATCTACGACTTCTTCTCTATTCCCGCTCGATGCCATCTTTTTGGGTCGACCCCAACCTCTATACCAACCCTTAAAAGCAACAAAAACAAATTCCTCCTGGCAGTCTCGTCGTCACTCCGTTTGGCAACGCCTCTTACGTGCTCGCAGTCCAGATAATGGCGGAAATTTCGGTGGCGGTTTTCGTGTTTTTCGTCTGTCCGTTCTCGGGGAGCATTTATAGGGTCAAAGCGACTTGGCGGGATTCCCTCTTTACCATTCCAGATACCTTTGCATGTGATATACTTTGGCTCTCTTTTACCCCTCTGCGTTCCTAGAATGTAAACTCAGATGCCTTCCCATCCTTCCTTGATCGGGCCGCCTCCGAAGTTTCTGCAGAGTCAAACCTAAAACAGAGAAGAGAGGAGGGCTGAGGCATCTAGAATGCGATAGAGGGAGATAGAACGCACTCGTCACAGCTCCCAGGCTCCTTAAGGTCAGAAGGCGTGGAGAAGGCAAACGAGCCAAGCGGAAGCCTCCGGAACCGTGGCTTACGGCCGTCGCCCCTATGCATCAAGAAGGTGTCCATCACCCTTCAGGTCGATTCTATACCGTTCTGGCCTGCACCACCAGGTTTTGCTCCACGGGCGGAGGATGCCAGAGCTGTGATTAAGAAAACCGCGGCCGCTGCACATTTAATATTCTCCCTTTCACTCACACTCGTCCACCGCTGTTCAGTTGATCAAGTTCATCGCACCTTTTTCTCGAAGCGAAGAACGTAATGCCAAAAGCAACACTCAAGGTGGCCAGCGTCGTCGAGCCGCCGCAAAGCTCATTCTTGCTCCTGGACTCCCCTGTCAGCGGCAGCTTCGAGCTTGATGACAGCGACGAGAGCAAGCGCACTTCTGCGACTTCGATGACCAGCGACGATGACTCGCCAACCTCGTTCCAGTTTGCGACCTGTAAGCCTTAATCTTGTGAGGCGAGTCGGACCGAGTGGTTCTAATTAAGATCCAGACGGAATACATGTGCGGCGGAACCCAGGCATCAACGTTGGCATGATCCCGAGCAGCGAGATGGTGGCGGCGACGGAGGAGGTGCCTGGACCGGCGGAGGTGGAGGACGAAGGAGAGGACGAGCCCGATTCGCCGACGACGGGCGCGTTCGAACATTTGGTGGTCAATGCCCGCCGCAGCTCGACCTACTCCAACAGCTCGTACGGCTCGTCGTAGAGCTCGCAGGGTGGCCATCGGCCAGTCTCCGCCAACCTGTCGTTTCGATCCAATGGCCAGTTCGTTTTGGCCACGCCGCCGCCGTCCAAGAGGTGCTCGAAGAGAAGCAGCCAGGAGAGCGGGCTCACTTCCTTCTCGGCCACGGTAGAGACAGCGCAGCGAGTGGGCATCAGGGGTTCGGTGGCATCGACCGACATGACTGGCGGCAGCTTGTCTACGCCACCCCGAGCGGACAGCATCATGAGCCCGGCCGAAGCCTACGTGTAAGTCTGAGCTTCCTTTTCCAGCGTTGATCGCTGTGAAAGCTGACATGACTGCCCCCAATAGGTTGATGATGAAGTCTCGAGCGCGCATTGCCGAGCGAGACGCGGCTTTGGAGCAGGCCGCCAAATCGTCCCCTCCTTTCACATCACCAGCAACGAGCCCGACGCCACATCGAAGTCGACGCTCATCCATTGCGACCAAGCTGAGCCGGTTCTTGAAGCGCCCCAAGACGCCCACCGTCTTGGTCGGGCAGCGGGTGACGGCCTGAAAGCCAGGCAGGGAGCTTCTACTTATTGTTTGTTCCGTTCACATTTCCTCGATCTCTGGCGGAAAGGGTTGTAATCGCGCCACTCGTGCATGAAATGTCAAATAGGGCGCTGCAGCTCTCTCGAAAGCCCTAGCGATCAAGCAAGGCCACGCAGTAGCAGAAATGTACACATGATGAGTCAAGACAGCGCAGAGGTGTGGAAGGCTGCTAGCCGCAGAGCGAGAAGCAACCTGAGTCCTCGAAACGCGAAGTTGGCAGCACCTCCTCGTGAAAGGACGGCCGCTGGGAGAACTACACAGGGGCAGGGGTTTTCGCTCTTTGCCAGGCTTATACGCTTAAAACGGTCGTTGTGGCTCTAGACCGCCAAGCACCTTGAGTTGGCAAGTTTTGGTGGAAGCGGAGCAACCGTGCGCGCGTGCCGGTGAGTGTGGGTGGCAAAAGTCGCGGAGTGCGGAAATGGGATTCCCTGAGAGTGATGTGTCTTTGCCAATGCAAAAGACTTGCTTTGAAGCCCTGACGCGAAAGAAATGGGAGATAAAGATCGACGGCGACCACAAGCCCAAAAAAAGGTTAGGCAGCCTCTTTTTCTTTTCTCGTGAGATTGGGCAGGCGGCAAACAACTTGTTGAAGGCGACCACCCTTTCTGTAAGCTTGTCCCGCTTGGCCCTTGTGTTGCACGCTTCTAACGCACCGACCCAGACTCACCACAGAAGAACAAGATGGCCCGAGGAGTAAGAGTCGTCTTGGTTGAGCTGGCATTGCGCCGTCAACTGACGCATCCTTTTCAACCCGCTTAACAGCCCAAGAAGCAGTATGTTCCCCTCCCTTTGATGGTCTTCTACGAGGCACAGGACTCATGTGTTTGGTTTCCAACAGCTTGAAGCGCTTAGCAGCCCCTTCATCATGGATGCTGTCCAAGTTGGGCGGCACCTGGGCCCCTCGCCCGTCCGCCGGTCCCCACAAGCTCCGAGAGTCCTTGCCTTTGGCCGTCTTCCTCAAGAACCGCTTAAAGTACGCCTTGACCGGGCGGGAGGTCGACTTGATCGTCCTCCAGAGGCTCATCAAGGTCGACGGCAAAGTCCGCACCGACACCACCTACCCTGCCGGCTTCATGGGTGCGTTAGCCTTTTGCCCTCCAATCAGACTGCACTCTCTGATATGAATGCCGCTATCATCACAGACGTTATTTCCATTGAAAAGTCTGGCGAGCACTTCCGCCTGCTGTACGATGTCAAGGGCCGCTTCACCGTCCACCGCATCACCGCCGAGGAGGCAAACTGTGTGTCCCGGGCCTGCTTTTTGATCTGGTAGAGCTCTGCTGACTTTTGCCTGGTAACCACAGACAAGCTGTGTAAGGTCAAGCGTGTGCAGCTTGGGCCCAAGGGTGTCCCATACCTCGTCACCCACGACGGCCGCACCATCCGCTACCCTGACCCGGCCATCCGTGTCAACGACACCATCCGCCTCACCCTCCCCACCAAGCCCACCTCGACCGAAAAGCCAAAGGCTGTCGGCGTCGCCCCCCACGGCGTCGCCCCCTCCCCCAAAATCGACGGCTTCGTCCACTTCGAGGTCGGCACCCTCGTCACCTGCACCGGTGGCCGTAACTTGGGTCGCGTCGGCACCGTCGTCTCCAAGGAGCGCCACTTGGGCGGCTTTGACATCGTCCACGTCCGCGACGCCCTCGACCGCGAGTTCTCCACCCGCCTCTCCAACATCTTCGTCATCGGCGAGCACGGCAAGCCCTGGATCTCCCTCCCCAAGGGCAAGGGTGTTGCGCTTTCCATCACTGAGGGTGAGCAAATGGCCTCCTTGAGCATGCGTTTTTCCCATACTCATTCCCTCCCCTCATCTTCACAGAGCGCGACCAGAAGCGTCGCCAGAAGGAGAAGGCTTTGGGAGCATAGACATTGGGGTCCTTACATGTTTTTGGTCACGGCTGCGGTCTGAAACTCGGCTTGGATTTCGTGGCTCGCTTTCTTCCCCGTCCGGCCATCCTTGAGTCCTTCTCCATCGATGGCCTTTCCAGCCAAAGTTCCCGCGCTCTTTCGGCAGGCTGCGCTTTGCTCTCCTAGATGGACGCCAACAAGGCGGAAAGCGATAGCTTCATTCGGTGCGACCCTGGCGAGCTCGCTGGTGGGCTCAAGACGAAGCGTGGCGACTTCCTCCAGAGAGAACCCGGTCGAATGCTTGCCCTTCTTCTTCGGCAAAGGCGGAGCTGTCTTGCTAAGCCTCCGCGCTGCTAAAACTGGACTGGTGCCACTGCCTCTTTTGTTTGAAGTGATGCGTGCTTGTGCCTAAGAATCCGCGCGTCTGCAGCTCCAATCCCGGTTCAAGTTCCTACTAGATGTCAGTTGTTCCATTCACTCGTCGAAAGTTGGGTGAGACGAGCTGAAACAAGGAGAAACCAGGCCTTTATGCCCTCCGTCGCAAAGGCCATCTTCAGAATCCCGACGTTTACGCTCAAGAACGTCAAGGCGTTCTACGTGCCCACCTTCAGGGTAGATTTCTATGGTCAAATCAGTCTGACGTGAGTAGAAAACCTCACTATGGAGAGATTTGGCCTTGAACTGAACGAAGGTTATGACAGCGTGAACGGCAAAGCGTACGTCTTTCGGCCTCGCCGGTGGCTGGTACCGCTCTTTACTCATTGACATCGCGCACAGGCAAATGTGCCACGTTATTTGGAAAGACACGGCCATGACAGCTTTCAACTTCGGGCCACTGAGCAAGCTCGCCTTTGACCACCCCATCAACAGCGAGAGCCTGCAACCGTTCGAGCCAGTCGAACACTCCTTCAACCCAGTAGACGACAGCCGCGTGACCATCATTCCCTTCACGCAATCGGTCCACAACTTTCCGGCCTACCTTAACAAATTGCCCGATCAAACCTTTTCGGTCGATGATGAGGAGGAAGGCTCCTCGCCAAAAAGGGTGACCTGGAAACCAAAAGGAACCAGGGTCTACATGCTGGCCGAATACCCAGTCTACATCCCGGCGTACCTCGTCGAGCTCGAAGTGAAGTACGCCGACTCGGACGAAACGCACTTGATTACCTCGGTCGTCGCGGGCACTGGTGCAGCGGGCTTGCCCAATCAGATGCTCGCCACGCGATCTACACTCCTGGGCGACGGGTGGCACGAGCAATGGGACCATTACGCGCCTACCTACATCTCTGACGACGCCACCCCAGCTTTCAGCCAAGCTTTCTCGGAGATGATCGTGGACCTGTCGTCGGAGGTCCAAACGGCGGATCCCGAGCAAGTGTGGCGGACCCGCCGGTCAACCATGAGCTATCGAGAGTGGCATGGCAAGAACTGCGCTTACATCGACGCTCAAAGCGAATTGGACTGTCTCAAGCAGTTAACTAAGGCGGTTAACGAGGACTGGTCGGAGGAGGACCGTGAGCAGCCCGCACCTTTTCTTCTGCTGTTACCCTAAAAATTGGCGCTCAACAGTCAAAAGACGATCACCCTTCGCTACGAAGAAAGAGTTCAGTAAGGTGGTGAAAGCCGACATGGCCGAACTGGAAGAGCAGGTCCGTCTTTCGGGCGCTTTGCCACTCTGCTTCGAATTAACTTCCTTCTTAAGCAGGTCGAATACGCGTGGCCGGATTGGCTGCCACGGCCAAAGAAATAACTTAGACTATAGCTTCCACTTCTCACTAGCATTGTACTATTGCATTCCCACGACTCTCTTCAAATGTGGTACAACAGCGAGATTCGCTCGGCGCCCCTTGAGTTCACTCCATCGATGACCTTTCCGTCCACAGTCCCTGCGCTCCTTCGGCCAGCTGCGTTGCTCTCTGCTAGATGCACACCCGCAAGGCGGAAAGTGGCACCATTCGAGTTCGGAGCAATTCCAAAAAGGTTGCTGGTGAACCAACGCCGGCGCTTGGCGACTTCCTCCAAAGAAAACACGGTCGAATGCTTGCCCTTCTTCTTAGACGAAGGTGCGGCTGCCTCGCTAGGTCTATTCTTCGCCAAAACTGCTCTGGTGCCTCTCCTTCTTTTGTTTGGAGTGATTGCGTGCGGCGCCTAAGCCTCTTCGATTCTGCAGCTTCAATCTCGCTTCAAAGTCCTACTAGATGTTAGTTATCTTGCTGGGGAGGTGAAGCCAGCTGAAGCAGGGAGAAACCAGGCCGTCATGCCCTCCGTCGCCAAGGCCATCTTCAGAATCCCAACTTTCACCCTCAAGACCGTCAAGGCCTTCTACGTACCCACCTTTCGAGCAGACCTGTATGCACAGATCAGCCTGACGTGAGTTGCCAACATCGTCTCCGGACAAAATTGTGCATGACTGAAAGGAGATCACCCCAGCATGAACGGCAAAGCGTAAGCTACTCTCACCTTTATGGCCACCGGCATTGCTCATTGGTTCACGATGCTGTGTACAGCCAAGCTAGCCACGTTCTTTGGAAGGACGCCGCCATGACAGCTTTCAACTCTGGGCCGCTGAGCGACCTTCCCCTTGACCTCCCGATCCATTCCGCCAGCCTGGAGCCCTTCGAGCCAGCCAAGCACTCTATCAACCCAGTAGACGACAGTCGCGTGACCGTCATTCCCTTCTCGCGGTCCTTCCACAACATCCCTCCATGGTTCAACAAATTGCCCGATCTGCCTTTCTCGGTCGAGGGGCCCGAGGGTTCTTCGCCCTTGAGTGTCGTATGGAAACCAAAAGAAACCAAGATCTACATGCTCGCCAACTACCCCATCTACATTCCGGCGTTTCTCGTCGAGTACGAGGTGAAATACTCCGACTCTGACGAGACGCACTGGATGACGACAGTCGTTGCGGGTGCCGGTGGAGGAAGCTTGGGCGGCAAGGCGCGCAACCTCATGTTCGCCACGCAATCCTCGCTGTTCGACGAAGGGTGGCACCGTTTCGGCAGGCGCGACGGGCCCACATTCGTGACTTCGGGGTTGAAGGGCCTGGCGTCGTCGGCGACCAAGGTGCTGACGAAGAAGATATTGGAACTGCCGTGGAAGGAGCACACGGTGGACTCTGAGCAAGCGTGGCGGAGCAACCGGACGACCATGAGCTACCGAGATTGGCACGCCAAGAACCGCGCCTACATCGACGCGCAAAGCGATTTGGAGGCGGCCAAACTAGTGGCCAAGATGGCCCAAAGAGGGGACTCGAAAGTGTGGCAGAGTGAGTAGCACTGCGCCTTCCCATTGGCCGTTGAGCTGATAGCTGGAGGCTCCCACAGTCAGCCGGTGGCCGCCGTTTGTCAAAAAGGTTACTACGGAAGACTTTAACGAGGTGTTGAAGACGCGAATCGCCAGAATGGAAAAAGAAGTTCGTTGTCCAGATGTTTTGCCACTCTGCTCTGATCTGACCTGGCTTCTCGAACAGGCCAGCGATGCGTTGCCCGAGTGGCTGCCACGGCCTAAGAAATGACGTAGAATGGGCTTCCATTTTGCTTACAAGCATTGTACCATTGCATTCCCACGACTCTCCACAATCTGCCCGTCCTCTCACCACCGAAATCTGCGACCCTTTCTGTTACTTCCTTCTTTCGCCATCGGCGGCCTCTTGTTACTCGATCACTTTGAGACTAAAGACGCTCAGACTCTTCGAACGGGCCCGGCGCTTACTTGACACTTCCTGTCTCGTGCCTGCGGCCCGCCCCAGGGTTGCGCCCCCTTCTCGATGAGCGTTCTGGTCAAATATCTGCCTTCTCTGCACCGAATGTTACTTGCTTGTCTCCCGTTGCAGCCAGTGGTCTTATGATGGCTTTAAGTGCCTCCCATCGGCGGAAAGCGATTAGAGCCAGATTGCAAGGCTCGCGGCTTTCGAGAGGACTGCTTCGAGGCTCGCGCTCTAGAATGTCTCGAGGGGTTCATAGTTCACGAGCAGCTATCGGGGTTCAGTTACGTCCCGAGCCCAACGACGACAACCAGCTGCCTTTGCCGAATGACGTCCAGCTCACTCTCTTGTGCTTCGTGGGCGTGCAGACTGACCTCGGCACCGTTCGAGTGGTGCTGCTGGGGTCAAACGCGGTTTCCATCATGCCTGTCCACGTATTCATCAACCTATGCTCCGAACAAGGCATTTCGACTTGGACAACGTACCGACGAGATTCATTGTCCTCGAAGACGAATCATTTCTAATCGCATGCGCCCACCCAGGCGGGATCTCCAGCCAGGTCTGCCCTTCATCGAAACGCATGACTTGAGCTGGCTGGTCTGGTCCCTCGTCCTGTATGCAAGCGAGTCAGCCTCCGAAGAACATTCTCGACATTCGCCACCGACATAATGAAGAGACCATTTGTCCGTCGCGATGACGGCGAAGTATTCTTTGACGTCGTGGAAGTGATTACCGCGAGTGCAGCCGGGCAGAATTGTCAAGACATGCATGTCGCGGACGGCCGACATAGATTGGAGATGTACTGCCCTGACCGAGGTCGCTTGGCCGCGATCGTCCGTCCATGACTTGTCAGCTAGAGGCAAGGCAATAATACTGGCTCCCATTGGCTCTTTTGCTTGTCGAATGCGGTGGCGAGAGGAGAAGAGAGTCGAGGTAAGACTTCTCTCCGGCAGCACCGCCTGCACCCTGCACAGCTGGGACTTCGGGCGAGGCCTGTCCTTATTGCTTTCTGTAAAGTCTCGCGTCATCACGTTAGGCGTCCCTTGGCCCCGAACGATTGGGCAGTACTCTGGAGTTCGTTTGGCTCCCTAAAGGTCGCCAAACGAGGCGAGGCGGCAGACGCACAATTGGACGCACCACGATGTAAGAAAGGAGAACATGTCAAAGAGGTTACTGATACGCCGGGAATACGCCAAGGAGGGAGGGACTCGACAGCCTCCTGATGGATTGAGTGGATTGGCTTGTACAGTCCTTCTTAGATTGATAACATGTAGAACCGTTGTACTCAAGAGACCAGTCTTCGCCACCAACCCAAAAGTTGTTGCTCGCGAAGTCGAGGGCTGAGAGCGCCGCGTCTGGCCTTGCCTCCCAACAAAGCCCGCAAACATGGAGGACGAGGTCGCCGCTTTGGTCATCGACAAGTAGGCTTCATCTATATGAGTGAACGGCGCGGGCGACGCCAAGGCTTTAGGCCCTGGCGTCGGCGTGGCCCTCGCTCCGCTGTTGGGCGAGCTTGCTGACCTCCTTGCTTCGCGGGTTTACAGTGGTTCGGGTATGCCAAGCTTCGCTATTACTCTATCCAGAGACTGTTGCTGATGATGGCTGGCGATTCAAGGCATGTGCAAAGCAGGCAAGCGCTCGGTCACTTCTCGCATTGCCAGGCAACTCTTACTCCTTCATGCGCGGCAGGTTTCGCTGGCGACGATGCGCCGCGTGCCGTCTTCCCGTCCATCGTGGGCCGCCCTAGACATCAGGGCGTCATGGTCGGCATGGGCCAAAAGGACAGCTACGTGCGGCGCCTCCCCTGGTCTCGCTTAGGCCTTTCTGACCGTGCGCTGCGCAGGTCGGAGACGAGGCTCAGTCCAAGCGCGGTATCCTGACCCTCAAATACCCGATCGAGCACGGCATCGTCACCAACTGGGACGACATGGAGAAGGTTCGCTTCCCGCGGCTGCCCTCCCGAAGTCTGCGCTTGTATTGACCGTGAACGCTTGATTGGCGATCAGATCTGGCATCACACTTTCTACAACGAACTGCGTGTCGCGCCTGAGGAGCACCCCGTCCTGCTCACCGAGGCTCCCCTCAACCCCAAGGTCAACCGAGAGAAGATGTGCGTTTGTCGTTCGCTCGGTCTCGGGAATTCGGGCACGCACTGACTGCAGGCCGCCGAACAGGACCCAAATCATGTTCGAGACCTTCAACGCGCCTGCCTTCTACGTTTCCATCCAAGCCGTCCTGTCCCTGTACGCTTCGGGCCGAACGACCGGTATCGTGCTCGATTCGGGCGATGGTGTCTCCCACACTGTGCCCATCTACGAGGGCTACTCTCTACCTCACGCTATCCTCCGTCTCGACTTGGCTGGGCGTGATTTGACCGAGTACGTTTCCTCCTGGACTTGACTACATTGTTAGTGGAGCTCAGACTTCTCTGATGCACACAGCTACCTCATCAAGATCCTGATGGAGCGTGGCTACTCTTTCACCACCACTGCCGAGCGAGAGTAGGCCCTTTGACTTTCGTGCAGATGCCCGCGCGCAAGACTAACTTTCGATTTCGTCCTCCAGAATCGTCCGCGATATCAAGGAGAAGCTCTGCTACGTCGCCCTGGACTTTGAGCAGGAGATGCAGACCGCCGCCCAGAGCTCGGCGCTTGAGAAGTCTTACGAGCTGCCCGATGGTCAGGTCATCACCATCGGCAATGAGCGCTTCCGTGCCCCCGAGGCTCTCTTCCAGCCCTCATTCATCGGCCTGGAATCCCAGGGCATCCACGAGACCACGTACAACTCGATCATGAAGGTAAGTCATGGACTCGAAAATTGGGTGGTGGCGTCGGATGTGCGCTGAAGTTTTGGCTTTCATAGTGCGACTTGGATATCCGCAAGGACCTTTACGGCAACATCGTCATGTCCGGCGGCACCACCATGTACCCCGGCATCTCGGACCGCATGCAGAAGGAGATCACCGCCCTTGCACCTTCTTCCATGAAGGTCAAGATCGTCGCTCCTCCCGAGCGCAAATACTCCGTCTGGAGTGAGTCGCTCCCTCCCGGTGTGCAAGGCTTTGTATTGACGAACCGCGACAGTCGGTGGTTCCATCTTGGCGTCGCTTTCGACCTTCCAGCAGATGTGGATCTCGAAGCAGGTTCGTTTACCACTCGATCTTTTTACCCTGGCTCCTCTCATTTTTGCTTCTCCTACAGGAATACGACGAGTCGGGTGAGATCGCTTCCTCTCTGAGCAGCATCATTGACCTAAACTTTGTTGCGCACACCAGGCCCCAGCATTGTCCACCGCAAGGTTGGTTTTGGTGCTTCTGAATCCAAGTGCATCGCTCACAATGCTCCTGCAGTGCTTCTAAATCACCACCCGAAGCGAATGGGCCGGAGTGAGACGACAAAATATGCAAAACGAGCGCCGCCACAGCTTGCCGCCTTTAGAACTGGGCGGGCAAGGGCTCCTCCTCTTCTTTTTAAAACCCCAAACGGCTTTTTTTACTACGCAACGCTCTCTAGCTTCAATCTCAAACGAAAAGCTTTCATGAACTAGGCGGAGGACGGCAGGTGACTCGCTTGCCTGAAAGTTCGGCTTGCCTTGCAGGACAAAGCCGGGATTGAGCACGGCCCTTTTGAGTCGTTTGAGCGTTGCCTCCGGACCATCGATACCCCTTCCATTTGAAGACTCGCGAGCCTCTCTTGCTTGGTCACACCAAAGCCAGCCCAGCTTTGAGGACAGTTGGTTGAGACTTCGCACTTTGGGCCAAAGTTCCTCGAGTTGCTTTGCTTTAGACTCGCCTTCGACAGCTCGATTGGGCAGCGCCGTTGATCATGCTAGGTGCTCAAGCAGCCAAGGCCATCAAGCTGTAAGCCTAGACTGCTATCCTCGACCAGCTCCGAGTCCCTTATAACTTTTTGCATAAATTGCCAGCGGCCAGCATGCCAACCGTTCCATTCGACATGCCTTTACCAACTTGTCAACTTCGACGGCCCCGCCTCCTCCTTCAACTACAGACAATGGCCGCCCCATCTCTGACCCTTACTATTTCACCCCAGCGCCGCAGCCAGAACCGGCGACTGGCTACTTCACACCGTCTCCCGCCCCAGTCCACCACGGTGCCAAGCCAATAGATCCCGCCTTCTTCTCTACAGAGCAAGGGACAGGGAAGAGTCAGGACCGGAATCGGAACAGTGCAGGGAATCGAGAGCAGAGGTTCCAGGTGCGCTTGCCATTTCATTGCTTGTGCCAGTTTCCGAACTGATTTCGAGTGACTTTGGGTCTTACAGTATGGCAGAGGGATAGCGGGAGCGCAGGTCAACGGGATCACCAGCAATGACTTGGCTTCTTCATCGAGGCTCGACGAGGAGGACGACTCAAAAGTCAATGCTCGCCCGCCAGTCCGGCTGGCGAAGCGCCGCCTTTCTGTCTCTCGCCCTTTGGGGGACGCTGCTGCCAAACCTGTGGCCACCCCGTCCCAGCCCGCGGCGACTATACTGCCCGTGCCCGTCGCTGTGTCCTCGGCCGTCATTGTCTACCAAGACTTGAAGCAGCGCTTTCGTCCATCGACTGTCGCAGAGGTCACACCTCTACTAGCTGCGAATCGCCGGCCCTCTACGCCGCCGAAATCGACGCCACACCAGCAGCGCCTACTCACCACCGAGGCCGAGGCTTCGACTTCCACTGCACCTCCCTCAGAACCAGCAGCGACCGCCAAGTCCGAGCCGGATGCTGCTGCTGAGAGCAGCGCGCCCAAAGTCCAGTTTGCACGGCGGCGGCGAGCGCAGTCCTCCCCTCCAAGCGTCCGAGTGCTGCCGCCCGAGTTGGAAGACCCAGCAACCCTTAAATACATATCGGAAATCGAAAGCGCCGACAAGACAACTCTCCTGTCGGTGATCGCCCGATACCAAGCGGCCGGACCTCTGTCAACCTACGCCCACAACGCTGCCTTGAAAGCGATTCTCCACGCCAACTACAACACTATCCCCATCGACAAGGCCCTGAAGATGTACGAGCAGATGGCGGCCAAAGACCTGGAGCCGAACCGCATGACTCACGAAACCATCATCACCTTGCTCGCAAAGGCAGCCATGGAGACGCAGCACAAGTTCACCGGCGTCCAAGACGAGATCGAGCAATTGACCTTCTTGCACCAGCACTGCCTCCCGGCGGATGTTCAGGGCCTTGCCGTTCAGCTGAACGCCCTCGAAGCTGATGCCCGACGACTGAGCGGAGCCGAGGACCGAGCCGCAGCCGCCTTCCAGCTGTTCCGCGCCATCGACTTCCGCCGCTTCGAACACCAGAACTGGAGACTTCGGGGCCTGGTGATGAAGCTGTGCGCCCGCTTCAACAATCGCTGGCTCGGCATGAAGATCGTACGTGTGCCCTCTTGAGTACCCACGTCTGCATGCAGCTCACCACAAGCTGGCACAGTTCAAGCAGAGCATCAAAGACTTCAACGCCCACCCGACGTACCGTGTTTTTGCCGCCGCCATACAGCTAACAGATCCCGGAGACATCGCCGAAGCCGAGGCCCTCTTCGCCCTCTACAAGGAAATCAAGTCCAACAACGCTTTCGCCCCCGTCTCAGAAGAAGATCTCTCCAAATCCGTAAAGAGCGGGATGGCCACCTACGAGGGACAGATTTGGGTCAACATGATCGAATGCTACTTTGCGGCCGGCCGACCCGACGCGGCAGTCGCGCTGCTGGAGCAGTACCAAGCAGAGAAGATTGGCCAGCTCCACGCTCATCTCGTGCAAGTGACGTTGCTGGGGTTGGCTGAGAACGGCGAGCTGGAGGCAGTGGCCCGGTGGACCGATCGGATGCTGCAAGAGTTGATCCCCGGAGTGCTCCGCTTTGGCCACTTTCACCCAGCTCTCAAGATCATGCTCAAGTCAAACGAGCCCGAACGCACCTTGCCGGTTCTCAAAGCCGTCCGCGACGGACTGGTCGATGATCAGAAGTTCCGGATCACCGCCTATCTTCCCGTCCTTGTCCAACGCTTGATCGCTCAGAACAAGACGCAATACATTCCCGAAATCATGGGACTGGCAGCTTCAGTGATCAGCGGCAGAGACACCGATTTTCAATATCCGCGCTTTTCGGCACTCTCGAGTCTCGCCATCCAAGGAGGTGCCGTCGCCGAAACGGTCGAATTTGCCGAGCGGTATTGTGCTCGGTTGGACGACTCGCATCGCAGAGCCTCCGCTTATCGCCTGGCGCAGCGCATCGAGGCTGCCATCTCGCAGCCCATGCCATTGGCACTCGAACTCCGCATTGGCGCCCTCGATCACCGCTTTGAGAGAACTCCTACCGAGTCCACTGTCGCTCGGGTTTCTGCGGCCTGGGAGAGCGCCACAGCCAACCTCAACGGCGACTTTGCCTCTCTCAACCTATCCCCTGCCCAGTGGACTTATCTGCTGTGGGCGTCAGGTCCCCGTCGGTTGGAAGACATGCGTAGCGCTGGAGTCGACCTAACTTCGTACCTCAAAGAGGACCAGCCTGCAAAAGTCTTTGTCGACGGCCTTATTCAAGAGCTGGCAGCACGCAACGGCCCGACAGCAACGCAGTTCAGCTTCAACGGCGTCGTCTCTAACGACCACATCGAGCCTCTGCTGCTCGATTTTGTGAAGTCTGGCAAAGACGAAACCGCCGAGACCAGCTCGCCGCCGACCTCCGACCTCCATTCGCCTTTGCTGACCAGTGTGGCCAGCGAAGCGCCCGAAGAGAAGACCAGCGAGCTGCTCGACGGGCTCTCTGCATCACCGATTCCGGCCGACATGCCTAATTACTTGCCGTCGCACCATTCCCGAGCCCCGCTTTCACTGCGCCCAGACAGCAGAATCAACGACCTGAAGGGCGGCGCTTGGACCAAGGTTACGGACCGCGACGCGCTCGGCTTCATGCACACTGTGCTCTCAGAGGCGCGCCTAGGTCGTCTGACCAGGACGGTAGCTGTGCTTGGCCTGATCACTCGCTTGGCAAGAGTCGCGTCGGTCACCGCCGCCCAATTCGCCACTCTATATTTGATTGGCTATCAGGCCTTGCCTTTTTACGCGACTGGCAACCAAACCTCCGCCTGGGCCAACCTCGAGAACGCCATGCTCATTGCCATGGCGTCCAGAGGTGAACTCGAGCGCGTGGCAGTCCACCGCGAGCGACTGATCCAAGCTGGCCGGGCTCCAAGTGCCGATGCCTATGCCAGCATGATCTTGAACGCCCACGACACGACTGACGACGCCACTGTCGCCCTCGAGCTCTTCGAAGAGTCGCAGCGGCTTGGTGTCCAGCCCAACACTTACCTCTTCAACAACCTGATCTCGCGCTTGTCAAAGGCTCGGCGCACCAAGGAGGCCCTTGAATGCTTTCAGATGATGAAAGCTTCGGAGACCGTGCAACCGACTGCCGTCACTTATGGCGCTGTCATCAATGCGGTGAGCCTCGCTCTCATTTAGGCGTCTATGGCTGTTGATCTCAACGACTTCGCGATGATGTTCAGTGCTGCAAAGTGGGCGACGCGGCATCGGCAGAGGAGCTCTTCGAAGAGATGACGGCCCTGAAGGACTTTGTCCCTCGCGTCCCGCCTTTCAACACGATGATCCAGTTCTTCGTCTCCACTCAGCCTGATCGCATTAAGGCGCTGCACTATTACCAACGCCTTCTCGATTTCAATGTCCTTCCCACCGCCCACACCTATAAATTGCTGCTCGACTGCTACGGCCTAAATCAACCCGTCGACTCTGCCTCCCTGCAAGCGGTGTTCCAACGGCTGGAGGAGGAACCAGATATTAAGGTTGAGAACGTTCACTGGGCCTCCCTCATCAACTCGTTTGGCGCCGAGCAGCAGAATCTGTCGCAGGCGATCGCCATCTTCAACAGCATCCGTGAGCACCGCGACGCCCCAGCAGGCATGTTGCCGGACGCCGTTTGCTTCGAAGCTCTTCTCAACGCCTGCCTCGCCAACCAACGATACGACTTGCTGGACAAGTACTACAGCCTAATGGGAGAGGAAGGTGTGCATAGCACTGCCTACGTTGAGAACTCGCGTATCAAGGTCAGCTTTTCGCATTCTCATTCATTTTAGGAGACTGTTACTCATGGTTCCTCAGGCTCTCGCTGCGCAAGGCCGATTGGAAGAAGCTCGACACGTCTTCAATTTGCTCGTGGACCCTCCGGCTGGCGTGGCTTCCCACGGGAACCATGCTCAAAATCGTCGTCCAGGCAAGACCCAATCTCAAGCCCCGTCCGTTGCCCCTGGCATTGTTTTCCGCGAGCCGTCGACCTACGAGACCATGCTGCGGATCGAGGTGCAAGCCGGCAACGCGCAAGGCGCCAACGAGATCTTTAACATGGCTCTGCAGCGAGCCTTCCCGCAGCCTATCATCGGGCGGCTACGACTGGTACTTGAGCAGCAGGACGCTGCGGTGGCAAATGTGGACACGACCTTGTAAGACGAACCCTCTTGTACTATAGCTGCTTCATCTGTTCCCACCTGCATTCACAACCCACCACCCCCCTCTCTCTACAATCTGTTGCCCTGCTGCTCTTTGAGCTTGGATTGCGAGGCGTCCGGCGTCCGCGTTGAACGGGTGGCGGTGGCGAACGAGGTCGACGCCACTTATTCTCCCAGCGCCCTCCAACGTATTGATCTGGACGCTCTACTAGTAACAAGTCTCTTGTTCTGCTCTGGATACCACCACGGCAAGTCGCCATCGGCCCAGATCTTCGAGCCATTGTTGTTTTGATCTCTCGTTTCGCCTGCTCGACGATGAGGTCTGGGTCAGGACAAAGGCGACAGCAGCTTGCGTCTGCCTACCCAGCGCCCGATACGCAGCTTGGAAATGTACCGCGCAGCGACACGGCCCTCACGGTTCGATCCACAGCGCTCACCGTCGAGCAAAGGCGGCAAGCTGGCGTCGAAGAGAAGGTCGCCCAGCGCCAGAGAAAGCAAGAGCAGTACAAGGCGAGCGTGACGCAGCCCAAGACGACCAATGACAGCAACATCAGCCAGCTGAAGCGCGAGCAGCAGAAGGCCACGGAGACGATGGCGGCCATGGAGGCGCACTTGAGCCAGCCATTGCCCCCCAGCAGCAGCATCAGGGGCCTCACCAGGCCGTCGTCGTCCTCCAAGGTCATCGACTTGGACGACAGCGACTCGCCTCCAGCCACCAAGAAGAAGCACAAGGGCCGGGCGCCAGCGTCTATAACGAGTGACGAGTGAGCAGCCCGGATCTGCACTGGAGGAGTCGGCGCCGACCCCTCTCTCTTTTTTTTGTCTCTCCAGCAGGTCGAACCATGAGAGCAGCCATCGTTCTAAGAAGTCTCACAAGCGGCCTACGGAGGAAGAAGACAGCGAAGTGGAGGAGCAAGAGCCTACTCCCAAGAAGAGCCGCCACGCCACAGAGCGCACGGGCTCCTCATCCCGTCTGCCCACCACCGAAACCCCCAAGATGCCAAAGTCAGCCAAGGTGCGGGCTTCAGCGCCTCCCATCGCGTCCATGTCGAATGCAGCTGCCATGGACGGTGGGCCCCGGAAGAAGCCGCGCTTGAGCGTGCCCTACATCGAAGTTCCCGCGCCATCTCCCAAGGCCAAGGAGATGCTGCCGTCGTCTCCCGGCAAGTCTCGCAAGCGTCAGCCCGGCGCCGTCGAACCTCAGATCGTTGTCACGCACCCACAATCGAACCCCCGCAAGCGTCCCACCAGTCCTGCCAGCGCAAGCAGCAGGCGATCGGGCACAAGCAGCTCTGTGGAAGACTCGGATGACGACTCTGACTTTGAAATCGTTCAAACATCCAAGAAGAAGAAGAAGAAGCCTGCCAAGAAGCTCAAGCGGGCCGCTCAGCCGCCCACGCCTTCCACCTCGACCCACTTGAACGTGGTGCCGGTGAAGAAGAAGAAGGAAGCGGTGGTGCAAGAGCAAGTGTCGGATGATGAAGCGCGCCGCATAGCCGATCAGTTTTTGAACAACCAGACCCAAGTCGTCCCGGCCCACCTCAAGCCCAAGCTGTGCCCCTTTTGCGATCGGCCGCTGCCGAAAAAACCGTCGGCCAAGTTGAAGGCTTTGCTGAAAGAACTGGTCAGCAAGCACAGCGGCAAGCGAAAGCCCAACGTCTTCAACGACAAGCACATCGAGGTGCCTCTGGGCAAGCGGGAGAGCGAGTGGGACCTATGTCGACTGCACGTGGCCGAGTCGGAGTATGTGCCCCTGGGAGAAGAGAATGGATGGCCGGCCGCCGGCGAAATCGACTTCACGAAGCTGCCTAAGTGAGCCTTCTCGTTATCCTCCCATTGGTTTGGTGCCCTTTTGTTAACCATCTTTGACCTTTATGAAGGCGCGTCAAGAAGCTCCTCCCAGGCCTGCAAGAGATAGCGACCACGCCCGCCAAATCCAGCTTCTTCAAGTCGGCCAAAGAGGAATGGAGCGCAGAGGGCCGAAACCCAGGCAACGCAGGCGCTATGGCAGAGAGTGAGACTCAGTTCTTCCATAGTCCGCGACTTTGTGCTCACTGGTTTTCTCGCAGTCAACACATTCCACAAAGAGTTTCCAGGATAGTAAGGCTTGACGTTTTTGCCCGGTCTTCGTCCCCGACGTCTGCTAATCTCGCTTTCATCAGTTATGGTTCCCAAGGCTTCGAGATCATTTCCACAGCCCTTACGTCCGCCAACGACAAAGGCAAACTGTCTGTCAGCCCCGACACAAGGCCCTTAAGTCTACAAGAATTTTTCCGACGGGTCCTTGTGCCCGAAACAGGCGTTCTCCTCATCATGGAAGACCGCCAGTGCACCAAAGCAGAGGCCAAGAAGCAGCTGGAGGCGTCGAGACTTTATGGGGGCGCCATCTTCCCCTCCGATTGACTTTCTGGGGTTGCTCAATAGGTCCTATTGTACCTGTTACCTTTTGTTTGGCCCCGTACGAAAGAGTCTGGTGACCACATCTCTCCTGTGTTGCCGCCGGGCGCACGCCACCCGAAGATTCGCCGTTCTTCCCTTGCCATTGTGCGGATGTGCTAGATCAAAGACCCGAGCTTGATGCGAATAGGCCTTTTGTGCGCCAGCCGAGTTTGTAGAGCTACAGCCTCTGGCCTCGCGTCAGGCGGAACTTCCTCAGCCTTGGCAAGTGGTCTGCGCACCGCTTTTCCCCCATTGTTCGCTTGTGCTCCGATACCCTCTCTTGCACCACAACAACGACTCCTCTCCAGAGCGTTGAGTACGGTGACCATGGCCCGGCCACTTCAATTCGACGTATCGCCCGCCGACATTCAACGCGATGGAGCAGCAGCCATCGCCAGGTCGAAGGCGGCCTTGGATCGCATCGCAGCCTTGACACCAGAGCTCTGCACTTTTGACTCTGTTGTGAAGCCTTTGCAAGAAGCTGCGACCGACTTGGACGTCAGCGTCGGCATCCCAACCTTCCTGCGCGATGTCTCGCCAGACAAGGCCGTTCGCGATGCCTCGTTTACCTTTCAGACATCGCTGGACGACTACAAGAACGAGTCGCTCATGCGTGTCGACGTGCATCAGGCCCTCCTGGCTGCAAAGGCTAAGGGTGAGCCCTTGGAGGGTGAGGACGCCCGATTGCTCGAGAAGCTGCTTCTGGAGCGAAGGCGGGCTGGTTTGGATCTACCCGAGGACAAGCAAGCGGAGATCTTAGAGCTGTCAAAGAAGATGGACAACCTCTGCTCTCTCTTCAACAAGAACTGCTCTGAAGCTGGTCCGTTTGCTCGGCCTAGCATTTTGTTCTGCTCCTCTGATTGAAGTCAACAGTGGGCGGCATCGATTTCACCGAAGAAGAGCTGGTTGGAGGTAGGGAGTGTCACGCTATAGTCACCTTGCGCTGCTCATTTCTTGGGCCGCAGTCCCCCAGGATGTACTGGACGGCTTTCCTAAGACGGAGAAGGATGGCAAGACTTATCTCAAGATGACATTCAAGACACCCGACTACGTGCCAGTGATGTGGGTGTGCCTTTGCTCGTAAAATCAGACAATGACCGGAGACTGCTCAGACAATATGCCAACAACATCGAAACTCGACGCCGCGCTTACTTTGGCTACGAGACGCGCGTTCCCGAGAACACTGGTTTGCTGAGGCAGGTCGTCGAGCTCAGACAGAAGAGCGCCGCCGTGTTGGGCTACGAATCATGGGCAGCGTTTACTCTTGAAGAGAAGATGGCAAAGACGCCTTCCACTGTCCATACTTTCCTCGCTGACTTGGTCACTCGAATGGACAATTTTTCTCAAGAGGAGTCCAAGGCCCTGCTGGCCCTACGAGATGAAGAGCGAAAGAAGGCTGGCCTCCCTGAAGAGACCTTGGACCGCATTCCTATCTGGGAATATCCCTGGTACGCCCATTCCTCGACTGCGTTCATTTTGCGTTTCAAACTTGTAACAGGCTGGATCGTCTCTACACCGAGCGCACACTCGATCTGGACAACAACGAAGTCAAGAAATACTTCCCAGTCGATCATGTGGCCGCGGAGGTGCTGTCGATGTATCAAGAGCTGTTCTCGTTGCGGTTCACGCAGGAAGAAGGCGCCAAAACTTGGCATCCGGAGGTCACAAAATGGTCCGTGTACGATTCATCGACCGACAACTTTTTGGGAGTCATGTTCCTCGACCTCTTCCCTCGTGACGGCAAGTATGGTCATGCTGCTGTCTTTCCCATCTGGCCTGGCTTCGATCGAAATGCGAATGAACATGCTGCCCCCGTCGTGGCCATGGTCGCCAACCTGGCCAAGTCCGTCCCCGGCAAGCCAGCGCTGATGGCACACGACGATGTGGTCACTTTCTATCACGAGATGGGCCACGCTATACACAGTCTCGCTTCGCACACTCGTTGTAGGTGTTTACAATCACTTCTTTCTTTTGGGCTCTCCTCATGGAAGCCAGACGCCAAATTCCATGGCTTCGAGGTCGAAGGCGATTTTGTCGAGGCACCTTCCCAGGCGTTGGAAAACTGGTGCTATTCGCGTCCTGAGCTCAAGCGCCTGTCCAGACATCATGCAACTGGAGAGCATTGTAAGTCGTTGTCTCAGTGCGCCGGCTATGATCGTTCTTAACAAGTTCGTTGAAGTACCTGATTCCATGGTCGAGAAGATCATCGCCTCTCGCCACGTCAACCAAGCCCTCTTCAACCTGAGACAGCTGTTCTTCGGGCTGTTCGACATGAAGATTCATTCCATGACACCTAAAGGTGCGTCTTGGTTTTCGGATTCCGTGCAGGCACTCACGGTCGGATCAGAGCTGCCGCAAGACTTGTCCAAGCTTTGGACAGAGCTGCTGAATAAGGTCACCTTGCGCTCGACGCAGGGCGCTCAGGTGCCGGGCGAGACGACCTTTGCGCATCTGACCGGGGGTTCGTTGTCGTCACTCAATAGAGAAGCGAGCGGCTGATGGCCCACGTGCTGCCCCAGGTTACAGCGCCGGCTATTATGGTGAATATCTTGGGACAACGATCCTAACCTGTTGCTGATGAGCTATCGTCCACCCAGGCTACCTGTGGTCGCTCTCCATCGCCTGCGACATGTAAGTTCCCGCGAAGTGCTTCAAGGAGGTGCGGTCCTTGTGCTCATTGTGACATCCAGCTTCACCCTCTTCAAACCCAACCCCATGTCCCCTGAAATGGGCCTGCTGTACCGAGAGAAGATTCTGAAGCCTGGCGCTACCAAAGACGCCAACGAGCTGGTCCGCGACTTTCTGGGTCGAGAGACGAACAACGAAGCCTTCCTCGAAGAGTTGCTGGCAGGTCACAAGAAGTCTTAAAGGGGCACAACGACCGCATTTTGTACACTACTTTTACTTTCTGCAGCGGATGACGGAGGCCAGCTTGGTCAATTACAGGAACTTTAGACTGAATTTACTACAATTTTGTACAGGTTTCAGGCCAAATCGAAGAGCCTCGATGGGAAAGTCGAGCTAGAAGTCGATGCCCAGTCCTGCCAGCGGAGAATAAGCTGGTGCGGGGAGCAGGTCGCCGCCTTCATCGACGGAGCCCCAAAACTGTTCGTGAGGCCATTAGCGCCTGATTGCAGATAGATAATTGAAAGAGACTTGCGCATTGTTTGTTCGGGTAAGGGGTTGGTCGCCGGAAGCGGCGGCTGCCCGTAGATGGACTGGACATGATTTCGACGACGCCCGACTTCCAGCTGACCCGCTTGCCTGGCGAGCCCTCGGCACCGCCTGCTGGTACGACAGTGCTGGCAGACGCGTCGCTGCCCTCCGAGCTTCCCGAATTGACTCTAGACATGATCAGGTCCGTTTCGAGGTGGAGGTAATCGGTTGAGGGCAACGATCCAAGGCGAAGATTGGGCCGCTGATAGTCTGAGGGTTCGCTGGCAAGGGCTCTGTAGGCTGGAACCGGGGAGGCGTCTGGAGTGAGGATGGGAGTGTTGGACGGGGTTGAGGGCTCCAGATGCTCTTCGCTTTGACCGACTGGGGTTGAAGGCAGCTCTAGATAGGGCGAGCATTCAGGGTTGTTGTAGAATGGTAGTGACGACATGTCAAAGGCAATGGGTGAAAAGGCGGCTGCTGGGTGGCGAAATTCAGCAGCTGCCGCATTGGCCGTGTTTCATTACTTACCTTGCATTTTTGGAATTGCGAAAGGGAGCAGAATGGGTGAAAATAGGATGTTGAAGAGCAAGAGGTAAAGAGAGGCAGGACAGCCTCTTCATTTTAATTTCGTCGGGCCCGACCATTGCACCGGGCTGGCTGGCTATGCGTTCATACTTGGCACGACTGTGCGCAGCCTATCGTGGTAGTCCCTCAATGACCTGACATTTCCAGTGCAGGAGCGAAGCATCGGAAGAACTGTCGTCATAGGAGAGGCATTGCCCTCGAGTTGCGAAGGTTGGGTGGCGGCGACGACTCTCCTGCCTTTTGAAGCTCTCCGATTTCTTGTGGTCGTGTATTTTGTGTGACAGCTGAGCGCATGATAATGAGTAGCGGAGCCAGCGGAGCAGAGCTCTTCGTCTCCCGCGGCGAGGCGGTCTGCCACTGTCAGTGTGACGAGAAGAAACTGGACAAAGTTGAAGCAGCTCGTCGGTGTCTGCCTATGTATTTGTGGCCAGGGAATCTTTGAACCGATGATTCTGTCCAAGCAAGGCCCATTTGGGGTTGTGCTGTGGTAAAACAATGATGTGTGTCGCTGATGAAGTGAACCTTCCTTCACCTCTTGAACTTTCGCCGTTGTGTCTGCTTCGTTGCATGCTGGACGAGGGACCTGCCCCTCATCTAAAGGCTGGGGCCGGACTCGCCGGACTCCGACCCTGCGCAGAATCCCGCCTTCTGTCCTTTCTTCAGCGTTTGGCGCTATTGGACTCGTGCGATGATTTCACGCTGTGCCTCTGCTAGCGTACATCTGTTCTGCGCTTACACTTTTCAATGCACACGTCTCTTGCTTACCATCCACCATTTCTTGCTCGCCCACACGAACGCCGCCTCCACACTCCTTTTAATGTGAGTGCCATTGTCCAATGCCTTGGACAAACCTAAACGCTTCAGAGCAGACAAAACATTCTTTTCACCCCTGCCCTCTCTTTCTCTGGAAACAATGCTGCTGAAATCGGCTGTCCTTGCTCTGCCTGCCTTGGCGTGGGCTTCGCAAGCGCCCGCTCGCCACCACCGCCGCGATCTCCTGGACGTCGATCTTTGCTTGGACATCGACCTGCTTGGCTTAGTCGAAATTGATATTGCCGCGGAATGTAGGCCTTTGTACGCAAAAAGGTCCCAATCTCATCACATTTCACAGTGGACATCCTCGGACATGGCCATCGAGTGCCCTGCGCTTCCAAATGCCCCGAGCCATGGGTTTTGGCCCCTGGAGGTCTCATTGACGTGGTACGGTGTCTTTCTCTTGGATTTGACTTCGTCGCTGACGCAACTTTTGCAGGACATCTGCGTCGAAGTTGACGTCTTGGGCTTGATCTCCGTCGATGCTGCGATCTCGCTCTCCCTTTTCTCTCACGACCTCGAACAACTGCCCTGCAAGCGCGTCTCCGACTGCGCACCAGCTTCTTCGTCGGTCCATCCCAGCAGCTCCGCGGGCCCCTCAAAGCCAATTTCGTCCGCGAGCCCAAGCTCCTATGGAAGCTCCAGGTCTTTATCCTCCGTACCTCACTACTCTTCATCGGCGCCGGCTTCCGACGAGATTGCCACGAGCGCCGCTAGCTCCCGCCCTAGCTCCGCCACCTCTCAACCTCCTCGTCCCTCCTCAAGCAAGGCCCCGCACCCAGCTTCGTCGTCCGCTCCGCACAGTGTCGCTCAATCTTCGAAGCCTGCTTACTCTCACAAGCCCTCTTCGTCAATCTCCAAGCACACCACCTCGAAGGCCACTCAAAAGCCCCATCAGCCGCACCATAAGCCTACCACCACCACAAAGCCTCATAAGCCGCTTCATCATACTCCTAAGCCGACCAAGAAGCCTCACCACTCCCCCAAGCCGACCAAGGAGCCCCACAAGCCGCTTCATCATACTCCTAAGCCGACCAAGAAGCCTCACCACTCCCCCAAGCCCACTAAAAAGCCCCACAAGCCTCACCACACGGCCAAGCCAACGCACGCCCATGCCAGCCACCACTCCAGCCACCAGCCGGCTTCAAGCAAACCTGCCACACCCGCCTCCTCTGCTGCGCCTTCAAGCACTTACCTTGGTACTCTCCCTGGAGACAACAAGCCTCCCTCCAGCTCTGCTCCCGCTGCCTCCAGCTCCTACTTGGGAACTCTTCCCGGCGACAACAAGCCTCCGGTCTCCTCCGCTCCCTCTTACCCTGGCGACAACAAGCCCCCGGTCTCTTCTGCTCACAGCACCAGTGGCTCGTACTTGGGTACTCTTCCGGGTGGTGAGCTCCCCAGCAGCAGCTACCATCGCTCGTCAGCGCCCGCCAGCTACAAACCCAGCTCGTCGGCTTCTCCTCCGGCTGCTTCCTCGAGCTCTGGCCCTCACCCACACTGCCGGCGCGATCTTTTGGATGCCGAAGTGTGCTTGGATGTCGACCTGCTCGGCCTGGTCAACATCGATCTGGAAGCTGACAGTGAGCCCGTCCGTCGCGGTCGTGAATGTGTCTTGCTAAGTGCATATCGGTGATTGCAGTCGATATTTTGGGCTTGGGCGGGGCCAAAAAGGTGCCTTGCTCGTCCGGCTGCCTTTACCAGCCTATGCAGCGAGGAGCTGGCTTGTTGGATGTCGTTAGTTTTGCTTCTCCTCTCACCTACCTGCCATTCCTCGGACTAAAAGAGCATGTGACAGGATGTCTGCGTCGACGTGGACGTCTTAGGCTTGATCAAAGTGGAAGCGGCGGTCCACCTTGGCCTGTTCGATTCCAGCATGGAACCCGTTTCTTGCTCCGCGCCTTCCAACCCGTGCTGCCCTCACAACCACCGACGAGCCAGGATCTTCTGAACAACGAAAACACTCTTTAACACGGACACTTTTTCTTCGCACTTCAAATTGGGCTCCAAGGGTTTTTAGGCCAGGCGACGCTGGGTTAATCGTCGCGCTGAATTGACTACTTTTTGCAATGCTCCTCCTCCAAAGAGGCCCTCGCCGAGACACAGCTTCGCCTCAGTGCCCACAGAAAGTCGTGAACGCGGGGATCAACTTTATTCGCACGTGAAATGGAGCTTGCCTCCTGAATTCAGCCTCCTTCTTCCGCGTCCGTCCAATATGGCCAAGGTCTTCTCGCTCGATGAGGTGGCCCAGCACAAGACGGAGGACAGCGCCTGGGTTGCAGTCGATGGCGGAGTCTACGTGAGTCGGCCATCACAGCTCATGCGTTCAATGGCTGGTCGCTCATTGGTGGGAGTCGCAGGACGTGACCAAGTTCCTGGCCAAGCACCCGGGCGGCAAGAAGATTCTGCTCAACAACTGCGGCAAGGACGCGTCGGAGCAGTTCTGGGGCTTCCACTCCAAGGCCGTCCTCGCAAACGCCAAAGACATGCTCATTGGCACCAGTTGCGTTGCTTCTCCCTTCAGCTCTTGGGCCTCGAGCTGGCATTGATAGGATGTAGTAACAGCCGCTGTTGGGTCAAAGGAAGAGGCCGTCGCCGAATCAGAAACGGACCTCGCGCAAGAGAACGAGGAGCTGGACGATGACGCCGCCTACTTTGGAGACCTCATCCCCTTTGGAGATCCCGTACGCCCTCGTCTTTGCTCTTGGCGTATCAATTAGCCTGGACTGATACCAAACATGCGCGTCCACAGTATTGGTGTAAGGCCAACTCCTGCATGGCAAACCTGGGGTCAGCGTTCATTTTGATCTCGCAGACATGGACTGGGCCTCGCCGTACTACGACGAGTCGCACAGACGGCTGCGAGCGTACATGCGAAAGTTCACAGAAACCGAGATCGAGCCTTATGTGTGAGTCCCCCATCCTACACTTCGAGAGCGTGCGTCTCTTGAACTTTAGTCGATGGCAACAGCATGGAATGGGACCAGAAGAAGACTGTTAGTTCTGATGCTACCCTCGACGCTCTTGGGCAGTCTTGTTCAAACAACATCCTTCAAACATTGACAGTTGCCACCCGAGTTCATGAAGAAGGCCGGCTCGCAAGGCATCTTGGGCGCCGTGTGCGGTGGCAAGTGGCCGGCCGTGAGTGACAAACCGTTTGATTCGCTAGTGATATTGGATGCTCATGTTTTGAATCCGGATTAGAAATGGGCCAAAGGCATCCCAGTGCCAGGCAACGTCGACCCCGAGAAGTGGAACGCCTTTCACGACTTCATCGTCGTGTGAGTATCTTCTCCTTCCTTTATGAAGGCTTCTTTTTGCCCTTGCCGACGCTGTTTTGGTCGCGAACAGAGACGAAATGTGCCGGTGCGGATCCGGTGGCGTCAGTGAGTTTTGCCCTTCTTAACGCAGCGGCAAATGAACGAATCCGATCTGCTTTTCGCGTAGTCTGGGGCGTGATGGGCGGCTTGGGCATCGGCTTGCCTCCCATCATCAAGTTTGGCAGCCAGGAAATGAAGGACCGCATCATCCCGCCCGTCATTCGAGGCGACA
This sequence comes from Cystobasidiopsis lactophilus, assembly GCA_001599975.1. Classification (NCBI taxonomy): domain Eukaryota; kingdom Fungi; phylum Basidiomycota; class Agaricostilbomycetes; order Agaricostilbales; family Chionosphaeraceae; genus Cystobasidiopsis; species Cystobasidiopsis lactophilus. Next base: position 2,715,685 of record BCIO01000002.1, read on the forward strand.
AGCGTATCTGTCTGGCCATTAGTCAGTACTTGATGGTTGCTTGTTATAAGAATGCTTACATGCCTAACGGACAGCCGAACCTGGCGCTGGCAGCGATGTGGCCAACATCACCACCACCGCCGTCAAGACTGAAGATGGCAAGCACTATATCGTGAACGGCGAAAAGGTGCGCAGAAGAACCACTGAATAGCGTATCATGCCCACACGAGCCTCACAGAAATGGATCACCAACGGCATCTGGTGTGATTGCAAGTCCTCTCTCTCTTCTCCCGCTTCATCACTTTGCGACTAAGCTGACCAGCGCTATTAGACTTCACCGTCGCTGTACGAACGGGAGGCAAAGGCATGGGCGGCATCTCCTTGCTCCTGATCGAGCGCAGCTTCGGCGGCATCGAGACCAGGCAAATGGGTGCGTTCGGCTTTTAGTTTCGCCGCCGTGACTGAGCGTCGAGAGTTTGCCACTCGCACAGACTGCATGGGCGTTCACTCTTCCGGCACAAGCTATGTCACTTTTGAGTGCGTTTCCTCCACTGAGCCTCGTTTGTCCGCGCGATTTAACTTGCGCCTATGCGGCCCACCGCAGAGATGTCAAGGTGCCGGTGACCAACATCAGTACGCTGCCCTTCGCTCTCAGATGTGAAGCGCTCTGATGGCTGTGTTCGGACAGTTGGGAAGGAGAACAAAGGCTTCAACTTGATCATGAGCAACGTGAGCGTTCCGACTGCCGCGGCGTTACCAACCAGTTTTATGTTGAACTTCCTGCAGTTCAACGGAGAGCGCATCGGCATTGCAATGCAGGCCAATCGCTTTTCTCGCGTCTTGCTGGAAGAATGCATGAAATACTCTTCCAAGCGCAAGGTCGGTCCACCACCGAACGCATGCGCTGGCTTTGTCTGCCTGACACTGTGACCTCTCAGACTTTTGACACGCTGCTTCGTGACCACCCAGTCATTCGAAACAAGCTGGCGCACATGGCCAGGCAGATAGAAGCGCAAGTCGTTTGCTTTTTGTGCACTCGCCACTGCTCACCATGACTCTTGTGGCTCTCTAGGACGCACGCCTGGATTGAGGTCAGTAGCTTCATAGATTTCTACTAACACAGGGTCAGACAATTTATGCTTGGAGCGTGGCAGACTCTGATTTATCAAACGACCAAGTACGAAGCTGAGGATATGATGCTCCGAGCCGGCGGAAACGTGGCTCTCCTGAAAGCCCAAGCGACAAAGACAGTAAGGCTTATTCGTTCGCAAGCCTTTGGTACAACAACAAGGCTCATCGCGACTGCCCGCCACCGCAGTTGGAATATTGCGCCGCGGAGGCTGTCCAGATTTTTGGCGGTTTGGGATACGTGAGTGCTCTATACAATTCTCTCTCGAGAACAAAAGGTTTAGAACGCTTGCTCGTGTGCTCAGACTCGAGGTGGCCAAGGCGAAAAAGTGGAGTGAGTGCTCTCTTCCGTTTGTTTGCAAGTTGGGCCCTGAATCGAAGCCCCAAATAGACGCCTTTATCGAGACGTTCGCGCCTACAGCATTCCCGGTGGAAGGTGTGTTCTTGTCTCTCTGTCTCTCGCCCTGCCGAAATCTGACTTGACAATGTCAGCGAGGAGATCATGCTCGACTTGGGCATCCGGCAGTCCATCAAGGTGGCCGAGATCATGGGGGCTAAGCTCTAGTCAGATTGCACATTGCAGAAACATCAATTGTAGTACCTCGCTGTGCCATCAAATCTCATCGCAATGTGCTTTGGACATACCCTTCCGGCCTCCTCGGCATTGGTGAAGCAGTTCACGAGAACGGGCGCAAGGCGAAGACGTCGAATAAGCAGCACGTATTGTAGCAAGTACACGCAAGCCTTACGAGAGAAAATTCAACCGTGTTGGATCGCAAAATCGAAAGCTTGGTGAGGCAGAGCATTATTAGGCCACTCGCCACCCACCAATGTGGCCGTCAGCCCAGCATTTTGTGGCGCGATCAGTGCGGCAGTATTATTAGGAAAGCTGGGAGGCAAAGGGGAGGGGGCGGTCCGGCTCAAGAGCTGACGGCGCCCGGTTCATGAGCGAGCCGGTTCCTTTGGCCGCCATGTAAGTCTTCCTCCATTTCTCCAAGACGACGAATACATTATGACAGCTGACACACCTGAAGCGAGCCCATCGCTCGTGCCGTGAGCCGGCCAGCTCCGACAAGGTGGCGACACGAAGCCCTTTCGCGGACGTGCAGGCCGGGCTTGTGACTCTTGCCCGGGCGGTGCGACGAAGTCGTGAGAAGCCGCCGCTGACCTGGAAGATGGCTAGACGGCCTCCTCTCAAGCTCCACGGCGGGTTGGCGAGCGAGGAGGCGGCGGCGCCTTTCCGCTACTGTTGGCCGCCTGCAGCCCAAGACGACGATACCGAAAAGGGACATGGCACACGAGCGCCCCCAGTCAGCCTGCGTACAACCTGACCGAGCAAAATTTGAGGAAGAAGACAGACCAGCGACGCAACCAATTCTATGACGTGAAACGGGACGGAGCAGGGACGGAATTTTGCCCTAAGCTAAGCTTTGTGCTTACTATCGCTGGCAGACGACGCCACCTGTGGGGCGAGCCAGTAGCCGTATCTGGCGACATGCGTGCGGTGGCGGGCGAGGAATGGTCGGTGAGGCCAGACGGCGGTGGCGACTTGTGACAGAGGGCTGCTTGTGATCACATTCTAGGCCCAAAGCGTGGTGATTAGGTGGTTGCTCTTGTTCCCGCACATATGCGACAGAAGCGTTGAGGGCAGGCGATACACGGGCGTCAATCAGCAACCAGAGCCTGACCCCGCTGCTCTGCTTTGGTTGCTCTCCAACCATCCAGAGATCCTGGAGCGCTGTTGTTTCTCTTCTGCAGCCAACCAGATCCGAGACTCGGCTCGGTTGGTCTGACGTTCTTCAGAGTCCCACCGTACGAAGACAGACCGAACATTGCTCCGACTTTGTGGGCTTGCCCAAGACCAAGGCAATTGTCGCCACTTAATATTGTGCCGAACCTTCCTGTTTCGGAGGGCAACACCAAAACTTGTCCTTGGTCTGGGAGACGGCAAGCAACAAGCCCCTGGCCAAAGGTGCGTGATCTGTGATCAATGATCAAGTCTGGTCGTCGAAGATGTGGCTAACGTTTGGGGACGCTGAGGATGCCAAAAGATAACAGAGCAAACTTCTGGCTGAGCTTGGACGACGAGGAGTTTGCCGAAGAAGTTGTGGCAAGTGAACCAAGGCACGGTGCGAATCAGACGATTGTGACAACACTTGGTGGAGCCAGTCCTTGACGCTTTCGCAGATTGGCAAGCACAAGTCGGCGTCATCAAACCGTCATAGAGGCTGTCCATCAGGAAGGCTACGGACATTGGCAAGCGACTCGAGGCCGTCAATATATTCCGAAGCTGGTTGATCTACGACGATTCCTCCGAGTCTGGCAGCACACCGTCACTTCCTGTTGCCGACGCTTCGTGGCTGCAATTCGGTACTGGAGTCGCACTGTGCCAACATCCGGTGGTCAAGGGTCAAGGTGTAGCAGGCACATCAAGCTCGACTTGCGACCCGCTTCTTCGCCAAATCGGAACACACCAATCCCCAAGACACTAGCAGAAAGAGTACCGGGCCTGCTCACTGGAGGTAGTGACGGGTGACCCGAGAGGACATCAGCCAGGTGCGCTCTGCTGACGCCCTATAGCCAGGGCGGCTCTTGCGGTCACCAGATGATGCTGAAGCGAGTGACGTATGGCGCTTGATCACAGGCACTAGCACAAGCATCTCATTTGCTGAGGGGGGCACAGAGCTGTCCAGGGGCGGTTTGCGGCTGCTATCTGGTGGGCCAAAAGAACATCGCGACTGGTCCTCGACCCACGGTTGGCTCGGATCTTGGCCACCAGGGCAGGAAGGAAGGCCGGCCAACAAGTGCGACTCGGTACATCGCTATCTCGTCGACCTGCAGTCGAACACACCCCGGCGGACCAGGGCGAGCCGAGACAGACGCAGACCGACGCCCACAGATCTTCGCGGTGCAAAGCTTGCTCTCAAGCGCCTTCGTGATCGACTCTGGTCCGGCGCAAAGAAGCTAGCTGTTCCACCTTCATCTTGGGCGCCCGGGTGAGGGAAGGTAGAGCATTGGAGAGTGCTGCTGAGGCGAGCATTGACGCATTGGCGAGGATTTTGCCACCTGGCTAGACCTCGCTCTACAAATTGGCTTTGGCCACCGCACTGCCGTCATCGTCGAAGGGGTCGAAGCAGGTTCTTGGGGATTGGCTCGGCAGCCTGTGACAGCGGCCCGAGACTTGAACAGACAATCTCTCTCGCCGCCATCTTGGCCTTTTCCTGTTGGCAGCTCCAAAGCACCAGTTCTCTTCGGGGCTGCCTCGAGATGGAGAGAACCACCATTTTCCCCATTGTGCAACCTGCTGGCGGCACCGGCTCAACACCCGGTTTCCCTTCCACATCCACCATCTCCGCCTCCTCCCCCAGTGATTTGTCCCGGAGTGAAGTGGCGGGGACGTTGCTCAACATGTCCACCAATGGCGGCGGCCCAGAGCCGTCCACTTCAAAGCCAGGCGCTCGGATTGCCCTGGCATGTACCGTGTTCGTCCACCCAATTCCGCTGTGCTTCATTGGCCCTCGCCGGCTCACTCTGCGGTCCGGCGCATTACAGGTGCAGAGTCCAGAAGATGCGCTGCAAAGGCGGGCACCCCGTGAGCGGCCTCCAGAGGAACCTTGGCCCCATCTCAATCTAGTCCCTCCAGTGCGAACGCTGTCGCCGGGGAGGTCATGAATGCGTAAGTGCCACCAATCCGAGCGTTTGCACCATGGCGTCCGCTCCTCTTGCAGCAGCTCTCTGTGGCAGCCTCAAGCCGGCTCATTCGTTGCGCGCAGGTTTATGATGCCTCATCAAAACCCAGAGTGCGCAAGGAGAACACGCTCTCCCAGCGGACTTCGACCATCGAGGCGCGCATTGGACACCTCGAAAGCTTGCACGCTGCCTCGCTGCATAATAAGCAGCGCCCTCCCGCGGCCATTCCACCTCTCGCCGGGCCGGGCCGCCCTCTAAATCCCAAGGACAATCTGCTTGAACTCAGGCACCTCGAGGAATTAACAGCATCCAACTTCCTGGTCAACCCAGCCGAGGAGCGATTGCACGGACTAGCTCGTATGCCAGACGAACACCCAGAGTCTTACTCGCCTGCTCAGATGGACTGGCCGGTCGACAATCCGGAGGACATCGTGAATCGGGGGCTCATCAGCAAAGAACAGGCGCGATCGTACTGGGAGCGCTTCCATCGGGTCTGCGCCTACCGGGTGGGCTGTAAGCAGAATTTGGTCGCGCGTCCACTTGTTGGCCGGCTTAATTTGGCGAGCAAACAGTCACAGACGAGGAGAGGACGTTGTTTGCCACTAGGCGACAGTCTCCATTGCTTTTTGCTGCCATTTGCTCAGCTGGCGCGCGGTCGCTGAAGGAATTGGACGAATCCGCCATCCTCATGGCCGAGGCCAAGCGCCTCGCCGTTCGCGTCATCTTCGTGGACGATCTTGCAGACTCTGCGTCGATGCTAGGGGACTTGAAAGGGTTGTTGGTGCTTTGCGTATACTGGTCCATGCCCAGCTTGGTGGGCACCATCGTCTCGTAAGCTTTGGCGTTCTCGTTGTCCTGCCAATCGCAGCATCTGACTAAAGGTTTCGCGAACAGTCTATCCTACCACCTGGGCTTGCACACCATCTTCGTCAAGCTCACCGATGCTTCTTTGCGCGGGCACGCGGACGAAGCCCCACTTGTTTACCGCGGCCGTTTATGGCTAGTGGTCTACATTTACGCCAATTTGTGATTGTTTTGTCGCTTTTGTTGCTTCACCTAAGATGTTGAACTAATGAGCTCGGTCAACCGCCAGGTTCTCGGTCCTGTACAGACAGCCTCTGCTGATTCAAGTCGACTCTTCCGTCCTTGTGCAACAAGCGGACGTCCTACGCTCTTCCGCATACAGCTCAAGCGAATTGGATGCCTGTGTCTCAATGCATTGCGAGCTCATCGCACTGCTGACTCGGGCCAGGACCAGCATGCAAGGAGATCCGGAAACCGCGTGGCAAATAGTCCCATTGTTTGCGGATCAGTTAGACCAGTGGTGGAGCAAGTGGTCGGAAGCAGGCGAGGACGGTATCAAGGATAAAGAGTGGGTTTTCGCCGGCTGTCGATTGCTCTTCGGAAAAGCTCAGAGTTTGTTAAAAGCACTTCGTACTATCTGGTTGCTTACCACATCTCCAGATTATACATTCACACGTTCAGCTGTTCGTAACACTTTCCAGCGGCGCGCGTGCACTTTCGCTGACCGAGATTTGCTGGTTCTGCAGTCAGCCCTGTCATCGACGGCAAGGACATTCTAAGTGTTCCCGACAAGTTCGTGGCAGGGCATGTGGCAGCCAGCTGCTCGTTGAGCATTGTTAAGGCTGCCCTTGATCCCAATAGAGGCGTGTCGCCGTTTGGCCTGGCGGTCGACTTTCAGCTGTTGGGTCTTGGACTCGCGGTTTTCAGTAAGGTCGACTGCTCTTTTCCCAAAGGTTGCTGGTTGAATCTGTCCGCAGCGCTGTGCAGTCTATCCCTAGTCCTACCGAACAGCTATAACGTCCTTGAACATCGTGATGCTGTTTTCACCCTCTACCAAACCTATTACTCGGAAGCCAACTCGCCCTACTCACGCGCTATCCTCAAGCTGTGTGATAAGTTGACGGCGACGGGCGACAACATGGTCAATTGCGACCTCCCAGCAGGCGAACATGTCGCTCAAGTCTTGGACAAGGAATCGCGGGTTTCTTTGGATTTGATCGCAATCAGTCCTGGCAAGTTTTTCTCTGTACTCAGCTGAAGTCTTGCCTGACCCCGCTCCCAGCTTTTGCCGAGGGGGTTTTTAACGGACCCTCTGTTGGGCCCGCCTTTCCTCTGCCCAGCCTGCCTTAATTCAGCCTGCTATCACACTCTCGAAGTCACCGTTTTGGTTTGTAAACGAGGACGTGCGCCAATTTGCCGCCACCAGGGATTCAAGCCTCGCCCCAAGCCTCGCCCGAGCTGTCATCCCAAAAGGAAGCGGCGACTCATCGACTAAATGTTGTATCGCTGTATGCGCAGACTTCGCTCAATTGTACCATCATTCACCACCCAAATGCTCCAATTCCTATCTCGCAGCCGATTGTTGACGCATCGATTGCTTGCATGGCAGAATCCCCTAAAATCAAAACCCAATCCAGTAGAGCATGGCACAGTGAGATTGAGAAGGGCTGAAACAGAGCCATGATGAAAGTGAGAACTGAGAGAAAGTCGGTATCGAGGAAGGGACTATGGGTCCGGAAAGAAAGTTTCGTCGAACAAGAGGTCGGTCGATAACCAAGAAACGTTTGGCATCTCAAAGATGATTTTTTTGATGCGAGCCGGCCTTGTGGGCGCGTCATGGCCTCCACGGGCGAGGTGGATTGACCGCAGGTTGGAGAAACAGGCGGCGGCCGAGTACAGCAAGTCCCTTGACAACTCTGGAGGCTCCTCTTTAGGGCTGTAAGCGAGCACAAGGTGCTTAACACTCTCTTGAAGGGGCGCAGGTGCGCTCGGTTCGTCAGTGTCGGCCTCCTCCAATAGCTCCACCAGCGTGTCCAATTGATCGTAAGGTAAGCCCAGAAGGATAGGCGAGCATTCTGGTAGTACGCGCAGAGGTGCCTTGGAAGTTGGTTTAGTGCCTATGATACGATCATAGTCCCTTGAAGCAGCAGGCTCACCTCGCCGTCGACCTCGTCGCCGATCCTCAAATCCCTGAGACATCCCGAGAGGCTCGACAGGAAGGTTTCAGAACCCTTGGCGATCATATCCTTGCAATCCGTCATCCAAAGAGCCCTCAAAGCAGGCAGGACTCCTTCTGGCAGCGCCCAGAAGAACTGCTTGGCAAGCCAAACGAAGTCGACGGTCATGTTTTGCAGAATCAGGACGGTCAGCTTGGACAGGTCGAAAGACTCGGTGATCAACTTGCTGCTGTCCAGTTCGACGTCCAGGCGCGTTCTGTGCGCATGTCAACCTTTCGGTCCTAGCGCATTAGCCGGATTCGCTCACCGGAAGTGATTGTGTAAATGCAGAATCTTCAAGGCAGGAGAGAAGGCGATGGTTTCGAGGGAGAGCCTGTGTTTCTCGTCGACCTGTTCGCTGCCCCAATGGCCGCTCGCAACTGCAATTTGTCAGTGTCGGTCGCAGCCAAGCTGTCAAATCTGCTCTCACAAATGATAGTGAGGGCCTTCAGAGCTTCAAGTGGGCGGAGCTTGAAGAGCTCGATGCTGCCCTCCAAGACGAGATTCTCCAGGTGCTTGAATGGCTCGAGGTCGTACACCGCTTGGTATCGATGCATGCCGTAGAAGTTGGCGAGGTCCAGGGTTCTCACGGAGCTCGCAAATTGAACAGCCCGCTTGATCTCGTCAGAATCGTTCTCGACCGTAATGACTGGGCACTGCATTCAGAAACGCCAAAGACAAGGGACCACATCGACTCACAGTACGCCATCAGTTTCTGGGCCGCATTGCGGAATATGCGGTGGGCAAGCGAAGCCGCCTCAAGATCTCTGAGGGAGCTGGGTTCAAGAGTGCTGATGCCAGGGAAGGTAGAGTGCCGCCTGCTCGTCTTCACCAAGTGCGAGAGGACGATTTCAATGAGCTCTTGCGAGAGGAGCCCGATTCCGAATCCGCTGTGCCTGAGGCAGACCGTACACCTGCAGGGCGGCACGTAAGCGACAGTGAGCTTCGACGAAACCACAGTCGGTTTCGACGAAGCCGTGATGGTCTTGTTGACGGGCCCAAAAGGCGCTGCAGGCTGTGGCCTTCGCGACATTGCTCCGCGCCCAAGCCTGAGATTCTGTGATTCTGGGGCGTAAGCCTGTCGTTTTAAGGCGTAACTTGAAGGCGGAGAGAAGCAGGCCGTGCTGCCCACAATTTCGGTGGCGACCTTGGCCGCGCTGGGAGAAGAAGGGAGAACGAATCTGTTTCGAGCGACGGTGTGGCTTGTCATTATTATAATCTCTTGCACACCTTCATCTTCATGTTGGACTGTGCGCCGTTCGAAGTGTCCAATGAAATAATCTGGGCCACTTTGCCGCGCTGTCGTCTGGGGAAGGCTCGACTCTCAAGTCTCGGATCCGGAGCCGGTGGCCGCAAACGCCCTCCTCGCATGTTGCACAACTCTTCGCGACTTCTTCGCGCGTCAGCCACCATCTAGAACGTCAAACATGATAAGATGTTCCGGCAGTCCTCTCCCCGACACCAAAATTCTCGACCGGTCATCAGGCATACCGGAGCCGCCGTGACACCTTTTCCCTTTCTTGCGTCTGTCCTTCCTCCTTTTCCAGTTCCACCAAGCTGGACCTCGCATTGAACACCACAGTGCTCTTCGCTCTTTCCTTGGAACACCCCGCGCGCCTAGATTGGCGCTTGTTTGTTGAAGTCCGGATCGCATCCAGGACCAGCACAGCAGCAAAGTCGAGCTGAATTTGCCATTGATTGGAGTTGGAGAGGAATGGGGTGCCTTAGATGAGCCAGCAGACGGGGCCGCCGGTGCTCCTACGGATACGACGCTGGTCAGCCAGAGCCAGCAGAGACCGGCACCGAGCCCCAGCTTGCTTGCTGGTCCCAAAGTAAGGGCGCCTTTGGCCTGTACAGTGTGTGTTCTTGGTCCTTCACTTCTCCGTTTGCATCAGGTGGTTGAGCCCTCCCCTGACATAGATGTCGTCAACAAAAAATGAAGTGCACCGGTGGTCAACCGGTATGGGCTGCGCCGCTAATTTATACCAGTAAACTGACGTGGTGTTGGCGTACAGTGCGAACGCTGTCGACGTGGTGGCCACGAATGTGTGAGTGGTGACCTCGCATCTTTTTCTCTGTGCACTGTCGTTGCCTCTTCCACCTTGCCATCTTCGCCTCCACTTCCCTCTGCCTGGCTTGCAAACTTTTCGGTTTTTGAACTGAGCTGATGTATTGCCTCCATTCCACGCAGACTTACGATCACTCGACCAAGGCCAAGACCCGCAAGGACAACACCCTTTCGAAGCGAACAGCAACCCTGGAGCAGCGCATCATCCAGCTGGAAGCGGACCGTCACAGGGCGTCTTTGCTTCGCGGGCCATCATCGGCTAGAGCCTCGCCCGGCGAGCGGCCGGTCTCCCTGCAGTCTCACAACGACGCCGCGCTGCAGCTGGTTCGCCTTCAAGAGATGACAGCCTCCACATTCCTCGTGAATCCGGCTGAAGAGCGCCTGAACGGCCTGGCGCACCTGCCCACCGACCGCCCACACCGGTACTTCCCCGAGCTGATGGACCTGCCCGCCAACAATCCGAAAGACGTCTTGTTTCGCAACTTGATCACCAGAGAGCAGGCACAGCGGTACTGGGAACGCTTCCACTCGACGTGTGCTTACCATGTTGGCTGTAAGCTACTGTTTTATCCTCTTCGTCTGCAGAAAAGCAGAGCTGAACTTTTCCGGGCATGACAGGGATTGACGAAGTCGAAATGATTCAGAACACGAGACACAACTCGCCTCTACTTTTCGCCGCTATCCTTTCGGTCGGCGCCCGCTCTTTCCAGGACGTGGCCGAGGCCACCACCTTGTTTGCTGCTGCTAGGGTCCTAGCGCAAGGGGTCGTTTTTGTAGATGACCTGGCAAATCCAGACGCTACGCTGGGCGATCTGAAGGGGCTGCTTGTGCTGTGCGTCTATTGGTCCATGCCGAGGTTCGTCGTCATTTGCCCTACATTTTCCGTCCGCCGGTGGACCCTTCTGATGGCTCTCTCACAGCTTGATCGGGACTATGGTCAGCTTGGCTTACCACCTCGGCTTGCACACTTTGTTCGTCAAGCTCACCGACCCAACCCTCCGAGGCCATGCGGACGAGGCCGCCCTCATATCGCGCGGCCGGCTTTGGCTCATCGTCCACCTTTACGCCAACCTGTACGTTTATCCACTTCCAACATTCCTATACAGGCGTGCTAAGCGTCCGCCGCAGCTTTTCACTTTTGTACCAGCAGCCCGTCCTCATGCGGGGCGATTCATCTCTCATGATCCAGCAAGCCGGCATCATTCGCTCTTCCTCCTTCAGTGACCATGACCTGGATGCGTGCCTGGCGCTGCACTGGGAGCTCGTCGCGCTGTTGACCCAGGCGAACGCGAGTCTGCAGTACGACTCGGTCAACGCCTGGAAGGCGGTTCCTGCCTTTGCCGAGCAGCTCGACCATTGGTGGACCAAATGGTCGCAAGCTCTGGACGGCCCGTTCAAGACTAAAGAGTGCGTTACAGTCCTTGGTCGCTGGGAGCTCGCCTCATTTTTGCCCTCAACACATAGCGCTTCGTACTTCGTCACGGCTTATCAAATGTCGCGGCTCTTCATCTACTCCTATAGCTGTAAGTCTCATTGCCTGGCCTATAATGCGGACCGAGGTTGAGACGCGGCTTGCTCCTTCAGTCACCCCGCTGCTGGATGGACACGAGATTCTCCTCGTCCCCGACAAACACATGGCCGCACACATTGCTCTGGGCTGCGCCAAAGGTGTCATCGAAGCCGCGCTGGATCCAAATCGACCGTTGCCTCAATTTGGGCTTGCGATCGACTTTCAAACCATTGGTCTTGGGCTGGCGGTTCAAAGTGAGTTTCGTGGCGCACCTCCATCATCAAAGCTGAGTGGCTATTGCACAGCTTTGTTGGGTTTGGGCCTGGTCCTGCCCAGCTCGTTCGACATAGCGGCCATCCGCGACCTCGCTGCTCGCCTTTGCCAAAGCTGCTACAACGAACCCCGGTCCCCTCACGCAGCTGCATTAGCCAAACTGTGCGACAAGCTGGACTCCTTGGCCGAAAGCTTGCGCAGTGGCGACCCGCTCACGACCCCCAGTATGCGCCAGCCCCAGCGCATCGACAGAGAGTCCCTAGAGGCCCTCAACACCATCGCCACCAGCTCTCGTCAGTCCATTCTTGCTTCGCACTTCATACCGTCTCTGTGCTAACGTGGTATTCCAGCTTTTCGTGAGGGCGTTTTCAGCGAAGGCGTTCTCTTCCAGGGGCTTTCGTCGCTTTCGTCGCAAATCCCACGCTCAGTCCCGCCTCCTTCCTTCTCGTCGGCTTTTCTGCCTTCTTAGATGTGTTTGACCCTGTAAAAACTCTTGCATTCGGCTTTGAGATTCAGTCCCGGCTTGCCGGGTAGGCGCGTAGACTCCGCTCGCCACTGGCCGAAAGCGCATCATTCCACTCGATTAGAAATCGGAAGCAGCTGTCAGCGGCTGTGGAGAGATGCTTGTCCAACCAAGAGGGCAGGTGTGCGAGATTTCAAGGAGAGCGATGCGCTCTTTGCTAAAAGCAAGATTTCCTGAGGTCGCGGGGGAGCATGAAAATCCGTTCTCCTTCGTAAGAAAAGACGTCTCTTCGGTCCGCCATCTTTTGATAAAGTGGTGGTGTGCGGTCGAGGTGAAGGGAGATATGGAAACATGGGTGCTGTGTTGAGAAAATTTCGCCACATCGATGAGCTTTTGCAAACTATGGAGGGGGCAATGGATGAACACTGGACTGACCCAGCAGATTGTGAAAAGTCGCAAGGGGTGCAGACTTGGGTGGAAAAATCAGAGACGACGACCGCGGCGACCGCCCTTTCTGCGGGTGGAGTCGCTGGGAACGGGCGTGACATCTGAACGGAACCCGGCCACATGATGAGCAAGGACCAGCGCGAAGGGGTCGGGGGAGACGCACCCTCGATGCGGCCAATGCGCATGCCAGCGCGAGCCAAGGCGCGGAGGGCAGCCTGGGCACCAGGGCCGGGCGACTTGGTCTTAACACCGCCGGTTGCGCGGATCTTGATGTGCAAGGCGGTGATGCCAATCTCCTTGCAGCGGACGGCAACGTCCTGGGCGGCCAACATGGCGGCGTAAGGGGACGACTCGTCGCGATCAGCCTTGACCTTCATGCCGCCTGCGCCCATTCAACTGCCTCAGATACAGGCCTTCAAGAGCCAGGCAGCTGATGGAGTAGAACGCACCGGTAACACGGACGATGGTTTCCTTGCCCGACAGATCGGTGACATGGACGAAGGTGTCGTTGAAGGAAGCGAAGATGTGGGCGACGCCAAAGACGAGCTCTCCCTCCTTGACTTGGGCTGTTGCTGCACATCAGTCTCTTGCTGCAGCAGCACACTATGATTAGAGACGCACGACCAAGGGAGATGTTCTCTGCGCTTGGGGATCAGACTGCAGCTCGCAATGCGGATTCGAAGCCAAGTGAACTTGCCTTCGGGCTTGACAGCGCGAGCAGCCTTTTTGGGAGCCTGCAACAATGTGGTTCAGCATGCGTGTCTGAGGCTTGACAAGGCCGCAGCAGAACGCACCATGGCAAATGTATGGTTGAGCCGCCTCGAGATTTTTTGGCCCGCCTTGAAGCTCACTTTTCCGACTGCCGATTGTGGTAGACAAACTTTCCAAGTTCTCAGAATGCAGTCGCTAGCCCACTAGTAGTGACAAAAACAAAGAATCTGAAATGGCAGATATTCGAAATGCAACCATCAAGGGAGCGGGATCCAGCCACCGCTCCGGTCGTTCGCCACCCGGGCTGTTCAGTCCCCAGCCTGTTCCGTTTCCGTAGGACTCCTTTTGATGCTTATATACACACAAGCTGGTGAAAGAAGTCAGATCATCGGAGGTGATCAGAAGAAGGAAGGCCCACTCGAAATATATACATTGGACGAGAAAAGCCCATCGCTAATGGCTTAGGGAAACTTGCGCGCGTAGGTGGCGGTGTACAGTCTGACGTTGAGTCGGTCGGGGACGCTTTCAAAAGTGGGCGCCATATCCTCGCCGTGGAGCTGCCAGAACTCCTTCAAGCGGGGGAGCACGTAGACATTGGCGAGCTTGGACTTGAGGTTGGCCCACGCGGTGGCAGTGTTGCCGAAGACGGTGGCGGCGACGCGGACGACCTCGACGCAGTCAGGCAGAATGGCCACGAGGTCGCCCAAGTCCTTTGCGAGGCTGAGGTAGCCAAGCTCAACTTTGCGCAGCCCCGTGCACTTGGTGAGGTTGGGGAAGTAAGGGTCCTCGGAGCTAACCTGGATGGTCACGAGTTGCTTTTGGAGGGCGTGGATGAGCATGTCACAATCGGGGGTCGGGCAGCAGATGAGCCGAAGGTGGCGAAGCGCCCGGGTGACGAAAGGCATGTGGCGGACAGCGAGTCCAGGCGGGCAAGGCTGCATGGCGATGAGGGAGAGCGATTCGATGGCGAGCAGAGGTGAGACGAAGTAAGGGCCCATTCCCACGTCAAACGTAGCGTGCTCGAGGACAAGCTCGCGAAGAACCACGGTGCGGGCGAGGACAACGGGCAGCCAATCCAACCTCAACTGATCGCCTGCAGGAGGCTGAGACAATGGTTTCTCGCCGCGCACCTCGAGATGCCTCAGCTTGCTCGCGCCGGGCAAGTTCTGTCCACGCCGTGTTTAAAGAGGGATGATCCGGGTCAGGCGCTGTATGACATAGACATCTCTTACCATGTCAAGGCCAAGCAAGCACGATCGAGTGCACTGGTAGATAGCGAGGCTCTCGAGATTGGGGCACAAGGCGATGAATTTGAGGTTGAAGCCGCCGCGGTTATTCACGTGCAAAGTACGGACGGCGAAGGCTGGTGGGAAGCGGCCAGCGGTTTTGGCGATGGTCAGCGTAGGGAGCGGGTCATGAGGTCCACCTGGGAGGCCGTAGATGTGCAGCTCTCGGTACAAGCGCAGTTGGATGGCGGTAAGGAGCTGCTTGCAAAGGAAGGGCTTGAGCTGGCTCCAGAGCGAAGGTCCAGGCACTCTCAAGGGCTTCTCGACCATGAAGCTGAAGTTGCTGACCCGGCCATCGATGTACTGGATGATCATCCCCACGACGAACGCTGGCAAGGCTGGCAAATAAGCGCGCGCGGTGACAGCTGCGCTTGCCAAACTCTGTCGAGGCAGGATCCGCACGACAAGCGACATCTGATGAGCAGTGGTGTACGACTGAGCTGGAGAGAGCTGGAGAAACGGAGGCTTGGAAGAGCGTGCTCTTCAGGTGTGGGCCTTAGTCTGGAGTTCGCGTGCGTGAGGAGCGTTCTCGTCTTCGCTTGGTGGACTGGTTGAATCGATGTCGACGAGTAGGTTGGGAGGAGGGATTGGTTTGGCGGCAGAGGATCAAGTTGGTTCCGTCGAAAGGTCACCGCGAGGTCCCGACAGCACTCTCAAATGTGGGCAGTCGTCTCTCGAAACATTTATAAGAGCTAGGAACGCCAATTGCACAAGGTGATTGCAGTGGCCCGCCCAAAGTCCCCAAGGAGAGGACCGCGCCTTGCAATGAACGCTCAACCCTTACACGTCGAGGCACAGCTCTCTGTGCTCGGCCACCCCTTCCAAGGATAAGCAGGCTCCTGTTGCTGCCAATTTCAAGTTGGGCGGAGAGGGTGTTGAACAGCCGGCAGGCTTGACGAATAAGGTGGCGACGAATTCGAGTCTACGTCCACCTCTGCGTTCTTCTTGCGAGCAAGCTGAGAGTTCGACCTCTTCCAGGACGATGACGTCTCTTTGTCTGGATCTCGAGGTCAATTGACAGCCCGATGGTCCGAGAGTCGCCGCCGCTGTGGACGGTGAAGGCCATGGACAAGCCAAGCGCGAAGCCAAAATTGTGTGAACGACATGGTGGGTGAGGCCGGATATCAGGTGGTGAGTACATGTTGTTACAGGCGGGCTTAAGAGGAAGAAGATCCAGGTCATCCTTCGACCATGTCGGCCGTCGGAGGGGCGGTGGAGACCGGCGCCCTTTGCTTGTTGTCAACCCCTCGGCCCTGCGGATTCGTCTGACATCAGCCACGTCAGCTATGTCAGTAGAGATGCACCACCGACAATGGCCTCCTCGGCGTCCTTTGGCGTGAAGCCGCCTTCGTTGATGGCCTTGACCCTCCGCTTGTGCAATTTGGTCTTGAGATGGCCCTTCAAAGTGTTGGCATCGATGAAGTGCCGATCACAGGCCACACACGGGTGCTCTCCCCCGCCAGACAGGTCGAGCGGGTCCGGCTCCCAGCCAACTTCAAGCCGCTGCCTCTTGCCGCCATTGTCTGCCAGATCCCCAATCACCTGGTCGATGTCCCGGCTATACCGCTCTGCTCAAGATGTCATTCTGAGTTTATCCAAGAGTCAATCCAAGGCCAAGAGCACTGACTGGTCCTACAAAGTTGTCGAGCAATGAGCATCGAAAGAAATTCTAATGCGGGAAATGAAGAGCTCACTTGTGATCCTTTGCCTGCCCTTTGGCTGATCCATGCTGGTTCGCCAATCGTATCAGGACGCTGCTGCTGCAATGCTGGCGGGCGACTCACAGTTCTAGACCGTCTCGTTCGCGTCATCTTCGTTGGCTGCGGCCAAAGAAATTCTGGCCCAAGGCATTTCACATGCTCGCACATCTTTCCGCCCCAGACCACCACGACTGGCTCTTGCCGATGACATGACCCTTGGACTGATTGCCGAGACCGAGAGACGCGACCCAAAGTCCATTAACTTAATGCAGAAACTGAAGAAAACGCGCGGTCCATTGGCAGCTCGCATTTGGCAACTCTGGGTTCGCCCGCCCAACAATGCGGTTCCTTGCTCTTTGGATGCCTTTGACAAAGGGCATTGCTTGCTCAGTACCACCACGACCCCCTCTGTAAAAAAACACTCAAGCGCAGCGCTTGCTTCAAGCCGAACAGCAACGCTCGCCCCCTTCCACTCCTTTGAATTTCTTGCCCGCGCGCGCCTGGAGCCCAGCTTCTGTGACCCGGTGTCTCCTTTCTTCTCTCGTTTCCTTTCAGTAGATCCCAAGCCACCACAATGCGCTTGACCGCCGCTGCTGTTGCCATTGCGACAGCTGGCCTGTTCGCTTCGGCCGCCGCCCAAGATGTGCCCATGGAGACCGAGGCCGCCAGCGCCGACATGGGCACCTTGATGGACCGCATCCTCGACCTCAACGCCGCCGGCATCATCCCCGCCGCCATCCCTCCCGAGCTGCAGGCCCAAGCTTCCTCCGCGGCAGCTGCATCGGCCTCTGTCAACCTGGAAGGCCTCTCCAATGGCACCTTCAAACCAGCTGGGGCAAACCTTAAAGTCAATCTGCCCAACGTGGTCTCTTCCGTCGTGCCAGAGGTCCTATGTGCGCTTCTCTTCACTTTTGATCGCAGCATGGGACATGGAAAGCTCACAGGCTGAACACAGCCACTGCCGAAGCCGCACTCACTCAGGTCGTCACCAACGCAGCCCAGCTGCCTGTCTTCACCGGCCTGCTCGGCGAGACACCCAAGTTCGTGCCCCACCCACCAGTCTACACCGACGCCCCCATGCACAAGCGCGGCGCCAACAGCCACAGGCGCCACGTCGAGCTCAAGCGCATGTATGAGGATGGCCAGGACGCCAAGATGGCCAAGCGGGATGTGGATTTGTCCCAGAACGCCACCGTGGTGGATCCGGTCTGTAAGTGTAACGCAAAGCTCCTGATCTGACCAAAAAGCTGACATCTACCTCCCCACAGTGAACGCCGCCGGCAATACTACACAGCACACTCGTGCCGCCCATCATAACCACCTTCTGTCTTCGGCCAAGCCCGCTGCTCAAACTCCTAATGTGGTCATCAAGCTTCCTGTGGTCACTGACATCCTGCCTCAAGCTGCTGCAACCGTCGATGCTGCCGTCCAGCAAGTCAATTCCATGGCGAACCACGCTACCCTCAGCTTCGCCAACATCATTGGCATGGGCAAGCCCACCCCGACTTTCATCCCGCACCCCCCTGTTGTGCCCACCTCTAAGGTTGTGAAGCGCATGTTCGAAGAAGAGGGTGAGTGGATATCTTGCACGAAGTCTTTTCCCCAATAAGCTCATTGTGTTTGCTTGTTGTCAGATGAGGCCGTGGAAAAGCGAGCTGGCCACTTCCTGGACCGAGTGGGCAGCGCGAACGCTGAGCCAACCGAGGAGTCGGAGGACATCGCCAAGCGCTCGCGCAACTCCCGGGTCAACAACAAGGCCAAAGCATCGGCCGCCGCCGCCGTGGCTGCCCCAGTCGCTGTGGTCGCCCCACTCGCTGCCGTTGTTGCCCCAGTCGTTTCCAACGTTGTGGATGCGGCCACCACCCCTCTCGCTGCCGTCCCAACGGTACCTGTTGTTGTCGACTCCCTCACGCAAGCGGCCGCCGCCACCGTCGCCTCTGTTGTGGCTGACGCACCCGTCGTCGTTGCGCCTGTGGTCGACGTCGTCTCTTCTGTAACCGACCAGGCCGCCCACACCGCTGCTTCCCAGGTCGCTGCCGTCGTGGCCGCAGTAACCACCCAGTACGACTTGGCCATCCTGGCCGGCAACTCGGCCGCTCAACGAGCTGCGGCGCTTCTTGGAGGCTTTCACGGGCCGCCCACACCTACCTTCACTCCCAAAGTACCCACCTATGCCAAGCTGGCGCGCAAGGCCGCCCGTCGTCTCGATCAAGAGCAGCCCGCCGTGGCTAAGCGCCAGCACAACAAGCCCAAGGTCACCAGCAACGTTGTCAAGGTCGTCGTTCCGGTTGTGGAGACGGCCGCTGCAGTTGTGGCGGAGGCTCCTGCGGCGGTCGAGACAGTGGCAGAGGCGGCGGCCAGTGTCGCGGCGCCTGTGGCCCAAGTCATCACTTCCAAGGCCGTCAACTTGGGAGGTCTCCTCGGCTTTGGCAAGCCCACTCCCACCTTCGTCCCTACCTTTCCCACTTATGCTAAGGAGTAAAATTTTGGGGGTTGCTGCGGCCTCGCACATTTGTTGTAACCTCTTCGAGCCATGGAATGCACGTCTATGTATTGCTCTATCTATCTAGATATAACGACAACAACGCTGCCTAGGCCTCAGATGCCACAGCTTTTGCTTTGGCTTCCTTGACCGGCGCGCCCAACTCGTCGTTCGGCAGCTTCAAACGCTCAGTCAGTGGCTGCTGCGAGGCTTAAGTACAAATGCTCACAAAGAATGAGGTGAGGAGAACAAGCACGGCTGCGAAAGTCGCAAACAGGAATACGTGCCGGAGGGCAACAGCAAACGCCGCCTTTGCTGCGGCCTGTTGAGCCGGCCTTAGCTCATATAGAGTCGCAATTGAATGTCGAAGGCGATAAATTAGCTGCAGCAGGGTCAAGCTCAGACGAAGTCGAGACCCCAAAAGCCGTCCACTCACCTTTTCAGACGTAAAGCGCTTCCGAAGTTCAGCGGCGAGTCCCAGCTGGAAAATGGTTGACGATACTGCGACGCCTGTGACCTGCCCTAGGCCTCTCCACACAAACACAAAGCCGGCAGCCGTTGGTGCCTGTGCTGGTTCCACCGAAGCCATTATTGAAACTGCCAAACATGTCCCTTCAATCTAAAACCGACCGCTCGACACTCAAGCTCACCTTGAGTCGATGTGAGCAAAGCACTGAATCCAAAGCCCATGGGTACAACAGCGAACCACAGAAGCCAACTGGGCGAGGCTGGCGAAAGGTGAGCAATGATGGACACTAACACAACACTCTGTTGAGTAAGGACGCCAGAGGAATCGGTAAGAGAGAAGAGGGCTGACTGGCTATGACTGGGCCAGTACAGGCCAAGACCGTCCACCATTTATACCTCCCGGTGATTTTGAGCAGAATTCCCATGAACGGTGAGCCAAGTATCATAGCCAGCTGTTCCAAAATTAAAGACTGTAAAAGGTGGGAGGCTGTGCCGATCCTCACCGAGTTAGGTAGCAGATGAGCACCAGCTTCTGCCTCCGACTTGCCCATGACGACCTCGAGCAACCTGGATTCAACATGAACACAGTCCCTCTCATTACCAAGCTTTGAGACCTACAGTGGTAAGAAGTACACCATAGAAAAGTTCACGACCGCGATGACACCCGAAATGATGCCAACACACAAAGCTTGTCGCCGGCGAAGCAAACTAACGGGCAGCACAGGTTCTGCCGCGTAGAAAGCTTCCACACAGATGAAAGCCACAAGAGAGACAATGGTGGTGGCAGAAAGCGTCGGGACCAGGATTCGCCGGAGATGAGATGGTGGCGAGTTGACGAAGCCAAGCAAGAACAAGAACGATCCAATCTGCGCTTGAGACAATCAGCTGTGTTCCAAGGACGAGAGAAACAGGGACCGACAGAGACGAGCATGGCAAAACTTCCCAGCAGGTCGATCCGTCCCAAAAGTTGGCGCAGAGACTTGTGCGTCGGCTTCGACGGCGGAATTGCAATGTAAGCAACCAGGGCATTCATGGCGATGAGCGGCAATTGGACTGCACTGCGAATGAGAAACACGTAAGATGCGCTCCCATAGGATCACTCACAACCAAAAGCCCATCGCCACCCGAACGAAGCTGTGATGGCGCCCCCGATAACGCCGCCCAAACCCATACCGCCGGCGAATCCAAGGAAGAAAAGTCCTTGATACAAGGCGCGATCCTTCACCTCGAACATGTCCGCAATGATCACGGAAGCCACCGTGCCGCTCCCGCTTCCCATGCCAGCGATGAACCGCGCCACGGCAAACATGAGCATTGACCGAGCACCGGCACACATGGCCGTCCCAATTAAGAACAAGGTCGTTGCTTGCAGGAAGGCCCTTCTGCGGCCCAGCTGATCGCACAGTCGGCCGTAGAGTGGGTTGCCGCAGACAGAAGACCAGAGGAACGCAGTGCCGATCCAGCTGGTCTGCGAGAAGGCGTTGAATTCGCTGCTGATACTGAAGGGCGTGCTCAGCTATGCGTGAAGTACAAGCCAAGGCCCAGCGCACGTAGAAAGGACAGTGGCAACGACAGTCAGGTCCAAAGTCGCCAGGAAGGCAGAGAATAATAGGAGCCAGACGATCAGCTGTTTCCTGCGTGGAGAAGCATTCCTGACGGCCTCCAAGTAATCGGGCTGTTCGTGTTGACCCAGCAGAGCCGTCGTTTCGGTGATCTCGCTCGAGCTCCCTCCGAGTCGTGCGGCACCCATCTTTGAGCCTGCTCGACCGTTTCTCGCGCTCGCTTGCCAAAGATTTGGTCGTACTTGGACCAATGCTGCTCAGACGTGTGCTTAGACGTGATTTTGCCGACACAACAGAACCCTTTTTCAAGGCGCAATTTTCATTTCGAGTGGCAAATTTGGCCTGTTTGCCGCGCCGAGGACTATTGTCCTGCCGCAACCATGCTCGTCTCGTTCTCTGCGGTCGCAATAGCGGCGTGTTGGTCCATCGCCGCGAATGCGGTAGCGCTTTCGTCGCCGGTGGCGAAGCACCCGAACATCGTTTTGATCATCACTGATGACCAGGATGTGCGGACGCTGGAAGAGCGGCGCCATCTGCCCAAAGTACACGATCATCTGATTGATGAAGGCACCCTATTTTCCAACTTCTTTTGTCAAGGTGATAGGGCTTGCTCGGTAGCCTGAAGCTGCTCCTCACCCGAACTGAAACAGTGTCGGTCTGCTGTCCATCGAGGGTGTCTCTACTGCGAACCCAGCTTGCACACAATCACAACATCACCTTCGTCTCTGCTCCGTGGGGCGGCTATCCTCGTTACAACGAACTTGGCCATAATGGGCGGGCGCTCCCCGACCACTTACAGGCGGCCGGTTACAAGTGCGTGCTTTCCCTTGGCCTTCGCGGCGCTGCTGAGCGATTGCTTCACAGCACCTACTATGTGAAAATTGCCATTTTTCAATGCCGGAAGTGATCTTTGACTGACCTTGCAAACTGCAAACTTCAGGTGGGTAAGCTCATGAACGAGCATTCGGTCGACAACTGCGAGTCTTTGCCTGTCACTGGCTTCAATGGCTCGGACTTTTTGGTCGATCCACATACTTGCAAGCCCTTGTCTCCCCGGTCCACTGAAAGGACAAGCTAACGGCATTCGGCAGATGATTACTGGAATCCTGCATTCTCAACGAACAGCATGTGCTTTTGTCCAGTTGAGTGACACTTATGATCTGACTGGGTCTCGCAGATGGACCTGCCGAGCATCTTCCCGGCACTTACAGCACTGATGAAGTCAAGCGAAGGGCTTTGGGTCGCCTCGACGAGGCGTTTCAATCCGAAGACCCTTTCTTTGTCGGAATCGCACCAATTGCACCGCATTCGTGGCTGGACGCCATTCCGGAGGATCTTGGGCGTATTCGGATGGACATCCCGGCCTCGCATCCTCGCCACGCCAAAGACTTTCCAGCCGACCAGGCTCCTAGAGTACCTTCTTGGAATCAGCCTGGCGGTGTATCATGGGTGGCAACTCTGCCTGCG
The DNA here is from genome assembly GCA_001599975.1 of Cystobasidiopsis lactophilus. Classification (NCBI taxonomy): domain Eukaryota; kingdom Fungi; phylum Basidiomycota; class Agaricostilbomycetes; order Agaricostilbales; family Chionosphaeraceae; genus Cystobasidiopsis; species Cystobasidiopsis lactophilus. The sequence goes on from BCIO01000002.1 coordinate 2,737,939, forward strand.
ATGAACGACACCGTGCAAGGCTACGTGGACGATTTCTACCGCGGCCGGCTTCGAGCGCTTCAATCTGTCGACGAGCTTGTTGAAGAAGTCGTGCAGAAACTAGAACAGGCCGGAAAGCTGGACAGCACCTACATTTTCTACACGTCTGACAACGGCTATGCTCGTAGGTTCTTGACCTCTCTTTGGGAGCTTCTTTCTAAACCTGCTCACAAACAATCTCCAGTGGGAACGCATCGTCGCAATCCAGGCAAAACCCTGGCATTCGAAGAGGACATCCACGTCCCTTTGATCGTGCGCGGCCCCGGCGTCAAGAGAGGATACATCAACAGCGTGTCGTCTCACAACATTGTTGACCTCTCTGCGACCATCTTGGACCTGGCTGGGGCGTCAACAACGTACACACATGATGGCACGCCCATTGCTTTGCAGAACGAGAAGGCCGAAGACGAATCAAGAAGCATCAATCTGGTGGAGTACTGGGTGCTCAGTGCGGAGGAAGGGCACTTTGGCGGACAGCTCCGCACCAACAACACCTACCGAAGCATACGCGTGGGTCTTTTGTGTTCAGGGCCGTCTGCGTATGTGAGACTCTAAGCTGGTCGCTCCAGGTTCACGAGGAGCACCAAGACTTTAACCACACCTTTGTACTTGCCTTTCCCTTTTTTGGTCCTTGGTAGCCCTGACCCAGCACCAGAGCTACTCGGTGTGGTGCACCGGAGAGCGGGAGCTTTATCATCTCAGCACAGACCCGTACCAACTGAACAACTTGCTTTCGCCGATCAACAAGCTCGCCCACCCATTCGCTTCCGTCCACGCTCAAGATGCAGATGGCGCCCCGCTCCTGTCCTCGATAGTTTCAAGGGTTGCTGACCGGCTCGACGCCCTCATCCTGGTCATGAAGAACTGCGTCGGCCGGCAGTGCACGCATCCGTTCGAGACGATCTTCCCACATCGGCTAGCCGCTGGAGGGCACATCACAACTCTCCGCCAGGCCATGAGCTCAAAGTTTGACGACTACTTCCAGAGCTTGCCGCGAGTTGGTTACAGCGAATGCGCCCTCGGATATCAATCCCGCCTCGAAGCGCCCTTTTGGGATCCGAGTTACGCCTTTGGCGACAGCAACGCCCTCTTCAAGCTGCAAGGGGCGTTCTAGGTCGAGAAGGGACCGCTCCTGTATAGATCCTTCATCATGAATGAATGTCTGATTGCATCGAACGTCTGCATTATCTACCCAGCCAAGAAACAAGAGACCCAAAAGGAGAGAAGCGGCAGGCAAAAGACGTTGCCCCTGAAAGGGCGCCTTTCAGAAGTGGGAAGCTGTGAATTTTTAGAAGTGGGGAGCTGTTGATGGTGGCGTTTAGCTCCAGCATGGCACTTTGGACGTATGAAAACCGAAGGCGCACCATTGAGCATGAAGCCACAGAAGCAGCCAGCCACGACACCGGCAATAGGGACGGTCAAGACCCAGCCCATGAAGATGAAGCCGAGTTGCTTCCAGTTGACGGCCTTGAGGTCGTTGTTGCACAAGGCGACGCCCAACGTTGCGCCTGCATTTGGGAGTTAGATCACGACGCTCTAAAGCGAATTAAGGCAAATTTAACATGCCCGTTATGCACATCGTCGCTGTTTTACGACGCATTAGACGTGATATAAGCGTCGCAAATGGGACGGGCTTACTGCTAACAGGCAGTCCGTATTGCGAGGCGAGCAGGACGGTGATGGCGGCTCCGAGTTCCATTGAAAAGCCGCGCGAAGGAGAGTGGAGAGTGATCTTGTTGCCCAGGGCGCGCATGATGTTGTAGCCGTAGGTGGCAAGGCCAATGACAATCATGATTCCGCCGACAGCGAGCATCCATGTTGGTACGTCCGTATTCTTGCCAGACACTGCTGATGAACGCCAGACATCGTACATAGCAGAGAAGGGGCCGATAGCGTTGGCAACATCATTGGAGCCGTGAGCGAATGAAGCAGTGCAGGCGGTCATAACTCTGGTGCCCGCGAAATCAAATCAGCTTTGCTTTGCTTGCTAAGTAAGGAAAAGAACGTGCTGTAGGAAGCTGTACATGTGCTCGGTTTCGTTGTCGTATTGCTTGGCGGCGACGTGCATCTGGTGGAGGCGCTCGGCCTCCTTGCCGGTGCTTTGCAAGGCCACAACATCGACTGTAAATGATGATGAGTAGCAGTTGGAGCGTGGACAGACACAAAAGAGCAGCACGAACCCGAAGATCCGTAGGTGATAGTCTTCCAGACCGTGGGAACAGCCTTGTAGCGCATGATGATCCACAAGTTCTTGGGGAGGATCCACGAGCCCTGGATGGGATGCTCGTCCTTGACTTCGTGCACGGGCACTGGGGCCGGGACGTTCAGGATCTCAGGCTCCTCCGAGGTCGGAGTGCTCTTCTCCATATCGTTGCGGGAGTTGATCGAGGATGCCTTGTCGTCCTTGATGACACGGTAGTCGGGAACGTGCGATGCTGCGCCAACAGTACCAGCATCGGCAGGAGCCTGTCGCTTCCACAAAAGGGGCCCGAGGAAGAAGTGGTAGAAGCGAATGGCTGAAAGCCCACAATCGATGAGTCAAGCAAATCTGGGTCAAGAGAGCGGCAGGGAACAAACTGTAGTCTTTGCGAACGGTCTTGCAGTAGACGTACGGAAGCCAAAAGATGACGGAGAGCAGAGCGACGACGGCGGCCGTGCCAACGATGGCGGCGGCAATGGTTGACGTTGCAAGCTTGTTCAAGCCGAGCGACGGGGCACCCTTGTAGACAATGCTCATCGTCAAGACAGCGGCGACAGTGAAGAAGTACAGTGGCGAGGCGATCTGCAAGCCCAGTGGGCAAAACGATGAGATGTGGCCAAGAGGCACGTGCGCGAAGAACGCTCACCAAAGCAGCACGGATGGGGTTCTTGCGCGTCAGGACGGCGTACTTTGTGAAGAGAAACTACAAAAAGCCATGTCAATAACAATATCCTCAAGATCGTAAAGCACACTCACGACGACGGCGGCGAATCCAGCCTGAGGCTCACGTCAGCTCTCTTCCTATCCCCTGTCAATGTGTACATACCGAAATGCCGGGAGCGATCACCAGACCGGCGAAGATGGTGGCCAAACCTTTGCCGCCGTTCCATCCCCATTGGACCGACCCAGTGCCGCCAATCGCAACACCCACTCCTGCGACTGCCGAGACAATCGAGTAGGTGGTGCTGACGGGCCAGGACTTATAGGTGGCAAACATCTAGACGGCAACACTTAGAGTGGCCAAAGAGCCGGACGAGCGAGGAGACTTACCAGCCAGCACGAGGACGCGGTGATGGCGCAAAAGAAAGCAAGGAGTTCGACGCCGGCATTGTTCTGGAACGCAGACAAAGAGATGATGCCGTTCTTGATGGTGCCAGCTGTCCGATGGGTCAGTGGCGTGGTCTCACGGAGGAAGGCGGAATACGTACAGACTCGAGCGCCGACCAGAACGGCACCCAAGAATTCACACAAGGCAGCTGCAAGGCAAGCTTGCTTGAGGGTGAGGGACTTGGAGGACACGCTGGTGGCGAATGAGTTTGCGACCTGGAGCGGATGCGGATCAGCCATCACTCGTTATCGTTTCAAATTAGAAGTGCACCCACATCATTGGCGCCGATGTTGTAGGCGTCGAGCAAACTGAAGAAGACTCCCAAGCCGAAAATGTACGAGTACTCAGACATCACCATCTTGAAGGACGAGTTGGGGTGTTGAAAGTAGTTTGAGAGCAAGAGCCATGAAGCAGATTTTACAAAGACAGAGGTGGAACGTGCAGGCCATAATTGCCAAGGTCCCAAGGCAGTGCCAAGATTATTTCCCACACGCAAGCAGTTTTTTGCCGACTCCAAGTGCAGTCCAGCCACATAGCGAACCATTACGCCACTTGCTAGTGCATGAGGTAGCTAAGCAGGAGGTCATCGGCCAGCGCATAGATTGGGCGCAAGTAGCTGTGGCAAGAATGGCAGAAGGAGGCCGCGGCGGATTCACACATGGAATAACGGAAGCAATTGTGGAAGCCCTGAAGGCATTTTCTACCGACACACACTCATATCACATTTGTATGTTGTCAAAGGGAGAGGTGGCAAGGCAACCACTGGGGAAATGGACGCCATCCAAGTTGAATGAAAGTTGCGCCTGAGCAGCGATGGCAGCAGAAAAGACAGCAGCGTGGGCCTCGTCTTGCCTCGGTTCAGACAACCAAGCTCATTATGAGACACCAGGGTCATCGGTGGCGGCCTAGTGGGTTGTTTGGCGGCATTGGCGCTTGCCAAAGAAGGGTGGAGGGTCGATCTTTATGAGAGCCGCGCTGGTTAGTGGTAGCCCCTTCAACCCTGTCGCTTTCATGTGCTCAAGTGTTGGATTTGAAGATCCAAGGGCCTCGAAGCGAGCCGAGAGGGCGAGATCCATCAACCTGGCCATTTCAGCTCGCGGCATCGAAGCATTCAAAGCGGTGGATGCAGCCATGGCGGATCGAGCCTTGCAGGGTCTGATACCGATGAAAGGTCGAATGATCCACACTGCGGACGAGCAAGAGCACAGCCAGCTGTACGGGCTACACGGCGAAGTGAGCGTCTGACTTCCTTTGGCCCCGTGTCCTGTGGGCTCACTCTGGTGTCCAGTGCATCAACTCTGTGGATCGAGCACTTCTCAACATTGCATTGCTGGACGAGGTCGCTAAGATGGGGAGTGTCCAATTACATTTTGGCTACAAGCTTCTCCAGGCGGACTTCGACGCTGGCAAATTGACCTTCCTTCTTGACAACGAGCGGATACTAGCACACGCACATCTAGTGTTGGGTTGTGATGGGGCCTATTCCAAAGTCAGGGAGCAGCTTATGCGCGTTGTCCGGTGAGGAGTTTGATGTTCGACTTCAGAGCGCCTGCTGACGTTTGAGAGCAGAATGGATTTTAAGCAGTCTTACATCCCTCACAACTATCTTGAACTCTCGATGCCAGCCTTGATAGACAGCACGGGGACTCGACAGTTTGCCCTTGCGCCGGACCACCTCCACATCTGGCCTCGCCACGACTTTATGCTCATTGCCCTTCCTAATCAAGTGCGATCTCCCTTCTTCATGATATTTGCCTCAAAAGTGAAACGCTTTTGCATAGGACCAAACATTCACCAGCACTTTCTTCGCGCCACCGGAAACCTTTGCTCAGCTGACGTCCGAATCGGCGATCAAGGCTTTCTTCCAATTACACTTCCCCAATGCTCTGGCTCTAATAGGAGAGAAAGAACTTTACCGATGTTTTGCGGAGAACCCCCAAAGTCCGCTGATGACTATCAAGGTCGGTCTCTTTTAGCGGCACAGCTCAGCAAAGCTTAAAGCTCCTCAGTGCTGGCCCTACCATTACAAGGACAAAGCGCTACTTTTGGGGGACTCTAGCCACTGCATGGTCCCTTTCTATGGTGCGTGACCTCAAGGCGACTCCTGCAGGCCAGTGGCTAACGAAGTGCACAGGGCAAGGAGCAAATTGTGGCTTTGAAGACGTCCGCGTGTTTCAAGAGCTACTAAGAAGCAAATCAACGTTGGCCGAGGCGCTGGCAGCCTACTCCGACAAACGCCAGCCCTCCCTCGCCGCCATCCAACAGCTGGCCATTGAAAACTACCACGACATGGCCTCGCACACGATCAACCGCGCGCGGCTGTTCCGCAAGAAGATCGATGCCATACTGACAAGATTGCTGGGGGAAGAGACGTGGTGTCCGCCGTACACCTTGGTCACTTTCAAGCACCAGGTGCCGTACGAGCAGGCTTTGGCGCGGCAGCAACGGCAATACGACATCGTTTCCATGTCTTTGAAGGCTATCAACGCGGCTTGTATCACAGTAGCGGCGCTCGGGATCAAGAGGGTGTTGGTCAATTGGAAGTGGATTCGAGGTTGAAAGGCTGCCTGTGCTTTATTGAAGCAAGCTGTCTTGGTCCATGTAGTGGTGAGGGGGGAGACTAGCCGCAACAACGGACTGGGTGGCGGAGTCGTCCAGCGCCTGGGTTTGCGTAGCTTCGGGGTCTGGCTCAGGCTCCTGCGGGCCATCCGACGACTGCAAGATTCGACGTCTCTTCCGGGCGCTACCTCCGCCGAGTGCTTTGCCCGTCGAGGAAACAGGTCCCACATCGATATCCAGAGGTCCAAACTGAGCCTTCTGAGGTGGCGTGACCGGGCGGTGAGCGGGAATGGGCGAGATGGAGCCAACTATGCGACTGAAAGGCTTCGAGAAGGCCTCCACCGATCTTCTCTGGAGCTCTCCGATCACTGTACTTGTCAAAGAGGGAGGTGGAGGAGGCACGGTCACTTGCAGCGCCCGCCTGTCCAGCGCTTGCGGGGCGATGTTGGGAAGAGAACTATCCACAGTCGATGGAGTGCTTCGCGACATGCTGCTGTTGATTGAAGTGGTCGACTGGGCTACAGAGGGCGGCGCCGGAGTGGAGGTTTGCACAGAGACTAGGTGCTGCATGAGGGGTAAAAGCTGAACGACAGGCACTGTCCCCTTGGAGTTAAGCTTTGCTGCAAGTCCTGGACAGCCAGTGTGGCTTACCGAGCATGTTAGTCACGGTAGACAGTTGCTTGGTTGCAAATTCAGCTGAACGGCGACGCAGCTTGTCGGAACAGAAGGCCTCACTTCGGTCAATGTTAGCAACGAGTGCTCCATCTTGTCTAAGCGATTGTGCAGGGCGTTGTTTGAAGCCACAAGAGACTTGATATCCTCAGATGTCTGGTGCTCTGTGTCCGTCAACAGTGTCAGCCTGGCTTTTAGAGAGGCCCAAGCGAAGGGCTCACGTTGGCGTGATTCTGCAGCTCTGGCTTCGAGAGCCAACCTCCTGATAGAAGCAAACTCATCTTTGGCGGAACCAGCCTGTTCTTGCAAAGAGTGAACAGCCTGCTTGACGTTGGCGTCTGCTTTTGAGAATCTCTCAGCGCCGCCAGAATGCCGCAAATCAAAGGCTCGCCGGACCTAAGCTCTCCAGATGGGCCTTGGAGGCGGACATGCCTTCGTTGAAGAGCGTTTTGGTCGAGTTCAGGGCGAGAAGAAGGCGGGTGTCTTGATGCTGGCCAGGCGCATGAACGTTCGAAGCTGCATTGGGAGCAGGTGCAGGCTCGGAGCTGGGCTGGAGCGCTGGCCTGCTCAGGAAACTCAACAACGGATCTAAGGAGGAGGAGGAGGACATGGCAGATGTGAACTAACCAAGCTCAAAGGGCTGCACGGTTTCGCCCGGTCTCCGTGCGCTTGTTGCATCGCGCTGAGCCCACGAAATTCTTTTGGAGCCGGTCAAGCACTCCCCCTGCCTTCTTTCGCCTCTATACCTCGTAGGCCCCTCTGTTAGGACTAACATCGCGTCGTGCTCAGCTGGGAGCAGCAGTTTTTGCAGCGATGGCACCGAACGGCACTCAAATCACGCCCATCAAAGGTCAGCTTGTGCCACGGTCCGCTTGCGAGCGCACGCTGATTCCCTTGCCGTCACAGTCAAGGCAATTGCTTGCAGTAGGTCGCGCTTGGTTGTGCGCCCAGCAGGAGCGAGGCTCATTGATTTGGCTCCTTCCAATTAAGTCGGCGCTGGTGAGTGTTCTGACAGCAGCTCCTGTTTCGCCCTTGTTGCGCATCTCTGACTTTGGACTTGCGAATCCAGGCTACGTCGGTGGACCAACCTGCACCGTTATCGCGCACAAGTGCCCTCACATCAAGGTCACCATCGTCGACGTGAACCCGGCCAGAATCGCGCAATGGAACTCGGACAACCTGCCCATCTACGAGCCCGGCTTGGAGGAGATCGTCAAGGCCTGCCGGGGCAAGAACTTGTTCTTCGACACGGACATTGACAAGGCCATCAAGGAGGCCGATCTCATCTTCGTTTCCGTCAACACGCCCACCAAGCTGTCTGGCGTCGGCTCCGGAGCTGCTGCTGATCTGAGGTGCGCCTGGCCCATCAGGACCTATCTTTGGTGCATTGCTGATCCAGGATGGTCATTCGCACAGCTACGTCGAGCTCTCAACGCGCCGAATCGCCTCTGTGGCGACCTCATCCAAAATCGTCGTCGAAAAGTCCACCGTGCCCTGCAGGACAGCCGAGTCGATGCGCACCATCCTCGAGGCTAACTCCCAGCCCGGCCTCCGCTTTGACATCCTTTCCAACCCCGAGTTCTTGGCTGAGGGCACAGCTATCGAAGACTTGCTCGCACCTGACCGCGTCCTCATCGGCTCTCTGCAAAGCCCGGAAGGCAAAGCGGCTCAGGCTGCCCTTACAGAGGTCTACTGCAACTGGGTGCCGAAAGACAAGGTCATCACCACCGGTCTCTGGAGTTCGGAACTCTCCAAGCTGGTCAGTCGTCCTTCTCTGCCTCCCCTGAATAAAGCGTTCAAGCTGACTGGCTTGAACGTATTTTTTGTAGGCCGCCAACGCTTTGCTTGCTCAGCGCATTTCTTCCGTCAACGCCCTTTCAGCCATCTGCGAGGCCACCGGCGCCGACATCGACGAAGTCAGCTACGCCTGCGGCCGGGACTCTCGCTTGGGATCCAAGTTCCTCAAGGCTTCGGTTGGCTTTGGTGGCTCCTGCTTCCAAAAGGACATTCTCAACCTGGTCTACCTCTCCGAGTCGCTGCACCTGCCCGAAGTCGCCAACTATTGGCGCTCCGTCACCGATCTCAACGACTACCAAAAGCGCCGCTTCGGCCAGACTGTCGTCAAGAGCCTGTTCAACACCATCCGCGGCAAGCGCATCGCCCTGCTCGGCTTCGCCTTCAAGAAGAACACAGGCGACACCCGCGCGTCCGCCGCTATCGACATTGCCAAGGGCTTCCGCGATGAGAACGCCCAGATCGCCATCTACGACCCCAAGGTCCCCGAGCACCAAATCTGGACCGACCTGACCAACCCCAAGATTGCTGGCGATGTGGAGCAGGGTCAGTCCGATGTATCAGCAGTCGCAAAGCCCTTTTGGCTAACTGCTCCACTTCCTTCGGATTACAGCGAAGAGCCAAATAACCATCTGCAAGTCGGCGCTGGAGGCCTGCAAGGGTGCTGAGGGTGTCGTCATTGCCACCGAGTGGTTCGGATCTCTCACTCCTGCTTTCAATGTTATGAGCTTACCAAAGCGCCTTCCGATGCTGACAGGGACGAGTTCAAGACTCTGGACTGGCAAGCTGTCTACGACGGCATGCACAAGCCCGCGTTTGTCTTCGATGGCCGCCTCATCCTCGACCAGCCCAAGCTCGAGGCAATTGGCTTCCGCGTTCACACCATCGGCCGAGGTACGTAGCTGCATTTTGCTTTCACTCCAGTCTCTGATATCGTGTTCCTACTATAGGCAAGGAGGTCTAAATAACTTCTCTTTATCGCAACTCGCACGATCTTCTGTCCTTTTCGCCCTTCCCGACAAATTCGACAGCTTGTCGTCTCAACGGAGAAGGCATAATTTCAACAAATTTTAGGATTCCTTTCTAGCATGGAGTTGGGCAAGTAGTGGGCTGGTTTTCTCATTTCGCGTATTTTCCTTCGAGAAGCGGATTGGGAGGTTGCTGGACGCTCTCAAGAGTTGTGTGGCGGCACCAAGAGGCAGGCATGAGAGAGTGCCTCCTCGGACCGCTTCCTTCGACCTACCGACCTCTGCCTCTCTTTTCCTGCAGTCTTTCTTTTGGGCTCTCTTCCTCTCTTAGAACGTACGACAAGCTTACCCCTTACTACTGCAAAACTCATCATCATCTTGCATATTTTTGCTTTCTAGGCTCTAGATCATGGACACATGATGCTTTGGCTTCATGTGCTCCCACGGAGCCAAAAATTGCCACCCGCCCGCATGTCGGACTTTTTGGACTCCAATTATGCTCTTGTTCGCCTTTTGCCACTCTGTCCTTTCGTTTGCTGTCGATTCTGTCCCTGCTGTCGCCAAAAGCCAGCCTGCCTGACGCGTCCACACGCCCGCTGCCTGTGTCTCAGTCCGCTTCCCTCAAAGTTTCCCGGAAGCGATCCCTTTCTCCATGGACTCTGTTTTGTCTGTGCCAAGGGCCTGAGCTTTACGGATGGCTACCTGCTAAACAGTCCTTTTTGGTTCATTTGCCTGCAGCCTGTGCCAGCGTCCTTTTGCTTTTTGAGTGGTTCGGGCGCTCTGGCGCTGTGGCAGGCCGGCGATCCGCTCTCGGCTCCAACGGCTCCAAACTCCCCACTGCGGATAGCGACGCGACGAGGTCTCGTGTCTTACCCTCTTGTCTGTGGATCTGCCATAAAGGCCGCCACGGTTGCCGCGTCCCTCGGTCTTTTGCGCTGCTTCCATTGCCTCCCTCCCATTTCCTTTGTGCCAGACGCTCTATTCTGCGCTTCTCGAATAGCGCCCTTTATCCCCCGCCAAGCTACCGCGCGCGCTGCCAGCAAAGATGAAGAACTTGGCAACGATTCTGATTGCCTGCGCACTGAGCTTTCTCGGCTTCACCCTTGGGCTGATCATGTTCATTGGGTGCGTCCCGGCACATCTCGGACATCATTGGGCGTTGCTAAGACGGTCGAGCAGCGTCCGGGCACACCGGATTGAAAAGCAAAAGCTCAAGCAGCAAAACGATGTGGAGCGAGCGGTGTTGGAGGCGCGGGGAGAGAAGCCTGGCTTGCCAACGTTCTCCGAGTCTCGTGGGTCCCAATCCGTGCTCCTTATGTCTTCCAAGGGCCAGTCATTGAAGACGGGGAAGTACAGGCGGCTATGTTCAAGTGAAGAAGGAGCTCCAATCTCGGGCCTTGGTTCCCGTCTTGGCATACAACGGAGTCGACCACGTCTCTCTGGAGAACCGGTCCAGATCTGGAACCGCTTCCACCATCGCCTCCACCTCCACCTCTGCCGCCGTTGACCCAGTGCCAGAACTCCCACCGGCCTATGCCGGCCCAACCGTCCCAGAAGCCGCCGCTGTTCGACCTGTCCCTTTGCGCAATAGCTCGTCAAGGTCTTCGATCACCAGGGTGCCAGTGCCGACGGAAGAGGAGCTGGAACGGACAGAATCGCAGCAGTGAGAGGGACCGGGGATGCAGGAACGGGCGGGATCCAGTGAGAGGGTGCGTGTGTGGAGCTTGCCTTGGACAATTGACTTGTCGAGTAGGGGGTGGGCAGAGGGGGCTTATTGTACAGTGGCTGTCGGAGGTTTGCATTGTCTCGAGGTCGTGAGACCGGTGAGGACCGCATCACTGACGCCCATGGCAGCCAAATCACCGCTTCTTGCACCAACGAATGGCGGTCTGCGCGGAAAAAAAAGGGTCAGACACGCTGGTTCGACAGGATGCTGCAGGCGAAACCTCACCTTCAGGCCTATCACAGCATCTCGACAAAGCACTCCAGGCAGCCAGTCACCGCGTTCGGCTTCTCCAGTGGCGTCAAGTGGCCGCTGTTTTCCAGGACGACCTCCACCTGGACGTTGGCAAGCTTGGACAAGACCAACGCTTCCACCCTTTCCGGCGGCTCCACCACATCGTTGCGGCCCATGCAAACTCCGACAGGCAGGTCCAGCTTACCGGCCAGCGAGCTGAAGTCCTCCGCCATTCCCAAAGTTGGCCAGGCTGCCTTCGCCCCCGGGCTTCCGCTGACCATACCCTCCACCACGCCCGCCAACAAATCAAGGTCCCCTCCAGAAGGCAAGGTGGGAGCCAAAACGTTCTGGACCGTCCACTTGGCCGACTCTGGTGTGTCATATGCGTGAAGGGAGTTCGCTTTCAAGTCTTCAGGTAGTTCCAAGGGCGACAAGGGAGCGGGAGCGATGAGAAACAAGCCTTTCGGGGCGAGAGCTGAGCGGGCAGCGACGACTTGAGCGATCTTGCCGCCCATCGAGTGTCCAAGGAGGACGTAAGGTTTGGAGAGGGAGAGGATGAGCTCCTCGACGGCCTTGCTTTGCTCGTCAATGCTGTAGCTGGCGACGTCCTCCGGTCTTGGCGAATCGCCCCAGCCGAGCAGGTCCACCAGCACCCAAGAGTATTGCGGGCTTAAAGGAGGCAAGAGCTTGAACGATTGGCCGGTGCCGCCCCAGAAATGAAGGCAGATGATGGTCAGAGCATCTGGCCCTTGAGGCGAGGGGATCAATTCGTAATGGAGCATTGCTCGAAGCCTCGGTGTCGCAGTAGCCAAGCTCTTCTTAAGAGCAGCGTGCAGCCTAGAATCAAGTCCCAGAAGTGAAGACGTCTGTCGCTGAAGCGGACGAAGAGACAGAAGCTCCGCTTTTCGCTTTGTTGCCGCACCGACGATGTCATTCGCAAAGTTGTCCCTTCGAGCGTGCGCCACTGCCCTCAGGCGGCCTGTCGTGAGCCATCAATGGCGCTTGCCCGCCCGCACGCTGGCCTCCAGCCCCATTTGCCGGGGCCAAGGCACGAGTAAACTTTTTGGCTGCTTCTTTGCAGTGACCCAGCGAGCTCAATGTGACTACAGCGGACTCGGCACTGATCGCCAAACTGCACGACGAGCTCAAGTACGAGCAGGAGAACCAGGGCAGCTCGGGCCAGGACCCAGACTTCATCGCTTCCTTCAAGCAGGAGGGCACCTGGCAAATCGAGGACAAGGACGGCTACGACGAGATGGCCCTGGTGCGCAGCTTTGGCAACGAGGAGTGAGTTTGGGGGCGCTTGGCTCGCATTAATCCTGGCGCCGTGCTGGTTCTCATCATGCGTGGGACTTGGCAGGATTCGGATACTGTTCTCCATCGCCGACCTGGACGCTTCAGCCGCCTCGGAGGAAGAGCTAGGGTCTGAGGAGGCGCAGGAAGATGCTGGTGCGAGTGAGCAGGAGCCGAACGGGCCGTCAGAAGAGTCCTTCCCCGTCCGAACCGCCATCACCATCACCAAGCCCTCGGCCGGCGCCATCACCGTCGACGCCGTCGCTCAAGACGGCATGTTCATGATTGATTCGGTGTCTTTCTACCCCGATGAGAAGGTCGGGCTCGACATGACCGCGGAGGGCGACTGGAAGAGGAGAGCGCTCTACATGGGCCCAGAGGTGTGTGGGCTTCACCTTATTTGATGGCGTCGTGTACCAACAACAGTTCTTCTTGTGTACAGTTTGATGCGCTGGACGAAGCCCTACAGAACGAGTTCGAGTCCTACCTGGAGGAGCGCGGCATCAACTCCAACTTGGCCCTCTTCATTCCGGGTCAGTCTTTGTGGCTAAGTCCTAGCGTGGTCGCATGCTAATTGAAGTGGCGAAACAGACTTGGCAGAGTGGAAGGAACAGAAGGAGTACGTCGGCTGGCTCAAGGGCATCTCTGGTTTCCTGTCCAAATAGTTCAGTGCTCTGCGTAATGATCCTCCTGATGTGCAACAAAACCAAAAGCCACAACGCTCTACTCTATATTGCATTCACGAGCTGCTCACGACGCGGCGTGCGAAAAGTAAAACACATCAAAAACAGAAACTCTGCGAGCTAGATATAACAAGTGGTATGTTAGCCGTAGTAGGATCGGTTGGGCACCTGCGGCTGCATCCGAGTTGCGCTGTAGCCTGAAGCCGCAAATGCAGAGGCCGGCTGGCTGCCGTACCCGCTTCCGCTGCTGAACGCACTGCCCAGCGGCGGCCTCCCTCTTGAGCCCTTCGACCGAGAAGACGAGGAGGAGTGCAGCGAGAAGTCCGAGCCGGGGAGCGAGAAGGACGATCCAGGCTGGAGGTAAGGCGAAGACTTGGAGTAAGGCGACTGGTGGCGTCGGTGGTGGTGATGGGAGCGGCTCCCGTGGCGAGGAGCGTAGGGTGGGGGTGGTTCGGCGTATTCAGAGGGAGGGTAGGACATCTGCAGGTCGTAGGCCGACATGCCAGCTCCGGAATAAGGGAGGAGTTGGTGAGACCCTGGGTCGACTTGGTGGCTGAATCCGCTCATGAACGCGTTGCCCCCGCGAGCCGCCGGGTTTTGAAGCGATCGCTTGTACATCCAGATCATGACGACTCCGAGCAGAGCTGTTCCCCCAACTGTCACCCCGAGGATCAGGCCGAGACTGGCAAGAAAGGTTCAGAAGGCGTTCATTCTCCTTGGGCCGCTCGGACTAGGCCAGCACTGGGAGAGGAAGTGACCAACTTGAGCGAGGTCCCTTTGGTAGCCGCTGATGATGAAGCGCTTGGGTCCGCCAGGGTGGCGACTGCCTCAACGGGCCTTGGCCGCGTAAACGAGAGCTCAGAAAAGGCGCCAGGTTGGGCTCGTCCAGAAGAGCTCTTGGGGCTTTAGATGCTCTGTGCGCGGAGTAGGAGGCCGGACAGGGTTGGTTGTGCGAGTCCAAGAGCCAGGCGAGGCGTACACCCCCGAGGGACGACGACGCTGACGCATTCCTCTTGAGGACAAGTTGGCAGACCCTTCCACTCTTTGAGCTGACACGAGACACGAGCCTGGAAACAGTCCATCGAACGACATCCCAGAAATTCTGTCTGCTCGCTGCTGAGCATCAGGCGTGTCCGGACTGCAACTTGAAGTGGCGAGCCAGACAGACACGGCGCTCGCACTCCTTGGCGACACCAGAGTAGCATTTAAAGCATATGAAAGGAAAGCAACAAGCGACAAACGAGAGCCACAGGTCTGAACAAGTTGGTGGTGGTCGCCCGGGCGAGATGCTTGCGCGTCCAAGGCGGTCTGCAGCGTACGGCCAATCATGTCGAAGATGGAGGTCGACGAGCCTGCAAAGGCAGTTGAGGCCCAGCCAGAGGCCAAGAGCGATGCGCCCAAGCCGCTGGACGTCGTAGAGAGTGCGTTGTCCAATGCTCATCGCCCAGACCTGGCTCTTGCTGAAATCGAGGCCGCCAGCTGTCGAGCAATGCCTCGCCGTCCTCGACTCTGCAGTCAGCTTGTTCGAGCCTCGCTTAACCACTCGAGTCCTGCGCACCTTGCCCACCCTGCGTAAGAGCCTGGACGCAGCAAAGCTCAAGACTGTGGTCAGCCGGAAATACCCAAAAGGTGCGCTCGTTTGCTGCTCCTCGAAGGCGCCCTGGAGCCCATGCTTTGCGCACCAGACGACCCGCAGCGCGCCCTGCTGCTGTCATTATTGCCAGATTCGCCCGAGAACGGCCAGGAGGAGGTCAAGGAGAAGGAGGCAAAGGTTGCTCCCTTGCCAGAGGCCGACATGTTCATCACCTTGCTGGAGATCGTCTTCTTGGTCGACCAAAATCACTTGGAGCAAGCGCTGGCCTTGACGGACACGACGGTGCAGAGGCTCCAGGCTCTCAACAGGCGTACCCTCGACCAGCTCGCCGCCCGCATCTACTTCTACTACTCTCGCATTCAAGAGCTGCACGGCGGACTCGACAGCTTGCCCCGTATCCGGCCAACGCTGCTGGCTGCACAGCAAACGGCGTCGTTGAGGCGCGATCTCGAGTCCTCGGCCACCCTGCTGAACCTCCTCCTCCGCAACTATTACGCCCAGAACGCCTTTGACCAAGCCGACAAGCTCATCAGCCGAGTCACTTACCCCGAAGGCGTCAACAACAACCAGCTGGCCCGGTGGTTGTTTTACGTTGGCCGACTCCGCGCCATCCAGCTTCGCTACACCGAGGCCCACACCCTTCTGCAGCAAGCCATCCGGCGCTGCCCGCAAGCCCACACCGCCCCTGGCTTCTACCAAACCACCCATAAGCTGTTCATCGTCGTCGAGCTCCTCATGGGCGACATCCCAGACCGCTCCCTCTTTCGCCACCCCGTCCTGAAAAAGGCCCTGGCAACGTACCTGCCGATCGTACAATCTGTGCGTATTGGCGACCTGCAAGCTTTCACCTCGCACTTGGCAGCTTCTGCCGCCCAGTTCAAGGCGGACGGCACCTTCACCCTGATCACCCGCCTGCGCCACAACGTCATCAAGACCGCTCTGCGCACCATCTCCCTGGCCTACTCCCGCATTCCTTTGCGCATTATTTGCACTAAGCTGGGCTTGGACTCGGAAGAGGAGGCCGAGTACATTGTCGCCAAGGCCATCCGCGACGGCGTTGTCGAAGCCAACCTCGACCACGAGAAGGGCTACATGATGAGCTCAGAGGCTACGGATGTCTACGCCACAGCTGAACCCATGCGCGCTTTTGACGAGCGCATTCGGTTCTGCTTGAACCTGCGAAACGAGTCGGTCAAGGTGCGTGGCGTCTGCTTCCCAGTCTTTCGCTGCCCTTTAACCGAAGCTATGACTTCCAGGCAATGCGCTTCCCCATGCAGGCTCATAAAAAGGAGCTGGCGAGTGCGGAAGAGGCTCGGGAAAGGGAGAAGGAAATGGCGGCCGACATTTTGGATGGGAACCACGACGACGCAGAGCCTGATCTAGACGGCTTTTGACCTGCCTTTACAGGGCCATCGAACTTGCTCTTCGGACACCACATCTTGCATTTGATACAATGAACAACAACTACAATATTCCGGTTACACGTTTTGGGAGCGAGCAGCTCTGGGTCTGCCACGACCCTCATACCCGCATCTCTGATAGCCGAGACGATGAATGCAGCTCCCGGCTCCCCCGATCCCTGCTGTTTGCCATCACCTCGGTGGTCTGGCGAATCTGTTCCCGGTCGGATCTTTTTCTTTTGACATATGCTGTCGACGAGGCGAAGACCATAAGACGATAATCATAAGGGAGAAAGATAGTGCGCGACAATGTGCAAGACCGAACGTTGGACTGGGACTCAAAAGGGCAGCTCTTGAAGTGGCGACACGTCGTCATTGAGCTCGGCTTTGACGTGTGCGAAGGGCGTCAATGCGCAAGGATCTTGATATTCATTGGTAGATTTAGGTCCTCCACTTGTGCGAGACTCCGGGATTGGGAAGAAGTGAAGGCTGGCTGTTGGTTGCGTAGGATTCGACAGTGACGATATTGTGGAGGAGGCTGACGAGGAGCTCCTGGGTGTGTGGGAGGGGTACCCAGATATAATAGGGGCGGTCGAGGCTTGAAGGGGTGGCGCAATGTGCCATACCTTGGGCGACGGAGGTGAGACCGGCAGGTCAACGGTTGAAGGAAGAATCATGGGCGAAGGAGGGTTTGAAGTGTAAGACGGGGAGGACGACGACAGATAAGACATCGGAGACGCGCAGGCCAACGGTTTATAGTTCTCGAACGGCGGTGAGGAGAAGGCCGGCACGAAGCCTGTGTACATGGGCTGCGGGGGGACCAAAGGAGGGCGCAGCGGCAGGAGTGCTGGGTCATTGGTAGTTTGGAACGGCCAGTTTGGCGGCAAAGACCAAAGAGTTGGGTAGGTCAAGCGAGGATCGGCGGGGTGGAACTCGCTGTTACGAAAATGGGGCGGAAGCTTAAATCATGGCTTATCAGTGCTGTGGAAATGGTCACCCACTTGACGGAATATGACAACGGCGCTTTCGTGTACGCCCACTGTGAGGCAATAGGCGGCGCGATAGATGGAGAATTGGCAAAGCTGGGCTGCTTTGGGGAGGAATGGGTGGGTACGTAGCGAGCGGTCTGGTGAGCGTCTGGGACGTCGTAGAGAACGGAGGAAGTAGAAGAGCCGTCGACGGTGAGGTAGGACCAGTCGGAGTAGGAATTGTCGGCAAGCCACACGCTTGAAGACGACGTCGACTGAGGCTCCGTTGCGCGGCGTTTTGAAGGGGGTGGCCCAGCTGGCGCCGCCGAATTCGAGTAAGGCACACTGGCTTCCAACCAGCCCAGGTCCCGCTTCTGTCCTGGCAAATACTGTAGAGGATCCGAGAGTTGCCGCTCTTGAGCCCGATTCATGTTGCTCAACTTGAGCTGGAGCAATTCCGCCTCTTCTGTCCGCCGCCGGCTGTACTCCTTGGCCAACATCTCTTGCCGCTCCTGTCGTCGTTGGCGAAAGTCAGGCAGAGGCTTCCTCCCTCGCTTTCCACCTGATGGCTTCGGACGAGGACAGCCGGTCCCTCCAAGTGGATCGCTCGACATGCCGGGCAGCGCGTCGGAGTTCTTTGGCGATATGCCCATATGAGAGTGGCATGTGCCTTGAGGATGGAGCGCAGAGGGAAGAACTGACGTTGCCGCCTGAGGTGGCCCTCCTAGTTAACACTGCCGGTCGCCGGCGCTTTCACGAGAGAGCGGGTCGGAGATCTGAGTATAACGACATGTGGCTGGCGCGGCAAGCCAATAAAGTTCCGCCAGCAATCCCCGCCGGGTTGGGTCAAGGGTCGATTAGACAGGATTGAGTTAAAAATGACAGCGCTTCTCCGCTCTCCTATGTACTTGACCCTCAACTCAAAACCTGGCTTAGCAAGCTTCGACTACGTAGCCCTATGTAGCTGTAGCAATCATCCCATCTGGCAGGAACGTGGAGCAAATGAAACGAGTGCGCAGTGACGGTTGCATAAACTGACTCGATCACAGCGGCGATAAAGGCTCCAGCGTCTCACGCCAAGCAGATCAACGAGTGATTGAGCCACAGGATCGTTTGCGTTGGGCAGGGTAAGACACGAGAGGGGCACGGCAGCACGAGGCGTGCAGCCAAAAAAAGGAGCCGCGACCGCAGACCCGCACCAAAATATGTCACTGTCCTATCGGGTACCTACTCTTCCTTTTGTGGCAGAATTGCGGTGGCAAAAGTTCGTGACAATTGTGTGTCTGGCAGCACAAGCAACGGGGGGCCGCCGAGAGGCTCGACCACAATGGCGCAGGCCAAGGCAAGCTTGACTAATGAGCTTGTGTTGCGACGTGGCGTGAGCTCGCTTAAGCTGCACAGGTGGCGGTCAAGGACATGCATGTGCTGTGCAGCAGTCCTAGCACGGCGCAAATCCCCTTAAAGTTGGCACATAAGGCAAGCTAAGCGATAGACAAGCGCGGGCTTGTCAAAATCGACCCTTTTGCCGCCGTGACCCTACGAACGAATCGCAAGTTGTTGGAGTAAGCTGGCTGTGAGAAGATCGCTTCTGAAAAGCTGACGCATGTGCACAGGTGGATGAGAAGGGGCAAGCAAATGGGTGTCTGCGCTCGTCCAAGCAAATCTTGCTTCCGTTCGTAGGTCCGAAAGCTTTGTCGCTGGCCCGAACGCGACTTTGATCATGTACATCAAGTCCAGAGCACCCTTTGGTCCCTTGTAAATCAGCGATCGACCAGCAGCCCGACAAATCTTCGCCGCACATCCGACGTGATCCCTGTAGACAGCATGCCAGAGCAGCATGTCTGAACCCAAGGAGCGGCCCCATGTCAACCCAGGGAGACTCTGGAGTTACCTGGATGGAACATCCAAGGTCCATCGCTGGAATTTTGAGGCCGTAAAAGCCCCGGGAAAAGTGTTCGACCGAACCTTCGCGCTGTCGAACCTTCGCCAGTGCCCTCCAACGACCAGTTTTGGTGTTCCCGTAGTGTCTGATCTGCTGTTCTGACATACACACCTGCGCCGCCTTGCTTCAAATGGCAAAAAATGCTCAACACGCTCCGACTCGCGTCCTCTGTTCGTCTTTTTGGCTGGTTGCGGGAGTTTGCATCGCACTCCTTGCTCAGACTTCCGGCTCTTTCGTTGCTTCGAAGAATTTCACTGCCAGTTCTGAGGCCAGTTGCATGAGGGCGTTGCTGTCGACGTGTACAGGATGGCATGGCTCGGCCTTTCCATCCACCAAGATTCCCTTCTGCATCTTGTCTCAATTCCTGTCCAAGACGTCTTGTCTATACGAATCATGAGAGTATCAGTACAGCTGACTCCTTCGTGGTCCAATAGAGTACATCCTATATCACGATCTCAACTGGGCTCCGTTATTGCAAGCTTTGGCAAGCCTAGCAACGAAGCTTCAATGTGGAGCTGTCGTTCCAATGCTTGATACAGGGTCTTCTATTGGCATACATCTTGAACCTGGCGCGCTTCGAAAGCAGTTCGAGCTGTTTGGATTGGGGCAATGAGAGGCGTGCATCAGTCGTCCTCGACACTTTGCGCTTGCCATTGCGATTCACTTGATTGACTTCGCTAGTTACCAGTTTAACGAATAACTCATGTGCTCATTTCAGTGCATGAAAGCAGGGAGCCAATGTCCAGCCCGAAAAGTATGGAAGGCTCAGTCTAGTTTTCAACCTTAGGTCTTTCGCGCTGCTCTTGTATATCCTAGTCCGCAAGTTCGCTGTAGTTTGCTGTTATCACTGGTAGACTTGGCCCACAACTTGGTTGTAATTCGAACCTTCGAGCTCGAACTTTCGATCGAACACTTTTCCGGGGGTCCAGTCTTGAGGCCTCATTTCGGAAATTTCCCGTAAAAGCGTAAAAGACATCATCCTCGAGCCATCCTCGAACCTTCGAGCGTTCGAGCGCACTCATTTGCCTTCCCCCAACCATCATGGGCTGCGAGGAGGCGCCAGCGAAGCGCGCCTCCGAGCCTTTTACATC
Source organism: Cystobasidiopsis lactophilus (assembly GCA_001599975.1). Taxonomy (NCBI): domain Eukaryota; kingdom Fungi; phylum Basidiomycota; class Agaricostilbomycetes; order Agaricostilbales; family Chionosphaeraceae; genus Cystobasidiopsis; species Cystobasidiopsis lactophilus. Next base: position 2,758,207 of record BCIO01000002.1, read on the forward strand.
ATGCAAGAAACCGGAGGAGCATATAAGGGSCGGATTGGGATAGKCTGYGGCAGCAGCTGATCAGCAGTGAGGTCGTGCATTCTCGTCTTCTCCTGTTCTCTAGTTCCATAAGGCTTTGCCCATTATAATAGATACACAGCGAGAGCTGGTCCATCCAGGTCCCAGCGCCCACAACTTGGCGCCTTTAGCTTCTAGTGAAAGACGGCCGCGATTTCTGGACGTTGTGAACGACGAATCATGGCTGCCAGCTGGAATAAACAAGACCCCTGGCTCAGCACCCGCCTGGCCACTGCGTCGCTCCACCTTATCCCGTGCATTGTAAGAGACCCAAAGGCTGTACTCATGGTCGAGGAGCAGTGCTTCCAGAGTGGGCAAGAGGTCTGTGCGACCGGAGACATGGAGGTAGCTGTCACGATGAACCTGCGGCGGGCCAAGCTGCCCAGCGAGCAGGACACTCTCTTGTAGCTTCGAGATCATGTCCAAGCAAGTTGAGCGGGAAGTAGCACACAGCACACAGCCAGATGCAACCAGATCGACCGCACGTCGATTGAGTTGAGCAGGAAAAAAGCGAGAGCGCGGAACTGACTTGGTGGGCGCAAGGAGCAGAGAGATGCTGGTCGCTGTTGGAAGGAGAACTTTTTGTCATAATGTGGTGGGTGCCGGGCAACCGGCTTTCGCTGCCACAAGTCAGAAGCGTGAGCTGGGAGCTCGACGAAGGGCCTGTGGGCCTTGTCTTGACTCTACCGCTCTTGATTGGCTTCATCACTTCAAAGCTATGAGCACCTCAGTTGACAAGCAGGCGCATTTGCCGCCCAAGGACTTAAGGCCGCAGACAGAGGTGAGGATCCGTCCTTGCCCTCGACAAGCTTCCAGGATGCAGCAATTAACGCTGTTGGGCGGCTTCAGGATGTCACAAAGCGCAAGGGCAACGAGTTTGAAGGTGCGTTGGCGCTGCTCGAGTCCACAAAAGCGACCCCAGCCTGACATCTGGTCTTTTTGCGGCCGTCGAACAGATTACTTCTTGAAGAGAGAGGTCAGTCGCCCACTCTTGGCCTTGCCGACCAAGCTTCTCATACCATTGAACATCCCTCAGCTCTTGATGGGCATCTATGAAGCCGGATTCGAAGCGCCATCACCCATCCAAGAAGAATCCAGTAGGTCGCCAATTTACTGCTAGCGGCTTGCCTTGTGTGCTCAGCGCGCTGCGTCTGCTCGCAGTTCCTATCGCACTCACTGGACGGGACATCTTGGCGCGGGCAAAGGTAGGCCCAGGGTATCATCTCGACGCTTTGAAAGGCACTGAAGTCGGGTTCGTCCGCTAGAATGGAACAGGTGCGATTTCGACTCGTTGAGCAGCCCCCAGATGTGCTCACATAGTCGCTTTATACGCCCAGGCAAAACGGGCGCCTTTGTGATCCCCACGCTGGAGAAGATCAACAATAAGAAGCCCAAGATCCAGGCGCTGCTCCTAGTACCCACCCGCGAGCTGGCGCTGCAGACGTCGCAAGTCTGCAAGACGCTTGGCAAGCACCTCAATATCAACGTCATGGTCACCACCGGCGGCACCACCTTGAAGGACGACATCATGCGTCTGGCCGAAGAGGTCCACATCTTGGTCGGCACGCCCGGCCGCATCCTTGACCTCGCCAGCCGCGGCATCGCAGATCTGTCAGAGTGCCCGACCTTTGTCATGGACGAAGCCGACAAGTTGCTCTCCCCAGAATTCACCAGTTCGCTTTGGTTCTTGAGTTGCTGAATTTTCAGAGCTAAATGGATCTCACGGCTTTAGTCGTCATCGAGCAAATCCTCAACTTCATGCCCAAAGAGCGCCAAGTCATGCTCTTCTCCGCCACTTTCCCCCTCATTGTCAAAGATTTCAAAGTGCGCTGTCACCCTCCGGATTGTCCACTTGTTCAAAAACTTAGCCTATAACCAGGACAAGCATATGGTCAAACCATACGAGATCAACCTCATGGACGAACTCACTTTACGAGGTGTCACGCAGTATTACGCTTTTCTAGAGGAGAAGCAAAAGGTTCACTGCCTCAACACCCTCTTTGGCAAGGTGCGTCTTCCCCTTTGCCTGGTGGCCTGCGTCCAATTTTGACACTCGATGCGTCCGCGTGCAGCTCCAAATCAACCAATCCATCATCTTTTGCAACTCCACCAACCGAGTCGAACTGCTCGCCAAAAAGATCACCGAGCTCGGCTACTCCTGCTTCTACTCGCACGCCAAGATGCTCCAGGCTCACCGCAACCGGGTCTTCCACGATTTCCGCAACGGGTGAGCGCTGGTCGTGCCAATTTTCGCTGCCTATTCCTCTGACGCACTTTTTCATCAGCGCATGCCGCAACCTTGTCTGCTCTGACCTGCTCACAAGAGGTATCGATATCCCTTCTGTTAATACGTGCGTCTTCTGCGTCGAGCAGGCATCTTGGATGAAACTCACACGGAAGGCTGCAGCGTCGTCAATTTCGATTTCCCAAAGTCGGTGTTTGGTCTTGCCAGCATGCTTGATACTTGCTGACACCAGGTTTGTTGCAGGAACGCCGAAACCTATCTGCATCGCATCGGTCGATCCGGGCGTTTTGGCCACCTGGGTTTGGCCATCAGTGCGTCGTTCGCTCGTTCGGATCTCTGCGGATGTTCCTCTAACGCAGTGATGTAGACCTCATTACATACGAGGATCGCTTCAACCTGTACCGGATAGAGCAAGAGCTGGGCACTGAGATTTTGCCGATCCCAGCCAACATCGATCCCAGCCTCTACGTCGCGCCAGGCGCCACGTCGCCCTCCATCCAACGACCGCTCGCTTCGCCGGCAGCGCCCAACGCCACCAATGGCTCCGCGTCAGCGAACGGCTCCTCCCGCCCCTCTCTCCCGCCTCAGCAGGCGCGCATGGAGGCCGAGCAGCCCGTCGACCAGCAAGGCGGCGAGCTCACCCAATACTCGCGCAACCGACCGCCTGATAACAGAAACCGCCGAGGCGGAGGCAACCGTGCGCAAGGGTCCACACAGCGGGCCGCTGCCGCTGCCTGAGCCCTCCTCCACACAACGCCCTCTTGATTCTGCACAACATCACGCTCTTTACAACACTCTCTTTGCGGCGAATTTTGGACCAAAACTCCTTCAAACTCTAATCGCCAAACCCGGACTTTTTCGTTGGCCCATGTGCCGCCGACGTGCCACCGCAACTAGCACCCACCCTCCGCTCCTCCCTTTACTTTCTCGCTATCAAGGCTGCGCCGCCCCTGAGCTTCTCTCAGTGACCCGGTCTGTCTGCCGTCGATGGTCCTCTCTGTACTTCTTTGCAGCAAAGCAAACTTCGTTTTCCGTTTGGGACCGCCGATGTTATTCAGCTTCCCCCTCCAATGCTCTCAACAGCGCGCGCACAGCCTCCTCCCACCTCCAATACAACCTCGCCAGGGCGGGCAAGGGTCAGCACAGTCAGTTCGGCCACCGGTTTTCTGGCCTTAGACGTTTGGCAAGAGTTTTGGTCAGGGACGATGGACGACAAACATATGGTGAAAATACGGGCAAAGAACCTCTTCTCCTTTCTCTCTCCTTTCGACAAACAACCTCCTCCTCCACGACCTTTCCTCCAAGGCCGCAAGCGGTTTTATCTCCCGGCCCTCCTTCCACGCTGGACTTGTTTTCACGATCGAGTGGCTCTTATCAGCTGGTAGATTCATGCAACGGCTGGGGAATTTTTACGCTCGCGGCAGGAATTCTACGCAACTGTCCCCACTCCACCACAACTCGAGAAAAGCTTATGCAACGGACAGACTGAACGCCACTTGTCCAGTTTACACCACCTCTGTTTCGCAGAACGGCTTCTCAAGGTATGACCGAGCTCCAGGGATGCAGCCAGGCTCAGGCAGTGACCGTCGCGAGCAGAAATAATGTCTTCAGTGAGCGGCAAGCTCCCAAACGTCAAGTCTCGACCCCAGGCACCCCAACAACGCAAGCCCGCCTCGCCCATGCCCTCCAAGCTAAAGCTGCCAGCGAGCGCCTCTCGCTCCTCCTCCCGCTCTGGCAACTCGGACGCCGGCCAACGGCGCGCCAACCGCCGAAAACATGCCAGTGATTCGACTGACTCGGATAGCGCCAATACCGCGGCGCCAGCGACGTCGCCCGCCAAATCCAAGGTCCACGTTTCAAAGTCAGCTCCGGCGCTGGCCGCCGCGGTGGACGCCGACCTCTGGGACATGCCGGCCACGCCGTCGAACCGACAGAAGGAGGCGCTGACCTGGCAGCAATCGCTGCTCGCTGCGCAGCGGCCCGTCTCCACCAAATCGCCCTCCAAGGACGCCACCACTCCTAAGCGCCGCGCCCGCGTCGATTCCGCTGTGGACCTCTCCCCTGATACCGGCGTGCCTCCGCCCGCATTGATCCTCTCCCGCCCCACGGCCGCCCCGCCCGTCGTCAAGGCCAACAACACGAACCTGACCTGGCAGCAAGAGCTGATGGGCGTCACCGCTAGCCAGCCCATCTCGGCCAGCGGCAAGCTGTCGCCGGGAAAGAAGCGAGGGGCAAAGCGCATCGCCACCGCCCTCGATTCCGGCTCGGACTCTGGCCTCCCGCCTTTGATCAACCAGCTCTCTCTCACCTCGCCCGACGACCCGTTCACGTCCGCCGTACCGCCTCGCAAAGGCTCGCCCATCTTTCCGTCCTCGTCGCCCGCAGCTGCCGGCTCCAAGAAGAAGCCCAACGTTCGGCCCAAGTCGGTCCAGATCCCGCTGAAGCGGACCCAGTCGGCCAACAACTACGCGGGCCAAGTGTCGCAGGACGACTCGGGCCTCCCCTCGTCGCGCGGCGTGGCCATGAGCAAGGCGTACGCCGGCCCGGACTTTCACAACTCGCCCTCGGCCTCGTCCCTGCCCACGCCCTCGTTCCTCAAGTCTAGGGCTTGACCCTGTATCAACAACTTGGTGAGTGCTCCCCAGTGGTTTACTAGTGGTTTTGGGCGGTTGTGTTTATGCGCATGAGCGAAGTATCAACACGTGTTCTCCTACGTCTCGTCGCTTTTGGCTGTTGCTTGTTTGCTGTCGTTTTCGTCCCCTTCGTGAACCTGTATGGCATCTTTCGAATACCTCTTTCGTCTCATCTCCCAGTCCTCGACTTTTTTTTTTTCCACCACCATACCCGGGAAAAACCAACCTGCCCGACTTTGTGGCAAAACAATCTCTTTCGGCCTTGGCGGCCAATATTCCCCCCTGTCTCTATGTCGCCATTCCACGCTCTTGGGTCTTTTACGATACTGGGGGTTCAAAGCATTTTGGTTGTTGGCATGGTGTAGGGAATCATCAACAGTGGTTTTTCTTGGATCGGTGGGGAATAGGGCACTTCAACAGTTTGGATACCTACACCCCAGCACAAAATCGCCTCTCTCTGGCCGAATCAATACCCTCCCTCGCCTCTTCGGTGTGGGCTGGTCGCTCCGCCACCCAACCGCCCCCTCGTAACCATCAACTTTTTTTCCAGCCTATGCACTCGCATCCCAACCTCGAAATCTGGCAACACAAGCCTCAGTTCTTCGGCTGCGCGCCGCCCTGGTCCTGCAAAAGTCTCTCAGTCATTTCATCAAGCGAGGGAGGCAGAAGAGGTTTTTGGACGCCGCACTGGGTTTCTTACTTGGGAGGTCACTACTCGCATCCACACAAAACATTATTCCTCTTCGCTCTCTCTTCACAAAAAGCCTGCAAAGCACAGCGTCCTGTCCCTTTTAAATCTTCCACGACCGAGCTTTGGGTGGCGAACTTATTACGTAAACTGTTCGATCAATAATTTTGTTCGAGAACATTGCGAGACGGTGAGGATTCGATTTCCTGCTTCTTGCTCCTCCACGCTTGAAATTGGTTTTCATCGTTTAATACCCCGTCAGTCGCACTCTTTTGGCTGGTGGTTCGAGGCAGTCCCAGGGACGAGGACATGCGAACGAGCGAACCTTGGTGACAGCTTCTCGCTCGTTCCGCCCCTCTTTGCGTTTCGCCCCTCCTTGGACTGCCTCGACCACTGCGTCTATTGAACATTCGAACTGACCTTGCTTTAATTGAACAGCATCCCCAAAGCCGTCTTTAAACCATGTCTGCCGAATGTAGGTTTTTGACAGATTCATGCAAAGGGCCTTTTTGCTCAATCCACTCGCCCCCTACAGCCTTCACCTTGTACGTTTGCCCTGCGCTGCCTTTAGATCTTACGAGGGTCTGACTGCGATATCCGCAACGTACAGCCAGGCTGAGATCACCCAGGTGAGCAGCCCCAGATTCCGGCCTTTGAACAAGTTTCCAGAAAAATGCTCAACCCGCCTCGCAGCTTCTGGACTTGATCATCAACACTTTCTACTCCAACAAGGAGGTCGCCATCCGTGAAGTGCGTCCCTTGATCCCTCTATCTAGCCATTGGATAAACTTGGTTAATTGGACGAACACAGTTGATCTCGAACTGCTCGGATGCGCTCGACAAGCTGCGCTATGCGTCGCTCACCGACCCCAGCCAGCTCGACACCGGCAAGGACCTCTACATCCGCCTCACCCCCAACAAGGACGGCAAGATCCTCTCCATCCGCGACACCGGCATTGGCATGACCAAGGCCGACCTCGTCAACAACGTGAGTGGTGCTCCCCCCTACTATCCTTTTGCAAGTAGGATTCGAGCTGAGTTGGTACCCTATTCACAGCTCGGTACGATTGCGAAATCCGGCACCAAGGCTTTCATGGAGGCCCTCTCCTCCGGCGCCGACATTTCCATGAGTGCGTGGCGAACCTCACCTTTGTGCTTTGATTTTCAGAAGTCTAACGATGGGTGCGCGCACAGTCGGCCAGTTCGGTGTCGGCTTCTACTCTGCCTTCTTGATCGCCGACAAGGTGCAGGTCCGCACCAAGCACAACGACGACGAGCAGTACATCTGGGAGTCGGCCGCCGGCGGCACCTTCACCATCCGCGCCGACGAGGGCGAGCCCCTGGAGCGCGGCACCGAGATGCTCCTCCACCTCAAGGACGACCAGCTCGAGTACCTCGAGGAGCGCCGCATCAAGGACATTGTCAAGAAGCACTCCGAGTTCATCTCCTACCCCATCCAGCTCGTCGTCACCAAGGAGACCGAGAAGGAGGTGCCCGACGAGGACGCCGAGGAGGAGAAGTCCGACTCCAAGATCGAGGAGGTCGACGAGGAGGCCGAGAAGAAGGTGCGTGGTTGTCAACACCTTTCAGGATGTTGCATACTGACTCATTCCCACAGAAGAAGACCAAGAAGGTCAAGGAGACGACGACCGAGACCGAGGAGCTCAACAAGACCAAGCCGCTCTGGACGCGCAACCCGCAAGACATCAAGCCGGACGAGTACGCGTCCTTCTACAAGTCGCTCACCAACGACTGGGAGGACCACCTGGCCGTCAAGCACTTCTCCGTCGAGGGCCAGCTCGAGTTCAAGGCCATCATCTTCATCCCCAAGCGCGCGCCCTTTGACCTGTTCGAGACCAAGAAGAAGCGCAACAACATCAAGCTCTACGTCCGCCGCGTCTTCATCATGGACGACTGCGAGGACCTCATCCCCGAGTACCTCAACTTTGTCAAGGTTTGTCGTCGCTTTTGCCTTGCAGTGCCACCTTCCAAGTCACTCACAAATACTTGAACGCAAACAGGGCATTGTCGACTCGGAGGACCTGCCGCTCAACATTTCCCGCGAGACGCTCCAGCAGAACAAGATCTTGAAGGTCATCAAGAAGAACCTGGTCAAGAAGTCGCTCGAGATGATCAGCGAGATCGCCGAGGACAAGGACAACTACGCTGTGCGTGTTTCTCCTCACCTCCCCATCATCAGGATGCTGATTGCGCCTTGGGTTGCCGCGCAGAAATTCTACGAGGCCTTCGGCAAGAACATCAAGCTCGGCATCCACGAGGACTCGACCAACCGGACCAAGCTGGCCGAGTTCCTCCGCTTCAACTCGACCAAGTCGGGCGAGGAGCTCATCTCCCTCAAGGACTACGTCACCCGCATGCCCGAGATCCAAAAGAACATCTGTGAGTGGCGCATCTCACCCTACTCAACAAGGCCTTTGCTGAGTTAGGCTTGGTTTCCTCTTGCAGACTACCTCACCGGCGAGAGCCTCAACCAGGTCCGCGACTCGCCCTTCCTCGAGATCTTCAAGAAGAAGGGCTTCGAGGTCCTCCTCATGACCGACGCCATCGACGAGTACGCGACCAGCCAGCTCAAGGAGTTCGAGGGCAAGAAGCTCGTGTGCATCTCCAAGGAGGGGCTTGAGCTCGAGGAGACGGACGAGGAGAAGGCCAAGAACGAGGCCGACAAGGCCGCCTTCGAGTCGCTCACCAAGGTCATGAAGGACCACCTCGGCGACAAGGTCGAGAAGGTCGTCATCTCCCACCTCTTGGCCGAGTCGCCCGCCGTGCTCACCACCGGCCAGTTCGGCTGGTCCTCCAACATGGAGCGCATCATGAAGGCCCAGGCCCTGCGCGACTCGAGCATGTCGTCCTACATGCAGTCCAAAAAGACCCTCGAGCTCAACGCCCACCACCCCATCGTCGTCGAGCTCAAGGACAAGGTCACCGAGGACGCCCAGGACCGCACCGTCCGCGACCTCAGCGTCTTGCTCTACGAGACCGCCCTCCTCACCTCTGGTTTCACCTTGGACCAGCCCCAAAACTTCGCCGACCGCATCTACAAGTGAGCCTTCCTTGGCCCCCTTATCTCCTGCGTCGCGTTTTGCTCACCTTCGCGTTCTAGGATGATCTCCCTTGGTCTCGGTCTGTCTGACGACTCGCCAGCCGCCGAGGAGGAGGCCGCAGAAGATACCGATATGCCCGCTTTGGAAGAGGCCGGCGCCGCCTCGTCGATGGAGGAGGGTTCGTCGTCTCCTTCTTGCCCTCGATCTCAACCCAGAACTGACCATGTCCTCACTGCAGTTGACTAATTTGATAGCTAGGGGGGCAAGGCCAGGACAGCAACGGCCGCGATAGAGAGGGGAGGAGGTGGCATTTCTTCACACGCACAGCAGGATTCTTTTAGCACGCTCTCCTCCTCGCTCTTGAAATAGATTCTTCAATACGAGCAACGAGCTTTGGCATGCCTTTGGAGGTCGGACTGCACCAGTTTTTCGTCGGGTCGCCTTGAAGTCGCCGCCACTTTGGTGCTCGAGGCGTTGCTTCTTTCCTTTCCTCGATTGAACCGACTTTTTGACCTCCGTGCTGCTTGCTGACTCCTAGCCTTCCTTTTCCCCGGCCGAACACGCGGTCTCCGTCGCTCCTACGCCTCTGAAAGAGCGGCTGTCGGTGCGCTGTCCTGAATCCAGTCTTAGCGCGACCCGTTTTTCGACCAGTTGGCATTGTTCTTATAGGGAGTTCGCGATTGCCTGTGCTCTCCTAGAGTCCTACCCTCGCAATTGATTTCGGTGTCTCGTCCGCGTCTGGAGTCTGACTCTGGCGAGCGAGAACCCGTCTGGTGTCGTCTGACATTTCGAATGGCTCGAGAAAAGGCGACTTCGCTCCTGCCAGCCCGCACTTTCTTGCAGTCCCAACAGAAACCTTGCAGGCTACGTGGTTCAGGCTTTTTACCCTGTCGTGAACGGTGGACTTGGCTTTCTCTGTTCTCTTTCCGTCTGTCCTTGTCTGGCCGCCTGACCATTCAATTCGACTTCCCGTCTTCTGCACCCCTCGTATTCCTTCCAGGTTGACCTGTTGCCATTTTTGTCTTTTAACCCCCTTCCGCCATCTGAAAAGGAGGTGCCCTTGTCGAATTCTGAGCAAATCCCCGTTCAAGATAATGGGACCGAATGTTATCGACCTTACCGATAGCCCGCCTGGGTTTCGCCCTGCAAAGGGCAAGTTGGTCGCAAGCGACTTACATCTCGACGACGGAGGACTGGCCCCAAAGCTGTTCAGACCAGACAGCAAGGCAAATTTGGCCAGGCCGAAAGAGCCTCTTTTTGTCGCTGGTACCTCAAGAGGCAAGCAGACTTCTACATGTAGTGCTCACCTCTGACCGCTTGCCAGTAGAGCCCGGTCTGCGCTACGATTGGTAGGTTGCGCAGATGCCAGGCTGCCCGCAAGCTGACGCGCCTCAAGTTTCATCGTTGCCCTCTCCTACCTCGCATACAGCAGCGTGCCTGACTTGAGTGCCAGACTTCAGCAACCAGAGGGCCTGAACTTCGCAGATTGGCAAACTGGTCTTACTGTCGACCAGGTCATCCAGATTCTCGACCTCAACTTCCGCGCTCGCTTGGAACCTGCTCTTGGCGACTATCGCTTGGTCGATCTTAAGCAACCCCCTCTCAAGAATGGATCCCAATTAACAGTCGTCTGGAAGTTGGCGGCCGAGGCGTTCGATAGACATGCGATTTCCCGGATTGCTGTTATCGCTAGTAAGGAGGCGTGTTATTAGACAGCCTCTACGAGCTCAATGTCTAGTTAGGCTGGATCAGAGAGGACAGTGGCAAGCCAAGAGAGCACACTTTCAACGTTGAAAAGTGTCTGCACAAGGTTCAAGACCAGTGTCCCTTACACGCCAGCAAGCATGGTTGTCCTGGATTCCACTTTTGGAGCTTCTATAGTATGTATCGGTCTGTCTTTACAATGGGCGGAAGTGTTGACCTCACCTTTGAACATGCAGGGCGGGAGCCGCAAAAAGAACCGCTCCCCAGGACAAATTTATTCCACGACGAGACTGCCAAGGTGTTCGAGTACGACTTGGATCGAGCTGCTACCAAGTTTTCCGTCTGGTGGGCGTTTTGGCTGACCAACCCCCTTCTCGTGCACCATGCCATCTACTCCGAGCATCATGGACCTTTCCCCCACGTCGCGGAGCCACGAAAGCCGAGCAAAGTCTACCTATATCCGCCAGAGCCCTCACACGAATCTCACATCTGGTAGGTTGCTGGGTGCTTGGCTTCTTTCGCTGGAGCTTGGATATTTGTGGCAGCCACCATTGCTCTCTCCATGCATTGCCTTCTTCTTGAATCATGCCACGGACCTGTGTTACTAAGAGCAAGCATTCGCCGAAGCGCTTGGTTCATCGACAACGTTCTGCTGCCCAGAGCTTACTGTCATCACAATCGGCGTCATATTACAAAAACCTGTTGTTTAAACCTCCACCAAAGTATGCCTGTCACTACAGAGCGATTCTCGAGCCGTCCTCCGAAGGGTATCTCGGCAGCTTGAGGTTTTTGCGATTCAGAGCCGTCTCGCCTGTTGGCACGCAGAATTAAGAGTCGGTCGATACACACGAGACCGATCAACGCACCATGCCATGACTCGTCACCACGCTCAGGGGCGACGTATTTTGGAGTGTTCTCCAGATGAGGGGCCGCCGTTGGCACATTCAGCCATGGCTGTGGATTGGTCTTGTGGCGCCAAGCGACCTTTGCTCGCCATCAAATCAGGGCTAGACTCCCTCTCTCAGAATCTGGCAACGACCTACATCGGATGCCTTGGCGCCGTTGACCGAGAAGTAGACGCCAATGGAAAGCACGGTGGCGACACTGGATGATTCGTAAGTCTTTTAGTCATGCTGAGGCTCGTCACGAAGCTTACATGACCACAAGAGGAGCAGCTTCCGGAGCCCAGAACTTGGTCTTCCAGTAAGTAAAGCCAGAGAGCTGGGGGCGATGGACGGCTGAAGACATGGCCATCTGCTGGTTGATGGGTCGGGTGTAGGTCTTAGGGAACTTGTAGGCGACCATATTAATTGGCAGTCAATGGTTGGGACAGGGACAAGAAGAGGCTTATATACGTATAGGTCAAGTCCGGTTATCGCATTTCGGACCGCACTGCCTCCAACTCCGTCTCGGACTTCGATGCGGTCTGAACGACTTAGGCGCGGCTTGTAGCGATTCGCTCCTTCTCCGTCCTGGCTTTAGGGCGCCGCACGAAGATGCGGACGTCGCAGCGGAATTCGCCACCTCGCTTCGACGGAACTTCACTCGCCACTCAACTTCAAGTCTACTGCAATGCATTTTTTAAGCGTTCGACATCGAATCCCTTTTAACCATAATCTTGACCATGATCCAGGACCTGCAATAAACAAGGAAAATGGTCGGGGCTTCAAGCTTGCTCTTCTCCGAACGACCGCCTCAGCGCACAAAATGGCCCGCACCCTGGCTTCTCGCCCTGCTGACCTGCTCTATGTTACCTTCTTAGGGTTTCATGTTGTAGCGTCCTTCCTAATGTGCGCTCGCTCCTTGCTTCCGCGCATGTTCTCGACTCCCAATTGAAGTTCATTTTGGGCAAATAGCGATTTTCAAGCCTTCTATCCGTCACATCTTGTGCCCAAAGTTCTAAAGGACTTGCTCGAGTGGTATCTCCTATCCAGTGCAGACCCGTTGGCCCCGCTGGCAGAGAAAGTAGGCTTGTCCCGTGTCCGAAAGCGCGAAGACGGGAAAGCCTGACCACTGCGTTCCACAGCCAGGTTAGCCGCCTTGGCTAAGCTCAAGATACTAGATACTGATACCGAGTTTGACGTGTATCAATCTGACAGAGGGAGCCTGGATGTTCTCCTTCGTCGTATTGGAGCTGGTCTTTCAATTGCCCTGCTCAATCCGTTCGTTCAGTTTCGTTTTTCATCGCTGAAACACATCTGATTGCCTCTCAGTGGGAATTCGCGGCCTGGTGCAAGACGACGTGAAAATCTATCCGCTGCTGTTGGTTTACGGAGGTGGGTCATTCGGGGTCGGTCTCTCCGCGGTCTTGAGTGTTCCCCTGGCAGCTGTCGTCACTACTACTCTCTGGGGTGGGTTCTGCCATTTCATCCGGGGCGCACAGACTCAGGGGATCTGCGCAACAGCTTGCTTCGCTCAGGTTTTCTTCAGCCCGGCCTACTTCACGATGAACTCCGAACAGTTCTTGATGTACATGTCAGGCAGTGCGTCCATACCCTCAGATTTTCATCAGTTATGTGTACCTGAAGTCTTCGGTGCCGATGGAAGTGGTGCCGTTCGCTGTCTTGCCACTGATCATGACTTTGGACTTCTACGGGCGGGTTGCGGCTCGACTGACCGCTGCTCCTGCTTTGTCGAAGAAGTCGCAGTAGAGACCTGGGGGAGCACACCATGAATTTCATACAAACCTTTAGTCACGAAATCTCACTTCTGATCGAGCCGGCTTGATCCCGGTCTGCATGCCTTGCCATTTCTTGCTGCCCTCCTTGAGCTGAGTGTAGCGGCTTGACCCCTTGTCACTTTGAGAGCATGTGAAATGCTCCCGCGACGGCCTCGCACAGGCCACCCGGGGCCGCCACCTCCGTCTCGAGCTTCGAGCTTCCTCTTCGCTAGCCACCGCCTTGCTGGCACCATGCCTCGAAGACTCATTGTCCGACCTCTGGATCTGTTCTACGTCCTGTTTCTGGGAGCTCACTGTGCCTGCATGCTTCTGCTGTACGCCTCTTTGTAACGCCGAGCCCCGGATTTAGTTCGAGTCGGGCGAGTGGGATGCGCAGGGACTTCCAGCAGTTCTATGGCAATCGGGCACCGAAGATTCTTAAGGAATGGCTTCATCAGTGGGAGTCCTACAGCGGGGACTTCACGTTCGAACTGGCGAAAACTGTTGGGTCGGGTTCCGCCTCTGCAACAAGGTTGCATCGAACTCGTCTTCCTCTTTCCGTGCGCAGTCGGTTCGTTGGCTCTTTCGTAATGCTATAATATGGGCTGATTCAATACAACGCAACAGCGTGCATCTACAGGTTGATTCGAGATGACCCCAAAGCCTATTTTGTGGTTTTGGCTTACGGCGGTGAGCAGGAGGTCGCCAATCTAGTGACGATTCCTCTCATCACCTCCTGCTGTCTTCACTGAAAGTCTGCTTCTCGACCATGATGGTCGGTGAGCTCTTCTGATCAATCCAACTTGCGGCAAACGCTAGGGCTCATTGATGAACCCTACTGCCAGCCGTCCTGGCCCACGTCGTCTCCTCATCGGCCGGTCGCTGCCTACCTCAAGAGCACCGCAAGGTGATGATTACGTTCCGTGAGTAGTTGATCCGCGCTGACCGAGACGTGGCGATTTCTGATGGGTCTCGTGCAGTCCTTCCCTGTGCCCTAATACCCTACGGGATGGCGGTGGACATGTTCAAGCGCCTCTCGAAACTTGTCGTTACTCCGCCTAGCCTGCTGTTCAAGGGCGAAAAGCTGGAATAGCTCTTAAGCGGGTCGGTGGCGTTCCCTACTACCTCGAGCTTTACTTTCCTCAGCAAGGCGAAGCTCAAAATGGATTGAAAGGTCTCCAACAGGTCTTAGCGTCAGCTTACAGCTTACCAACCCACGGGCAACGCAATGGAACAGGTACCTGCCGAAGCAGACACGTTTGGACAGGCCCTCAACGCGCGAATGTCATGCATAACTCTCTACATGCATTACAGAGTAGAGCCTTTTGTAATGAGCAGAAAACCACAAGGATAGGAGCAGGGGGATCCCGGCATTGGCGCGTGAAACAGCTTCTTGTTTTCTGCGCCCGGCCAAGCGACAAAGATGGACGAGCCGGCGTCTGCGTCTGTTCTGTTCTCTGACCCGCCGGCGCCAGCGCCGATCAATGGCACTGCTGGCAATGGGACGAGCCCGCGGATACCGCCGCAGCTGGAAGCGGGAGGGGAGCCGGGGACTTCAGCAGAGGCAGAGGTGCTTCGGTTGCGGGAGGAGAACTCGAGTTTGCAGGACAAGTACCGGACGCTGGTGGGCAAGCTGACGACGATGCGCAACACTCTGGGCGACAAGCTCAAGCAGGATGCGGTGCGTCGCCGGCCTGGCATATAGAACCCAGAGCGTGCTCAAGTGGGCGAACCTCAACGCAGGACGAGCTGGACCGGCGAGCGCAAGAGATCTCCGAGTTGCGCACCGCCAACGCTTCCCTGTCCTTCACTTCAGACACGCTGCGCTCCGAGCTCGAATCCCTCAACGACGACAACGCGGCGCTGACCTCGGAGCTCAGCCAGCTTCGCAGCCGCGTCTCGTCCGAGTCGATCGAGTCCGAGGTCACCTTGCGCGAGGCCCTGCAGGACGTAGAGCAGCTGCGGACGAGGATGGAGGTGCTCGACTTGAGCCTGGCCAAGGAGCGGATGGCCAAAGAGGGCGCCGAGGCCGACGTGCTCACTCTGACCCGCGACCTCAACCTCGCCCACGCCGAGCTCGTCAAAGTGCAGTCCGAGCTCAAGCAGGAGATGACCTCCACCCGCAACCTGTCCGCCGTGCTCGAAGAGTTCCAGGCGGCCAAGGACCAGGAGCTGCAAGGCGCATTGGGCGACCTGAGGGAGGAGCTGCAGACCGCCCTAAGGAGCTTGTCAGACTACAAGAAGCGCTGCGTGGAAGCAGAGGTAAATTATCGTTGCCCCCTTATGGCTCGGAAAGTTTGCTCAAGAAAGCGAACAAAAGGCGCGGGCCAAGGACTTGGCTTTCGACACTTCCCGCTCGTCCCAGCTCGAAAAGGACAACAAAGACAAGTCGCTGCTCATCGGAAAGCTAAGACACGAGGCCGTCCTCCTCAACGAGCACCTCACCGAGGCCCTCAAGCGCCTCCGCAACTCATCCAACGACACCTCGGTTGACCGCCGGCTGGTCACCAATGTGCTCTTGACCTTCCTTACTACTCCGCGCGCCGATTCAAAGCGGTTCGAGATGCTTTCGTTGCTAGCCACGGTTCTGGCCTGGAACGACGAAGAGCGGGAGAAGGCTGGGCTTCAACGGACGGGCAACAACAACCCGAACAACAGCGCCTCCTCTTCTGCCGCCGGTGGATCTCTAAGTCCACCCCCAGCTTCATCGAGAGCGCGGCCGAGAGGACATTCAAGGACCAAAGCCTCGACCGCCAACTTCGGCGAAAACGAGTCCTTCTCCAACCTCTTTGTCGAGTTCCTCCTCCGCGAATCCACCTCTTCTACTTCCCCTCCACCTTCTTCACTCTCTACATCTTCCACTACCAGCAGTCAACTCCCGCCTTTGACACTGGGCAACCTACCTCGCATACCGTCGTCTGGCTCAGCATCGACTGCGAATGGGGGCGGCGGCTTATTCTCGCCCGATAGATCCACAGCGCCAAGCACTAGGCGACCCTCATTCTCCTCAGTGTCAGCAGTCAGCTCCACTGGACCGAGCTCGGTAGCTGGCTCCAGCTCAATAGGGAAACCGTCCTCTGGACCGCCACCGGCAGCTATATCACCGGCAGCATCAGGGTCGGCGGGTTGAGAACAAGGTGGTGGTGCCATGGCAGATCGCGTGTATCTGTTCCCTCCCGCTCCTCGAACACCAAAGAAGAATAGCTTTCCTGTTTCAAGAACACGTCACGATTTCCCTCTGTTTGTTTGCATGACAGCATCTCTATATTCCATGCTTCCCCTTTTCGCCTTTGAGTGCTCTTGAGCCAGCGGCAAGCGCCCGAAAATCTTTGGGGTGGCAAATCAACGGTGGCGGAAAGGGCTAAAGGCGGAGCAAAGGGACAAGCTCAGATCAGATCCTGCGTTGCATAAAAACAGGAAACAAAGCGCTTACTAGCATGGATTAGAGCAAGGAATAGAGCCTCTCCTGGCGCATCCGTCTGTTGTTCTCGAAAGACTCCTGGATGCCCTTCTTGAGTGCCTCACGTTCCGCCTGGCGCCGCTCCTCTTCGAACCTCGCCTTCTCAGTTTGCAACCACTCTTGCTGTTCGATGCCCAATCGAACTCTTTTTTTGGGCCGAGGGGATTCATGCCTCAACCGTTGCGCCTTGTCAGATTCGTCTGCATCGGCAAGCTGAGGAGCCTGGAGTGGGTGGCTTTCCTGCCGCTTCTCTCCGAACAACAGGGCCATTGGGATCCGTTCGAACAGTGGGTTTCGCGTGGTAGGCGTAAAGTCGCGCAGCGCAGCGAGGGCAGCTCTAGCGCTTGCCTCCCGTTGATCCTGAGGCAGCTGTGCTCGCTCGGCTCTCTGTCGGGACAGCTCTGCCTCCATAAAGTTCCACAGCGAACCTTCGCCCGGGAAGGATGAGATGGTGATCCGGGTGGCAGCATCTTCTGCGACTAGGGAGGTGAGGTTGTCGACTGTGGAATGGTCCATTGGTTTGGCCTCTCGTGATGGCAAGGTCGGAAAAAACTTGAAGGAGAAGTTGGTAGGACTGGACAAAGAGAAATCTGAGGGGCGGAAAAGGCGAAGGAGCTCGTGAAATGCGCGCCGGTTCCAACGGTCGCCTAAAGCTCGTTCGAGTCAAAGCGAAAACGCCGTCTGTTCATGTGTCATCGAGACTTCAATATAAAGCGAAAATTCGCAAGCACAAGAAGAGCTCACAAGGCTGGAGCTTTGGCAAACTCGGTTCATATCACACACGCCGACCTCATCTTCGCTGGAGAAATGAAGATTCTGGGGCCCTAGAGGCAATCTTTGGCCTCTGATCAGAAGCCAAATCGCTCAGCGACAGCAGGCATGGGTCTCTTCAAAACGCTCAAAACGCCCCAAAAATGTCGTCGATCGCGTTGGCCTTCTTCCGCTTCTTCTTCTGAGGCTGTGAGGGCAAAGATGGCTCTTCGTCCCCTGCTTTACGGGTGGCCTTTGAGGTGGAAGTGTAGGCCTCGACCGGAGGGACAGCGGGCTTTGGGTCGACTTTTTGAACCGACGCAGCTTCTCGGGAAGTCAACGCAGGGTCTGGCGAAGGAGCAATAGAAGAATTCAGACTGGGATGGACCTTCGTTGTGGAAGGTGTTGCGGGCCTCAGAGAGGTATTTGCCAGTCGAAACGCAACCTCATAGGTTTGGCCGATCGACTCTGACAACTTGTTCAAACCGGCGACAATCGACAGAGCTACCATCATGAACGGCATAAACTGCTCGAGCTTGATGATCTGGCGGACAGCGCTGTAGGCAGGCAAGCTTGGGTCAAGAGTGAGCCACAAAGCCAACCAGAGCAGGCACCGACGTGTAGGCTTTCAGCAACGCTTCTTGCGCCTACTCTCTCGCTCAGTCCACCACATGGGGCTTATAAGTAGAATGTCTTACATCTTTGACCAATCGAAAGACGAGAGTCAGCGCTGGCCAATCTTCGGGCGAAGTGCCATCCCTGCCCGAATGAAACCGAGCTTGCCAGTCAGCGCTTAGCTGCTCGTAATCTCGCAGCATCGCATACCCTGCTTGCTCTTCAGGCGACGCCAACCACTCCAGAGCCCCTCCACCGAACTCGACGAGCTTTTCAAACTTCCTTCTGCATTCGGCCAGGCGCCGCCACCAAGAAAACCCTCGATATTGATTTTTGCCTTGGTACAGCAGGCTGTGGAGCAGCGCTTGCTCGTCTTGAATTGATTTGAGCAGCTTGGCAGCACTGCGCCGGACAGCGTGGCTCATCGACGTCAATCGAGTCTTGGCCGCCCGCTAAAGACCTTTCTGGTTTCGGCAATCGTGCTCCTGGGCTGCATGCTTTTCAGAGCACCGTTGGTTGGAATCACATCACGGCTCTTCAGCACCTCGCCCACCAGAATGGGGGCCTTGAATCGTGACTTGCTTCACGAGCTTCGAGGCGTGTGGCATGACGGCGTCCCTGACAAGGACGGCAAGGGTGGCGACAAAAACTATCTTACAAAGATGTTCATGGGTCAGCCCGGCTTCGATGACCTCTGCAAGACAAAATTCGGCGAGGCTTTGGAGGAAGCCCAGACGATGTCAACATCCGAGTTGGTCCCGTCACTGGAGTTTGGACGCTGGACTCACTCATTCAGCAGCTTGGTTTCTATGGTCAAAAATGATCCTGAAGACGCCCTGGCTCTTATTATTTTGCTCGATCAAATCCCTCGAAACGTCTACCGAGGAATGGAAGCACGACGTGTTGGTGTTCCTTTCGTGCATTTGGAGCCCATCTGATTTCGTGGGCAGGCATGGGTTGACTGCGATCCTAAAGCTCTTGCGCTAGCCAAGACCTTCACCCGCGAGCCGTTCAACTACGATGAGGCTCCACCGCGTGCGTTGTTGCTTGCAGTTTGATGCTCTTTCTCAACTGGATGGCACTGGTAGACTGTGATTCGCATTTTGGACTTTATATGTGGATGTACATGCCATGTGAGCGGCAGCCGTCTAGATGCGAGGCCACGAGCTGAGACGCCAGATTCAAAGTCGTCCATTCCGAGAACCTGGCCGATCACGACTGGTTCCAAGCCAAAATCAAATCGATCATGAAGCGGACGACATCTGAAAGCGAAATGACATTTTTAAACGGCAGCTTGCAGTCAGAAATGATGCACGGTATGTTCTGCTCGGTACCGGTACTCCGCGCTTCGCCACTTATCCAGCCCCCTTTCGCAGACTCTGCCCTCAGAAAGTTCGGTCGTTATCCCACCCGCAACAGAGCTCTGGGTCGACAGAACACTGCTGAGGAGCAGGCCTATCTCGACGAGGGTGGCAAGTTTTAGAAGTGATGGCGGTAGAGATGGAACAATGCCGGGGACGGGGTGCGGCTCTCCACTGAAGGAGCACCCGACACCGACGAAGAAGGGTCAGAGCTGCACGTGCTTGAAAAGTCCGGGTTCTGACGAGCAAAGTTGCTGTTATCCCATGCAGCGTCACGAGCGTTATTCAGACTCTGAGAGCTGCTCAGTGAACTGCGAGACGGAAAAGGCGAGCTCCAAGGCGCGGGATATGAGCGAGAGCCTGAAGTGGCCCTAAAGCCTCCTTCGTCTCGGGGTGAAGGCGCGCTTTCCGGCTGGAAGGACAAGTCGCTGATTGAGGGGCGAGGCTGAAATCGGGACCCTGCGCTTAAGACACTGCTGGAGACCACCGTGGGGGGAGGCATGAAGGTATTGGCGGCAATCAGTGGCGCCACCGATCCGGCTGCATTGTTCGCTTGTTCGTCAGTAACAGCTCTGCTCAAGCAGGCTCAGGTCAACGGCTGTTCTGTTATGGGGGAGTCTGGCTTACCTGCTGACGGCAAAAAGAAGGGCATCCAGTGGAGTTGATTGGGCGGTTCTCGATGATGCGGCCGGTAACATGTCGCTGCCGGTCGATAGCGGGTCGCCAGGACGCGTTTTGCTAGGTCCAGGAGATGCTCCTTTTCATGTTATTAATGAGTACCAGGACCAGAAAGCGTCTGGGACTGCTCACCCGCTGTAAGCGGCACTTTCTTGGGCCGCCTACTCTTCTTTGCTTTGGTATTAAGGCTGCGTTTTTTGGGTGCGTCTGATGCGCCTAAAGACAGCGGGTCGCCTTCGGCCCAGGGCAGTGGAGGCAGTCTCGGCTTGCATTTGGCCCTCCACGCTTCGAGTTGTTCAGTGACGGCGTCTAAAGGAACGAGCGGCGCTGGAAGTTGCCCTTCTTCGGGAGATGAGCTGAAAAGGTGTAGCGGTGGCGGTAAAACATGGCCTGTCATTGGTCAATGAGAAAGGACACTGCAGTCTGCCATAAGGAGCATCTTACGGTAGAAGGCTTTTGGCTCGTCTTGAGCTGAAACTTCCGAGTCCAAAAGTTCACACGGCTCTGTTGCTCTGCTCTTTAGCGCAAACTCGTTTCGATGGGACTGGCTGCTTACTGTTATAATGAATGCCTACACCCCGAGGATCAGCTGTAGCCTCTTGAAAGGAAATGGTGCAAATAGCCGCTTACAATTTGGGCAAGGGATGCCAAGGTCGGTGACTGCGACGCCCCAGGTCACACACTCCTGCGAACATATGGTGCACCGTATACTCACCTTTGCAACCAAGATGTCTGCCCAGTCCATTTGTCATGAGAGGGTGACTGTCTTGATCTGAGATAAAACGACCAACTTGTCTCGGCATCTGTGCTCGCCATTGAAGCTGAGTAAACATAAACCATCAAAACGGATCTGATCTTGCGCACCCTTCGCAAGCTCTGCATACATCCAAATTTGAGCACCCGATCAAGCAACTATGATCACACACACCGAGGCGTATTCATTCTACACCAACCTTCAGCCGAGGGGGCAAACACTGGTCCTAGTACGAGGGTCAGTGCACCGCAGCGTCAACAAAGACGGACGAAGGCGCGTACCATCCCGGAGCCAGGCGTCCAGCGGTTCGTCAGACCACAGCGCCATGGCAGGCCGCACGGCGCCCACAGCGTCTGTACCACCGGTGTTGGAGATTCCATGCGCACTGACACTGCCGTTCGATGTCATGTGTGGCCGCTGGTCGAGGGTGGTGGTGGCGAGATCGCCCCGGCGAGCTAGCGAGTCCACTTCCGGCCCTCCTCCAAGGCAGCGAGAGCAACACTCAGGTCGCAGATGCAGAAGGAGAGCAGCATCTGGCCTCAAAACACCAGCTAATCACAAGCGCATGGTCACAAAGAGCTTCGGAGAGGGCGAAAACCTTCTTGAACAGGGCCGCTCAGAAACAGCATTTGTGACGAGACATCGCTTTGTGACGGCAGCTTGCAGGAAACCTGAGCAGACGTGAAAGATGCATTGAATGATCCCGGGCAACAAGCTGGTATGATAGTGGGCTGAGAGTGGCAATTTGAGCGGTGGTTTGAGGCTGAGCTGTCAGAAAGCAAAGCCGCGACTCTTGGAATGTACAAGCAGTGCAATAATGGTATACAAGGCAAAAGCTGAGGTAGAAGGAGGCAACTACAGAGTGGGTTGCGCTTCCACTACTGCCTTCGCTCCGCTTGTCACCTCAGGATAGAGTTGGCGATTGATGATCCATCCCCGCCCAGGCATCTTCTCCACCAGAAAGTACTGTCGTGACTTAAAGTGAGGTTGCAGCCGGCAAGAGATTGAGAAGAGCTCCGCTTTACCTCCACGACTTTTCTCGGAGCAGAGCCGCCTATCGGGTTGCCCTTTTTGTCCATTATTTCCACTTGCTGTAGTTCTTTCTTCAGTTTACGTGATACTTTGCAGCAGCGAAAACGACGAACCTGATTGGTCGTGACCCTCAACACCACGCCCGGAACCTGGCCGTGCCCATCCACTGAAGGCCTCATGACGATGGACCGCAGCACAATGCCTTCCAAAGGAGCGGTCTGGGCCGGGAGCGCAAAAGGTAGGGAAGTGAAGCGGCCATATGGTGAAGCGAGCCGCCACGCCGGCGTAAGCAGCTTCCAATTGGAGACCAGCGAGGACCGACTTAGACGCTCCCGTTTCCCCTTCAATGTCTTCAAATGGGCATAGCTGAAGTATGGCGACGGGTCGTGGAAGTGCTGTCTGCAAGAACAGTGGTCATAATTGTGAGAACGGCAAATTGAAAGAGAGAACGGGCCGCGGCATACCCTGTTAGATACTGGTTCTGCACGGTGTATGCTTTCACGAAAGCTTGGCAGAGCTCTCGACGCCATTTCCAGTTCTCTCGCGCCATCCCAAAGCGCCTTTAGAACACCCAGTCAGAGGTCGCCCGCGCCCTCGATCAAAGTTCGATACGCACTGCCCAACAAACAAGATCTTCCTACTGACCCATTCAGTGAACGGTAGCCGCTCTGACGAGTTGAAGGCCCTTGGCCGGAAGTCTGCAAGTGCCCAATTCGATCAGCGCCCAAACAAAATTTTGAGGCGGGCAATCCACGCACAAACTCCTAGTGAATCCGCTGCGTGCTGCAAATGGGGCGTTCAATCAAGCGCACACGGCGAAGGAGAGTGGTCTAGACACACCATCTCGGGCGGCAGCAATCCTGGGACCATCGCCTGCATGCGCTGGATGCCTTGCTCGCCCTTCTCCCTCAGCTTTGCCAATTTCCGGCCTCCGTCTCCTCCTTCTGGCGCCTTGGCAGCTTCTGGCACCTTTGCGACTTCTGTTGACGCCCATCTCCTTGATCCTGCTGCTGCCGACCGGCCAATTGGCGTCCGAGCGCGCAACAAAGTCGTGGCCATGCTGGTGCGCGAAGAGCAACCCAAGTCGATTCCATGTGGCTTTCGGTTATCGCTTCGCTCCCACAGCCACCCACCTGAGCTATATCGAGAGCTCTAGTGTGCACAAGACACAGAGGAGGCGCTGTCTCCGCGGCCAGCACTTCGCCTCCGCCAATTCTGCGCGGCGGGCTCGACAAGTGACGACTTCACTTCGATTTGCTCGGCCATCTCCTTGACAGCGCATTGCCCAAAAGGATGATTTCCCCACTCCATCTGTCGCTGCTCGCAGTGCTGGCTGTCGCTGCCCCTCTCGAAGGCCTGCTGGACCCCCGCAGCGAACAAAAGGAGCTTGTCAAGCTGTCGAAACGCTTTCCGCACGGCTCCTTCTACACGGATGATGCTGCACTGTCCTTTGCCGCCTCTACCAACACAGCTTGGAAGCACTCTCGTGGAGTTTGTGGAGCATATAATCAAACTATTTCCTAGTGAGCGAGCAATGCAGCATATTGGCCCCTCGAAATTCTGACGTGCGCCCCGGGTTTCCTACAGCACCAACGACACGTCGGCGTCTTACTCTTTTGCCTATGCTGGCGGAGATACTTCCTTCACGATCTATGGCGGCGAAAAGGTGGGCGAATTGCATTAAAGACGTTGTCTCAGACGAGCGGGAGCGTTCTAATGCTGACTGCCCTAGTACGATCGCGGTAACTTTGATGTCTTGCTCAACGGCGAGTTCATCGGCTCTGGTGACGCCTACAATGCTTTCAGCGACAGTGCTGGCCCTAGCATCGCTCTTTTCACCGTGAGCCTGTCATTCGCTCTCGATGCGCTGTGCATTCCTTGACGATCGCTTTCTTCCTCTCCTACAGTTCAACAATTTCAGCATCACCGGCCAGCAGAACACTGTGACTGTTCAAAACAAAGCCGACTCTCGCATCTCCTACTCGCCTTACCTTCAAGTCGACTTCATTCGCTTCACCTCGTGAAATCCCCTTCCTTTTGTGAGTCCACCTTCCCTGTGTTTTTGTGCATCTTGTGTATTCATGCGCAGAACAGAAAACGGACACTTCGCATGCATAATTTCGTGCCTTCGACTTTCGCGCTCCCCTTCGCATTTGTTTTACCCCTTCACTTTCTTCAAAGCCCAACCACGGACTCTGTCTTTATATACGATTAGATCGTCACCTGTGCATGACCTTGTATGAACCTAATGCTCGCTCTGCAAACAATCCACCACAAGCTCCGACCCTCCTGCTGCTCCACCTGAAGGCTGGCAGCGAGCCTCAGTCCGCGTCGGCCGCGTTGCAAGATGGATAGCAACTTTGATGATCTGCTGCCCACCTCGTCAGGCACCAGCCAAGCGGGCGTCGAAGGCAGCATGTTCGGCTCCGCGCTCATGCACGACGATTCGGATGCGCTGGGCTCCAACCCCTTCGCGGACATGCAGTCGTCCAACTACTATGGCTTCTCGGCGGCGAGAGCTGCTCAGCCATCGTCGCCAGAGATGACTTTCTCCCGGAGTCTGCCAGGCAGCTCGGCGGGCTCCGAAGGAAAGCGATCCCGCGCCAGCTCTCAGGCCGCCGAAAACCCAGGCTCGCCCACCACTCTTCAGCGGCGCCACTCTGTCTCTTCCAACGCATCATCCACCTCGCCCGCCGTCTCCCCGGCCCAACAGCAGCAAAGCCCCTTCCAGGTGCAGCACAGCCCGCCTGCGCTCAAGCAGCAAACCTCCTTCACCAGCCAGGCCTCGTTTGCAACCTCAACCGGCTCGGAAGACAACGCGGCTATCGCCTACGAGTCTATTGTCTCGCCGATGGACCAGGAAGCCAAATCACCGCCTTCCTTCCCGCAACCGGACGTCGCGCCTGTGCTGCCGGCGCCGCTTCCCCCAGCTCCGTTGTCCCAACAGCCTTTAGCCAAGCGCCCGCCTAGTCTGGCCGATGATACTGCTTCAATGCGGACCACTTCAGCGTCCATCAAGACCGTGGGGTTATCAAGCAAGGCGTCTTCCTCCACCGCCTCGATCCGCTCTCAGCTCACCGAGCACGCTGGCCCGGAGCCGTCTTCGCTCGTCGGATCTGGAACCGTCACTCCGGCAGAGGAGCCAGACACGCCATTACAGCAACCTGAGCTGACATCCGAAGTGCCACTCCAGGCCGGGCGGCCGTCGTACTTGATCACCGTCTCGGACCCCCAAAAAGTGGGCTCCGACTTGACCGCTTCCGCCCACGTCATCTACACAGTTCGATCCATCTCCGTCTCCAGTGGCAGCAACCAACCTACCCAGCCAAGAAGCGTGATCCGCCGCTATCGCGACTTCCTTTGGCTCTTCGACTCCTTGATCGCCAACAACCCTGGCGTTGTCGTTCCCCCACCACCAGAAAAGAGCGCAATGGGCCGGTTTGGGCACGATTTCATCGAGAACAGGCGGAAACGGCTGCAGGTGTTCTTGGGCAAGGTCGCCGCACACCAAATTCTCTGGAACGACCCTGATTTTAAGATGTTCCTCGAGTCCGATTCGTTTGCGTTGGATGTAGGCTGCCCATTGATCCGGGAAAATCGGTCCGCTCAACCCGGACACTGCAGATTCGCAACCGCGCACCGCCAGTTCTGCCCACCACTCCAGCCTTTCACCTGCCCGGCATGTTCTCCTCTGCTCCGCGATTCAACGAAACGGACGAGTTCTTTGTGAATAAGCAAGCTGCTCTGCTCACGCTAGAAAACGCCCTCAAGACCCTGTCGGCCGCGCTCTTGACTGCCACCAAAGCACGAAGCTCGCTCCTCATCAGCATCCAAGAGTTGTCGTCGATGATTGCAAACTTGGAGGCGTGCGAGTTCACCCCAGCAGCCAAGAGGTCGCTGGCCGCATTGGAACAGCTCTCCACGAAGTTGGCGACCCTGGAAGAGTCGGTCATCCTCTCTGGCGAGTCCACCTTCTCCTCTGTAATCGACTCCTGGATCCGCCTCTCTTCGAGCTCTGTCAAGTTCGCTTTCAACGCCCGACTCAAGAGCTG
The DNA here is from genome assembly GCA_001599975.1 of Cystobasidiopsis lactophilus. Classification (NCBI taxonomy): domain Eukaryota; kingdom Fungi; phylum Basidiomycota; class Agaricostilbomycetes; order Agaricostilbales; family Chionosphaeraceae; genus Cystobasidiopsis; species Cystobasidiopsis lactophilus. The sequence goes on from BCIO01000002.1 coordinate 2,783,957, forward strand.
GAACATGTGGCAAAAGAACATCGTTTTGCGTGCCACGCTCGAGAAGCGGCGCAATTTGGGCCAAGCGGCTCTGCAAGACGTGGCGGAGCAGGATGCGAAGGTGGAAGAGAGCAAGCGGGAGTTTGACGACATCACCAGGCTAATCAAGTTCGAGTTGATGCGGTTCGACGAGGAGCGAATGGAAGACTTCCGGCTGGCTCTGGTCGAGTACGTGGACGGCCTTCACAAGCGGCAGATCGATCTGGTCAGCGGGTGGCAGGAGTACGAAGGCATCGTGAGCACATTGGTCGGAGCCAACGCTGGACCGCTCCCGGCGGCGCCGGCGGGAGAGAATGGGACTGGGTAAATGTCATGACATGCTGAGTTGCAAAGCTGCGTGCGAATGAGAAGCCAGGAATCCTTTTTACAAGCGAGCGCTATCTAAGCGGTGCCACCTCTGAAAACCAACTCTACTACAAGGACCCGGGGAATAACTAATGAACACCGAAAAAAGGAGCCGTCATAATCATGGTTGGAAGTAATGGCTTTGAAACAATGGCTCCTCCTGGAGGTTGTCGCGAATCACCGTCCAGACGTGCAGGAACAAAAGGGGGAAGCGGTGGGTGAAGTACGAAAGGAAGTCGTCCGGTGGCGAGCCCAAGCTCTTCCGCACGTTTTCTGGGAGGTCAAGGAAGTGATGCCGCTGTGCCGTTCAAAGGAGATGGTAAGCACTCAAGCTCCGCATTTAAGCAGCCTGCAACTCGCCTTGTTTCGAATGACCCGAAGCAGATCGCGCACTGATTCGCCCTGGTACTTGCGATATTTGCCAAGGTTGTCGATGAGGCTGCGGTCGATGCGCTTCATCCAGTCGGCCCCAACAACTTCGGTCGCCCTCGCTTCTAGTTCCTGTAACACAAACTCCGGCGGGTCGCGATCCATAATTTCGAATCTGTCGCTGGCCTCGCAGAGGAAATTGAGGCGAGTTGCTGATGTCCAGAAGAAAGGATGCAGCAGTACAGCCTCCGCAGTTGGTCTGTTGAGCATCAATGCAGCGTGAGCAAACTGATGTAAGGGGCAATAGAGGAATGGCCAACCTCGCTGCAGCGTCGTCGGACACCATAGACGCAATCATGCTCTGCGCTTCATGTGCCTCTTCCCCTAACCCATCCAGCCGGCTCAAGCACATTTCCCCTCTGAGAATATTGACCTCGCGCTCGTACCGACTCCCGAACGGATGTTCGCCACTCGTGAGGACGTAATAAAAGATGCAGCCAAGGGAGAAGATGTCTAGCGACCGCGTTAAACGCTTGGTCTTGGAAGACGTGGAGGCTTCTGGCGAAGAGGTGTCAAGCAAATTCTTGGTGCTTGAAGAAGTCGGCGGCGTCTCGTTGGGGTTGACCTCCCCACGCAGGACTTCGGGCGCCCGGTAGCCAAACGAACCAGCCGCATGGTTGACAGTCTGCATGAAGCTGCTCTCGTCGATTTCCAGTTTTTTGCACAGGCCAAAGTCGGAGATGAGCATGCGCACAGGTGGCGCGGCAGAGGTGGAGGCGTCCTTGGTGAGCTGCCGAGGTGCACTGATGAGAATGTTCTGCGGCTTGATGTCGCGATGAACGATTTTGAGATGGTGGAGGTGAGCCAAGCCAGACGCAATTTGCCGTAACGCCCGCTTGGGCTCGAAGCCAGCCACCAACTCTGGCCACTTGTCTGGCGCATCGAATATATCGGCCAGTGACGCTGGGCAGAGCTCTAGGGCAATGTAAAGGAAGTTGTCCCGTTGCTCTTTGCAAAAATAGCGAATGACGTTGATGTGTTCGTCGGACTCTTGTAGAAGCGCCACCTCTTGCTCGGCAATGGTGACAAAGTGCTTCAACAGCCGTTTGACGGCCACTGCCCGACCTTGGAAGGTGCCTTTAAGGACGACTGTGCCATGCGACCCATAGCCTGGAAGAACCCCAGTCAGCAACGCGACGCAGCTAGCGCGGTACCCATCTCCTTACCAACAACACTGTCAGACACAACGAGGGAGCCAACTTTGACGCTGCCCTCCTCGACCTTCGGCACAGCTCCTTCCTCAAAAGCGGCGGCAACCAGCTTTTGACCCGGCCGCTTGCCTCGTTTCCGCCGCCCTTTGGACCGCTTCTTGTTGGGCTGATTCTCTTCTGCGTCCTCGCCTTCACTCAAGCTGTCGGCCCCATCTTCTAGAGCAAAAATGGGGACAGGTGGCAGATCCTTGTCCGTCCGCAAGGCTGACGTGGACGACGATGGCGGTGCCGGCATCTCCTTCTCCATGAGCGCCTGCTTCTCGCTGTCGACCACCAGCCCGCCAGACTCGGAAGAGCCAGACGCCACGAGGGGTGCCAATACTTGCGCATCGGCAGAATTCCGCCGCTTGCCAATCGCGGGTGGCGTCCACGACTCAAACAGGTCGGACAGGTAGGCGATAAAAGTGGAGGATGAGCGGCGGTGCCTCCGCGTTCGGAAGTACTTCACGAGAAGGCCGATCGCCGCTAGAGAGAAGATGATGGACGTATAAATGGTAAAAATTGGGAGCGGCTGATTGGCCGCGTCATCGTTAGAGCCGTTAGAGGAGAGGCGAAGCTGAGGGCTGGTCGCAGGAAGTTCGGGTCGGGCGGAGATGGCGGCAGCAGGGAGGAAGACTTGGGCAGGCTGCTTGGGGTCGATGCCCAGCCTGGGCGTTGCTGGGTCTATAGGGGGCATGCCATGGTCGGGAGATTTTCCCGTAGCGTCGTCGACATCGGAAGATGGTGACGGAGAGGAGGCAGAAGGTGGTGAGTCATCGTCAAGCCTGTGGATGCCCACGAGACAGCCAAGGCCTTGGCAGTCTAATGGCGGCTGTGCTTCGAACTCCGACGCCACTGAAATGAGCGGATAGGACGACCGAGCCATCGCAAACAAGCTGCCACCTTGGGCCGGGGTGAGGAGACCGAAGAAGGCCGCATTGGGCAGGCGTTGAAGAGCCTTCAAGGACTCGGGCAGCCCGTTGACGCCGACTGGTGAGGGCTGTTGGAATAAGATGGGTTGCAGGGAGGAGGTGGCATCGCTTCCGGCGCCTTCAGCGGTTAAAGGGTAGGCGATGTCGAAGACGCCGACGATCGGCGAGGCAAATGGCGTCGTCGCCCACTCCAAGCCCTTGGACCCGGACTTGAAGCATAGCAGGCTCCCATCGTGTAAGGGTTGGATGTAGCGCTCGTCTGGCGTCTGGCGCCAGGGCGAGTGCGGGCTCGTCGAGACAAGGGAGGAAGGGTGGTAGGCGGTGTAGGACAAAGACTGGACCAAGGTGCCTTCGCGTTTCGATAAAATGGAGATTTGATAGTCTGTTGTCAATAAGCATACTGAGCAATGTGCATGTGTCGTAAAGGCCGAAAGAACGACGTACCTGTGCGGCCGACGTAGAGCATGTCCTTAGGTCGCGATTGAATGCCGTCCTCGCACTCGTCGTCCTTGGTCATTCCCTTCAGCCCGTTCCATTCACACCAGCCGGCTTCTGGTCCGAAGACGCCTAGGAGCTTGCCGGAAGCGAGGTCGACGCCGATTAAAGAGGTCGAGCGCTTGCCGACAAACATCCTCGCCTTGTCGCTCGGAAACGTGACCGGCGAGGCTGCGACCAGCTCAGCGATGGTCATAGGCAGCCTTTGGGTGCTGCCGGTGCGCCTGTTGTGGACGAAGATGGCGCCCCCGCCATTAGGCTCGCAGACAAAGACCTCCTCCGGCACTTCCTCTTCAGCTTCGCCCGGAGGCAGCGTGCTGTTGCCCCGCCTTTTCTGCTCGATGCCGTTGGCGTAAGCGGCCGAGGACACATTGGAGGCGGACGAGACAAGCGGGGTGCCAATCGAGGTCGAGCCTGCTGGGTTATTCTCGTCCGAGTGAGCGGTCCACACCCAAAGGCCGGTCGCCCGCTCGATGGCGTGTAGATGGCCGTCCACAGAGGCCACCAGGGCCAGCGGCGACAGGTCGTATTCGGTTAGGAAATTCGAGTTGGCGCCTTGACCGAAGAGCGAGAAATCATGGCGCTCTTCGAGGGCGCGCTGCTTCTTGGGATCCAGCGCGACTTGTTGACCAGAATGTGCCGGGACAAGATCAACGTCGGTGTGGGCGTTGGCGACGCTGGGCACGGGCGCTTGCATTGCGCGAGTTGGGGCAGCCCGGCAGATTAGAAGGAGGGCAAAAAGCAGCAGCTGGAGTTGGGCTTGCAGAGCTCTCCGCTGAGTAGCGGAAGGCATCGTCTGCTTGCTGCAGGGATTGATTCTACAAGTACATTGGCCGACGACGGAAGAAGACCGACGACGAAGTTCAGAAGGGGCACCCCGTGACCGCTTCTCCTTTCTAGCTTCGTAACGGAGGCTGAGTTGGTGCAGCCAAACAGACTGGCCGTGTAGCACTAGGCCCGCCTGCAAATAGCGCGCCGTTCTCTTGGGGGTGGCTGTCATGCAATGTCAGAAAGTTTATGCGCTTCATTAGCGAACAGCAGCTCACCCGACTGCTTTGACACTGTCGAATTCGGGCGCGAGAAATGAGACTGGGGCAGAAAGAGATGCAGTTGCGAGCAGGAACGTACAGCACAGGCACAACGCCACCAGTGCTGATGGAAATACGTTGGTGGCGAATGACTTCCAAGCACGCCGTGATCCACCCTGAGTGCGTTGTGATAGAAACGACCGCAGCCTGTTCGTTGGCGAAAAGCCAGTTGAGGAACTGCTGAGCTCGCAGCTGCAGCTGCACATCCGATTCTCTCCACTCCGCACCTTTGGCCAAGGATCAGCACCAGCATAATGACAGCTGGCTGACTGTAGGCCAAACTCACTCCATAGCTCGTCATTGTAAGTGAACTCTGGATCTAAGGTCCAACCTGGTGATTCCCTCTCGGCTATGTCGCGAGTTGACCGCTTGTCGCAAGTGTGGACTCCGATACTGTTTCATCGCAGTTTGCCATGAGGATGCGCTCTCAAGCAATCACCGCAGCGCCGGCGTACCATTCTCTGAGGCTCTCCTTGATGTGCGGCACGAAGCCAGTCCGGTCGAGCAGGATGTGCCGCCAAGTGTTCTGCAATGTTTGCCGACACCGCCGCATCGGAGAGACGTATAGTACGGAAGGTAGCAGGAAGTTGGTCTCCGCTTTCACTGCGTGGCCCACGCGCTGGGCTTGCTGGATGCCTTGGTCCGTGAGGGCAGCACTGCCAAAGGGCTGAGCTAGCATATGGGCAGGTGGGAAGACGCGCTCACTCTGGGCCCCAAACCAGCGTGGAATCGTTGTTCACCAGGGACCAATTGCAGTCCCAATCCGTGGTGCCATATTTGGTTTCGGCGACATTGTGGACGCCTTCTCCATGCCGGGCCAGGAAGAGCAGTTTGTAGGCCGTCTTTAAGTCCGCAGCTGAATTCAATCTTTTGATCTCATCCTTCAAGTTGGCTGCGCCCGAACGTGATAAGCAACAGGCCCGCGAACAAGCATGAGCCAGTTACCCACTCCACCTCTCAGCCGACTTGTCCAACAGCCCGAAATTGTCGAGCAGAGGATCATAGTCACTCCCAGTGAAGCCAGGTCTGTCTTGTAAGAAGAAGCCGGGCACGGTCGAGAACTGCGTCGGCGCAAACGTGTTGCTTGATAGAATTGGACGTTGCAGGAGATAGACACCCGCACTCTTCAAGTGAGGAAACAGCAGGATCAAGAAGCACAAGACCAGCAACCTCAGCGCAACAAATCGTAGCCACCACGAGAGGCGCTTTGTCGAAGTCGAGCTGCCACTTGCGCCGACACGGCCGGGCGGCAAGAGAGGGTCTGTGTCCTGTTCATCCGCAACGACCGCGCTGCTGTATTGTTGTGTTGAAGACATGCCCGCCCCAGTGGATCCCGGCGAACCAGAACAACGTCGACAGCACTGGCAGCGTCAAGCCCTTCGGTTGTTCGCAGCAAACCCGTCATCGCGCTCTCTTGCCCGAAGTGCTGTGCCAATGGGTGGCCAATGTTGGTTTTGGCGACTGACCTCTGCTTGCTGCTCCCATAGACAAGCAGCCACCAAGGCTTGCGCTGCCATTGAAGGCCCCTTGTCCTGGGGACGGTCGACGCGCCTTAAATGAAGTCGCGCTCTGGCTCAACTTCCAATGGCTCTAAGGGGAGTCTTCCAGCCACCCTTGACGTCTGCAGGCATTCAGAAATCAGTGCAAACGGATCCGTTTAGCCGTCCGTCAGAATGTGGCCTTCTACGATTTGGGCTAAACACCAGAGGCCCTCGATTCTGCCCCTTATCATAGCCGCCTCTGGGTTTGAGGCATTGTGCGAAGTCCTCGCTGTCCATGTGGCTGCGAAAATGTCAGCTCGAAGAGACGCAGCCCCGGGTCCGTGGGCAATCCGCATTGACGAAGGCCGCGGACGGCACTACTACAAGAAGGGCGTGTCCTGTCATTTCCCACCTGGTTCTATCGGAGCTTGTCCCTCTGCCACCTGTTCTATTGATGGATCAGACGGGCGCTGCATCTCCATGATCAGCGTCTCTGCGCCATCGCCTGACCGAGTTGCTTTGCGGACTGGGCTCGGAGACGCTGCCGACACAAAACCCAAGGTCCAACAAGCTTTATCCCTCAGGCCTAAATGAGTGAATAATGTGGGGAGTGGAGATGTCACACGCGGCTGTCGGTGGAATGCCTGCCATTAGGCTTCCACACACAAAATGTCTTGCGTGCTGCGTCGCTGGTCTTGCAGAGCCAAAGGAAAGGGCCAATAGGTAGAGTCCTGAGCCAGAACGCAAGAGCCGGCTCTACTACTGCGCCTCAAGTTTGTCGGAAGAGTGGATGTGTGGTCTGGACACCGTCTGGACCGCATGGGTCGCTCTCCTCGTTAATTCGGTGGCGGCAGCGGGACGAATGGTTCATCATGGAGTGATCGTGCCTACAGCTTATCGGCCTCAATCTCAATAGAATTAAAGAAATTTTCCCGCCTCCAACGGCTTTGGGCCCAGCTGATCTGTTTGGTTTGCTCGCAAAAAGTGTGCGAAGCACACTAAAAAGGTCAACACAATGCTAATAGGACCGTTGGTCTTTCGGGGAGGGGAGCGACGCACCCTCATTTTTTTGTCTGCGGCCGCCGCGTCGAACGCGCCCCTGCCTGCCAGACCCCAATCGTCCTGATTGACGCTTCGCTTGGGCCTGTTTCGCTGGCCTGCCCATGCTTTTGGCCCTCGTCATGTTTGCAATTAAGGTTATTAGATGAAGAGATGATGCGGATTGCGGAAGAGATGTGCGCCGCAGGCATGGCGGTGGCGAAGAGCAGCCTCGCTGGCTCACCTTCGTCGCCTCTTTGCTCTCCAGTGGCTGTCGCTTTCGCCAATTCGGGGGCGGCCAGGCTCTTCCTCCAGACGTCAGACACGTCAATCACCCAACAATTTCGCACTCGGGACTGTACACCGTAGAGAGTCATTAACGACCGTTGGAGATTTCATTTTTTACGATCTCGCCTCGTCCGAGCCCCCCTTCCTCTCATCATTTTAGCTGAGCTTTTCGCCGAGCGTAACGGCTGAAAAGCAAAGAGCCTTTGCAGCCCAAAAGCTTGCCGTCCGAGCAACCAGGGAGTGTGGAAATTAAGTTCACCTGGTCATCGCCAGAAAGCCATTAATCCCACGCAGCGCTGGCTCTATCAACCCTGTGCATCATCTTCTAACGTCCCGCAACTCTCTTTCGGCCATTGTCCAGCAACGGCCACTCCACAGGCCAATCCGCTGGCACCTATCGATTTCAGCTGCTGATTGGGCCCTCGGGACTTCGATTCTTTTGGGAGCACGCTCGAGCCTCCTGTTTCGCCCTTCCCTTCTTTCCAAGGGCTTTTGTTTGGCAACTCCTGTGTTGGGGCCAGACGACCACCTATCTCGGCCATGCAGCAGCAGTCGTCCTCCCTGGCCAATGCCATCTTCTCGCCGCTGTCCGATGGCTCGCCCGGCTTTGTGATGCACCCGGCCTTCCCTTATCCGCCCATGTGCGAGGCCACTCCGCCTCTGGGCGGGCCTTACCCGGGCTACATCCAGCAGCACGGCCTTATCACACCAGTGTCGTCGCCGGTCAAGAGTGCGCCGCCCAAGCACCTCCCGCCGCTGCACACCCCGCCCCAGGAGCCGCGCCTGCTGCCCGCCGCCTCGTCCCCGTCGGCGGCTGCTACCAAAAAGGCCAAGAAGGAGCGCCAGACCACCATGCCAGAGCATCTCAAGGCGGCCAAGAAGACGGGCACAGGCAACCCAAGGGGTCGGCCTCGCAAGTACCCTAAAAAAGAGGACCTACAAAAGGTCTGTCTTTGTTCTGGCGCTGTGCAGATCGAGCCTTGGCTCACCCTGCAGCTCAGGAGGACTCTGCGGCGGCCAAAAAGGAAAAGGCGGCGTTGTCGGCGAGGTTGGAGTCCTACGGGTGCGCATGAATCCTCTTGTCACTCGCACGAGCAGCTCGCTCAGCCCCAGATGCAGCTTCACACCAGGCCCTCAGCTGCTCGATGCTTTCTATAACCGACCCGGCGTGCTCGAGCTGCCCGCACACGAGCTGTGCGACGTTTTTGAAGAGTTCCAACTCCGCTTCGCTTCCGCTGCCCCCGTCCCGCCCCCTTCTGGCACTTTGACGCCGCCACCCGAAAAGAAGCGAGGCACTAAGCGCAAGGACGAGACGGACTCGCCCGTAAAGAACGCTAAGCCTCGCACTACACCTCACAAGCCGGCGCCGCTCTCCGTCGCTCAGGCCGCTCCTATCCGCGGGATGCCGCCCAGTCCGCCTCTCACCATGTCACCCGGGCCCGAATACATCCCCTCGTCGCCCAGCTCCGCCTCGCTCACCCTCTGCATTGACCCGGTTTCCGGGCAAGCGACGCTCCAGTCCTGCGGCTCGGAATCGTCCATCTCCTCCCTCCCCTCCATGTCGTCCGCCTCCACCGGCTCTACCAGCGCCACCTCCCTCCGATCCTTTGCCAGCATCAAAGACGAAAACGGCCCCAAGCGGCACATGACAAAAGCTAATGTGCCGGGCATGGGCCGGGTCATCTTTGAGCTGTCGGTGCTCGTCAACCGCTTTGGCGAGGACGGCGCCCAGAAGGCCATCGAGGCCGCCGAGGCCAACACCTTTCGAAGGTCCAACCTGTTTGACGCTCCCGCACCCGACTTTTGGGGTCCCCAGCACCGCCAACTGGCGCAAAGCCGAGCTACCCCCTTGCCACCTTCCACCGCCGTCGAACTCGAGGACCGCAGCGACCTCGTGCAGCGCTGGCTCAACGCAGACTGGGACCTAGAGGACCAAGAGGACGATCGGACGGCGGCTTTCTTCCAGCCCATTCCCAATACGTTCGACCCTCGGGACGAGTTTGGCATGGACCAGGAGGACGAGGAGCTTGTCCTTTCCCAAGGCGGCAAGTCGCTGCGCATGCTCCGCAAGCGCCATCAGCCACTGGAGGAAGCCGAGTTCGAGCCCGCCCTCATGATGGCGCCCACGCCTTCTGCCCGCGCCGCCTCCCGCGGGCGCAAGCACGCCAAGTCCAGCAAGGGCGCTGCCACCCCCAAGCAGGATGACCACGTCTCGTGCATCTGCGACAAGGGCGAGGATAACCGACCGATGGTGCAGTGCGACACCTGTCGCTCTTGGTATCACTTTGCGTGCATGCACATCGACGAAGACACATTCCCCGAGGACGAGGACTGGTTCTGCCACCGCTGCGCCCGCGCCACCGCCTTTCCAGCGCCGCCCTCCACGCCCATCCATATGCTGCATCACGCTGGCGGCGAGCCCACCTTTGTCCACGGCTCACCCCAGGTCGCTCGCTCTTTCCACCCCGGCCAGCTCGACTTCCACCTCTTTGGCGAGGAGCCATACCCCTACCCATTGGCCCGTTCGCCCTCTATGTCGCTCTCGAGCAGCCGCGGCAGCAAAAAGGCACCTTGGGCGATGCACACCCCTTCGCTCTCCATGTCCCGAAACTCGTCGTCGGACTTCTCTTTCTCTCCAAAAACCCCAGCTGTTGGTACCATGCGCGGCCCGCGGCCCCAGATCGCCAATCCTGGCCACTTCCAAGACGACCAATTCTTCTTCGAGTCGGCCGACTTTAAAATGAACCCGTGGGAGCAGCAGGCCCTGCTCCAGACTCCCAGTCGCAGCGCCGGCCTGTCCCAAGACTGGGCCCTCCCATATGGCACTCCGAACGTGCGCCGCAAGTTCTCCTCCGGGTCGCTCCCCCAGCCTCACGCCCACCAAGAGTTCTTCCACGGCTTGCACCAAACCCCTAAACAAAACCGCGTGGTCTCCTTCGACGCTCAGTTGCAGCATCCGTCGACCTACGAGCGCCCCCGCGGCCACCGGCGAGCTCCGAGCTGGAACCACCCCGCTTCCTCGCCTCTGCCCTCTGCCCTTAAGCAACAGCTGCAGCCACCTCCTTTGGTGCGCTCGAGCAGTGGCCTCGGCATCGGATTTATGGATGGCCAAGTCGGTCTCGATGGTGAGTTGAACGCTTTTTCACGTTAAGAGTGAACGGCCACTGATTGTCACGCAAGCAGACCTTCTGCGCCTTTGATGGGCTCGACCCAACGCCCCTAATGTGTGAATAGCTGGCGCTAATACCTTTTACCGACCATTTACCGACCATTACGAAGAATGTAGTCATTTAGATTAGTTGTGTACAACCGCAAGAGGGTTTTCTGGTCTTCTCTGCTGGACGGAGAGCATTGTGAGGGATGGGAATGGGCTGGGAAGGAGAGAAGTTAAGGAAGGTCTATCGTCGTTCTGTTCTGCTTGCAAATCAACACATCGTCTACATCAAGCCTCTATGCCTTCCCTCTTGAGTGCCCAGAGAACCCCTTCCAGCACATTGTCGGCGACTGTCGTCGGCGTGTGCGCAGGTGGACCTTCCGACTCGTTAAAGACGCCCGTCCTGACCAAGATGGAGGACCAATTGAAGGCAGACCACTTGTCTGCCGCCACCGCTCCGGCGATGTCTGGCGAAGAGCGGGCTCTCTAAGCTCTTGAATAAACAGAAAGTCTAGGTGTCCACGTACCGGAAGCAGGGTTGTCTCCGACCATGTAGATCGACGAAAAGCGCCGGCCCAGGGCAGAAAGCATGCGCTCCGCAAAGCGATATGTTGATTCTGTCGGTTTGCCGTGTGTTTGAGAGATGAGTCGGTGACCTGTGATAGTCTGGTACACTGCGTTGGTAGCCTCTTGAAAGGCGCCTTGGCCAAAGCGGGGGTTCTCGAAAGAACTGCGTATAGCCTATCAGAATTTGATCTTCAACGCGAGAGTTTGGGCGCACCCTTTGAATATGAGGTCTGGATTTGAGAAATGGACAGGTATTTGATGAGAGTCGGACCAAACTTCCGGTGAGCGTGCAGGTCGAGGCTTCGAGATTGTCCCGTTGTAACCTCTTGCGATGTCAGTCATTACTTGACAGTCCAGACCCCAATCTCTGGAATCGTGCATGACTAGGATGGCACTGAAAGGCAGGTTCAGGAAGTCAGGTGGCGGCGGACCAGTGACGGGTTCTTTCGTATGGAGGGAAGCTGCAAAGGGGAAGATGTCCGGGCGCCAGCGAACCATGTCAAGCGGCGTGTAAGGACGCTTGAATCCGTACCTGGAGGAGTGTTAGGGCTCAGACTTGGGTGCCTGATTTGATCGCCACCTTACCACCGCGCCACTTCCTTGCAAGCGTCCCCTCTCCCTCCAACCACCAAGACAGGCTTATCAGCGAACTGAGAAGTGAACTGTCGGAACGGGGTGTGCGCTTGAATCAAGTTGTCGACCGTGATCGAGACGCCAAGCTGTTCTGTGAGGCGTTTGGCGCGCACATCTTCTCGTACTCCGCCTCCATTCGTGAGCAAAACAAACGGCAGCTGTTCAGACTATTTGTGAGAGTGGCACGTGAGGCACCATTTGGAGTCACGAACAGTCGTTTGAAGAGAGTTTGAGCCGGTCAGTATTTGGAGCGCTTGCTTCGCTTCGGACAGGACTTTGCTGCCTTGAAGCAAAACGCCGTCTATGTCGAAGACAAATGCAGGCACAGCATTTTTTGCCTTGGCCGTCGACAGCTGGCGGCGCAGCACGTTCATAGCTTTGTATTGTAGCGCAAGCAAGCGGACCTCAGGAAGCCTCTTCTCCTCAGACCAGGCGGCAGTCAGCGGGTTTGCCGAATGATCAATGGTCTCTGATGATGTATCTGATGATCATACATCCACATCAGCGTCTGACGAGCATGCGCGACGACCAAATGTGGTTGCCGCAGTCCACACTGTGAGAGTCGCCTGTTGAGCTGAGCCAGCCACCCGCATCATGAATGCCACCGACCCGAGCCTCTACCAGCTTTGGGAAGCCAACAGCTTGGACGAGAAAGAGGCCAGAGACCTCCATCATTACGACTATACAGGCCCTTTCGAAAAGTTGTCTCCAGCGACCCGTGTCGTCTCGAATTGCTCTCTCGTACATGTGTCCAACCTGACCGCCATCGCCAATGAGTATTTGCTTGATTCAACAAGACCGAACTATAAGATGCCCGTCTTCATGTTCTACTTCGAACACGATTCCAAGGCTTATCTGTTCGACTTGGGTATCCGAAAGGTGCGCTGTCGGCCCTTGAAGTGGAGCGTCCTTGATGCTGATACTGGGTTTTTGCAGCACGGAGAGAACCTTGGGCCCGCGAGTAAAGGTGGGCGCCAGACAGACTGGCTGGAACCCGATCTTGATGGGCAAGACTGGCAGGCGATTATGACAAAGAATTGGCCGAAGCGGATTTCGACTGCTTCGACGCTCTGAAAAGCATGGGAAAAGACAAGAGCGATGTAGACGCAATCATTCTTTCTCACACGCATTGGGAGTCCGTCTCCAATTTTGCTGCTCATCTATTGTCGAGCTAACAAGCCTCCGGGCAGTCACACTGGCGATTTGTCCAAGTGGCCAAAGTCGACCAAGCTCGTCCTAGGCCGAGCCACCCCTCTCGGCTCTGAGTTGGCCGATGAGCTGGACGTAAGACCGGACGCTCTCGAGGGCCGACCCATCACGATCCTTCAGCCCAGTCAGCTCGTGGCTCAGTACGGATCGTTAAAGGGTTTCGACTACTTTGGCGACGGAAGCTTGATACTTCTTGACACGCCCGGGGCAAGCTGTTTCTAAGCGCCAGCCAGCCCTAACTAAGTTAAGCTGTCCAGCACCGGCGAGGCCATATGTCTGCTCTCGCTCGGGTATCCTCTGAGGGTGATGGCCTTTACTACCTCCTGGGCGGCGATTTCTGCCATCACTGCGACATTTTGCGAGGCCGAGAAAGATACGGGCTGCTGCCTGTCGGAGAAGGAAGAGTCATCTCTTTCATGGAGGACCTCAAGACGGCATATGAAACGTAAGAGTCATTCACTGGCTCTCTTTTGTGGCTCTACCAAAGCGCGCTTAGGACATCGCGGGCCCGCAAGATGGACTCGCAGCCCAACGTCTCAGTCATCCTGGCACACGACGCTGAATTTCAACCTTTCTTGGGGGGCAAACGCTTCAAGAAGCTCCCAATAACCACTGCGGAATTTCAAGCCTTTAAGAGCAAGACCTTTGCGTAGCGGTCGGAAAGCCAAGCCTTTAAGAGCAAGACCTTTGCGTAGCGGTCGGACGCCACCTCTCTTCCAGATCAGCCAGGGCGTACACGCTCCTTGTACCTCCTCGATTAAGATGCATAAACAAAACAGTAGACATGGCCACGCTCTGGTACGCCGACCATATGTCAAAGCTACCGCGACGGCGGGAGCGACTGCCAAGATTGACCTCTCTGTGCCTCATCATGAACTTGCTTTGCCCACTCTGCTCTCCTTTAAGCCTTCCAATCGATATCTAAGAAAGGCACATGGCGTCTGCACAGCGCGACAGGCAGCTTCGAAGAGCACACTCGGCGGCGGCACCGGCTGGCACTGCGAACTGGCTGCGAAGCCCTTGTCACTCGCTAAGGCCGGGCTTCATGTCGGAGGCTTGGCCTTGTAAATGAGCATTTGCAGGGCTACGCCCAAAGTGTCCTGCAATCGATTCGTGCGGAAGTCTCTTTCTCCAAACTTTAATCGGCGCACTCCGTGTATGGCAGTCGTGCGTCTTTTGATGCTCGGATCGTCTCTTGTTCTTTCTCTATTCCATTTATCGATGCTCTCTGGCTCTACTGTGATCACATTCCTGGCGCTGGCCGCTTCCAGCAACGCACTTTCTTTACTCGTTCGTTCGCCTTTGCGGCCAATTCGGCGGACCTGACCGCTGAGTCGGTTCTCTCTTGTTGCACTCGTTCTAAGATCTTTGACCCTCTCAGAATCCCCTCGTTAGCGGAATCGTTAACACCGTCAACGGGACAGCGAATGCGGCAATCCTGTCGGCCGTGGACAACGGTCAATGCATCACGCCCCTCAGCGAGGTGCAGATCAATTATGTCTTCAACAAGCGTGGAGATGGTGCAAAAGTCTACCTCTGCCCTGGGTAAGCTTGACGAAATGCTATCTCTTCCCTCGGATTGCCGGCTCACATTGCTCTGCAGCATCAAGGTCTCCATCGGCAGCGCCATTTCGTTCACCGCAGCCAATCAAGAGCTTGCCACTTTGGGATACCCCACTGATAGCTCGCGAGCTCTCATCATAGTCACCGGCCTCACCCAATCCAATGCCATCTCCGCCACCTGCGCCGGTTGTGATAACGTCGCCATCCGGAACGTCCAGGTGAACGGCAACCGGCCGGCCTTGGGACAGATCCCTCTTTTATCTTCGGGCCTGATCGAAATGGGCGGCAGCACCACCGGTCAGACTGTCGACAGCACCAAGCTGTACGACTGCCGAGGTTGGACGTGAGTCGCTGAAGGCGCGAGATCTCAGCTTCCAACCTGATATTGACCTTTGCGTGTACTCCAGATGCTTGCACATCGCTGAAGGCAACAATGACTGCACGCAAGCCATTGTGACCAACAACCAAGTCGGCCCTTGCGGCACCGCGCCTGGCAGTGGCACTCCGACCTTGTTCGCTGCTCTTATCGAACTGAAGAACTGGTTCGCCGCTGGTCTTTCCCTCAACGTCCGTCCTGGTACTTGGGTAGGCCGTCCCAAATGCACCTCGCCGCGCCTGTCTAGTGTCTGACATCCTATCTGCCAGGCTGACGGCATTTCTGTGGCCTGCCAAAATTCCCTGATCAAGGGAAACACCATCACCGATGCGACTGAGTCAGTTTCTTTTGCTTTTGGTGAAGTCCCTAGCCTTAGACTAACGAATGCGACCAGCGGTGCCATCGTCCTCTTCGGCAGCCCTGGAACCGAAGTCACCGGCAACACTATCATCACTCAAAACTCGGACATGCTCGGTGGAATCAACCTTGTTGACCTATCGCCATTCGACGGCAACTACACTGGTGTCAAAGTGCACGACAATTCACTCTCGACTGTCGGGCCTGCTATCATGAAAACGGGCATCGCTGTCGGGTACGCCCCTTTGGAGGCTTTTTCTGTGCTTCAACTGACTAATTGATGCGCAGACCTCTCGTTTGGGGTGGTATGTCAAGTTCAAACGAGATCGGGTCCCCTGCTGATGCATTTGCCGCGCAGACTATGTCATGAACAGCTCATCCTTTTTCACCTTCGGAGTGAGTATACCTCGAATTCTCTGCCGCACTAGCTGATGCGAGACACACCTCCAGGGTGCTATCAAGAACAACAAGTTCTCGAGCTCCGGAGCCGGCACTTTCGGTTTTGGCATGTCAGTTGCCCGCTTGAATTAGTTGCTGTATGGCACATCTCACACAGAGGTCATCAGTCCTATTGCCAGCGGCTACAAGTTCGCCGTGTCTGGAAATTCTTTCACCAACGCGGTCTTCGCCTCGTCCCAGACCTCCACCTGCTACGATGACACCCCTCCTTCCCAGGCGCTCGTGCGAAACCCTTGGGTCTCTGCTGCTACTGGGCTGCAAAGCGGTTACAACAGCACGTATGTAGTTTTTCACGGTGTGCTTGTAGGCCTGGTCTAAAGGTCCTATCTGCGCAGTTACAACTTTCAGTTCCTTCTTTGCGTTGACAGAGTGAGCCCGGCCACCACAAAGAAGAAGACGTCGTCCCTTCTCGGAATGCGCCACCTCAAGCCCAAGAGGCAGATGCGCGGGCTGGGCGAGGTCGAGGCCGTCCTCGAAGCGCGCGAAGTTGACAAAGTCGACGAATCCGTCGCCTGAACGACTTGTATTCTTTGCCGAGCGTATCCCCCCTCCAAAACACGTTCTCTGTAGTGCTATGCGTTTGTATCACTGTGTGCTAGATGCAAGGCCGGACCGCGCCGCCCCGGTGGCGATTCGCACACTCGCGCTGTTTTCTCTTTTGCGGTCCCGACCGTCCTTTCGATGCCTTTGCCTTGCCTACGAAAAGTCAGCTGCTTTTGTATACACGAGTCGTATGATGAGAAGCCCAGAGGACTGAAGCGGGCTTTTGTCGTTGGCCTTCCGCATACGGCAATTGCCTGCTAGCCATGTCCTCGCCTTTTCCCAATAAACTTTCTGTGCTCCTGCCATTCAGAGAATATGCTTTCCAGTATCTTCATCTTATCAGCGCTCGCGTTGACTGCAGCAGACGCGGCGTTGGTCGGCGCCTTGCTGCCAACAAGCAAACTCGGTGCGGTCTTGGCCGCACCGTCTTCAGCGGCCAGTAAAATCAGCTCGGCGCTAGCTTCGCCCACTGCGGCCGCCAGCTCCATTCTATCGAGCCCTTCATCTTCCTGCCTCACGCCGTTGTCTGAAGCCCAGATCAACTTGGCCTTCCAGCAGGGCGGCGAGGGCACTGTCGTCTCGCTTTGTCCTGGCATCACCGTTCCTTTGCTTAACGCCATCACTTTCACCGCTCCTAATCAAGAGCTCTCTACCCAAGGTTACCCATCTGGCTCCAAGCGGGCCGTGCTGGCCGTTCTGGGTAAGACTACTGACCTGAAGCCAATCGCAGAATTTATATTGACTAACTGAACGTTCTACTGAACCCCGCAGGACCAAGCCAAAGCACTGCAATCGTTGCGTCCTGTGACACATGCTCCGGGGCCATCATCAAGAACCTTCAAGTCAACGGCAATCGCCCGCTTCTCGGACAAATCCCTCTGTACAGCGGCGCGCTTCTGGAGGTCGGTGGCGACAACGGCAGTGGAACCATTGTTGATTCAGTGAAGATCTACGAGGTGAGCTATTCTCGCACCTCGCTGTTTGTGGTGCTAAACCCGGGGGCAAGCCGAGAGGCTGGTCGTGCCTTCACCTGGCCGAAGGTGCTAACTGGGGCTGCTCAAATGTCACCATCAGCAACAACGACATTGGCCCCTGCGGTCAAGCGCCAAACAAGGCCAATCTCGTAAGTGGGCTTTCTTTCGTGCTGTAGTGGCAAGACGCGATATTGACTACTGTCGCTTAAGATCCCCGATTTGCTCGGCCTTCGCAGCTGGTTCTTCTTGAGCTCGGGCTCTTTGCCACTGCGGCCGGGAACCTGGGCCGGCAAGTCTCTTCCTCCATGTCTTATAAACTATCTAAGCCTTCTTCGGATAGACGGTATTTCCGTGGCGTGCCAAAAGTCGGTGGTGGCGGACAACACCGTCACGGATGCGACCGACGGCGCCATTGTGCTCTTTGGCGCCCCTGGAACCGTCGTTTCGGGCAACCAGATTGTCACCGAAAACCGCGATCTGCTTGGCGGCATCAACATGGTCGATCTAGCACCTTTTGATGGAAACTACAAAGGAACCGTAGCAAAAGGCAATCAGTGAGTTGTGCACCTATCTTAAATCAAGAATAGACCTCTGATTGGGCGAGATCATTGATCCACAGCTTGATCTCGAAAGGTCCCGCCATCCTCAAGACCGGTATCGCCGCCGGTGCTTTGGTTTGGGGCGACTTCAACATGAACTCAACGCAGTACTTCACTTCAGGCGGGACAATCATCAACAACCGCTTCTCGACCTCTGGCCAGGGCACTATTGGCTTTGGCATTCCAGTCGCCAACGCCTTCGGTTTCACTATTAGGGGCAACAACTTTGACGGCGCTGTCTTCGCTGCCTCTCAAACCTCTTCCTGCTACCCAGAGGTCCCCCCAGCTCAAGCTCTCGTCCGGAACCCATACGTTTCCGAGGGCAGTTTCCAGTCGGGCTTCAACGCTGATTTCAATTTCCAGTTCCTCCTCGTGCGTTCGGTCCATGTCTCGTTTGAAAATAACCACAAAGCTAGTTTTAACCTCGAGCGTTGCAGTGTATTGACCGAGCGATCCCCAATACCAACATCCTCAACCGCAGAGGGCACAGTCCATCTGGCAAGGCGAAGAGGTCCCGCGGGGGTTTCGAGTTGCTGGAGCACGCTGGTCGTGTCGCCAAATAGAGTCTTGTGGCTAGATCAATTGTAATTCTTCGAAGAACTGTCGCGCTGAGCCTCGTGTGACGCCTAGCTTCCAACCGCAATGCCCAGGAGCAACACCTCCCCTGTTCTCCCCTTGCTCCTTGCCAGCCGTAGCACTTTACCCTGCGCCAAGTGCACCTCCGCCATTGCCCACTCCTCCAGATCTAACGCCTTCAAGCTGGCTTCCACTTTGGCTTTTCCAGCCGAAGCTGGAAGCTTGCTCAGTGAAGGGATGCCGACAGCCTTTGAAAAATCTGAGATGGAAGTTCAACATCTGGGCCATGACAGAGAACCACGGACCTTGGGGGCAAAGCCGACCTGTAAGATGGAATCCGAGGGGTTCAAGAGAAGACAGTCCGCGCCTTCGTCGCCATCCGAATCTGGGGCTAAGATGGAGGCAATGCAGCTGTCTGTGGCGAGTGCTCTGATCTGACCCAACAGCTCTGAAAGCTCCTCGGGCAAAGGTGACTGGTTTCGCAGGGCGGCGGCGAAAGCAGCACCTCCTTTCGGCGACGCTTCCCTGGTGTGACAGCGCTTTAGTATTGGCCCCACAAACAACACTGAGGCCCATTACTGACAGAATGGAGGCAGTGAGCCCGGTGGCGTCAGACATTCAGGCTTCGTCAATTTCGTCGCCGTCGCCCTGTCGACGTGCAGGACGAAGGGCGCAATCTCAGGCTTGAACCTGTTCCGCCACCCATCCACAACAATCCAAATCCACATACATTAAACAATCAACCTTTTGTTCCACAATCTCACCCTCAATTCAATCCCATCAACCGCCACCACCTCATCCAATTTCCATCCATTGATGTCCTCAGACGCCTTCAAGTTGCTGTTAGACTTGCCACCTTCCAGAGCATACTTTGCGGGCGATGTGGTTTCGGGTTCTGTGTCCATCAATCTGAAGGTGGCCCAGCAAGATGACGTCGAGCGTGTTTACATCAAGTTTCGAGGCGAGATCAGAACGTGAGCACAGTGGCCTTTGCTGGCTGTTCTGGGTTTGTTGACCCAGTGCGCACGTCCTTCAGCCTTTGCCGGCGTTCCAACGGCCAGAGCACCATGACATACTACGACAGCGAATCCATTGCACGAGAGGATCTGGAGTTATGGCAGCAGGGCACAGCGTTCCCAGCTCCAGGACAGACGGACGACTTGGTCGTGCCCTTCAGCTTTCAGTTGCCGGCCAGTGCGCCTCCAACCTTTAGGACAAGCGGCTACCAATGCAAAGGCTTGACTTTGTACTACGTGGAAGTCATCGGGCAGCGCCCAGGCCTGCTCCAGTTCAAGAGAAGGACCAAGTCCATCCTCAACGTCTTGACGGAAGACCCTTCGGGCGCCATCTTGTCGCAACAACTGGCAGCTGGGCCGTACACGGGCAATTATCTCCACCACCATGTTCAAGACTCGATGCGGAAAGGCTTTTGGGGAGACCACTCGCAAACAAGCATGACGCTCTTTCTTCCGGACCACCACGTTCTTCCTTTGCACCAGCCGATCCCGTTCAAGATCCTGTTCGAATCCACGACGAAGCTGCGCAAGGCGGGGGGCGACGATGGCGACGACAAAGTTTTTCCTTACCCGCCTTCGTGGGACGACGGCTTCAAATTTGAACTCCATTCTCTCGCGCATGTGGAGGTGCAAGGAAGCTGGCGCCATCTGTCTAACGACCCCAAGTCGACGGTGGCAATTTGCAAAGGCCCGGTCACCGAAGAGCGGGTGGATCGCGTCTGGATGCCAGACAGCGCTGGCGGCAAGAGTGAGAAGGGTCGATGGAAGCAGCAGTGCCAGTACTTTGGTACGATCGTGCTGGCTGGGTCCAGCTCATCCTCCGACACCGTGGCTCCGAGCTTTCACACCCGCCTGCTCTCGGTCAAGCACGTCCTCATGGTGAGGCTGTCGATGCCTGGTTTGATGAACAACCTGAAGATCGAGCGGTCGGTGCGCCTTGGGTCGGGTTGGTCTCGGGATTTGGCCGGTTTGCCACCCTACCCCGTGGAGAATCTGCCGTGAGTTCCCTCAATTTTCGCGGCACTGGTCGGTTTTCAAGACCTCCTTCATCCAGTGAATACGAAAAGGGCGATGATGATGACAGCTGGGGCAGCGACAAAAAGGGCTAGTCTCGTCAGCACTCAAAGCCCTCCAGCTTTTATCTTGTCCCCGTTGCTTTTCGACGTCTTGTACAGCCTGTATAGTTCTGTAGCCTGTAGAAGTGATTTGAAGCCGCTTGTCAAGTTGACCAAGTGCACCACCACTCTACGTCCGCGGACGGCAAAGCGCACTTTTTGAGGTCGCCGAAGAGAGGCCGCTCGGTTGAGGCCCAATTTCCCCAGCAAGGCCCCTCAAAGCGCGTATGGCTGACTCTGCCGACCACGAGCAAGGCGGCGGCGTTGGCCCTTCGATCCCCCCAGCCGTGTTCGCCAACGTTTCGCGGGAGAAGCTGCAGGCCCTTGTAAACGTGAGCGGGTCTCGCTCGACTGGAGCCTTATTTACTCGCCGCTCATCGCCGCTCGACCGCCAGCGCTTGACGGAGCTCAAGGCGCAGGGCAAGAATGAGACCAACTCGGGAGAATTCAAGTTGGCGAGCAACTTCTTGCAGCAATATCAACAGTCCATGCAGGCTGCCGCTGCCCACAATGGTGTGTTCCCTCCCACCCCGCATGTCCTTCGACCCCAGCACAGGCTCACCCAGCCCCCCGTGCCCGCGCCAGGCGTCAACGGCTCTGGCCCCCCAAATGGAGACGCCCATGCTGAAGCTAGCGGCAGCGCCCCCAGCGGCCTCACGCCCGCCCAGCTCGCCCAGTTTCGCTGCCAGGTCTTTGCGTTCCGCGCCCTGTCCACCAACAAGCCGGTCGCGCCAGAGCTGCTCCAGGCTTTATCCTCGCCAGAGGCCGCGCTCAAGTACACAACCGAGCACGAGAAACCGGCGCTCGCCAGCGGAGGCGAGTCGCCCAGCCGGCCTGGCACCTCTGGCGGGGCTGCCGCCGCTGCTGGAGGCGAATCGTCAGCAGCAGCACCGGCGCCGCCGGTCATCGAGTTTACTTACGAGGACGGCCCGCCGGACACCTCGTCGGCCATCTACCCTTACAACGACTTCAAAACGCCCCAGTTTGCCCAGAACGAGAGCCTGCAGGTCCTCAAGAGGCGCCACAACATTGTGCCCACCTTGCTGCCCACCGGCCTCGACCCTCAGGTGCTGCTTGACGAGCGCAATCGCTTCATCCAGGCCCGCGTCGCCAACCGCGTGCGTGAGCTCGAAAGCCTTCCCAACTCCCTCCCTTCCGGCTCAGGCCAGGGCGCGACGACGGAGGACAACATCAAGCTCAAGGCCTTGATCGAGCTCAAGTCGCTCAACTTGCTGGCCAAGCAAAAGCAGCTCCGAGAGGATGTCATTCGCAGCATCGGCCACGCCACCGCACTCTCCTTGGTCGCCGACCGGACCGCTTTCAAGAGGGAGCGCAAGGTCAGCGTGCGCGAGTCGCGCATGGTAGAGCTCTTTGAGCGCAAGCAGAAGATGGAGCGCGAGCAAAAGGCCAAGCAGAAGCATCTCGACAAGCTCCACCTCCTCACCCGCCACACGGCCCAGTTCAAGGAGGCGCACTTGCAGCACCAGCAAATGTCCACGCGCATGGGCCGAGCGGTGGTCAAGTTCCACCAGGATGCCGAAAAGGCTGAAAAGGCCCGCTTGGAGCGTATTTCCAAGGAGCGTCTCAAGGCGTTGAAGGCGGACGACGAAGAGGCCTACCTCAAGCTCATCGACACCGCCAAAGATACCCGTATCACCCATCTTCTCCGTCAAACCGACTCCTTCTTAGACAACCTCTCCCAAAATGTCATTGCCCAGCAGAAAGCTGCCGGCGGCCACGGGTCAAAGGCTGCACCGCCACCACAGCCAGAAAAGCTCGAGATTGTGGACGAATCGGCGTTCGGCGCAGTCCCAGTGTTCGAGGAGGACACGGCGCAGGAGGGCAAGGTCGACTACTACAATGTCGCCCATCGCCTGAAAGAAACCGTCTCGGCCCAACCCAGCATCTTGGTTGGCGGCACCTTGAAAGACTACCAGCTCAAGGGCTTGCAGTGGATGATCTCGCTCTTCAACAACAAATTGAACGGCATTTTGGCCGACGAGATGGTTTGTCCTGACTTCTGCTCCACCTAACCAATTCGAATGACTAAAACTATGATGTGCAGGGTTTGGGCAAGACCATTCAGACCATCTCGCTTGTCACCTATCTCATCGAGAAGAAAGGCATCCCTGGCCCTTACCTTATCATCGTTCCTCTCTCCACCATGCCCAACTGGATCGCAGAGTTCGCCAAGTGGGCGCCGTCGGTCAAGGTGCTCACCTACAAGGGCTCGCCGAACGTGCGCAAGTCGCTCGGCGAAGAGATTCGCCGCTACTCTGCCGCCTCGTCGACCTTCCAGGTCTGCCTCACCACCTACGAGTTCATCATTCGTGATCGCCTCGCTCTGGCGCGCCCGCAATGGGTTCACATGATCATCGACGAGGGCCACCGCATGAAGAATACGCAGTCCAAGCTGTCCCTGACGCTCACCCAGTACTACAAGACCCAATACCGGCTCATTCTCACCGGCACGCCCTTGCAGAACAACCTGCCCGAGCTCTGGGCCCTGCTCAACTTCGTGCTGCCCAAGGTCTTCAACTCGGTGCAGTCGTTCGACGAGTGGTTCAACACGCCGTTCGCGAACACGGGTGGCCAAGACAAGATCGCGTTGAACGAAGAAGAGTCGCTGCTCGTCATTCGCCGCTTGCACAAGGTGCTCCGGCCCTTCCTGCTCCGCCGGTTGAAGAAGGACGTCGAAGCCGACCTGCCGGACAAAGTGGAGCGCATCATCCGCTGCAAGATGTCAGCTCTTCAGCTCAAACTCTACAAGCAAATGAAGGACCACGGCGTGCTCATCGTCGACGACCCGGCAGCCGGCAAGAGCAAGCAGGGCGGCTTGAAAGGCCTGCAGAACACAGTCATGCAGCTCCGCAAGATCTGCAACCGTTCGTCTCTTTTCCGGTTCCGATCTCTGGTTCGAATTGCTGCTAACATCGTGCGAGCAGATCCGTTCGTGTACCAAGCCGTCGAGCAGTCGGTGAAGCGGCCGTTCATGAACGACGAGCTCTTGTACCGGACGGCCGGCAAATTTGAGTTGCTGGATCGCATTCTACCAAAGCTGTTCAGCACTGGCCATCGCGTCTTGATTTTCTTCCAAATGACCCAGATCGTGCGTTATGCCCTCCTGTTCGCAACGCTGCCTTTTCTTAGGCGTTCTTCTTCCACCCGCATAGATGGACATCATGCAAGACTACCTGACCTACCGGAAAACACCCAATTTGCGTCTGGACGGCAACACGAACCAAGAAGTGCGTGGCGAGATCATGCGCCAGTTCAACTCACCAGACTGCCCGATCAACATCTTCCTCCTCTCCACGAGAGCTGGTGGCTTGGGTCTCAACTTGCAGTCTGCCGACACTGTCATTCTTTACGATTCAGATTGTTCGTGCTCTGCTTCTTTGGACCCCCTGACCCGACGAAAGCTGACTTCGTGCCAATGCTCAGGGAATCCGCATCAGGATCTCCAAGCGCAAGATAGAGCACATCGCATCGGTCAGAAGAAAGAAGTTAGAATCTTTAGACTGGTGACTTCACAGTCAGTCGAGGAGCACATGTTGGTCATTTGCCTGCCGTGGCGAGGGAATGTGCTCAACTCTTTTCTTTCGTCCCCCAGCGTTGCCACTGCCAACTTGAAGAAAGACATGGACTCCAAGGTCATCCAGGCCGGCAAGTTTGACAACAACTCCACCAACGCCGAGCGAGAGGAGCATCTGGTGAGCAGGTTCTGTTGGCTGGCCCAAGGCCATCTTTTTGCTGAACAACTTTTTTGATCAGCGAGCCGTGCTGGAGGCACAAATCGAAGAGGAAGAGATGGAAGGCGACTACACCGACGCCGAGCTCAATGAAATCCTCGCCCGTGGCGACGAAGAGTTTGACATCTTCCAACAAATGGACATTGACCGGCGACGGACCGACGAGGCACATTGGCGCGCCTACCACCCCAACGGCCCACCCATGCCGGAGCGTCTGATTCAGGAATACGAGCTGCCGGATGCCTACCGGAAGGAGTACAACTTCAAGAAGCGGACGGCCAAAGAAGAGGACGACCTGCTATTCGACGAGTCGGGCTCCCGCAAGAAGCGGTCCGCAGCTGGCCAGGTCCACTACGACGACGGCTTGACCGAAGAGCAATTTTTAGCCGCGGTCGAAGGAGAGACCAACAACAGTCTGCAAAGCGCCATCGATGCGTCAAGGGCACGCAAGGACCGGCGCAAGGCCAAGCGCTCGATGCAAGACCAGTCTTTTGATGCGCCGTCGCCTTACGCCACTGGATCTGACCGGCCTCGCAAAGGGGCGCGCTTTGACCAGTCGGACGACGACGACGACGACAAGCTTTCAGAGACTTCCACTGCACCCAGCATCCAGAGCCGCAAGCGAGGGCGGCCAAGCACGGCGTCGGTTGAGCCTTCGATCAATGGCGACGACGATGATAGCCGCCAGGTGAGTCGCAGTGGCCCTGCTACATCTCATTGTCTGACGGCCCGCTCTCGCAGAAACGCCGCAAGACCAGCGGAGGGAAGTCGGCTGTCAAGTCGGCGGGCAACGAACTGAGGACGGCTTTCACCCGCATCGTCGAGGCCGTCAAGGACCTCACGTCCCCTGAAGGCTATTCGTCATGCTCACTTTTCCTGGAACTGCCCAGCAAGGCCGACTACCCGGACTACTACCACCTCATCCAAAAGCCCTTGTCGCTGAAGCAGATCACCCAGAAGATCAAGAAGGGCTCATACGAATCCCCCAACGCCTTCAAGAAGGACTTCGAGCTCATGTTCGCGAACGCGGCCATCTACAACGACCCCGACTCGGCGGTGGTGCGGGATGCAGAAGACATGCGTGTTGAATTCGGTGCGTGCTAACACTCGCGCTCTCTTGGGACCTGGAGCTTAATGTGGTTGTCCCTGCAGAGGCGCGGTTTGGGGAAACCTTTGGCGGCGGCGGATCTCGCAAACGGATCATTGACGACGACGACGACGATGAGGACGAGGAACCGCTCCCCAAGGTCAGGCTGACCCTAGGTGGTGGTCGCTAGAGCAATTTTTCGTTTTCCCAATTGCTCCCAAGTGTATTAATTGAAATGGATGTTTTACGATTGGCTTGTGACTCGTGCGGTTGGACATTCAAACTATTTACAAAGAGCAAGCGGTGCTTATACGCAGAGATGGTCGCCAGCGACTGCCCGTACGACATTAAGCAGAAGGCGCCACCGCCGAGGCGGGACCTTCAGCGGGCGCATCCTCCTTCTTCTTCTTAAAGACGTTCAGAATCTTGGCGACATTGTTGGTCTTGTGCAGATGCTCCTTCGCCTCAGAGTTGTACTGGCAAGAATCCGGGGTTCACCAGCCTTCCAGATCCACCTCGGCAGCATCATCACTCACTTTCGCATAAGGATCTTCGCCCCTGGCCCTCGCATCCGCAAACTGTTGCATGACTTCATCACGTCGGCGTTGAGCGCTGGCGTCTGGGAACTTTTGCTTTCCACCGCCCGCGTAGAATATGCTGGACCCCGAGATGAGTCGGAGTTGAAAGCCCGCCCAGGGAGAGTGGCTCACGCTTCTGAGCCGGCTCCTGCTCCAAAGCTAGTACCTGCTAGGTGGTCGCCCATTTCTGCGGTTAGGTCGAGTGGCGTTGTGTGGTGGACGGGAGCAAAGAGAGAGAGAGAGCGGAGAAGTGTGGTGGCGGCTATGCCCGGGGCCTATTTCACGTGCTGAAAGTTGAGAGCTCTGGCTATCTGGCTGCCTGACGTTACACTAGAAAGGCTATGGTGACAAAGGCTGAAAGGCAGACGACAAGTCAGGGCCAAATGAAGTGGCGAAGCCCAAAGGGCACATTCGATTCGTAAACGAGGTGGCGACTATTGTACAAAGTTCTATTTGACCCCACTCCGACAACTACACTCCAGCAATCACGCTTAATGGTGCATATGCGCAGCCGATTCTGACTTCCAAGAATCGGCGCCTTCGAAACCATTTCTGGCGAGGCTGTAGTCCATGAAGGCCTCTTGGATGCCCTTGCGGTCGCACATCACGAAAGGACCATGCTGGACGACGCCTTGGACAAGGGGCTCGCCACTGATGAGGACGAGGCGAGCGCTGTCGCTGGCGGCTTCGAGTGAGATGCCATTGGCCGCCTCTTCCGACGAGAGCACGACGGTGTTGAACTGGTCGATGGGCTTGGACTCGTTGAAGGAGACGCTGCCTTCAATAACGTAGGCCTTCATAGAAGTTAAGCCGAGCTCCTTTGGTGGCGATAAGGATGAAAGCTCACAAATGCCGTCCAGCCCGAAGGGATCTGCTGGAAGACGGAAGCGCCTTGCTTCTTGAGCGTGATGTCGTAGTAGTGAGCGCCGCCGTGCGTCTTCACGGGCGACTCGACGACCGCGCCGTCTTTATCGAACGCCTGGCCAGAGATGATTTTGATGGTCACACTTTCGTTCGAGGTTTTAAGTACGAGGCCGGTGTGATTCAAAAGTGTGAGAGAGACTCACTCCTCTGAAGGGTGTGCATAAGGCATCTCATCACTCTTGAACTCTTGGTAGTCAGGAGCGTCGAGTTTCCTGGCAGCGGGCAGGTCGATCCAAAGCTGCATGCCGACCGGCTGAGTTTATGCAAGCGCTACTTAGTCCAAGGTTGCACTGAGCGGGAGGAGGAAGATACTTACATCAGGCTTGCCAGGGCCATGAACTGGCATTTCGGAATGGACGATGCCTCTAGCGGCTTGCATCCACTGTTTCAGAACGTCGTCAATGGCGACCTGGGGAGGCGCCGAGGGCAGTGAGACTCACCTGAACATCACCAGGACCGATGATTCCTTTGTGGCCCTTGAAGTCCTCGTGCTGGACCTCGCCGTCGAGCATGTAGCTGACGGTGGCCATGCCGCGATGAGGGTGCTCGGCGAAGCCGGCACCTTCGCCGATTTTGAAGTGGTCAAGCATGAGGAACGGAGAGAGGTTGCGGAGTGCAGCGGTGCCAATGGACCGGCGGACGGTGACGCCGACGCCCTCTGGGGTTTCGACGGCAAGGACGACCTTGGCGACGGAGCGGGAGACTTGCTTGGCAACGGAGGAAGCAGCAGACATGGTGGCGTTATGTTCTTGAGCAGACAGCAAGGAGATTGCTCGGAAATGAACTTGGCTGAAGGTGGGCAAGAGAAAGTCGCTGCTTTTATAGACGGCGATGACTAAGATGAACAGGGACAACGCCTTGAGCATGCAAGTGCCAGAAAGTGCCAGAAGAGACAGAGACAAATCGTCGACCGGGACGAAGAGGTCAGCGCTCTTGTTTGCCCTCCGGCGTTTGGTCGAAACTCCGGTGGCGACTCTAAATCCGCAGACCTCGCCTGCGGCCTCTCACTGTCGCGGGAGGCGGTCGTAAAGGGGTAGGATAGAGGATAGGAATGTGCAGGAAACGTCTCGACTTCGCGTGAGCGAAGGCTAGAGGGGCCCGACGCACGTGAAATCCTCTGAAATTTGTGCGGACTTGGGGCTGCCAGCCTGGAGTCAAACGTCGAACGCTGCCTGATGCGCAGATGCCTAAAGAGGTCGTCAAAGATGATGCGTGAGTGGCGCTTGCACAAGCAGCCATCCTCAATGGGCTGAAGAGGGAGACAGGCCGAAGAGCATCAAGCACTTGCAGTTTGGCATTTTGTCGCCGCAAGAGATTGTGGGCATCTCAGAGTTCGAAGTCGGTTCGTCTTGGTCCCTTGCCTTTGCACAAGTGTACTGTCAACTGAGTAGCATCAATGAACAGTCGACAACAGCCTGTACACTATAGTCAAGGAGGACCGCTCGCCCGCTCATCGAGGTGTCTTGGACCGGAGACTGGTGCGTTGCCTTGGCTCCCTCTCGTTCACCCAGAACCAGTTGCTGAGCGGTGACCACAGGGCACTTCGGAGAAGGGCGCCGAATGCGAGACGTGCGGGCACAAGCTGGCGGAGTGCGTGGGCCACTACGCCTACATCAAGCTCGTCCTGCCCGTCTTCCACTACGGCTACTTCAAACAGACCATCACCATGCTCCAAGACATCTGCAAGTCCTGCTCCCGCGTTCTGCTTGACGAGGCCGACCGCCGCCGCTTCCTCAAGGCCTTCCGCAAGCCGCACCTCGAGAACCTGCGCCGCCAAAAGCTCGCCAAAGAAGTCAACACTTTGGCCCGCAAGGTCGTCTTCTGCCCCTTCTGCGGCGAGATCAACGGGACGGTCAAGAAGGCGGGCGGGATGAAGATCATCCACGAAAAGTGGAGGGCGAAAAAAGTGGCCGGCGACCGGCTCGACTTTGAGGCCACGTTCTCCAAGGCCGTCGAGGAGACCAGGGAGCTCAAGACGTACATCAACCGCGCCCAGGACGACCTCAACCCGCTCAGGGTCATCAAGCTCTTCAAGGCCATCACCGCCGAGGTTCGTGTTGTCGAACCCCTTTCAGTTCTTCTTGAACTATCGCCGATTTCCATGGAACGAACAGGACTGCGAGCTGTTGGGGCTGGACCCGGAAGTGGGCCGGCCGGAAGAGTTCATTTGGTCCTACATCCCCGTTCCACCGGTGTGCATCCGCCCTTCGGTGGCGCAGGAAGCAGCAACGTTCGTCCTCCCCTCCCCTTTGACAATTCTGTTTTCTTTAAAGGGTGCTTGCACGAACAGAAACGAGGACGACTTGACCGTCAAGCTGGCGGAGATCGTATCGGCCAACAACCTGCTCAAGATGTCGCTGCTCCAAGGGCAGGCCACCGGCACCCTCATGGTTCGTTGTTGTTTCCACCTCATCCAGCTCTGGACTCGTTGAATATGACAAACGAACAGGAACAATGGGAGTTCTTGCAAGCGACATGCGCCATGTACATCAACGCCGACGTGCCAGCGGTGATGCTGCAGCAAAATCCCGTTCGTCCTTTCCCCCTTACTATCTCTTGATATCAGCTCTAAGATGGCAGAACAGGGCATGAAACCCATCCGAGGCCTGTGCCAGCGCCTCAAAGGCAAGCAAGGCCGCTTCCGAGGCAACCTGTCCGGCAAGCGCGTCGACTTTTCCGGGCGCACCGTCATCTCCCCCGACCCCAACTTGCGGATCGACGAGGTGGCGGTGCCCGTGTCGGTCGCTAAAGTCATGACCTACCCGGAGCGGGTGACGGAGCACAACTACGACCGCCTCCGCCGCGCGGTCGAGAACGGCACCGACACCTACCCCGGCGCCAACTATGTGGTCTCTAAAGGAGCCAATTCGTTCAAGCGCTTCCTCAAGTTCGCCACCTCGAGGGAAATGACCGCAAAGTCGCTCAAGCTCGGCGACGTGGTCGAGCGCCACTTGATTGATAACGAGCAAGTGTTCACCTCCTCGCCCCAGAGAATGGCCTCTAATGTCGAGGAACCGTGTGTTGCAGCATTGTGCTTTTCAACCGACAGCCCAGTTTGCACAAGCTCAGTATCATGGCGCACCGAGTCAAGGTGCTGGGCTGGAAGACTTTCCGCTTCAACGAGTTTGTCTGCACGCCGTGGGTGTCTGGTCCCTAGTATCGGTAGTACCAGTTCTGATCCTCGCGATCGGGACATCCGCAGATACAACGCCGATTTCGATGGCGACGAAATGAATCTTCGTGAGTTTGGACCATGTTAGCGAGAGACCTTTGCTGAATCGGGTCCATTTACAGACGTCCCGCAAACGGAAGAAGCTCGAGCGGAAGCTGTCGAGCTCATGAACATCAAGTACAACTTGGTCACGCCCCGGAACGGCCAGTCCATCATCGCCGCCACCCAGGACTTCATCACCGCTTCCTTCCTCCTCTCCCGCAAAGACACCTTCTTAGACCGGCAACAGTTTTGCCAGATCCTTTCCTACCTCGGCGACGCCAACATCCACTTTGACATCCCGCCGCCCGCAGTCATCAAGCCCAAGCGGCTATGGACCGGCAAGCAAATCTTCAACCTGCTCATGCGCCCCAACAAAAACTCGCCGGTCAAGGTCAACCTCGAGTCCAAGTGCCGGACGACAGGAAAAGTGCCCGCTGGGTACGCCATGGACATGATGGAGAACGACGCCTACCTCGTCATCCAGAACAGCGAGATCATGTGCGGCCTCCTGGACAAGGGCACCATTGGCGATGGCAAGAAGAACTCGATCTACTCCGTCATGCTCAGAGACTATGGCCCGGACGTCGCCGCTGCCGCCATGAACCAGACCGCCAAGCTCTGCGCTCGCTGGTTTTGTAAGAGACCTTGCCTGCTCTATACCTCTCCATACTGACGTACTCTTCCGTTCAGCCAACCGAGGCTTTTCCATTGGTATTGGCGACGTTACGCCTGGCCAAAAGCTGCGCGAGTCAAAGGAGGACCTCGTCAAGGTCGCCTACCGAACCGTCAAGAGCCTGATCGCCCAGTCCCGCGCCGGCAAGCTCCAGAACCGACCGGGGTGCAATGCCGAGCAGACACTCGAGGCCGAGATCTCTGGCGTCTTGTCCAAAGTCCGGACAGAAGTCGGTGACATCTGCATGACCGAGCTCAGCCCAAACAATGCGCCGTTGATCATGGCTGTCTGTGGCTCCAAGGGTGAGCTAGCACCTGTTATTCTTTGAAGTACACATAAACTCACTCGAGAGCGAAGGTTCGGCTATCAACGTGTCGCAGATGGTGGCTTGTGTCGGCCAGCAGATTATCTCGGGCCAGCGAATCCCAGACGGCTTCCAAGATCGCTCTCTTCCGCATTTCAAGAAGAAGGCAAAGGATCCACCCAACAAGGGCTTCGTCTCCAACTCGTTCTACAGCGGCCTCTCGCCGTCCGAGTTCCTGTTCCACGCTTGCTCTGGTCGAGAAGGTCTGGTCGATACCGCTGTAAAGACTGCAGAGACCGGTTATATGCAGCGCCGTCTAATGAAGGTAAGCGCTGCGTGCTGCTTGATTAACCCATCTCGTATCTGATCGCGCCTGCAGGCCTTGGAAGATTTGTCTGTGCGGTACGACTCTTCGGTACGCAGCTCCGTGGGCAACATTGTCCAGTTCAGCTTTGGCGATGACGGCTTGGACCCTGCGTTCCTTGAGGGCGAGATCTCACCCGTCAACTTCGAGCGCAGCTGGAAGCACATTCGAGTATGTCCTCTAAACCGCTCCATGTAGCTCTTTAGCTGACTTCTGTCTCGTCTCAAAGGCGATTGTCCCATTCCACGGCAGCGAGGGTCTTCTGCCTTACGCCATCACGGCTCAGACTCGCAAAGCTCTGGCTTCGAAGAAGTACAAGACCTGCTTGCCAGTCTTCAAGGAGTCTCTGGAGCAATTTGTTCAAAAGAGCATCGTCTCTCCGGCTGTCAAGTACCGCACGCAGTACGGCCTGGCGGCAGCGCAAACTGCTGCGGACACTTGGGACGATGTGGACATGGCTGCAGACGGTTCGTCCATTCTTGACTGTTCTGATGCAGTCAATTTGGACTCATTCATTCTCCTGCAGAGGCCCAAATTAACATCGTCAACAACAAGACGAAGGTCACTGCAGAGCAGCTCGACGCCTTCTTTGATCTCTGCTGGCACAAGTACGTGCGAGCCAAGGTCGAGCCAGGTAAGGTCTTCTAGTACCGTCGCGTCGATTCTAATTTAATTGTTGTCGTTAGGCACGGCCGTGGGTGCTGTTGGCGCTCAATCAATCGGTGAACCTGGCACGCAAATGACTTTGAAGACTTTCCATTTCGCCGGTGTCGCCTCCATGAACATCACGCTGGGTGTGCCTCGCATCAAGGAGATCATCAATGCCAGCAAGGCCATCTCGACTCCGATCATCACTGCCAAGCTCGAGGGCCTTTGCGCCACTCACGAGCCCTCCGCCCGAGTCGTGAAAGGTCGCATTGAGAAGACCTACCTCCGCGATGTGAGCTCGTGGTGGACCTTTGCTTGGTATAGCACTGACGCTTGGTACAGATTGCGTCCATCATCGCGCCCGCCATCGGCCAAAACAACTACTACATCAGTGTGCACCTCGACATGCAGACCATCTCTGCTCTGCATCTCGACATCACTCCAGAAGACGTCTGCCACATGATCAAGTCTGCGCCCAAGCTTAAGGTCAACGTGGGTCTGATCCCACTAGAGATTCGAAGTCGCAGCTAACGGGGTTTGCAGGAGGTGCGCCTGGTTCGACAAAAGCCGAGACTCCACGTCTACGCTCAAGGTATCGACCTCAAAGCCAAGGCCAAAGCCGGCTCCAAGCAACAGGCCCAGACTGACTACACCAACTTGATGGACTTGTACCGCGTCCTGCCCAACATCATCATCAAGGTGAGCTACGGAAGGCCTCGGTTCCCTTCTTTGTCTTAGCCATTTCGACAGGGCATCGCACAATGCTCGCGCGCGGTCATTTCCAAGGGCAAGGATGGCAAAGCCGAGTTGTTGGTTGAAGGCCAAGGCCTCAAGGAAGTCATGGTCACACCAGGTGAGCTTTTGACTGTCCATCCAAGCGATCAGCCACTTACTTTGTTCGAATTTCACGAATTTCAGGTGTTGTCGGGACACAGACCAGATCCAACCACATCATGGAGGTCGAGAAGGTGCTCGGCATCGAGGCGGCGCGCCAAACGATTGTGGACGAAATCACGCACACGATGAAGGAGCACGGTCTGACCGTTGATCCTCGCCATTTGGGTCTCTTGGCCGATACCATGACGGTGAAGGTGCGCTTGATCTTGCCTGATGTGACTTGGCCGGTTCTCATTGGCGTTGGCTTCTACAGGGCGAGGTTTTGGGCATCACCCGCTTTGGTATTGCGAAGATGAAGGACTCCGGTATGTCTACTGAGGTTCTGCGATGCGGAAAGTCTAAAACAATTGTGCGCAGTTCTCATGCTGGCATCCTTCGAAAAGACGACGGACCACCTATTCGAGGGCGCATTCTACTCCAAGCGAGACGCCATTCACGGCGTATCCGAGTGCATCATCATGGGCAACCCGGCCAATGCCATTGGCACCTCTCTGTGCGTATTCCTTTTGCCTCTGCGTTTGCGGTGTTCTGAGGCGCCTCGTGCAGACCTTCGCTCGTGTCCGAGCCCGTTGTGGTCCAGCCGCCACGTCGCTTGTTCTTCGAGAGCGCATTGTTGTAACTGCATGGGGATCTATCTAGGGAAATTAGATCGCATCAAAACTTGTAAAATAAACTCACTTGATACCTCTGGCTTTCGATATCATTGGAACGAGCTGGCTTTATGCAAAGCAGCATTCTGCAGCCTTAGGTTTTCTCCAGATGCCCTGAGCAAAGTTACGAGTGGTTCGAAGGAGCGCTCGAGGACCGCTCACCTCTAGCTTGGCCTCTTCGCCTTCACGACATAATACGAATTGCCGACCGTCCGCTCGGCTAGCGAGAGCAGTTTTGACCTATCATGCGATTCTGTCTCTTGCTGCAGCGTGTCCGACAGATCCAGAGGCATGCCTGCATCTTGCGGCCAAATCCGTCCGTCCGGCAGCTCGTCCTCCTTTTCAGGCCGTGGGAACTCTTGAACACTTCGAACCATCTTGATCAACCCTTCAAGTCTTGCTTTGAGCTTCGTTTCGGCGTCCGAAGCGGCGAATGGCGGCTCCAGAGCGGACAACTTATGCAGATGGACAAGCTGGTCGCGAGAAAGCGAGACAGGCGGTTGCGCGGCGACTTGGCTCTTCAGTGACCACGCAGGTTTGGTAGGGATGCAGTCAGAGTCTACCAGAGAACGAAGCGCCGCCGATTTTGAGAGACGACGGAGGGACAGTTTCATACTGCTGGCGGTCAGCGGAAGACGAGCAATGATTCCAGACAATGCGTGTTCATCATTCGTGATTTCAAGAAATTTCAAGTTGGGATTGCGAAGATTTACAAACGGAGATAAAAGCACGAGCGCAAAGCTCGCAAGCAAGCCGCGAGATGATTCCCTCCGTCCAATAAATTCGGGGGCATCTGCTCATGAGCCTAGTACGGATCATCAATCTCTGGGTAAGTGTGATCAACGTTGCGTTCAGTCATAATAACTCTGCAGTCGAGGATCAGCGATCAAGGTCGGATGGAGCAGCGCCACCACTCACGGAACTGGTTTCGTCATCACCAGAATGAATGAGTCGACGAAGCCATTGTAAAAGTAGTCTTCTGCGTCGAAGCCCTTTTCGAATTCCATGTTGAAACGCATTGCCGTCCAAGCGATGGCGCAGCGAAGTTCCTCTGTTGGGTCGAGTGTCAGTGCTCACCTTGACTGTAGACGCATTTGCACTCACGCAAAGCCAAAGCCTTTCCAACACAGACATACGGCTATAGACGATCCTGTTTCAGAAAAGCCAGCTGAAGAGCTTAAAGAAAGACGCACCCCAACGCTGAAAGGGAAAAAGGCTGTTCTGTTGAAGTGCTCCTCCTTCTCGGGGTTCAGCCATCGCTCAGGCCGGTACTCCTTGGGACCAGGAGAGAAGTTGGCAGCAGAGCGAGCGATGCTGGGTAGAAAGTTCAGTTTGCTCAGTCGCAGGCCGGATAGTGGGCTTTCTTACACATAAGGCGGGTGGCGCACGACTGTCTTGCCTGGGATGACATAAGGTCCTGCCACTGACCCTTCGTCGGGAGCGATGCGTGGAAGGCCACTGGCAAGGGCCGACATCAGCCGCATGGCCTCGTTGATCACCGCCTCTAGGACTTTGCAAGACGCCAGCTCGACCATAGAGGCGGGCTTGGAAGAAAACAAGTCGTCCAGCTCGTCTTGCAAGCGCTTGAGCCATTCCGGGTGCTTGATGAGGAAATAGAGGATCAGAGTGTACGACGTGCTCGTGGTGTCGGATCCGCCGATGATGATTAAGAACTGCTCGAGGATAAGTCGAATACCAACTTATCGAGTGATAGCACTCACTGAGTCATTGCCAAGCTGCTCAGGGTTGAGCTTTTTCCCGGTGGCGGGATCGGCTGCCAACAAGTGACCAAAGATGTCCTTCGACTGCGACCCGTCCTTCATCCGCTGTACGAAGCGCTTCTCGGCATAGGCGCCCAGACGTTTGAGCTCGCTTGATACGCCGGTGAACGATGCTACGAAGTCGCGCAGCCATGGAGCGGTGTCAAAGCGCAGACCGTCTCGAACAGCAGTGACGATCTCGTTGATGATGCGCTCCGGGTCGTTTGCTTTCTCGAGCGTGCTGATAGAGGCTGTGCGTTCGTTGAGCAAGAGGGATCGATGAATTCACAAGACAGCGTGCTTACAGCCTGGGCCGTAGGCGAGATCGTTCATGATATCTGAGCGGACAATCGATTCAGTTTCAAGCTCCAAGCAAACCATATATGAGCTGACTCACCCATAGCGAAATATCCCGAGAACTCGTGAATATCGACAGGTGTGCCCGCCTTCTTGGCGTACAGATCCATGAGCTGCTGCGCTCGCTTGTAGACGGTTGGCTGATAAGTCAAGAGCGCTGGAGTGGCAAATGCTGGGTCCCAGATTCGTCGCCTGGCCTGGTCCGAGCGCACCAGACGTTAGTGAAAGCCAAGCCCGTGATCGCCAACATAGGCGCACCTGGTGGATCGGCCGATGCCTCAAGCGAGCCAAGCTACCCATCTCTTCGTGAGGGGATGCAGACGGGCCACCAGTGTAGTTGGGCGCCCGCAGGAAGCCCTTGGACCCATGAACGGCGAGTATCGACTTGGCATCCGTCAAAGAGAGCTCGTTGGGGCCGATCCGGATGTGGCCGCCGTACTTCTCGTGCCATTGCTCCAGAATGTGCCTGGCGCGGCCGTGGTAGTTGTAGTACAGCCAACTTCGGGGGAGCGGTTAGTTTTGGCCGAGCTCCAAGTGGCTTAGCCGGGCACGCACTAGAGCTGAGTGATCTTGCACAGAAGAGGACCCGGGTAGTCTTTGAGAGGGTGGAAAGGGCTGATGCGGTACAGCACGATGGAAGAGGCCAGCGTTGCCAAGAACAGACCGGCCAGTTTCAAGCTTTCGACCGCCGCAGCCTCGACGGGGAGCTCGGCCTGAACATGGAGAATGCCAGCCGTGGCGGCTGCACCACACAGCACAGTCCAGATGAACCCCCAGGCAGTCGGCTCTCTCCGCTTCACGATCTGGTGGGTCGCGACCGCCGCAAAAGCGGCCGTGATGGCAGCCGTCCCAAAGTCATAGTTGAGCTTGTTCTCCTGCAAGAAGGCCACCAGCGACTCCATTGACTGTTGCTAAGTAAGAGCCCCGAATGCCGAGCCCATGATACATCCCGCAAACGTCGGCTACTATGGGGGAAAGGCAGCGTCGGCGCGTTTTTCTTTGGATGAAGTTCTGGCTACCGAAAAGCGTCCGAATTATCATAACAAGTCAGCAGTAGTAGCGATCCAGATTGTGGCACTTGGAGGACGCGAAATGGAGCAGGAGTCGACAGGAAAGGACCGTAGTGATCATAATGCATGCGCATGACAGAACGAGATCCGGCAGTCCAAAGGCCTCTCAAGGGCTCTGTTGCCTTCACGACAGTCCAGTGATCATGTGCGATATTGAGTCAGGGGCCAGGATCTATGGCAGGGTGGCAAAACAGGCGGCAAAAACAAGATGCACGCATCTGGTTCTTGGACGGTCTTTGACTCTCTCATATCTTTCTCATAATGACTAGACGACTTGGAGCGTGGTTAAAGAGGAGATAGAGTCAAATTGGGTTCCCCCTCGGAAGCTACCACATTTTCGCCGCCGAGTCATGGTCTGTGCGCCAACAAATTTTGGCCCTCCTCTGCTCCCTTCCTCCTCCTCTGCTCCCATCGACGACGACGGCCTCCCATGACGGTCGCTAATCTCAGAATCCAGAAAAGGCTTGCCGCGTCATGCCTCGGCGTTGGCAAGAGAAAGGCTAGTTGCCCCCTTCGATCCGGGTTTTGCTGTTGGGAGCTCTGGCCCTTGGGTCGACCTCGATGCTGCCCGCTTTGCCTATCGACGCCCTCTGGTGGAGGCCCAGCAATCTTCGCCTGTCCTCTTAGAGCATTCTCCGCCCCAGCAACAGCCGGCCAGAGCCCTGACAGCGGCCCGTCGTCCAAAGCGAGCTAAGGCTGACCTTGTTTGTCTCTCGCGCTCCCACAGATCCACTTTGACCCCAACCGCCTTGCCGATATCGCCCAAGCCAACTCAAGGCACAACATTCGCAAGCTCAAGAAAGACGGCTTCATTGACATGTACGATCTTGCTGCGCGGCCGGCCTGGTTTGGTGCTAACAAGGAGCTGTGATGTACAGTCATGCACCTGTTGTCCACTCCCGCGCCCGCGTTCGAGCTCTCAGGGATGCCAAGGCCAAGGGCCGTCACACCGGCACCGGTAAAAGGTGCGCGAGATGGCGACTACCAATCAGGCCGAGCAAGTTTGCTGATCCGGCTCCCCCCACGTCCACAGAAAGGGTTCGTCCGAGGCCCGCATGCCCACCAAGGTGCTCTGGATGCGCCGCCAGCGAGTTCTCCGCCGCCTCCTCCGAAAGTACAGGGAAGCCGGCAAGATCGACAAGCACCTGTGAGTTTTGCGCCCCTTTGCAGCGCATCGATGGGCCAGAAATTCATTTTTAACACCCTGCAGCTACCACTCCCTCTACATGAAGTCGAAGGGTAACGTCTACAAGAACAAGCGCCAGCTCATCGACGCCATCCACAAGCTCAAGGCTGAGGCCACCCGCACCAAGACCCTCAACGACCAGATGGAGGTCCGCCGTGTCAAGTAAGGAGCCGCGCCTCTTATCGCTGCTTGTAGCATGTACTAAACTTCGCTCTTTACAGGAACAAGGCCATGCGCGAGCGTCGTGCTGGCCGCCTGGCCGAGAAGCGTGGTGCTTTGGCGGAGATTGAGGCGGAGGACTTTGAGGCCAAGCAGGCCTCGTCGTAAACTCGCCCACACCACCACCGCACACTCTTGGGCCTTTCACCGTCTCAAG
Source organism: Cystobasidiopsis lactophilus (assembly GCA_001599975.1). Lineage (NCBI taxonomy): Eukaryota > Fungi > Basidiomycota > Agaricostilbomycetes > Agaricostilbales > Chionosphaeraceae > Cystobasidiopsis > Cystobasidiopsis lactophilus. The sequence goes on from BCIO01000002.1 coordinate 2,822,263, forward strand.
AGCGCTACTCTCCAGGGTGAACGACGACCGGTGCTTCTTTGGGATTGCCGGAAGGAGGATATATTTTCTTTGGCACACACTGCGCGCGCTTTCTTCGACCATTTAGTCTTCTTCTGCAAGCTTTTCACATGTCATCTGTCTGCCTCTTGATGACCCGCGTCCGCTTGAAACCCATTCGTGGCGAATCCTGAGAGCCGCCGAGCGACACCAGCCCGAACATTCTTGTTGTCCCTCTTGCGCCGAACTTGTCGTGTTGTCCCTCTTGTGCCGCGTCTTGCCCGTCCATCACCAATGAATGTTGCCCGCTCCCGTGTCCTCTCGGTCGCGCAGCAAAGGGCGAGGCTCGAACGGTGACTGGCGCCTGCTCAGCCCCGAGCAGCAGCTCAACAGCCAGAACCGCGCCCAGTTCCTGCGCTCCCGCTCGCGCCTCACCAACCTCGCCGTGCTCTTGATCGCCGCCTTGGCCACCCTCTCCGCGCTCATCAACATCCGCCTCTTGTTCGGCCAGTCCGTCTTTCGCAGGGCCAACATCATCCGCTCCACCCCAGCCGCCCTCACCAGGCTCATCCCCTCCTACAGGACCAGCCTCAGCCACCTCGTGCTCGTACCGGGCCATGCGATTTGGCTCGGCAACGCGCAGACCATCTCGGAAGCAGGCGAGGATTCGGAATGGGTCTTGCAGGACATCCAGAAGGGCGGCACGGTCAAGACCTTTATCAAGCACATCATCAAAGGGTTCGTGCTCTCTCCGCGTTTGAGCAAACGATCGCGTTCGTCGAGTGCTAAGAATCGAGAGTGGGCATCGTGCAGCGTCGAGCTGGTAACGCAAGACCCGAACGCCCTCCTCGTCTTCTCCGGCGGCCAGACCCGCCCGCAAGCTCAAGCCTCGGAAGCCCAATCCTACCTCCGCTACGCCGAGGCGGCCCAGCTGTTCGAGCAATACCTACCGTCCGAACAACCTTCCGACTTACCCTTCCCAAGAGCCACCACTGAGCTCTTCGCTTTGGACTCTTACGAAAACCTGCTCTTCTCAATGGCTAGATTTAGAGAGTGAGCGCGCGAACCCGCACAATTCTGATGGATGTGCCATTCTGATTTGTGCTGGTGCTCGTCACAGGGTCACCGGCCACTATCCCCGGCAAATCACCGTCGTTGGGTTTGGCATGAAGCGCAAACGGGTCAGTTGATGAGCTAGAGTTGAAGGCTTCCCCAAAACTCAAGAGTCTTCCGCTTCGTTGTGACAGTTCGAAGAGGTGCATCGCGCCGCGCTGAGGTGGCCGAAAGATCGCTTCACCTATATCGGCATAGACGACGAGAATGAGGTGAGAATGCTCGGCTCCGAAGTGCGAAAAAGGCACTGATGACTTCGAGGTGCCCTTCAGAATGGCCAAAGCTATACAGGCGAAGTGAGCGCTTCTTCCAAATGGTTTGTGGGAAAGCTGACTCTTTGAATTACAGCTCCAATACGGCCTCCAACCATTCTTGCAAGACACCTACGGCTGCCACACGCAGCTGCTTGCCAAGAAAAAGGGGCGGAATCTCTACAAGTGAGTTGGATCTCGCCTTCTTGATGTAGCTTTTGTGTCTGATCGACTCTCTTGACCTCGCAGCCGCAACCACCCATACTTCACCAGCGCTCCCGAACTGTCCGGCTTGCTAGACTACTGCCCTTCACAACTCACGAAGGTCTACGATGGGCGGCTTCCCTGGTAGAAACTGGAATCCGCAACATCCCTTCTCCCACAGCATTTTCCTCCTGTCACTCTAGATCAACCTCCTACGAATCAAAGATTCACGACCCAACGAAAAACAAATGCACGAGATGGCAAGAGAAGCACGGGGGTGGCAGGACCAGCACAAAACCTGTTTTATTTTGTCTTTCGCTGCAATCTCTTAGAGCTGCACATCAGGTCTCCCAGTCGCATCTGGACGAGCTGGCGCCCCCCGACCTATGGCGACGATCAAGCTTGAGTCTCTAGACCTCTAGACAAACAGGGTCACCCTTGCAGTTTCTGCGCCGCCGCCGCCGCCTCCCTTTTTGTCTTCATCGCTTGCTTTGCTCCTTCGATCCTATCATCCAACTTCCCTGCCTTGGCCAGCTCCATCAGCGCTTGAACCGCAAAGCCGGTCAAGTTGTGTCTTTTCAACTTGATCTCAAACTCCCACCGCGCCCGCTTCGCTTGCTCGTCTTGGAGGTCGGCTTGGAGCTCAGCTAGTCGGGTGTACGCGTCTTGTCGGGCAGAGTCTTCGGCGACCGAGGACACGGCAGCTTGGGCTTGGGCGATCTGGTCAGAGAGGTGCTGGACACGGTCGCCCACGATGGCCATCAGGTTGAAGTGCACTTCGCCCGAGGCGTAGGTGGCCATCCTGTTTTGCAGCACGTCGGCGGCCAGGGTCAGCCAGTCAGAGCCGGCCGGTATGGCGCCGTGCGAGGTTGGCAACGGCTTGAGGCCATCGAGCTCGTACAAAGTGTCGCCAATCGGAAGGTAAGCCACAAAGTGAAACGCGTCCTCCCGTTCGCCAGAGTCAGGGGCCAACTCGTCCAAGGCGAACGGATCGTTTCTGGCGAAGCTGTTATGCACCTCGCGCAGGCGGTCCGAGTTGACGATGACATGGCCGCTAGTTTCGTAGTCCAGTTCTGGAGAAAGACATCCATGAGTACGAAGGGAGCACGCTGCTGCGAGGCCACCAACCTGAGCAAAACTCCTTCACGTTTGACAGCTCTTGGCCAACTTGGAGGCTTGGAATGTTGAGGGCCGAATTGACCAAGGCGATGGTGGCACACGCATTCTGAGCCACCTGCCGAGCAAAGAAATGCTGGGTCGAGGGAGCGAGCGGCACTCCAGAGGTGATTTCCGTTGATGCATCTCTCCATTTGAAGAGAAAGATCAAAGCATGGATGGGCTTCAGAGCAGCCAGCAAGCTCGGTTCGAGGGCGATGAGTTCCTCTACCTGGACGCCCGTGACGCCCAAATCCCAGAGCTGTGGCCATCTGAGTGTCGCAGCCACAGCCTACAGAAAGCAGCGACACCTTACCGCGTTGGAGAAGACGGCAGGGTCCGCTGTAGGGCCGCCACTATAATCAGCTCTCTTCCACCGTGAAAGGAGGCGAATGCGTCTTTACAGTCCGTTAGCGACCAGGACATGGTTGAGCCAGAAGGAAGCGTTCGCACCGGGGCCCGCCACGCAATTGAGACTTTCAGTCGTGGTCCTCAAGGTGATCGGCAGAGAGCGCAGTGCGAAGCTCGAGGCTTTGATATGTGTAAATGCATGGATATTGTGGGTGGGCCACTAGTAGGGACACAACACTTCAATGCTTTGGTTTTTCACGACAAGGGAAATGCGGTTTTGGTTTGAAATCAAACTGTGCCATGTGATGAGGGAGGAGGTCTATGCGAGCAGCCAAGGAGGCCGAACTTACTGCCAAATGTACCCATCAAGCGGTTCAACGAAGAAACATCTTCCGAGCCAAAGTTGCCGTAAGCCATCGGAGACTGGCCAGCCGGGGGATGCGACTGGCTGTACATTGATGGGTGCGGCATTTCCGCCGAAGTCGGGTACGCGGGCGAGTATTCGTGGGGGTGAGGAGAGGGCGCTTGGTCGCTGGAGTGGTGAGAGAAGTTATTGTGGCCCTGGTGGCCTTGGTTGAAGTCGTATCGGCCGTTCATGGGAGCTGGAGAATGGCTCATGGAGTGAGAAAGGAAGTCGGGGTGTTGTTGGTGATGGTGTTGGGGATAGAAATTCTGAGGGGCGTAGCCTGGATAAGGACGAGGGCTATGCGTGCCATTGATGTGAGAGTAAAATCCCATGGGGCCCGAAGCCATGTTGGGAAGGGAGGGGAGGCTCTGGCTGACGTCCGGGACCACAGTGTTCTGCGAGTCGAAGAGGGACCTCATCTCGGGCTGAGGGTTGCCATTGGAGTTGAGCGAATCGCCAGACGCGCGGTGGTTGTTAGGCCGCACGCTGGTGGAGAAGAGGGCAGAGTTGAAGTGCAAGAAGGGGTCCGACGCTTGCGCAGAAGCCGGCCGGGTGGAACCAGGATACAAAGAGATCTAGACGAAGTTGAGCTCGAGCCCAGCACAAGTACCACTTGCCGGCCGCTCACCTTGTTGGACGTCAAGAAGTCCTCAACTTGATCCCGCGCAGTGCCCAGGAAGTCGACGTTGGCCCGACTCAGGCAGAAGCGCAGGAGGGACTCTGGCGCGTCCGCGCTGATAATTGGCAACACGGTGATGTTCATGTCGTGCTTCAAGCGGTCCGTGACGGCAAGGAACTCGGGCGTCTTCACTGTTGCTTTGAGCTCCTCGCTGGTGGGCAGGCGAAAGTCGGCCTCGAAGGGGATGTGCACCAAGAGCATCTGCGCAGCGATGTGGATTTGCGACTCGGGCCCAAAGATCGTGACCGTATCGCTGGCCGACTCCTTGTTCGGGAAGCGGAACGACGCGTTGGTCTTGTGCTCGATGTCGTGGATGAAGATGGCCTTCTCGCCCAACAAAGTGCGATGGTAGCGGCGCGGGATGTTCACCGTCTCTGTGATAAAGTCCTTATCCCGCGGGTTGACGAGCTCCATGACGCTAGCTTTGAGATGCTCCAAGTTGGCGGCGTTCTTGGCCGGCGTCCGAGCCACAACATTGTCGTCGTTGTCGATGTAGCCGCCCAGAGCCGCAAACTCTTCAGCGTTGCTGAACTTGACGTACACGCCGTACTTCTTCATGATGCGCTGAATATTCTTGCCGGCGACTCCGATGATGCGCTTGTGATATGACTCGGGGACGTGGAAGGAAATTTCCGATGGCAGCTCCTCCTGCAGCATGGTCAGGCCCTCCAAGGCGCCGTCGTCGGAACCTGCGATGTCGATGCTGCACCTAGGGGTCAACGGGAGAGCTCATGGCCACAATCAAGCAGTGGCTTACAGGAAGTTGTAGTCGTTGAAGGTCTCGAACTTGATTTTGACGTTGGCGCTCTTCATAACTTTGTTGAGCTTGCCGTTCTTTTTGCCTGAGATGAACTCGCGGTGCTCGTTCGCCAACTCGATTTGGAACCGGATCTCGTGTTGAAAAGCCTTCACTTGGTCCAACTCCATCACCAACTTGACCGCCGCGCGCACCTCCGACTCCAGCCCGTGCAGCTCGAAGCAATTGGACTTGAAGACTGCTTCCGCTCCTGTCTTGACCGATATGAGCTTGAGAATGGCGGGCACCTGGGAAGGGCTGATGCTCGGCGGCGGCATGAAGACATCGAATGAGGCGGGCAGCAGCCAAAAGCTGGCGATGTAAAAGTGGCAAGCCAGCTGCATGATCAATCGTATGGTGCGCTCGATGTTGACGCGGTGATCTCCAAAGACAGAGATCAGAGAGACTTGGCTGCCGATCACCGGAAAGTTGATGAAGGTGCCGTTGTCATTCATCGCCGCGCGGACTTCGTCGATTCGCTCGGTCAGCATCCAATCCAGCTTGCGTGGCAAGATAGCAGTGTCGCGGGAAATGATGCATTTTGACTGTGATGGGGTCGGGTCAGCTATCGGCCCCGGTCCGGACCTGACAGCGAAAAAATTCGACGCGCCTTGTGCATTGAGACCTGGTAGATCATGTCTCGCGCCCGCTGGACGCCAAAGAACTCGCCAGTGACAAAAATCAAGTTCTGCTTGGCTATCAAGCTGGGGGATTTGAAGCCGAGGACGCCGGCCAGAGGGGAGGGAAAGTAAATGTTGGTCGCTGTCTCTTCCTGTATGGTCTGAATGACACTGCGTTTGCGACCAGCGATGATATTGTGCAGCTTGAAGTCGATCTCGCAGACTTCTGAGTGCAAGCCGGCCTGTAAGACTCATGGATCTCAGCCAAAGGCCGACACCGGATTTTGGGACCGATCACCTACCATTTCGTCCAACAGCACCAACAAGCGGACCCGGGCCTGCTCGACGCTCTCGTAGGTTCCAGAGATGACAATTTCCACGCTCCGCTCCGTCTCGAGGCCATAGCCAATGGAGTGTGCCGCTTCGCCGGTGGTGGTCGCTTGGCCGAGGATGGCCAGGTGTGCTTTGGTCAATGAGGCAATCTCGTCCAGCTTCTTGCGCAGGTCCCCGCGTACTGAGTCGTTGGCATCAAGCACCTCTGAGCGCGGCACCTTCACCGCCGCCTTGCGCTTGAAAGGGGCTTCGCGAATCACGTTCCCTCTTGCGGCCATCACGGACTGGTAGGGGCCGGTAAGGTGAAAGTGGAAGCCTTGGTGGTCAGGTAGAGCAATAAGCTGATTCGTGCTGCCTGAGGAGTGCTGTTGGGCAGGGCGAGCCCCCAAGCCGGACCCAGACTCGGTGGTATTGCTGCCAGCAACGTGCTGCAAATCCACCTGTTCAAAGTTGATCGTGCACTGAAAACGAGACGCAGCATCCGTCGTCAGCTTTTCGAAGCCTTCTGAGAGCTCGGCGGCCATGCGGTGGACTTGGTTGGTAGGGCTTTGGCTGGCGGTCGGAACCGACGAGACGCTGGAGGGCGCCGTCGTGCCATTCGAAGGCGCTTCGGAAGACTCGGTGTTGACAGTGACTGCAGACGAGGTCGATCGGCGAGTCCCTGGCCCCCCAAGGTCGTTGGAGCCAGGTGCCGCCGTCTCGTCGCCCTTTGCAGCCGGTGCTTCCGCTGTCCCGTTCCCAACGCCTGTCCCGTTGCTCCCGTTGACGACCTCTGCTGGAGAGATAATAGACGCCGGCCGTGATGAGAGGGCCGTAGTGCCAGAAGAGGCGGACTGGGTGTGCGAATGGCGACCTGGGAATGACGCAGACGTCGCCGTTGTCGGGATGGCAGCCTCGCCCAGTTGGGCATGCCTCGGCAGGCAGAAAGAAGTGGAGTAAATGTCCATGGTTTTTGATCTGCAGCCCAAGAGCACACATCAGCCTCCCGACTTCCCCTTGCCAACCCGCCTTGCACAGGCCGCCAGATCCGGGCACTCACGATTATTATTTGGTTTGGTCAGAGGGTGTCTGGGGTGGGAGGAGTGATAAAATAAGAGTGAGTTGTGTGGGAGATCCACAAAAAGGGTATCGAATGACTGGGATCGATGAGGGTGATTTGGTATCTGGGCTGGGCGCTGCTCGAGTCGTCGTCAGGCGCTCATTCGACGTGTTGAGGCTAGCAACCAAAAACAGGACAGCAGGTCGTCGAAGCGCAAGAGATGCGAGGGCGGGCTGGACTCGTCAAGGCGCAAATTTCCGGAGAGGCAAATCGACGGCAGCCGAGACGCAGCGCGGTCTACGGGGGTAAAAAAGGAAAGAGCTAAACTACGGCCAAAAGGTTTGAGCAAGAGCAAGCGCTAGACAGGCGTAGCACACACCTTTAGCTGCTCGAAGGAGCCTGGAATCGGAATGACAGTTTTCTGGGCCACACGCCCGGGGATCAAGCACCACAGATACGATCCAGACTTGGCGAGGCTCACAGGGTCATGCTAAAGACTGCGAGAGGGTATAGACTGTGGCCGGCGAAGATCAGACCACCATGAACATGTCTTACCCCTTGGCTAATAAGGCCTTGACACGCTAGGCGTGGTTCGCCGCGCTCAAGGGCAAGCTCTGCCGGCCTTTTTGGCCCGTGTCCCTCACTCGCGTGGCTCGATCTAATCAGTCGACTACCTATCCTCCTTTACACTTCATCCTTTCATTACACCAGCAGCAGCCACTCCTCCGGCTCTCTGCCCTCTCGCCACCGCTGGGTTTGCTCAGGCTGAGGAAGCAGCGGCTTCTGCTTGCGCCTTTGCCACATGCTCTCGCGCCAACAGTTCCAGAACCCGGTGTGCCAAAATCTCGGCCGCACTTTGGTCTGAACCATTTTCGCACCGATCCAGAGCGAAACGCCGTGTGCCAATTGCCAGTGTGGGCAAGGTGGCTCGCCGAGTAGCGCTATCTTGCGTAGTCCTTGGTGCTCCAGGGGTGTATACCGGCCGAGGGAGGTTGCCACGCGCGCAGAACTGTGGAATCAAAAATCTACTCGGCGCGCATTTCGGTGGATGCACTGGAGGCAGGCGCACCGCGTTCAACTTTCGCCGCCAGCTTCTTTGACGGATCCACTGCTGTTTCAGCTCGTCGACCAGCTTGGCTTCGATGGCGATCTGGGCCACCGCCGCACGAGCATCTTTTTCACTGCTGTATGCAGCGGCTGTCCGATAAGTTTTGGGGTGGCGCAGTGGGATGGTCAAAGTGCACGAGAAGTTCCCTGTCCGAATGTCTGAATATTCATAACGTGGCGCGGTGGAAGCAAGACGCAAAAAAAGACGAACCCGCGCTGTCAGTATCAACGGCATAGATCGGCACACAATCTTGGGGGCCAAGTTCCTCGCATGCCATAGCAATCAAGGTTACTGGGTGGGCGTTCACGGGGATTCGCTTGATCTCTTGGAGCCGCGGCCGGGCGGCTGGCGATGGGCGCTCATCTTCCTGCATTGCCTCTGCCCTCTGGTCTCCGCCCAACACTGAATCTGTATACTCCTTGATCCGAAGCACCAGCCCTCGTCCGATTGCCTCAAGCACAACGCGATCTCTGGCTACTTCTGGCGAAGCGAACTCGACCGGCACCTCGTATCGTAAATCCAAGGGCGCATTGGACATCAGGGAAGCTTTGGCCCCATGAAAGCCTGTCTGGCTGCTGAAACAGTCGAAGATCTGCAGGCAGGCTTGAGGCCCCAGCTTCTGGCGGATGTAGGCGTCAACAAGGCGGCCGGAGCCAGTCACGACGCATGGAGGGTCGAGAGCAATGCAATCGTCAAACGGATCTTTCCCAAAACTGCTGTAAGCTCTGGGTGTGTTCTCTTCTGCGCCATCAAGGGATGCCGCCGAGTGACGCGGTCGTTTGAGCGCGGTGGCCTGCAGTGGCAAAAATCCGGGAAAGAGGCGCTTGTGCTGCGGCGTATCCATCGGATCGATTTGCATAGCAGCCAAACCACATCCGCTAATGGACTCTTGGTCTAAAGCGCTCGCCGGTTGCATGTCGGCGTCCAAAGTTCGGGCAGAGGTCGAAGGCGCTGGCGCCGGATTTGGCCGCACAGCCGTCCGGCCTCCAAATTGAAAAGATGAAGGCGGCGGCATGGGCTGAGGCGCTTCTCGGACGTCAAGATTTAGGAGCGCGATGTGAGCTCTGAGACCGTGAAGGGCTTGGGTGACGGCGTGCTTTCTGGCCGTCTTCTTGGCAATCTGGGCTGGGCCTGTGCAGCTCCAAGCTGGATGTCCTGGGACAGTGACAGTAATCTGGAATTGATAGCCTCGGTCTGCAGGAGCCCTCAACTTTCACCTTCTGCAGGTTCGATGAGACCAAATGAACGAACCTGGCCGGTGCATCTCCTCAAAGGCGCAGTTCATCAAGAAAGGACCGCAATAGCGTTCGACCAAGGCAACGAGCTGGTCGTGGTCCGGCGCTGCATTCGGCACTTTGTTCGTCGACAAGTTGGCGCACATGTCCAGGAGGCGTTGACCCATCCCGTTCTCCAAGCAGATCTTGTACGAGGCCTCTCTTGCTCTGTCTTTCGAGTCGTGGACATCATCAACTCGAACTTGCTGAGAGTCGCTGGGTCCGAAGCAGACAGTCAAGACGCAACCATAGCGAACTGTCGCGGTTTGAACGAGAGCATGAGCGCGTGCATTCCATCTTTCCATCTTCAGATCGGTGGCAAGAGTAGCGACGCTCACATCGACCTGAGGGGTGCCAAGTCCGCGTTATAGCTGTCGACAGGTCCACCGCTTGGCCGGCGTTTTTGAGCCTTTGGCACGCTCTCTGGAGCGCTGCAGGGACTTGGCCGGCGTTCGCCATTCCGCCTTGGACCAGGCACACAATACGTGCTCTTCCTTAGAAAGTCCGAGCAGGAGCGACGCTGTTGGCGCTAAACCTTGGGGAGAGCTCGTGGCTTAGTTGGAGGGGCTGCACCACAAGTTGGCGATGTATTAGAAGTCCTAAATTTTTCCCACGTGAAAAGGTTTCGAGTGGGCGAATGCCGGCGAATAGGCGATTCATGCGCATATAGACCCCAGCTTCATGCGCATTGCTCGATGTCTTGGACTTAGGAAGGCAGACAACGTCAAGATCCTGTCGAGGCGAAGCACAAGGTGGAGGGGATTTGCGTCAATGATTATCAAACTCGGCACAGTTGGCCGCGCGCCATTTAGAAGGGCTTCAAGGGTTCCTCTGCTTCCACCACCACTTGACTGCACCAGGCTTCCGATTTCGCCAAGCCGCAGTCCCAACAGCTCATTGGATCTGGTCAACACCAAATCCTAGCACTTACAAGCCGTCCCGCTCGACCTTAAGAGCTCCTTTCTCGACCCCCGGCATATAGGTGTCCGATCGCTACACCTGCCACCCTACCCAAATAAAACCTCAACCTCACCCCCGATCTTTACAACGTCGTTGGCTACAAGAGCAGAGAAGCGAGGATCGGTCGAAGCTGCAACAGTTTGGCTGCCCTCGCATTATCATGGTCCTTCCTCTCAATTCGACTTGATGGCGGCCTCCACGTTGGTAGTCACGACGGCGGCCAGCTCCGTCGCGCCCCCGTGTTCGATTGGCGGCGGGAAGGTGGAATCGGTGGCTTCCAAGAGTAGCAGCGCGAGGCCGTCTCATCGCCGATCCAAGTCGTCCAAAGAGCCCGATCCCGTCACCAAGGTCCGCACTGCCATCCAGCAAGTATTCCCCAAGAGCTGGGGCAGCTCTGCGGATTTCGAGAAGCTGGCACTGGAGCTGTTCGCGGTTGCTTGTGGCTTCATGTGAGCAACTGTCCGATCGATAAAGTTTATAAAGCTTATAAAACCATGGACATTCTCAGAGCTGGCCATCGCATCACCAACTACCCACTCACGGCAACAGAGACCAACTTGTTGGCATACGAGCTTCACAAAGTGCGCTTTCTGTCGTCCCTCAAAATCTTTTCGGCAAGCTAATCTAAATGTTATGCAACGAGCAGGTCGTCGACACGTCAGGCCTCCTGATGATTTTCGACGAGGCCACGGCACAGCTCTTCGTCGTGCACACGCACATTCTCAGCGACCGTCTGGATCAGATCACCACCGATACGACCATCTTTGTGCGCTCGGAATTCGACGCCGCGGCCAAGTCGCCCAAATTTACGGTGGTGCGTGCTTCGTCTCTGTGAGAAGGGCCGTTTCAAGTCTCACGAGCCTGTCCTAGATGGCGCCTTGCGACCTTGGCTTCTTGCCGCCGGTCTTCGACAAGCTCCACTCCTTTTTGCGGACTTCGACGGAACAACTGATCACAACTTCGGACTTCTCGTGGTCGCCCGTCGAAGCTGCCCTTTACATCCCGGCGTTGGGCGGTTGGCTTCTCGACCACCCTGTCGTCATTGCCACTCCCTTGGAACTCGGTCGCGAAGAGGCGGATTCGTATTGGCGTCTCCAGCTCCAGGTCGAGGGCCACGACGCCAAACACGACCACACATTCGAGAGCTGCCGAGTTCCCGTCGCCTTGTTCCCCGAGCCAGGCTTGGTGCAGGACGCCCAAGTGTTGAGCTCCGTAACTTTGGCGTCCATTCAAGACCGCCTGCAAAGCCTAAGTCAGCCTGTCCTTCCTATTTCTGGGTCTTCCGGTCTCTGAAGCGTGATGATACAGTGTTCGAGAGGCTGAACTCCAATCTCCATGCTTCGCGCGTTTTCGAGGAGGTGGAGGTCATTTGCACCATCTGATCGACCTGCCACCCGCTTCCACCTTTCAGCCTTTCTTTTTGCTCGCATTTGCGAGCTTGTGTTGCTGTCATTTTTTATCGTTTTGTAAAGTCGCCTTGTATCGCATTACATACACGCACGCATTCGCAAGGTCGTTCAGAGGATTTGTAAATAGGGTTTCAAGGTGCCAATGGAGACAAGAGGACGAGAATTTACAAAACAGAACACCACAGCTGGTTCGTTTCTGGTGGCAAAGTGACGCGGGCTCCCAGCCTATAGCTTTAATTGCCGCGACTAGCAATGCAAGATGCCGCGTTACTGGAGACTCTACTTTTGCACTTGAAGGATGTACACTGTTTCAAAAGAGCTGGGGAGGCCTTGATTCGTGCCCTTGCTTTCGATGTGGTTGCTGTTTCGTGTGGCTTTCGACCAGCGACCCTGATCGACTTTTGCTTGGTTACTGCGCCTCGTGATTTAAAAGACGTTGCTTGTGCTTTCGAATGTCTTCCAGAACTGGTCGTGCTACATTTCGAAGGCCAGGTCTTCGTCGCTAGTCGCCCTTCCGTCGTTGCCCATTGTGCTCTCGCTAGCCCCAGTTTTGTAGACGTAGCCACGTTTCATCAGGTAATTCGGTGCTCTTTGATCTTTTGTGTATGTGCGTCTCGCTAATCCGGGGTCAACAGGTGAACGAAGCGAAGTTATCGTGGTTTAAGGAATTTCGCCACCAGCTCGCAAGCTGGCTGGAGTCTAACATCAGCCCTATCCTCGATTTGGCGACCATATTGGCCACCTCTGAGGACAAGGAGGAAGCTAATGATGGATTGCGAATGGCATGCTCATTTCTTGCGAATTGTGATGCTCAGATGCTGACGATTCGGCCCAGGTCACCATCGCGGGCTCGCTGCTTGGTTACCCTTCTGTCTACGTACTTCAAGATGCGTATGTGGAGCAGGCCATCGTGGTTACAGTCACGACCGGTGAGAGATTGGACGCATAAAGAATTGTCTGCAAGACTGAGACTGGTGGCAGCCACTCTCTGCAGCTCCGCCCACCCGGAGCGACCCCATGTCCTTATGCAGTTCAGCCACCCATCAATGCTCAATCTGCCTTGCAAATCACTCGTCACCGCAAAGTTGACCGCCGCTTGGCGTCAAACCGATTCCTGGGATTCCTTCTCTGTCGACGATACCGCGCCCTTTGAGTCCGTAAACTTCTCTTCGAGGACTCCTGGGTCCTGTTAATCTTTCCATCGGGACACACAGGATGCCGCGTTTCGCGTTCTGACTCAGGGAACGCATGTGCGGGAACCACGTAAGCAAGCTCGGCACTCCGCTCGCTCGCAAGGTCGCAGATTCTTCTGTCCTTGCACCGCCAGTCCACCCGGACATGTCAGAGTCGAGCCGGCCGCCCTCGGTCATCTCGACCGCGAGCTCTTCGGAGCACAAGAAACACAAGCACCGGCATTCGAAGGGACACCACCACGGCCATCACCATCACCAGCACCACCATAAGAGTCCGACGCCGGGCGAGAACCCGCTGCAGAAGCTGCTCGATGTACTGCATTCTGCGAACTGCCTGCACGGCTGCGATGAAGAGACGATGGGCCGCCTAGCGAAGCACCTGTACGCCGTCGCATTCGGGATTCGGTGCGTCCTTCTGCTTGGCCCGTGTACGGACCTCTCGGCCTGACGGAGACTTGTTTGCAGTGCTGCACATTGGTTAAAAGAGCTGTTGCTGAGCCGAGAAGCGTGCGACGAGCTGGCCGCTGTCTTGTCCGTGGTTCGTCCGAGCGATCTTGGCTTAGCGCCGAGGACAACATGCTGATCCAGACCGCCGCGGAAACAGCTGCCGCATGCAAGGAACGTCGTCATTCTTTATGAGCCCATCTCCAAGCGTGTGCTGGCTTGCAATCGCCACATCACCAACACCCGATTGCAGGCTCAGCTCGACGAAGGTCACCACGAGATTGAGCAGGTATGACTGGTTCCATTGTGTTGCTCTTGCCTCACTTTCTGAAATGGACTGTATGAAAGTGGTTCGTCAAGTTTGACCGGGAAGGGAACGGCAAGTTTGTGCAGCACGAAGAGGTGGAGTTCTTTGCGCCGACGCTGAAGAAGCTCACTCGGGCGATGGACAGAGTGGACGAGGAGGATGCAGACTATGTTCAAGTGCTGGACATGGGCGACATCTGTCAATTTGGGTCCGAGAGCCTGACCTTACTGCGTGCGTGTTTACACTATCGACAACAGACATGTCCGAACTGAGGCAAACGATTACAGGCCTCATGACAATCCATCACTTTCTGCAAGGCTATGTATGTCGCTGTCTTACAAGAGCATCGAGTGTTGCTGATTGGCTTGCCCAAAATAGCCGGTCATGTGTAAGCATTTGTGAGAGCAGGCTCGATGCCAGAGACTGATGCGCCTGTGCAGATGTCATTGATGAGGCTGCCGACAGCATATACGAAGCGTGCCAGCTTCTGTGAGCAGCTCTTTCATCTGGCTCAACCTTCACACGCTCAAGTCCAAGCCAGGAGTCGGCATCTTGCGTGGGTCGGCAACGTCCACCTCGGTACGTATTCAGCTGGACTGTGGTGTCATTTTGAACTCATACAGTATGTGTATCAGAGGGCAAGCGGCCAGAAGACGACCACCTGCTCCTCCGATTTTGTTTCCCTGCGCACTTGTTTTCGTACGACGATCTGGAGTTGACCGACAAGACTGCGATGCTCTCCCTCAGGAGCATCAGCGATATGTACCAAAACGTGAGTTGCCTGTGACGGAGGTACAGCTGGATCTGACCCAGCCGCGACAGCGCTTCATTGAACGCTTGGAAAGTGGCGACATCCGCTCCGTTTGGCAGGACGTGACCGTCTCCGTCGAAGGGCCCATCCCGCATCAAGTGGCGTTCGCGCAATGCGGCAGCAAGCTGTACTCGTACGTCAAGCCCATGAAACTTGGCCGGTTTCGCCGCCTAACTTTCTTTGTTTCGCAGCTGTGTTGCCGGCGGCGCTATAGACAAGGCTTGGCCAGCAAGCCCTGCTGGTATGGACGCCTTCAACATGAAGAGGATGAACTCTGCGCTGTCGTCTTCTAGCAGCAGCGCGTACACCAGCGATAATACGCCGTGAGCCGGCCAAAGCCAGACGGTTATCGGGACTTTTAGGGGCATCTACAGGGCAGACCAGCTGTCTGTATGAGTATCGAGTTAGATTTGGATCAACAATCTGCTGCCTGGCAGAAAGTGCTTCCCCAGCTAGAGAGCGCGAGAACACTTTTCCCACAGCTCGCTCGCGATGCCCCGCCTCGCGCATCGTCGGGGTCCGACCTGCTTTCTTTCCGCTTCCACCGTCATCCTCCTCGTCCTCTCATACGAACAAGATGTCGGACTCTGCCGAGCAGGAGCACCCGCACGTCGACAAGCGCCCCCTTGCCGCGCGAACTGGCAAGGACGCTAAAGTCAAGCCGCATCTGGACGAGTCCCAGTACAAGAAGCTCTATGACGAGTCCATCAAGGAGCCCAAGAAGTTCTGGGACCGAGTGAGCCGACTGCTTGTGTCGTGTGTCTGGGCGCCAGCGGCTAATCACTTTGGATGCATTCGCAAAGATGGCCAAAGAGACCATCGACTGGATCACGCCTTACAAGACTGTCAGCCACGGCACCTTTGCTGAAGGCGATGTCGCATGGTTCCCAGAGGGCGGTAGGCCAACTTTCACAGCTAGAAGGCGCCAGAGCACAGATCTCAATCCTTGGCGCCGAAACAGAACTCAACGCCAGCTACAACTGTGTGGACCGCCACGCGTACAAGAACCCCAAGAAGGTAAGGTTTGGTCCTCAGGTGTGCATTGCAAGCGCTCATTCCATCGCAGCCTGCCATTATTTGGGAAGCGTGCGTTTCCGGGGTCGCGAGCGCGAAAGTCCGGGTTTGCTGATTTTTATCTCCCAGGGACGAAATTGGCGACCACAAGATCATCACCTACGATGAGCTGCTCCGTGAAGTCTGCCAAGTAGCTAACGTGCTTGCCAACTTGGGCGTCAAGAAAGGCGATGTGAGAGCATTTTCCGCCGACGCGCTCTGCCCCATAATCCCGGCCTGACCGCGGCGAACCCCAGACTGTGGCCATCTACCTCCCCATGGTCCCGGAAGCCGCTGTCGCTTTCCTCGCAGTGGCTCGCCTGGGCGCCATTCACTCCGTCGTCTTCGCCGGCTTTTCAGCCGAATCCCTCCGGGACCGG
Organism: Cystobasidiopsis lactophilus; assembly: GCA_001599975.1. NCBI lineage: Eukaryota > Fungi > Basidiomycota > Agaricostilbomycetes > Agaricostilbales > Chionosphaeraceae > Cystobasidiopsis > Cystobasidiopsis lactophilus. The sequence continues at coordinate 2,838,146 of BCIO01000002.1, forward strand.
ATTGTCGACTGCAAGGCTCGCGTCGTTATCACTACCGACGAGGGCAAGCGCGGGGGCAAGACTATTGCTACTAAGTCCATCGTCGACTCTGCCCTCGAGCAGAGCGGCGACATCGTCGAGCACGTATTGGTCATCAAGCGCACCGGCAGCAAGGTCAACTTCAAGGAAGGTCGCGATCTCTGGTGGGGAGAGGAGATCAAGAAGGTGCCAAACTTCAGACCGCCCACCCCGGTCAGCAGCGAGGACCCACTCTTCATCTTGTACACCTCGGTGAGTTTTTCTGCCGAACCCCGAATTTGTTGGTTTCGGCGCCCCTTGCTGACGCCAAAGCGCTTTTAGGGAAGCACTGGCAAGCCGAAAGGTGTCGTCCACACGACCGCGGGCTACCTACTGGGCGCCGCTTTGACCGTCAAGTATGTCTTTGATGTGCACCCAGAAGACAACTTCGCCTGCATGGCCGATGGTCAGTTCTGGCTCTTGACTGGACTTCGACCTGTTCTCACGTTTTTATCTTCAGTCGGCTGGATTACTGGCCACAGTAAGGCTTCGCCCTCGCCTTGATAAAAAACGGATCAAAATTTGACGCTCACGGCATTTGTGCAGCCTACATTGTCTAGTACGCAGATTATTTGCCCTCATTTCACTTCTGACGCCTTCAATCTACAGCGGTCCTCTGATGAACGGCGTCACCACGACCATCTTCGAGAGCACGCCGCTCTACCCCGATGCGTCGCGCTACTGGAAGGCCGTCCAGACGCACAAGCTCACCCAGTTCTACACTGCGCCTACCGCCATTCGTCTTCTGCGAAAGATGGGCGAGAAGCACATCAAAGGTCACGATCTGTCCACCCTGCGAACCATTGGGTCCGTGGGAGAGCCCATCGCCCCTGATGCCTGGCTGTGGTACCATGAGCACGTCGGTCAGAGCGAGTGCGCCATTGTGGACACATACTGGCAAACCGAGACTGGCAGCATCATCATCACCCCTCTGCCTGGCGCGACGCAGACCAAGCCCGGCTCTGCTTCGCTGCCCTTCTTCGGCATTGAGCCTGTTCTCCTCGACCCTACCTCTGGCAAGGAGCTTGATATCAAGGACAAGGCAGTCGAAGGTGTGCTTGCTATCCGCCAGCCGTGGCCATCGGTTGCACGCACAGTGTACAACGACCACGACCGCTACCTCGATACCTATCTCAGGCCATGTACGCTTTTTAGCGTCCCTATCTGACCAATAAGATACTGAGCCTCGCGAGCAGACAAGGGCTACTACTTCACGGTCGGTCGATCTTTGTATGGAGTGCTAATTTCGGATCCTCATTCAAGAATGCAGGGCGATGGCGCCGGCATTGACAAGGACGGCTACTTCTGGATCAGAGGCCGTGTCGACGATGTTATCAACGTTAGCGGGCATCGTCTCTCGACAGCCGAAATTGAGGCTGCCCTTATCCAACACCCTGGCGTGGCCGAGACTGCTGTCGTTGGTGTGAAGTGAGCCGCAATCGTTTATAAGGAGAAGAGGACCAATCTCACCGACATGGACAGTGACGAGATGACCGGCCAGGCCGTCTTCAGCTTCGTGTGCCTCAAGCCCGAATTCTCCTACGACGAGTCGAAGGAGAGTGCCCTGGTCAAGGAGCTCACCCTCCAAGTGCGCAAGAACATCGGTCCCTGTACGTTTACTTTGTATGCTGGTTTGTGCGACTTGCTGACAGCTGGAAATAGTCGCGGCCCCCAAACGCATTGTATGCTCCGCCTTTCCGCTCTCTTGTTTTTGCAGGTTCTTAATGTGCTTTCTTCTTGTAGATCATCGTCAAGGACTTGCCTAAAACTCGGTAAGTTGCTTGAAGGCGCTAGTAGGACGGCGCTGACATCGTGAACAGCTCGGGCAAGATCATGCGCCGCATTCTGCGCAAGCTTTCCTCCGGCGAAGGCGACCAGCTTGGCGACCTGTCCACTCTGGCCGATGTAAGGATGTTGCCTGCTCCAAAATAGATTCATAGCTCATGTGTGGCGATGAACAGCCGGAGGTCGTGGAGCAAATCAAGGAGAAGCTCGGTTAAGCACCATCATCGACCTCCATTATACGCAAGCAGACAGGGATAAGGCCTCTCTTGCATCGGGTTCGCGGCTGCTCTCATATAATCTTTGGGATGCTTTCTTTTTAACCGATACTTCCAATACCAAACCAAAAATTGCCCTGGGTTTTAACAGCTTTTTTGTTCTTTCATTTGGGGGATTTTTCGGTTCTTTGCGAGCGTTGAGCGAGAGCAGGAAATCCTCCCACGCTGAAGACATTTACAAGGGTCAAAACCAAGAGAGAGAAAAATAACCACAGCGCAGGCGAAAGGATGACCATTTCGTGTTTTGAGAAAGCAGGCAAGCGTTTTACTGGTAAGTCGTTTTCGGAAGGAAAGAAAATGTGGCCAAGGCCGTCTAGGAGAACAGAGAGAAGACAGGACGCGGTGGGCACTAGAGCTTGATAGGTGACAGCCGACCATCTTCGCTGCTGAACTCCGTCTTTTTGTGCTGGAGGTGCGCACTGTGCGGCGGCGTTTGAGCGCGAGGACAAAGATAAAGGAGGCAAGATGACGCACGTCGCGGCTGCGTCGGTAAACCAGTACACTCGGCCAGGGTTGATGGGCTTGACTTTGGCGCAAGGCAGCGTCTTCTTGGCCTGCTCGTCGTCGAATACCTTGGACCTGGGTTGCACTCCGGACCTTGAGTGACGCCGAAGATGAAAACTGCGGAAAGCGCAAGGACGCACATCATCTCTTGCTTCGCCGCTCCGGATGCCACGAAAGCAGCTCGGTGGGCGTGGTTAAGGACCGGGAAAGTGAGGGTCTGGTGAGGGGCCAAAGATTTTGAGACGCTCCGTGAAAAGTCCGTCGCCACGCAGGCCCACTTACGATGCGTCTCGGCGGAGGCTTGGGCGAGTCTTCGATAGCGGCCACCCAGCGCAGGTCTTCGTCAAGAAGTGGGTGATCTGATAAATGAGCAGCATCAGCTTTCGGGACCCGACCGTCGACATGTTTCGGGACGGAAAGCTCACTTGGGAAGAGGGAGCAAGTGTGGCCTGCGTGCTCAAACTCAAGTCTTGATCGATACGAGAGCACAAAGAGAGCAAGTGCGCACCGTCGGGGCCCATGCCGAGCAAGACCAGATCAAAGCGAGGGAAGGCGACCGAGTTCTTGCCGGCAAAGACGCCCATGAGCTGCTTCTCGTACTCGTCCGCGCACTCCTCGGCGTCCTCGAGGAGCGATACATCGATCGGGTGGACGTTCTTCTCCGGTATGGACGCCTTGTCGAGCACGTATTGCTTGATCAAGCGGTAGTTTGAGTCTTCGTGGTCGAGCGGCACCAAGCGTTCGTCGGCCAAGAAGACCTCCCTGTGCGCATACCGTGAGTGTACTGTGCGCACGATCAAAGCCAGAGGCAGTGGACACACCATTGCTCCCATTTGAGGCCTTGCCGGCCCACCAACTCTTGGCCGAGCAGCTTGGGCAGCGAGCCGCCCGAGATGGCCACCTTGAAGCTGTCCCGCTTGGCCAGGGTCTCATCCTGCGCTCGAATCACAAACTCGGCGAGGGCGTCGGACAAGGCATCTGTCGTCGGGAACGAGAACAGGATGGGATCTGGGATCGAGTGCCTGGATTTGGCCCATGGCTTCAGCGCTCTGCCAGTCGCAGCCTGCAGAGGGGAGCATCACTGACAATCCTGCGGACTCAGAAACTGTCGCCATGGCTGCCTATCGTTCGCCGGTCAGCTCCAAGCCTCTCTTGGCCTTCCTCCCCGAGGCTTCTCTCCGAACGCACGACGTCATGAGGACATCTCGCCTCTTGCGCTCGGTCTGTGGTGGTCCATGGACTCGGACACGGCCAAGCTGTTGCTGTCCCTGCTCGATGTCAACCAGCTGTAGGCTCTCGCTCCAAATCATCCATGCGCATGAAATTTGGCCTCATCTCAAAGTGGCAAAACGCAGGACGGAAATTGCGCTCGCGCCCTATGCTCTGGAGGACAACCCGCATGCGCCTTTCGCCTTGTTTGAATCTGGGACCAAGCTGGCCATCCCCTTGAAAGTGCTCTACAAGCTCTACCCGGCCGCCAATGCCTGCCTCAAACGCCCTCATCCTCCAGAAGCCCTGCTGGAGCCTGCGTCCCGTTTGGTCCTTCTCCAAAGCCCAGAGCACCTAACAGCCATCAACACTAGACGACGCTGGATCTTGGCTCTTTCGAAAGAGCCGCCGGACAAGGTGGTGATCCAGCAAGAGCTGGCCTTCTTGCGCTTGCTCTTCACTCTCCGGACCAACTCCAAGTGCCAGCCTCTGTGGTCTTACCGTCGTTGGCTGTTGAAGCTGCTGCCTCCAGGGAGTCAAGAGGAGTGGATTCGGTCAGAGCTAGAGGTGGCCAGGCAGTGCTGCGCTTTCTACCACCGCAACTACGCCGCCTACGCCCACCGCATCTACCTCCTCTCCCAACTCACAGCGTCCCCATTGAAAGAGCAAGTGGTGCTGGAAGAGCTTGAGCAGATCAAGGAGCACTTAGGTCGGAATCCGACAGACCACACCGCGGCTTTTTACCACGCTCACTTGCTCACCCTCTGCTGCGCGCCTGGCCAAGCAAGCGACAGGACAGAGCAGGAGCTAGGATTGGTCAAGGAGAGCATCGGCCGGTACTCGCACTTGGAAACGCCTTGGCTGCACTACCGCGGCCTGATCCGTCTGTTCGGCCCAACACCTGCGCCGTTGGACTTAGGGAGCTACCTCAAGCTAGGCTCACAGACAGAAGTGGCGGTGGATGGGAAAACGTTGGCGGGGCAAGAGCAGGCCAGGCTTTTGAAGAGTCGGGAGTTAGCCGGCAAGACGCAAGGCTGGCTGGCCAAGTTTGTCGAGGTGGGAGCTTGAAGCAAGCAAACAACAGCAGGGAAGGCCAGCTCGTAGGGCGATGTGTCAGAAGGTTGTATACATCGTTCTGTTGCTTCGAAGGTCTGGTGCCAGCACGGACGGGAAGTCTTTGCAAGGACAAAAGGGAAGAGAATAGACGCCAATACAAAACGGACAGAGAACACGACGTGTATGAGGCAGGACTATGTTCGTTCAGCGTCGCATTCAACTAGCACGCCCACTCAGGTGCGAGAACGGCCGACAATGAGCTCAGTGGCGGCACTGAAGAAGAGCCTGCCTTCCTGATGACGTTCACCTTCACAGTTATCTCGAGCCTCGGCGATCAACTGCAAGAAGGCTTCGTCGAACATCGTCGCGATGGGTTCGAAATGTTGGGGATGCGCTGGATCGTCTTCCGGATCGGTAACATGTCTCATATAAGTAGCACGTGGCATTGTGGTATCCTGTACCACTCTCAGCTGGACCCCTCACGAAAGAAAGAAGAAGGCCTCACGACACGATCCTTTACTCCCGGCCTGATCTTTGTGAGCCTGGCAGCCGTGGCGCCTGTGCCGAGTGTCGCCGAGCCTAGGATTTGAAATCGATCCCATGCCTCTGTAAAAAAGCGCGAGCGTCCATGCCGGGCGTCGTCGACTGCGTCTTGCAAAATATTCGTGCGCAGTCCAGTCTCCAGGGATCTCTCCATCCGCAGGAGGACCATGTCTCGAGCGCTGGTATAGTGGCTGCTCTTCAATACTGTAGCGCCAAGGTGCGCCGTAAACGCGTGTTCCAAGTCGTATGCCGCGGCTGCAAGGAGCTCAGAAGGGGTGCGATGATGAACGTGCTGGCCTTCTGGTTGGGGTTCCAACTTCTTGTGGTATATGTTGGCCAGGCTGAAAAGGTAAAATGCGGAGACGATGGCTGGATCGTCATACCAGAAGGATGGCAGAGCGCGGGCGTATTGCAAAAGAATTCGAACATGGCGACCGAGGTTGCTGTGTGGGTCCCAAACGCTGAAGACATCTTTGATGCCCCTTTTCCGGTCGCGATCAATCAGTCGACCCAGATCATTGTGGTGACTTTCAGGCATGCGGTCGTGTAGAAAACGTTTGTCGTCCTCGGACAGGCTGCCGGCCGGATTTCAGAAGATGTCTTGGACGGCCAGGCAAAGTACATACCCTAAGTTGGAATGCGATCCATGTGCAGCCATGAGTGGTCAAGATGCAGAAGCGATCGGGGTGGGCAGGCGAAGCGAAGGAGGCGAACGCAGGACACGAAGTCTCCAAGAACTGGCGGTCCAGAGGAGAAAAATGGGCTCAGATCTGGTACGCCAGAACCCGGGTAAAGACGTCGTACGCCTTCTGGGCCTAGTAGACCCGGTACCGAACGGGTCGAAATAAGTAGGTAAGAACAGAAAGAATCTCGCAACGGTAGAGAGGGAAATGTGTCTTGTTGAAGCGGAGCAACAAAGATATCCGCGCTGACCAAAACGATAGTCAAAGGATGGCCTCAATGGGTGCCGCGAAGACAAAGACACGATTCGCATTCGCACTATTGAGTGGCAAAGTCGAAGACAACCACGTCAGCTACGTTCACCCCTGCCCAGTCCTGATGTAGCCATTAGAAAGCACAGCGAGAGTGGAACCAGCAGGTTGAGGCCATACCTTGAACGCTTGATGCGCCACGTCTTCGAAGACATACCAGTCCCGATCTTCGACGGTCTTGAACGTAACGATGAAGCCCACTTCCATCCCTTTGAGACTTCCATAGTGAGCTCGTGATTAGAAGGGGTCTGGGAGGAGCCTAGCCTTTTGAGACTTCCACCTCGGGCGAGCATTGAGGTCCACTCTGAATATCACTTCAAAAGAGCATTCCGACGGCGGGTAAGCTATTGATTGACCGCTAACAGTCTGGCGGTCTTCACTCACAGTACATATTGCTTTCCATCAGCATTCAGACAAGATGTCTTCAGTGCGCGGAAGCGACTTTGAACGTCGTCCAGGATCGCCGGCTGTCCCGTCTTCATCTTGAAGAGCACGATGTGGACAATTGCGGACATGCTAAAGGGGTGTAGTGTAATATGCGGCAGAGAGCAATCCAAGAACAAAAAGCAAGGTTTGGACACGGTCGACCGAACGAGAGAAGCAAAGTCAGCAGAGAGCCTGGTCCGGTTGCGCCTTCTTTGGACGCGATTGACACGTTCGCCAGGACTGTCCGAGCTCATCTCACATCGCATCGCCGATCGAAGGCGGCCTCGCTGCCATGGTGGACCCAGGGAGCTCCGCGCTCCTCATGACATTTTTGGGCACCGGAACTTCTTCCACGTTGCCTGCCATCTCGTGCTTGACCGACCCAAAGCATGGCTGCATATGTTGCAAGAGTACGAGGACGCCTGGCGGCAAGAAGAACATTCGACGCAACACGAGTGCGATGCTTCGCGTCGAAAAAGCTGGCCAAAGCCCAAAGTCGGTTGCTGGACACTCAGCGTCATTGACGGTTCTCAATCGCTGTTGCAGGCATATTCTCGTCGACTGCGGCAAGTCCTTCTACCAATCGGCGCTCGACCATTTCCCAACGAAAGGCTTTCGCGAAATCGACGCCGTACTGTTGACGCATGCACATGCGGATGCGATTAACGGGCTGGACGACCTGAGGTCATGGACTTTGAGAGGCGCCGTGCAACGCTCCATCGCCATATACTGCGACCAGGCTACGTTTGATGGAGTCAAGGCTGGATTTGGCTATCTCACCTCAAAGGACATGGTAACAGGCGGTGGCGATGTGCCTGAGATAGATTGGCACATCATCCGCGAAGGGCAGGCCTTCGAACTTTGCGGAATCGAGGTCGTGCCTATATCCGTTCACCACGGCCAGAGCTTTCTGACCGGGGAGCCCTATCCGTGCCTATCGTTCTTGTTCGACCAAAAGATCTTGCAAGTTGTCACAACTTTGGTCAGCTTGCCCTTATGATTGCTAAGGTGGCTGTTATTATAGCTACTGCGCGGACGTCAGTCATATTCCAGACTCAGCATGGCAGCAGATCGAGCACAACCGGCGCGACCTTGCAGCACTATCGTTGGCTGATGGGCCGTCCCGCCAACTGCCGGCGCTGGTACTGGTGATTGACGCTCTTAAACTGGTGTAAGCTCCGCTCCCGGCCAAATTGGACAGCCCGCTTGCTGACGTTCGCGATTGGCTAGGCCGCATGCCAGTCACTTTGTAAACCTGGTCCCGTCCCTGGAAGTCCTTCACGGTGCTAACTACTCATCATCTATCAGGGCATCGGCCAGGCCATGAGCGTCGTTGCGAGGCTGAAGCCTGAACGCAGTACGTTTTCACGCGACGACGGCGACGTATGATCTGATCTCCGAGCAAGGTTACATACTCGGATTTGCGCACCGGAGTACACACGATAAATGGGTCGACATGTGCGAGGCGCTTGGGCGCAATCGGTACGGACAACTCCTCGACTCTCCCAAGTGGCCGAAAGGGCATCCCGCGGCCCTGGAATGCGAACAATTCTTGCTCTCAAGTGTCGAAGAGGATTTTGAGATGTTTGCTTCTGCGGCGGCCAAAGAGGTGTCGGGCTATGTAGAGGAATCAGAGGATGGCGAGCAGTTTTGGGTCAGACCCGCGTACGACGGCTTGACCGTCAAGGTCTCCGGGGATCGAGTGGTAGATGACGAGGACACGATAGATTGACATTTTGCATACGTTAGTTATAATGCACATAGGAGCCTTACAGCTGCTCCACATAGTTTACTGGAAAGATGCCTTCACGCCCGTTCAGCCTTCCGACCCACCAATCCTCGCCAGGAACCTTCTTCACGATGGAGATCACATCGTTCTTGGCAAAGGGCAGATCCCCCGGCTGGTTGAAATAGCAAATCAGCTCGCCGCCAGCTGGGGGCAATCGATGGGCTCACTTCAGACGAAACAAAGTCGTAAAGCGCAAGTGCACGCGGTAAGCTGGGAGTCGGCCGCGCTGGAAGAGGCGGAGTCGGTCGATTTTGAGTGGCTTTTGGAGGCGATGGCGCCTGGGTCAGATTGACCTTCTGTTGGGATATCGACTGGCCATTGAACATGAAGTCACGGGCGCCCGCTCCAGATTCGAAGCTCGCCACGCTGTCCGTCGATGGCCTTGGAGGTCGTTCATCGCCATCCGAGTCGAACAGGTTGTCCGAAGAGCTGGCGAATGGGTTGTCTGAGGTTGGAGCTTGGCGTTTCGGGCTTTTGGTCACAGTGCCTGACCGGCTCCGGGGTCCGACCTCGCTTGCTGCCGTCTCTCGCCACGCCGCGGCGGCGCTTTTCTTGACATCTGCCGCCCACACACCCCGGGAATCGTCGTCCTCCGCACCACTGCTGTGGCTTTCGGAGCTATTGTCCCTGACGTCTAGTTTCTGAAACGATTGGTCGAACTGGCTGCTCGATGAAGATCTAGACAGGGTGGGAGCAAACCTGGAAAAGCGGTTGGGAGACTTGGTCGATTTGGAAGATGTGCCGGAGTTGCCGAGGGCTGACGTCGGCGACCCGAAAGAGTAGCCCCGTTCTCGACCTTCCAGAGTTGCTGATGGTGAGCTTAGCGGGGAGTCGTCGATCCACTGGTCGTCCAGGCTCGATCCCGCACGCCGTGAGATGGAGTTGATGAGGCCTTCAGCCCAGTCCGGGACCTCAACTTGCCCCGACAGGACTGTCGAGAGAGATCAGCATGTCAATACCGTGAAGAAAGGACAAATACTTGCGCTGCTTGCTTTTGACGTCGAAGCCATAAGCCTTCGAGTTGGCATCGGAACGCTCGATGATTGCCGCTCCTTCTATTGAGACTCCGCCAAATAGCCCTTTTGTCTTCGAATAAGAGTACTGTGGATAGTATGAGAAAACCCTTCATCTTTCGTCTACTCGACTGCCATACCATCGCTGCGACCTTGCCTTTGGTATTGACGGCACCGGTTCCCTCTGCGTTTCTTCCGAGCGGGCCAACGGCGAGCGACATGTTGCCTCCCAGAGTAAGACTACCGGCAGACATAAAGCTTCGGACCGCAGACTTGGAGTTCAATACGACGATGAATTCGGTGAGTTCCGCGCCCAGCTGGCCGCCAAAGCCGACGCCGCCTGTCCCGATGGCCGAAGGAGCTGACCAGGTTCCATTGTCCAAGCGTGCAATGACGATGCCGCTTCCGGCGCGAGCACTGAAGACGAAGCCGGCTGGAGCACCCCTCCACGCATCAAGATCAGACGCCCTGCTTAGAGCCAGCGCAGCTTACCCTTCACGACAGTGAAAATGGCAAAGCCACGAGCACTTCTTAACACTTCAGTTGGGATGACTTTGTCTAAGCCGTTGACTTCGTCCACAAAGCTGCGCCAAGCTGATGAGTCGTACTTCGGACACCACGGCACTCGGACGCCTCACTTTGAGAATGTCTTCGCTGCTTTGTCGCATTCTTTAGGCAGAGAAACCTGCCAAGGCAAGTGAGCGAAGCTTCCCGAGAGCGAGATGACGAGTTCGACTTGCTGGCAAAGGCGAAGAGACTGGCCCAGGAGCAGACAGCAAGGCTTTAGCTTCCTGGCTCTGGCACGCTCGACGACTCTACTTACGACCCATTGCCACACCACTGCCGACTGGGTTGAGGAGAACGCCTGTTCGTCGTGAACGGCCAACTTTCGACTGCCGCCTAAGTTCGCAGTGGGCTCAGGCACTGCGGTGCATTGCCTCCTCGATCGCCGGTTCAGGTCTCCGTCCAGGAAAGGTCGTCCTGAGTACTGCAACGAGCGCAGACCGGCAGTCAGTGCTTTGCGGCGTCAGAGACCCGTCCCGCCTCTCCGGTTCGAAAGGGAGCTACCATGGACGGCAAGATCAACACTCTCAACGCCCAGTTGCTCTCAGAGACCGATTTCTACATCAACTACTTCAAGCGGCGGGCAGAAGTTGAAGAGGAGTACGCTATCAATTTGGCGAGACTCAACCTGAAGACGGAGGAGTTTGATTCGACCCATCGCGGCCTGGCCGCTTCAACGCTACGGAACTGCTGGCAGGACTTTCGAAGCGACAGTCTCAGGACCGCAGAGACCCACAAAACGGCGGCTGCTTCCTTGAGAGCTAAGGTTCTGGAGCCGCTCATCAACTTTCGCGATAGCAAGGAGCGAGTGCGCAAGCGAGTCCGGGAGGAGCTTCGAACGGCCGTCAGCGAGCACTCGGAGTACAAGGCCACAGTTGGGCGCCTACAGCGCACCTACGAGAAGAGCTGCGAGGCTGTCAAGGCCGCGCAGGCCCAGAGTGCCGGGGAGCATGGATCGGCTGATGGCACAGGTTCGCCCAACTCACCCAAAGAAATCATCAGCGGCGTCACAGCACCCTCTTTGAGAGACATCTCTCCGCCGTCGCTTTCCACGAACGCAGCTGCAGCTCGAGCGGCGACAGACGCCTTCAAATCCTCGAAGGCGTCCATCTCGACCCTCATCAACCGCCTCGGTGGCGACCAGAACCCGTCATTTGGAAAACATCTACAAGGCGACGGTAGCTCTACGCCGACCTCACCGCCGTTCAACGTCGCGAAAGCGGTCAAAGCCAAGAAAGAAGCTGAAGAAGCCGACAGCGAGTGTGAGCTTCCAGCCTTGTGCTGCCTTTGTAACGAGCTGAATTCATATTTTTTTACAGACCGCAAGGCCGTCTTTCACTTGGAGACGCTAAGAATGCAAAAGGAGCGGGTACACCGGTCTGCTGCACAGTCACTACTAGAGTTTGCCGCCGAGCTGGCCTTCGAGATGAAGAGTAAGCAGATCTTGTTGTGCATCGCCTTCGGGCCGTGTTGATGGCCTTCTTTGCGTGCAGCTGCCCTGGAGCAGTATTGCTATTTGTCACGTTGGACAGCAGCGTCAGAGTCAGCCTTTCTCGATCACATCACTGAAACGCTGGCGTCCATCCAATCAGAGCAAGACGCCATCGAGTACTCTGCAAAGCTACCGCTGGATGGGCCTCTGGTATGCTCCGGCTATATTTGTGCACATGGCAGGACTAAACACGCAGTATCAGGACGCTGTTATTCATTATGAGAATTTCTTCATTGGCCGATGCAAATCGCTCGTTTTCGGCATCCCATTGTCGTTCTATGCCGCATCTTCGCGCCGAAATATCCCAAGAATTGTCGATTTGTGCATCGACGCAATCGAAGCCAAACTCGCTGCAAATCCTGCCACAGAAGGGATCTATCGGATCAGTCCGGTCCATCGATCTATCCAACTGGCGGTGATGGAGTGCGAAAAGGACGAGAATGTCTTTCAATTTGCCGCAGAGGTCGACATCCACGTGGTGGCGGGCATTCTCAAGCTGTACTTGCGGCAGCTTCCGACGCCTCTCTGCACCATCCCCTTCACTGAGTTAGTGAACTGTTTTCCTTTCACTTTCGCCTGATATGAAATTCGGCGCACCCAGGCGAGCCTCAATTTCCAGCTCACTGCGTAGCGAAGACTTCCAAGTCCGCGACAGTACCAAATCAGCCTTGATCAGACGCTTAAAGCGACTACCTCCCGCTCATCAGAGCACCCTGAAGCGAGTAGTGTTCCACATTGCGACGTAAGTTCTGTCCCTCTGCGCCCGGTCAGTCGACTCTGATCACCCTTGCAGCGTCGCCTCGTACGAAAAGACGACCAAGATGGGTTTGGGGAACCTGGCGATCGTACTTTCACCTTGCATCTTTGGGGAAGCAGGTGAAACGCTAGCAGACGCTCAGAGCGACAAAGTTGGTGTTTCTTGTGCGTTCTTTTGCGCCAAAGACTAACAATGCCCTTACAGGACTGTGTGCTCGAGATCCTCGTGCAAGACCGAGCCACCATTTTCCAAGACATGCCCACCTTGACTGAGCGGCCCCGAAGCACATCAATTCCGGGCACGCCGCTCTGGCCGCAGGCCGCAACTGCCGACGACGAAGAGGAGTTTCCTCTCCGGACCAAATCGCCTTCTGCCGACAGCGCGCACAAGGCGCTGGCTGACGGAGCCCAGCAGCTGTTCAAGCAGCGGCCTCCACTTCCAGCAGTTCCCTTGCCGACAGGAACACCGGTCTCGCAGAACTCCGCAGTCGTCACGCCGTCGACAGAGCAGACCGACCCACTGGTCATCTACGATGCTTGGGCTTCACAAACGCAAACAGCCAGCCCGGTGACTAAGGAAGCACCTCCTGGTCCCGAGAAAGCGCAGCCTGTCCCTCTGCCGGCCGGCGCTCGCAGTGCTTCTGGTTGACTCTCACACGGACAATTTGGTGCTTTGTACGGGATACACCAGCATTCGAAGGACTGGCTTCACCTCGAGGTCGGACGGACACTTCTTTCTGCGCATCCAGCTTGTACACTTGTTTTATGACCCTCCCTCTCGCGACATACCACTACGGGGACCACCCCTTGCAAACCTATGATCTTTCCGGCGATTTGAAGTCAAAGACGATCCTTTGCTATGTAGTGAGAATGGTCTGCACTGTTCAGCAAAGTCCTCACAGCTGAACCCGCAAGGCAGCATGGCGGCGCTTGGCGTAGTGTAAGATTTGAATCGTAGAAAGAACTCGAGGCATCGTCTCAATGAGCTTCACAGGGCGACAAGACGGAGCACCCGAGCCTGCTTGCGGCGCTCGCCAGCAACCCTTTGAAGTCAGCCTTCGCCAGCCTCAACTACAGGCTCTCAACCGACGCCTCCGTCAAGCACCCCTTGCACCAGCAAGATGTGGCGTCGGGGATAGAGCAGCTCGTCAAGGAACATGGCTTCGAGCGAATCATTTTGGCTGGACATTCATGTGGCGTCTATCTCTGCCTCCAGATGCTTGGCTCCTCCGCCATCCGCTCAAAGGTCATTGGGGCGATTCTCATTGATGGCATTTTCAACATTGCATCGCTCCTCGACGAGTACAAAAGCTACCGCTCCTTTCTGGAGCAAGCCTTCGGCCCGGTGGAAGATTGGCCACCGCCCATCCCGTTGGCCAGCCTGGACGGGATCCCCATTCTGGTCATTCACAGCCGGCAAGACGAGCTGCTGACGCTGAGGCAGCCGGCCGACTTTGCGGAGGCCTACAAACGACATTTTCCGGTACGTTGAGATCTGGCGCGCATCCAAAGCGATGTCAGACGTTTCATCCAGAAATCGACCAACTTGCTGGTAGACTTCGACTCGGTGCATGGCGAGCACGATGCCTTGCTTGACGATGAGCGGACAGGCAAAACGATTTGCGGGTGGATCGGGAGCCTGTAATGACGCAGGAAAGAAAAAGCGTGATTCAGCAACGTGCCTTGCAAGCGAAAATGAGAGGAGGAAGAGGAGAGGAGTCAGAATTAAAAAGCTCAAAAGGTTGTCTCAACAGGGGCCGTGAGGCTTCAGCTGAAGAAATTCAATTGTTGTTTTGTGATTCATCCTGTTGAAAGGCGTGCTGTTCGGGATTCGACGAAAGAAAGCCAAAGACCGCAAGCGCTTTAAGCGTTTGAGAAACGAATGCAGACTGACTTTCCTTTCAGAACCCGAACAGGGCTGCCATTGGTGAACAGCGAGCCGGCCAAAATAAGCCCCATTGAGATGGATGCGCAGCCTCGAGAGGCCACTGCAAACGACCATATGACTTTCTTCAATGACAAACAAATGCATGCTCGGCCAAAGTCGACACGTCTTCCGAAGCCGATCACCTCCGCCCACCCAACCAGACATCCTGGTCGCCTTGGCTTCGCGCTCGTCTCTTCGCACGAGCAAACACTCCACAGGACAGACTGGGCAGGCGATCGGACAAGAGCACCCTAATCCCTTGCGGTTTCAGGTGCGGCTTCTCCGAGCGGCAAACGGCTTGCTGTGTCCGGCATCTCGAGCAGCGCTCCCAGCTTCAAAACTCGGCGGTCGACAGGGAGCTCTAACAAGAGAGACCAGCGCGACGAAACCAGCAAAGGACAAGACATCAGGTTGGACAAAGTGTGGACAAAGCTGCTGCCAGTTTTCGCCTGATTAAGAGCGACCGCTTTCCGGTGACGGGCGAGCTTCCAACACCCTCTGCTCTGGCTGATGCCCTTCGTTGTCCTCTGGTCTTGAAAAGCAAAGGAGATCGGTCCGGGGACTTTCTCCCACAGCGAAAGAAGAAGCCAAAAATTTGATTTCTGAGGGTTCGGCTGCGACGATGGTCCTTTGACTGCTTTCTCTTTCAGCTCCCGCCTTGCACCAAGCGTGTAGGAGAAGACAAGAACTGACCTGGCTCGCTGTTGCGCGAAAAGCCGAAATTTGGCACCTTCATTCTTCTGCTTGCTCGTCCATCTGCACTTCTGGTCGGGGATTTGAATGCTCACGAAAGGCTCTAGATTGCCTTTCACATTGCCCTGTTACTCCAGCAGCGCCAAGGCTAGAGCTACTGTTGCCTGCGGACCCAGATCGACTGCCACATCTTGTTCAAAACCAAGTCGTCATCTGCGGCCACTTTCGTTCCTCTCTTCTCCCTGCTTAAGTCGTCGATTTGCTCGGTCAACTCTGTGTATCGATCGACGTGCAGCGATGTCTACCACTTCTGCCGCTCAAGACGAAGTCAGCTTCCCCAAGAGCCCTGTGCCCGCCAACCCACTCGGCGAAGGGCGCTACGTCCAGACCGCGGCCTGCTTAATCATTGGCGACGAGGTGCTAAACGGCAAGACCCGGGACTCCAACTCGAACTACCTGGCCAAGTTCCTATTCTCGTTAGGCATCGAGGTAAGCGACATTCTCTTTGGCACTTGGCCCGGCTCCACTCTGAACCTTGCTATTCTCCCAGTTGAAACGAATTGAAGTGATTGCGGATGATGTGGATGAGATTGTGGAGGCTGCTCGACGCTTGACTGAGAAGTTCGACTTTGTGGTGCGCGCGTTTGCTTTATTTCGACTGTCACTGAATTTTGAAGAGCGTGAACAACAGGTCACATCTGGTGGCATTGGCCCAACGCATGACGATATCACTTATGAGAGCCTCGCTAAAGCCTTTGATGACAAAGGCGAGCTGGAGTATCACGAGGAGACTTTGGTAGGTGGCACAAGCAGCGCGCGACCGAGTAACAGCTTCTTAGCTCACTGCTCGCGCACAGAAACGCATGGACGCATTCATTAAGAAGCGGGTCCAGACCGATCCCAATTTCAAGCAGCAAACGGAGGAGCAAATCACTGCGCGGAAGCGAATGGCGCTCCTACCGGTCAAGGGAAGCGAGGTGCTCTTCGTGCAAGAGCATCTGTGGGTGCCTGTCGTGCGGCTGCAGGGCAAGTTGATCATTTTGCCGGGCATCCCTAAGGTCCGTCGCATTGGTCCATCTCCTGCCCTTCTAAATTGACCTCATGGCCTGTGCTCTCAGATCTTCGAGCCGCTCCTTGATGGCATGGTGCCGTATTTGCCCTTGCCACCGGATCACGTCAGACCGTTTCGCCATCTTATTCACACCAAGTAGGTTCTGTTCGAGGTTCACAAAATATCAAAGGCTCATTTCGCATACAGACTACCCGAGTCGCATATTGCACCCTTCCTCACCAAGCTGGCGAACCGGGTCAAGAGCGAGAACATTGTTCGTCCTTTCTTGAGCTGGAGGTGCCTCTGTTGCTGATCTTGGAGAGTTCCACAGAGAGTCGGCTCGTATCCCAAATTCCACGCTGGAGTTGACGTCTCCTTGATCGGCAACGACGTTGATCGTCTCAAAGAGCTGGGAGAGGAAGTTGTGCAAGAGCTGCAAGGCCAAGTGGTGGAGACCGGCAAGCTTTAGATTTCGGACGTTTTTAATTCGCCACTGTTTACGGAAGGCATTCAAGATCATTCCATAGTGTGTATTGCTGGAAAGCAGGTCGTAGAGTCGGTCGGACCGACGACTCGTCATCCCCGGTGGTCCAAAAAAAATTCAGGTTCGCCTTCGAGAAATCTCTTGCCCTTGCACAAACTCACGCCCGAATGCCACCTCGAGTTGCAGCATTCAGCCGGTGCATATGTAACTTGCAGCAGGCCAGTCGGCCGCCCGTCGCGGGGCCCTCGACCAGCAAGAGGCCATTCAGCAGCTCGCCCATCGCTCATGCGCCCAGCAAAGACCCTTACTCCGTCCTAGGCGTCGGCCAAAGCGCTTCCGCCTCCGATATCAAGAAGGCTTATTACCAGGTTAGCTTGGCCATAGCGCTTTGCCGTTGCTAGGTGGCTCACCTGGATTTGGTCCGTGAAAACAGCTTGCCAAACAATTTCACCCGGACACCAACAAGTCGGCCGCTGCCAAAGAGCGCTTCGTCGAGATCCAAAACGCCTACGACATCATTGGTGACGACTCCAAGCGGAAAGCGTTCGACCAGTACGGCCCAGCGTCGCAGCAGCCCGGCTTTGACCCCAATGCGTTCCACGGTTTCGGCGGAGGAGGGCCAGGCAGCAATCCGTTCGCCGACCTGTTCAATTCGGCGCGGAAGTCTGGGGGAGCGGCAGGCAGTGCGCAGGACATCTTCGGCGACCTGTTTGGCAGCTTCGGCGGCGGCGCCACTCGCCCTGGCCGCCAGCCTGGCGCCGACATGGAGCGCACGGTGACCATCACGTTCATGGAGGCGTGCAAGGGAACGACTCGCTCGGTCCATGTTGATCCCACCGTGGTGCACGACTTCTGCAAGGGTTCGGGCATCAAGCCGGGCTCCAAGCGGATGGCCTGCGCCACCTGCCGCGGCACTGGCCAGCAGACTTACGTCGTCTCGGGCGGCTTCACTGTTGCCACCAGCTGCAGCACTTGCCGAGGACAGGGCACCGTCGTGCCGCCCGGTGCCACTTGCGCTGGCTGCGGCGGCTCTGGCCACGTCCGCCAGGACAAGTCTGTCGAGGTCAACATCCCGCCAGGCATTGAAGACGGCATGTCCGTGCGCATCACTGGCGCCGGCCACGCCCCGTCAGAACCGGACAGCAAGGCTCGCGCCGGCGACCTCTACATCCGCGTCCAGGTCATCCCCTCCAAAATTTTCCGCCGACAAGGCAGCAGCCTGTTTCAAGACAAGTCCATCCCGTTCTACACCGCCATTCTGGGCGGCAAAGTGCGCATCAACACGCTGGAGAACGACGTGGACATCCGGGTGCCTCCCGGAACTCAGCCGGGCGAGCAGGTCGTCCTCAAGGGCCACGGCGTGCCAAAAGGAAACTGGACCAACCGGGGCGACATGGCAGTCCGATTCAACCTCACTATTCCAAGGTGGGCGCACACCACTTGCCGAAAGTGTCTTCTCTTTCCGCTCACATCTTTCACCCCCAGGTCTCTGTCGGACTCCCAACGAGCTCTTCTCCAGCGGTTCGTGGATGATGTCGAGGGGCGTGCACCGCCGCCAGTAGAAGCAGCGCCGGCACCACCGAAGCCAGCGCCAAAACCCAAGCCAGCGGCTCCCAAGCCAGAGCCAGAGGAACCGGTTTCCGAAGTACCGCCAGAACCAAGTAGGTAGCACTCTCCTTTGCTGTGGTCTCTTTTCTTCAGCTCCGCTATCAATCGAGCACCCCTCCGCGATCCCCGATGTGCGCTCCGCTTCGTCTCTCAATTGCAGTCCAAGCAGTGGGCGAGGAGAATGGCTTTGCTCATTGTGCCTCTTTGCTTTTGGGCTTTGCAGAACGCACCTCTTTCAAGCGCTCTTCCTCCTTCTCTTCCGCCCCGCCGCCGCCACCTCCAGAGCCAGCCGCCAGAGAAGGAGTCGCGGCAGAAGAGCCGCCCTCGTCTTTGGCTGGCATGGCCTGGAGGGGGCTCAAGCGGCTCTTCTCTTAGACACCTTCCCCCCTCTCAACTTGCCGCATTAGATCTTTATTAGAGAACACCATCGCTGATACCCCATCTCCTTCCCTGCCCTTTCCTTCTCTCCAGATGCCGCCGATACCACCGAAGCAAAAGAACCAGAGGCTCCACCGGCACCGAAAAAAGCAGCCGCTGGCGGAGCTTGATTCGCGAGGCGCGGTGCACGGCGTATTTATCAAAGGTCTCGAACCATCATCGAGCTCGGTCCCTTGGAGTTCGCCAGAGGCCTCACATTTGTGGCTGTCTCACGCGCCAAGAGCTATGGAGGGGTTGC
Source organism: Cystobasidiopsis lactophilus (assembly GCA_001599975.1). Classification (NCBI taxonomy): domain Eukaryota; kingdom Fungi; phylum Basidiomycota; class Agaricostilbomycetes; order Agaricostilbales; family Chionosphaeraceae; genus Cystobasidiopsis; species Cystobasidiopsis lactophilus. Next base: position 2,857,046 of record BCIO01000002.1, read on the forward strand.
CTTTCATTCTTTGTTCCCTCGCCATCGATTGCAAAAGTTGGATGGTGCCAGGATGTCGAAGGCGCAGCCGGATCTTAACCGAGCCAGCGGGGCTTCGAGAGGAGGAGTGCTTCCCACCGGTTGGGTACACGTTTGATGAAGACCTTTTGTAATTGGAGAATCACTCCTCCACCAGCACGGCCGTCTTGCATCGAGTGCCACTGATTACAGCGCTCCGTATTTCCAGCTATTGAGGCAACGACCCTCTTGCCTTATGAGCTAATTTACCTGGTACAATGGAGTTGGATCGGCCACAGATCGCTGCTGTTGCGAAGATGCAGAGACCCTTCTGTTCGGAGGAGCGCCGTTTCGCTAAAGACGCCCACGTCAACGTGAATCCCGACTTTGTCAGCCTTAGGGCGAAAGACAGTATCTACGTGGACAAGACCCGAGCTCTGTGCGACTTTTTGGGGCCAAGCGGGGCGGTCCATCTTCTGAAGCGACCACGGCGATGCGGCAAGACGGCGTTGCTGTCGATGTTTCGCGCCTTTCTTCAGCTCGATGAAGCAACAGAGGCAGATCGATTGGCCCTTTTCGAGGGTCTGGACATCATGGATGAGCAGTTCAAGGACGTTGTCTCCCAACACTTCGCCAAATACCCCGTCCTTCACCTTTCCTTTAAGGTAGCTATTGTTCATCTTGTTCGCTGTGTCCAGAGACTATACCCACAATCTCAACTAGGACGTTATGGTCATGTCGCATGCTAGATTTGAGCGCTCCATGTTGGCTTTACTCCGAGAGGCAACCCACTCTTTTATCAGGCAAGGGCATCTTCAGCATCTCCGCCATCCAGTCGACATTGCAGAACTCGAGGAGCTCTCCAATGGCGACATTCAGGGGGACGAAATCTTTGAAGGGTTTGCCACTCTCTGCAGGCTCGTCCAAATTTCGACCGGCATCGCGCCCATCTTTTTACTGGACGAGTACGATACGCCCATCTCACACGCTGTCGCAAGAGAAGATCCTGTTCTCATCGAAGAGGTATGTCGAGCGTGCTATTCAAGCTATGCCACTTCAACGTGGGCGCAGATCAAGAACCAAATGAGGCTAATGATGTTCAAGTTGCTGAAGGTGAGTTATTGCACTGTTTCTTATCACTTGCTCCCTATCTTACCAGGTCCAAGTCCGAACCGATGGCGGTTTCGCGGGCGCTGCTTGTCGGAGTTTCTCAGGTCGTCAAGTCGGGATACCTCTCTGGAGTGAACAACTTGCGAGTGAGTTTAACGATGACGCTGTACCACATAACCATTCAATCCTCTATAGGTGTACTCGGTCTTGGATACGAATTACGCAGAGGCCACGCACTTCTCGCATTCTGACGTGCAAGCACTGTACAAGCACTACGAGGTCCGCGCTTTTGAGGCCAGTGGCTCGATCTCACTCATAGTAGCGCACAGGCCAACATCTTTTCGCTTTCTTTCGATCTCGACGAGCTTATCGTCATGTACAACGGGTACCAGACTGCCACGGGAGTCAAGCTCAGTGTGAGCTTTTCCGTGGTCAGCGCGCTCTCGGACAACAACCTCAAGCCGTACTGGGAACTGTCTGGTAATTCTTCTCTTCCTCTCGTCTTACACTTTACGGTCCTCAATCACTTTTGAGCAGGCGGAGACGATGCGCTACGCAAAATGACACACGGATTACTCCAACATCCCGACACTTTGTTGCACCGAACGCTAGCAGCTCTCTTGGGTGGCTCTCAGATCACCTTTGAGTACCAAGAAGCAGTACAAGCTGGGTGAGCGAGCTGTCATGTGGGTTCGAGGACATGTTGGACTGTATGCACCCACAGCGTACCATTGAACGAAAGGCAATTATGGTCTATCATGCTGGATGCTGGATATTTAGCATCTGACGGCAAGGTAAATGGTATTTATGGGAGTCTTGTGAACCGCTTTCATCTATGTGAGAACAGGGCAACTTTGGGATTCCGAATCCCTGGGCCGTCAAAGCCCTGTTAGCCTGGATACCCTCATTTGGCATCGTTCAAGAGCCCAGGAGCCTCGCTTCGGAGCTTCTGGATGCCCTGCTTGCAGCTGACCCACACGCTATTTTCACCTCTTTCGACAAATACCTGATGAAGCTCGACTTGCCCTTGCACGCGAACAGCAAGGAGTACACTTTTCACGTGTTCCTTTTCGGCCTTCTTCTTCCAGTGTGCGAGGCCCGAAACGTTCGGTTGTCGGTCGAGCATCCAGCGGGCCATGGACGTCTGGATCTGCTTCTCGTGGACGACCGCAACTGCAACAGCGTAATTGTTGAGATGAAACACAGTGTCGACAAAGACCATCTTCAAGCTGACGCGCAAGCTGGTCTTGATCAAAGCCGAAGTCGGCGCTACCGAACTCGCCTCGCCAAACACATTCGGACAGCACACCAAATCGGAATAGCATGCTACCACGAAAATCAAGCTGTGGGATGCGTCGCCTACGCTCGCTCCAATGATGCCACAGATTTTGGGCCAGAAAGGAATTGGGTCAGGCAGGAGGAGAGAGGTCTTGCCTCCATTGTTGCATTTAGACCGCCCAGCTCTACCTAGCACCCCCCAAGATGCTACCGTTGCGGCGAGACCTGAGTGCAGAGCAGCTTGCCCCGAGCGACTTGGTCGTGACAAATGGTGGGCTCGAGCCACATTGAGAGCAAGCTTGCTGCCAGAATGCCACTGGTCTGTGGCCCATGTTTAAATCAATGGCTTCGCAAAAAGAAGGAAAGGAGAGACGTACATCGGCGAACCCAACGCAGGCTATCCGAAACTCTCGACGAGCGGCTCTCTCCTCCTCTGAGAGCCGGACTTCGACTTCTTCTGCCGAGTCTACATCCTTTCCCAGGCATGAAAACACTGACACATAGCTGTAGCCGCCAGAAAGACCTTCGCAGGCGACAAGGACGAAGATGAGCAGGACAGTGTAGGTGCCGAACGTGGTTTCGAGCAAGCCCCGGGCGGCTTCCAGCGATGTGAGGGTTAACAGGCCGATTTGAACCAGTGTTGGAAGGTAGATTAAGCGCTGAGGTAATGCCGGGACCCGGAAAAGGACGGTGGAGGAGCGTGCGAACTGCATCAGGTGTGAGCAAAGCTCCAGCTTGGGCGAGATGAGTAGCTCACGAATACAAAAGTCTGATAGATCAGCTGCCAAAGTGGGTAGTAGTCTGACAGTTTCTTGATGATGTGCGAAAGTATTGGGTGCTCTGAAGGCTGAGGGATAGGGTAGAGAAGGTTTGGAGCCACTCCTTGGTTGATGCTGTATTCGGCCATGTAGACGAAAAATAGCGGGAGCATGAACGGCACGACCAGAGGTTTGGCTAGATCCAGCTTGGTCGCAGCGCTAAGGGAAGGTAGGCGGCTTGACGCGGATGGAGCGTCTTCCTCTTCCTCCAGCACTTTGTGTGAGCTAGGTGAAGCCTGCAAGATGGCGGAGCGCTTAGGAAGCAGAAAGTTGTAGCTCAAGTAGAATCCGAAGGGAATGATCTAGCAATGAAATATGAGTTGCGAGCTGGGAGGAACGAGTAGTGCACTTACTGAACTGATGCCGAGACCAGCCCTGACGCCTAGTCCCCTTAACAGCCACCAGATCAAAGCGCCTGCCAACCCTGCCAATCCTGTGCCGGATGAAAAGTAGCCGACAGCTTCGTGCGCCAAAGAGTCTTGGCCAAAGGAGGTGGTCAGCTGGAGAATGGTCATCTCGCCCAAGCCACTGGCGAACGAGGCCATGGCAATGCCGAAGAGTCGTATGGACAGCTGAGAAAAGGTGGCGACTATGACGACGCCGCTGAAGTTGACGAGGGTGCAGGCCACGACCCTTTTGGCATACTGAACTTTGCCTCGCACAAGGTAAGGCCAGCCAAGTTTGACCGCGAGTGCCTACATCACCATCAGAGAAGGTCTCTTTGGAGTAGGGACTCGACAAACAGGCGCTATGTTGGCGAAGAGCACGACTCCTTTCGGGATCTCTTTGGCGACCAAGTCCAACGCCGCCGACAATATTATCACGTAGCTGCCGGCCTTTCAGCCGCGTGTATGCAGCAAGCTCATTGAAAGAAGCATACATGATGTTGTTGATGAGGCCAAGGAAGAGGAAAGCCAGGCGGAAGCGCAAGAAGACCAATCCGCGGCCATCGACAGAAGGCGTGCGCTCGCCAGAGGCCGCCGGCAGCAACGGGGAGGTATCGTGCTCAGTGCCTTCTACCATGTCATTGAGGGCGATAGACTCGGCAGCAGACATGCATTCTTGAGACTCTCTGGTGAAAGATCTTCGGAAGTCGATGAATGGCCGCGCGGGTCAAGAGTGGCAAAAGTCATCAAAAGGCCTTGTCAGGCTCGGCAGTGCAAAGGTATTCATCTACAGATGTAAAGTTTCGTGATGTATAGAGTCCCGCTCCGTTTGCAGACAGCTGGCCTTTCAGGTCTTGAGGCCGCTCTTCTCGTTGGTCGGACTCGGGGCCGTCGAATCGGTAACAGCAGCATTCTTTCGCTTGACAGCTTGACCCTCGTGCGCTTGCTGGGCAAAGTCGGGCTTCTGCGCCTCTTGCAGCCTGCGGTCGAAGGTTCAGCAAAGACATATCGTTCGAGAGCTGGACCGAGAACGCACTCCTTGAATGCCTCTTTGCTCTCGTGGATGGGCGTTCCGAGATCGCGTCCTTCGAAAGCTGCGACCTTCTCCTCGAGGCGGATGCACACTGTCCGCTCCGTCAGGTCAAGTTTCGAAGCAGGCCAACTGACACTGACTCAAGTTGAGCTCAAACAACCTCCACAAGAGGAAGCTAAGGAAGAGGGCGGTGGCAGTCAATGCCATGTTGCGTTCGCTGTGCACAATCTGAGGCATGACTCTCGCAGCCGAGGTCTGGAAACAAGACCCACGCAAGCAAGATCCTGGCATTTCGGTCCAAAGAGGCAGAGGTGCCAGCATCACCCCTAAGCACAAATGATTTAGCTGCCCTCCAGACAAGAGGGCATGGACCTGGGGGCTCACCCGTCGAGGGGATTCGACTCGTGCTTGGAGCGGCGCACCAGCAATCGATACATGGTGTTGCCAGAGTCCACCAAGAGGATGAAAACAAAAAGAGAGGCTATCTTCAAGCCGTAGATCACTTTGGCGAACTGCATTCTGCGTTCAGACGTCTGGCCCAATTTCTCGAGCCGAAGAGCGCAGAGCTAACCACCGGGCTCTCGAGCAGGTTCTTGAGCAAGGCTTTTCGGAACTTGAGTGGCAAAGGTAAAGTGATGATGACAACGAGGGCCAGCTGCAGGCTAGCCACCGCGCCGACCATGAGCGTTGGGAGGGAGACCATCGTGTGTCACGATTCAAGATGGGAGTTTTGGGCGGTTCTGTCCACTCGTGCAGCTTCGAACCGGCAAGGTCTGACTGAACAGCTGGTGGAGCAAGACGAAGAGCCAGAGGAAGCGCAAGGCCGGCTTCCGAGCATGACATCACGCGCAGGCCAACTCCAGCGCGAAGGCACGGCCGCTGGTGTTGCCCTTTTGCCCTTTTGCCACCGTATTTCGACTGCTAGTTGTGATTCAAAGAAGGAACGCGGAAAAATGCCTGCGATGACCTGCCTGCCTGCCTCGCGTCTGCGAGCAGCGTCGGCGGAAGCCAGATTCACCCCGCTCCCCACTCCTGCTGCTGGGTCCTGCCCAAAAAGCTTTCTGCTCTCGACGACTCGTAGACTGCATTGACTCTCATTGACGATGAAGTTGGAACTGGAAAATCGAGTGGCTCTTGTGTCCGGTGGCGTGCGTCTCTCAAAACGCCTTAATGGCTTGCGCTAATACGAAAACAAGTCTGCTGGCATTGGCTTTGCTATCGCGGAAGAGCTCTATCGTGAAGGTGCCTCCGTCGTCATCATCGCGCGAAGGGAGCCTCAGTTGGAAGAGGCCGCGAAGAAGATCGCAGCCAAGGAGGGAGGCAAAATCGCCCACTTCGTTGCCGACGTGAGCCTAGCGCTCAGAATGATCCTTTTTCTTTCTGATGCGAATCTATGTGAGCAGATGTCTAAGGAAGAAGGCGTCAACAAGGCTGTTGCCTTCACCAAGGAAACTTTCGGCGCACCCGACATCGTCTTAGCTAACGTGATGAGCAAAATCACCTTCAACTGGGAGACCACGACGGTCGAGGATTGGAAGACTGACGCCGAGGTGCTCCTTCTCAGCGTGGTCTACCTCGTGCAGGCAACCCTCCCGCATATGATCGAGCAAAAGTTTGGCCGCTTCATCAATCTTGGCTCAGTGTGCACCAAGGAGCCACACAGATGGCGTAAGTTATTCTGTCCTACTTTGCTTCTCTTTGGAGCCATTTCTGATCTCTGCTCTGCATTACCTCTTCCCTTTCTCTTTTACTTAACTACTCTATCATTAACAAAAGATCACACTTACACCAACAACGCCTATAGAACAGCAGCTGTGGCATTGCTGCGGACTTTGGCAAACGAACATGCCAAGTACAATGTTACTTTCAACACAATCTGCCTGCAAGTGAAATCTTCGACCTTGCTCTACTCAAAGCTCACGTTACTCAGTGGCTACATTGAAACTGGAATCACCAAGTGGCTAATGGCGGATGCTGAACGCCAAGGCATCCCCCTCCACGAGCCGCCACCAAACATCCAGATTGGCCGACCAGGCGAACCTCATGAAGTTCGTTTTCGAGCTCCTGATGTTGCTTCCAAGTCTAAAATACGTACTAGATCTCTGGCATGGTGGCATTTTTGGCGTCAGAAAGGTCATCCTATATCACGGGACAGAACTTGTTCGCTCTCCCCCCATTTCCTTAGCCTTTCGGTTGACTGATTAATGATCTTGGCGCAAAGAACGTTGGATGGGGGCTGGACACGTTCCCTCCAGTGAACCATGGGCGCTCGAAGCACTACAGGAGGAAAGAGAACGACAGAGGGCGAGCAAGGGGTGGCGAACGACGACCACATGCATGCTACAAAATGCTATCCCCGTCCTCACAAACCCGTCTTATGAGATCTTTGCTGCCGAGCATTTGCTCAAAAACCAGCCTTGTTTGTTTGAGGGCAATGCGGTCTCAGCGTGGCCCGCTTTCGCAAGCTGGGCCTTGCCTGACGGACAACCCGACTGGGCAGCCTTCGCCTCCAAATATGGACGCCTCGCAGTCTCTGCTTCTTCGCTTGACTCTCCGGAAAGCATAGAGACCTCATTAGCAGACATCGTCGAACGAATCCTCGCCGGCGAGGCGCTCTACATTAAAGATCTCCATTTGGCTTTGCGCACTTCGGACCCCTTCTACTCCACCCCAGAATACTTCAAAGATGACTGGATGAATGCTTTCTACTGCTCTAGAACGTCCGATGACTTTCGCTTCGTCGTAAGACCCTCCCTTCCTGCGCACGAATGGTTTCTCAGGCCAGCTCAACAGTACGCTGGGGCGGCTGGCACCATGACACTCACGCACCAAGACGTCTACAAGTCTTATTCGTGGTCCACAAACGTGGCGGGTCGCAAGCGCTGGTGGCTGTTTCCTCCTCACGTCGCCCGCTGCCTGCGTCGCTTTCCGACCGTTCGGACTTCTGAGATCGTGGCGGACGTGCGAGGAGAGGTAGACCTTAAGCGGTTTCCTCTCTTTGAAGAGGCAAAAGAAGCAATGCTGGTTGTGGACCAGGCACCCGGTCAGACGATCTTCGTGTGAGTGGCTACCCCTTTCAAGACCTCCGGCTATTGACAGTTCTGCAACTCGCAGACCAAGTGGCTGGTATCATCAAGTCGAGAACCTCAGTGACTGCATCAGCATCAATCACAACTGGTGCAACGCGTTTAACATCACTCCAATGTTCGCCGCACTGGCTCTGCACGTGGAGGAAGTAGAGGCATCTTTGGACGACGTGAAGCAGCTTCTTCAAACTCAAGGAGGGGACTGGAAGAAGGAGTGGGTCAAAGTGGTACAGGATGTCCTCAAGGCCGACGCAGGATGGGAGTGAGTCTACCACTCGCCACCTACTGCTCGTCGACTAATTCGCCCAACTACCAGCTGGAAGACGTTCTGGTCAATGTTGGCATTCGCTGTTTGTCCAGTGAGCTGATGGCTCCCTTTGGAGAGGCACTCTACTGATAAGTTGCCACAGCTTGCCGACGACGCGAACAAATGGCGTTGCCCGCCAGGTCTGAAGGCCCCTCAAGAGTTTGTGCATGGGCAAGTGAGGCCTCTGGTCGATCTCATGCGGCAGCGAACCGACGACCTGGAGCTCATCGAAGGATTGGAGGACGTGGTGGCCCAAGTTGCTGAGGCGGTCTCAGCTGTTGTCCAAGAGGGAGGCAGCGCATAGCTTGAGCGTCAGAAAAGCGGAAAAGAAATGCCAAATGCATGAAAACCCTTTCGACCCGCACTCGTTCTCCTTGGATCTCCCTCCGCTTCTGTCCCGGTCACCAAATCCCGCTTCGAACACCTGATCCTAGATGCCAGTCCACAACACTTGCGAAAAGACGTCCGTCCAGGCGCAAAAGTGGGGTTTAGTGAGGGAGCGGGGCGAGTTGAAAAGAGTTGCACGCGAAGAGAAAGCTTTTTATGGTCGCTTGGCACCGGCGGCGGCGGCGATGGCTCCTGCCGCAGCTGGGTTGATCTTCTTTCCGTCCTGTAGTGACAGCCAAGCAGAGGTCAGCACTTGACCAAAAGCAGAATGGGCAACGCAAAAGTTGGAGCGACGAGGTGCAGGTTGGCTCCTCGAGGCTGAACTCGGCCCATGGACGATGGGAACGCACCTTGTTGTATCGGACGCGAGGAGGAGGAGTCCTGATGCGGCGGCCAGAGGCAGAGCGCACGCGGACCAAGTGGCCGTGGATGGCGCAAGAAACGCAGTACACAATCTTGAGGTAAAGCTTGGGGCTGCAGACACGCAGCACGCTTAAGACACCACTCTCTGGCTCCTTGGTCATGCAATGTTGCCTACAGAGTGTATTCTGTGGGGGCAAAAGCCGGCAAATTAAAATCGAAAAGCGCATTGGGACGCAGGAGGGCAGCGACGCACCAGCGTAAACGGAAGCCTCCGAGATATCGCGGACGGCGGCAGACTCGACCATGTTGCGGACGGTGAAGCGCTTGATGGCCTTGTCCTTGGGCACGCAGCGGGAGCAGTTTGAGCACCTCAGGAAGTTGACGTGCCCGCGCCCGGCCTTGTTGCGTCCGCCGTTTCTTCTCTGCACGATTCGCTCGACCCCATCAGCACGCAGTTCCAACTGGCTCTCGTGTTGGCCACTGACCTTCTTAGTCATGATGGGAAATGTAAGGGGAGGGAGAGAGGGAGCAACTTTTGGCTCGAGTTCAGTTTGGTCGCCGGCCAGGTTTCGAGTTGTGGTTTGGCTTTGCCTGTGAAAGTGTCGGGGGCGTCACAAATTGAAGGCTTGTGCCAGCTGAAAACTTTTGGACGGACACCACTGCCATCAGCGTTTGCCATGTCTAGAGTGACCGCCTTGAGTGGCGACTTGTTCGCGCAGGTCACCCGCTCGGTCGACTTGGACACTCTGCGCATTTACTCCGCCGATGCAGCGCCCATCCGCCGCTGGACAAGCCCGGCGCCCATCAACTGCCTCTGCTTCGTCTCTCTGCCCTCGGCCGATGTCAAGCGGGGCAAGAAGCGACACCGGAGAAGCAGCAAGCCCGACGAGGCAAGCGCTGCAGCGCCAACGCCAGACGTAGCGGCCGTCGCTTGCGGCTTGCAAAACGGGTCAATAAACTTGGTGTCGGCCCAAGACGGCTCGCTGCTGGCCACCTTGGAGTCTGCCGGCTCTGTGAAAGCAATAGCAAGCGTACGGCAAGTGCTGTGGGCCGCTTCGACCTCTGGCCAGATCCAGGCTTGGAACCTCGCGACATCACCACCGACCTTGCTCGGCTCTTTGGCAGCGTCCAAGGATGCCTCTGCCCTCCTGGCCATGCCTTTGCCTTCTGGCTTGCCCAATTTGGAATACTCGGACTCAGAGTCGGACTCAGACGAGGAGGACGCCGACGCCGATGCGCCTCGCTTCCTGCTGGTTCTCGCAGCAGGGACAGCACTGCACTTCTTGTCGGTCGTCCTGCCTCTCGTGCCAACCAGCACCATCCCAGTAAAAGCGCTCGCCACTCCGTTCGGCAGCGCACACACCACGCCCGTTTCCCACCTGTCCTTGTTCGGCCTCCAATCCCACCTCTTACATTTCACCACCTCCAGCAGCCAAGACCGCTTCTTGAACGTGTACACCTTCAACTGCGAGGCTTTGACCCTCTCGCTTTCGGCCCAGCTGGCTTTGGCCAACAACATTTCAAAATCCTTCACTTCCGCCACCACCTCCCTCTTGGGCGCCATCACCGACTCGGGCGCCCTCGCGCTGTCCACTTTCACCCCTGCCCCAATAGCTTCAGCGACGTCGCCGAAGAAGAAGGCGAAGAAGGACAAGATTGAGATTCTAAGGCCAGAGGTGCTAGTTGAAGAGGCCGAGATGGTGGATGCCCAGTTGGACCTCGTGGCTGGCCAAGTGAAAGTTGTCAGGAGCTCGTTCAAGCCCGTCTTTCAGCTGTTGGTGCGTCGGGCCTTTACACTTAATTCAGCGATCTTTTCGTTGAATTTGTTTTTTTTTTGGCCTTCACCACAGACCATCAAGGACGCCGACGGGTCGTTCATCAAGAGCCCGCAAGTACCACCATTAAAGGCTTCAGCGTCTTCGGCAATGGACCTCGACGATGCGACAACAGAAGCAGTGGGTTCACTTCCGCACCTTTTGAGGGTTCCGAAAGTCTGATTGCGATTGCAGCCAACGCAACGGATCAAGCCTTCCTCCTCTAAATCCACCACCACAACAGCGTCGGCTCCCACCACCACTCTAGAAGCCGAGCTGACCAATGTGGAAGCATCGAACCCGGGCGACCTCCCGCTAGACTCCACCCTGACTTTGGCCGACCGCCTCAAGTCTTTAAAAGTCCCAACGGCAACCACCTCCACGACAGAGGAGAACGCCCTGGTGCCCATCCCGACCAACTCGCTCACGCAAGCCTTGGTCCAAGCCCTCCACTCGTCCGACTCCCGCTTGCTCGAGTCGTGCCTGGTGCACTCCAAGCCGGGCATCTTGAACGCCACGGTGAAGCGCCTACCCACGCATCTGGTGATACCCTTGGTGGAGGCTTTGGTGGAGCGGCTGGGGAGAGGCCGGAAAGGCTACGGCGCCGGCTCGGCCTCGGTGCATGCGACAAGGGGGCGGGCGCTCGTCGCTTGGCTCAAAGTCGTGCTCGTTGTGCACATCGCGCACTTGGTCTCGGTTCGTGGCTGCCCTACTTTCATCAGGTGTGACGTTTCCTGATTTGGTAGAGTTGATGGTGAACAGGTTCCCGGCCTGGTAGAACGCCTCTCCGGCCTGTACAAGACCATCGAGGCGCGCCTGCAGCTTCAAGAGCCGCTTTTGGCGCTCAACGGGCGCTTGGAGCTGATCGTCTCTCAAATCGAGCTGCGCAAGGACGCCGCGCGGGTGCAGCAGTCCAAGCAAGAAGCGGTCGAGGCCAACCTGACAACTTATGTCGAAGGCCAAGAGTCGTCAGACGAGGACATGGCGGCTGGGGATGACGATGGCGAGGACGAAGGGGAGGTGGAGGATGTGGTGATCCACTCCAACGCGGAAGAGTCGTCGGACGAGGACGATGACGAGGAAGACGAGGAGGAAGTCGCGGGGCCGAGGGTGCGAGCCAGCAAAGGCGCAGGCGCTTCGGCGTTTCTGGATTTGGAGGCGGAGGAGAGCGAGGACGAGGAGGAGGATGGCAGTTTTGGCAGCCAGGACTCGGAAGAGGAGTCTGACGACGAGGACGAGTCTGACGAATAGATGCCTCTCTGTTTGGTATATACCCCTATGCATTTTCTTCTAATTTGACCATTTCAAAAGCGATACAAGTGTTGGCCGACCTCCTTTCACGAGCGCGCCTATTCGCCAAACAGCTTGCGAACCCGCTTGAGGATCGAGTCTTTCGCTGGGTCGTACGGGTGCTCCTGTAGTGCTTGTTTGAGCTCTCGCCAAGAATGTGGGAATCAAAGTCCCAAACGCACCTTTGACGGGACCTCGAGCACGGCGGGAAAGGGCAGGGTGTAGGCTTCCACAGTGCCTCTTATTTGGTCTGCCACCTGTATCCCACGATGCTGTTAGATACAAACTCCATGAGAATGGCATCTGGCGGGCGCCCGACGCACATGCTGGTTGATGAGGATGATGGCAATGTCGTTGCGCTCCGTGAACTCCTGGAACTTTGCCTCGATCGAGCTGGCCGCCGTCTTGTTGTCGACCTTGAAGAAGTTGGTCTTGTTGTGGCTGATGTGGCCTGTGCCGGCGAGGAGCAGGCCGGTGATCGTGTCGTCGTCCCCAAGGCAGGCAATCAGCGTCCGGTCCTTGTAGCTCTGTTACATCTCCCAGTCAACCTACCCGCCACTGGCGGGTGAAGTGAAGTGGCGAGACTAACCTGAGCCTGTGCCATGGCTTTGAGCGGGTGCAGAGGCCGATATAATGGCCGTCACGGAAAGACCAAGCTGAGCGCAGCGGTCTTCCGCCAACGTCGACGCAGCCCGACTTCTGGCCCACCAAAAGCCGCCGTCTGCCTTGGCCGTCCACTCGCATACCATCTTGAAGGCGCCAAGAGGGGTCCTGCTCGCCTCAACACGGGCCGGCGCATCTCGTTCTGCGCGCATAAAACTCGCTTCTTCTAGGCTGTCCGTCCCCAGGCCCAACGCACCGCCTATCGATTGGTCGAACGAGCCACTGCGCTCCCAGTAGCCTCTTGCTTTATAGCACCGGTCAGAGACGCCAGGAAGCCACCCAAAATGGAGTCATGGACGGTGTTGCCCACCGAGCAGAAGAAGCGTGTCTGTCAGTGCCGGCGCCCGCTTTGTTTTCAGCTTCTCGCTGATTGCGCCGGTGCATCAAGGCTACTTCTTTGACAGCGAGATTGGGAACTACCACTATGCCCAGCAGCATCCGATGAAGCCTCGTCAGTTCCCCTCCTCGCATAGCTGTCGAATCCCAGCTGAGCTCTCGTTGTCTGACTGACAGATCGCATAAAGGTTAGAAAGACCGCTTTTAAGCTGGCTTGATGGATTTTGAACCCGTCTGGCGCTTTGCCGGGCCGTTATACAGATGACCCACAGCTTGGTGATGAACTATGGCCTATACCGGCGCATGGAGATCTTCGTGCGTTGTCCGCTTACCTTTACAACATACGAATAGCTCTCTAAGGTCATCTCGTATGGACGCACAGCGAGCCAAGCCGGCGACGAAAAAGGAGATGGCCCAGTTTCACACGGACGACTACGTCGACTTTCTCAACCGCATCACCCCAGAGAACATGGAGAACTACGGGCGAGAGCAGGCGCGGTGTGAGTGTGATCCTATTCCCCGAAGACGCAATCGTCTCATGGCCTGGTCGTTCTTGCAGTCAACGTGGGAGACGACTGTCCTGTTTTCGAAGGTCTTTTCGAGTATTGCTCGATCTCAGCTGGAGGCTCCATGGGTGAGCAAGGGCTTTGAAAACTCAAAACATCAGAGCTGATGCCAGTCGCAGAGGGCGCCGCGCGCTTGTCCCGTGACAAGTGCGACATTGCGGTCAACTGGGCGGGCGGCCTTCACCACGCCAAAAAGTCGGAGGCGTCTGGCTTCTGCTACATCAATGGTCGGTGGCAGCTCTCTTTGAGACAGAACAGTGTCTGACATCGAGCGGCGGTTTTCGACAGACATCGTGCTGGGCATTCTGGAGCTCCTACGGTACCACCAGCGCGTGCTCTACATCGACATTGATGTCCACCACGGCGACGGCGTCGAGGAGGCCTTCTACACCACCGACCGCGTCATGACCGCTTCCTTCCACAAATACGGCGAGTTCTTCCCCGGCACCGGCGAGTTCCGCGACATCGGCGAGGGCAAGGGCAAATACTACTCGGTCAACTTCCCGCTACGAGACGGCATCACCGACGAGTCGTACAAGAGCGTCTTCGAGCCCGTCATCGACAAGATCATGCAGTGGTATCGACCGTCGGCCGTGGTGCTCCAGTGTGGCGCCGACTCGCTAGCTGGCGATCGTCTTGGGCCGCTCAACTTGTCCATGCGAGGACACGCCAACTGCGTGCAATACGTCAAGAGCTTTGGGTTGCCGCTGCTCTTGCTCGGCGGCGGAGGCTACACCATCCGGAATGTGTCGAGGACCTGGGCCTTCGAAACTGGTCTGGCAGCCGGCGTGGAGCTCAGCTCCCAGATCCCCGTCAACGAGTACTACGACTACTTTGGTTCGTTCCTTCCAACTTACCCCTTCCCAACTTTGGCTGGCTAAGTGTCTCTCTCGCAGGCCCAACATACAAGCTGGACGTTGTGCCAAGCAATCAAGAAGACTTGAACACGCGCGAGTACCTCGAAAAGATCAAGGCGCAGCTGTTCGAGAACTTGCGCAACACCGAGTTTGCGCCTTCGGTTCAGCAACAACGTGAGTCCTCCCATCCCTCTTCGCTGATTTTCGCTGAACCCCTTTGGATGGCTCAGCGATACCAAAACTGCCGCGGGACGAAGACGAGGTGGATGAGGACATGGATGATCCGGAGGAGAGGAAGCCTCGTGAGTCTTTAAAAGTTCTCGTACGCCTGGAAATGGCTAACACATACGTCAAAAGAGCGATTGATGGATGCGACGATCTCGAAGGACAACGAGTTCGACGATTCAGACGACGAGGAGGGCCCTGCCGCCAAGACCGGCGTCGAAACCTCGCACGCCATCGCCTCGACCTCCAAAGCGGCCTCACCAGTGATTTCTTCCACCAGCGCATCTACACCAGCTGCCACCGTCGACACCCCCGTTTCCACTACCTCTCTCTCCGCGCCAGCTGCCATTGCTGTCCCTCCAGTCTCACCGCCGCCCAGCGCGCCGGAAGCCATCATCCAGCACGTCCAAAAGGATCCCAATGGCGATGTGGAGATGACACCTGCGATCTAGAAATCTGTCCTTGTAACTCGTTTGCCCTCAGCTGCGCTTCCTTTTTTGCATCGCTGCATACCCGAAGCGTCTCTTTTTCAACCTCTTATCTCTAGACCGGACTCGCTCTAGGTCTAAGACTAAACCCTCAAATAGTTACTCCTGATGCGCCGCCTTGTCCTCCTTCGGTGCACCGTGGGTTCCACGCCAAATTTGAATCAGCAGCGCGGCGCCGACAACCACACCTGCAATCACCAGCGCGATGTTGATGTCGGTTGGGTCTTCTTCCAGCTTGTACTTCATAAGAGAGTCAAGTGGCGATTGAAGCAAGCTGAAGAGGCCGGCGATGGTGGAGCACAATCCGTAAACTGGCGCGCCAGATGAGAAAGGGGAAGGAAAACAAAGCGCGAGGCTTACCAGTGCCAAAGGTGGCGAAGCCGAAGACCTTGGACGCGAAACCAGACGCCGCGCCGTAGAAGAGAGGTCTGATTACGAACACTTTTAATGACCGAATGCACCTCAAGCAGCCTTCGCGGCCTTACCTGAAGAAAGCGAAGAGCAGAGCGCCGCCGATTTGCGCGCCGAACGACCGGCTCATGGCCAAGATGCTGAATCCAAACACGCTGACGTTGAGCACGGAATAAGTGGTGAAGAGCGGGTGGTAGTCGAGAAGGGCTCCGGTTATTGGAACCGTCAAGACACTACAAGAGAGGTGAGCACATCGCAATGATGCTTAGACGCGAGGCACCTACCCAGCTGCCGGCAAGATGATCGAAAAAGCCGAAGTCAGAGTGTCCGCCTTTTGCGAGTCGTTGAGGTAAAATTCGAACTGCTCTTGCGCGGTCTCGACCTCGAAATTGACGCGGAGCATATTGACACAGATGAATGCAGTCAAGAGGCTGCCCCGAACGTGAGTATGCATTCATTTCCACAGAGACAGTCTCGCTCACGCAAAGTAAGGGGAGGCGATCTGCTGCTTGGCAGTCTGGCCGTGCAGCAGGCCGGACAGCTTGTCTTTCTCTTGCGCTTCCTCCTTTTGAATGGGCAGATGAACTGGTCCGTCCTCCAGCCCAGCTGGCAGGAGCATAGATCGCTCGTCAGGAACGAAAGGCGGCAGATCCGTGGACTCTACACCGTAGGGCGTGTCGTTGGCGAGAAACCATTGCTCGAAGAAAAACCTGTGGTAATTGGTAAGGTAAAGTCAAGGCCTGTGCAAATGTAAAGCTTACACAATGCCCAGCGAGCCGTACCACCAGAAAAATTGGCGGATTGTAACTCCAAAATGATCATAAAGTGCCCGATAAAGTACGAGGACAATGGCCGAGCCATCGAAGGCTCCGCTTAATGAGCTGATGACCTGGAATAAACGGCAAGTTTAGCATGAGACGGGGCGGAGAACGCATGGGGTGACTTGCCAGCCCAGCGGAGGCCGGGAAGGCGCCGGACAGTTGGAAAAGGGTCAGATAGACAAATGGACCAGCCAAAGCCATGAGCTGGAAGCCGACCATATAAGAGTCGAAATATTTGGTCTGGGTATTTAATCCAAAGACGAAGTTCCCGATCGTAAACAAGGCGGCACCGATTAAGGCGGTCTTGCGGGGTCCCCGGCTGTCGAGCATCAAGCCGATAGGCAAGAATGATAGCTACAGGCAGTGAGCCTATGCATTTCGACACAGATGTGAGTTGAACACCAACATTTGTCAAAACGCTAGCCAACGTGAATAGCAGATTGATCTTGGCTGCCTGCGCAACGCATCTTGTTTCGCCTTTTTCGCAAACATAACTGTTCGCGGAGGAGATCAGGGAAAGCCCGAGAGTGGCCGCCAGGTAAGCAACTCACGAATAAACTCCTTCCTCCAACAGGACCGGCTTCAAACCGGAAAACCCAAACACAACACCAGCACACAAGAAGCAGAATGCAACAGCCAAAGACACTTCTAGCAACCGCTTGCTCCTGGGGATCTGGCTGGCCAAAGGCATGTTATCGGCTTATCTTTTGGGGCGCCAAGGCTGGCAAGGACGAGAACGGAGAGTTCGCCTGGGTCCTCTAAAAGCGATTTATCTACAGAATGTACACTGTAATTCAGACAGAGCGTGTCTGGCTGTCGAGGTAATGGGCAGGAGCAAGCTTGGAGATCGACGACCAGCTCCAAGAAATTTTTGCACTCTTTCGGGGGGCCGGCTTCGTCGAATCGGTTTCAATGTCTGGTTGAAATGTCACCAATGGTTATGTAGAAAGTCTTGGAGCCATTGCGACTTCTCTGCTTCGATTCCGGCCGGCGGAAGGACTCCGAGTTCGAACTTTCAACTTGCTCTGTTGCCAGGAACAATGCTGCTGCTTGTGTGCGACTATCAAGTGCTTTGCACCAATTTCATTTCATTCTTTTGCAGCGTCTGGGAGGCCGAACTTATACCACTCCAACTGCTTGCCTGTTTCCTTGGAGAAAATGCTCTCGTTCGCGAAGAACGCTCCGCTCGCAGTCTCTTCTACGGCCACACGCAACAGCAACCGTGCGCCATCTGCTGGCGTCTTCGAGCCCTTGAACCATGGGCTGTTGCGTCGGGTCATTTCTGCACGACGAATATGAGCCGGAGCCAATGCAGCAAGCCGACGAGTCACTCGCCTGTGTCGTTTGCACCAGGGCATGCAGCCCTGTGACAAGATAACAGGATTGATGTCAAGTTTGTGTGGACGCCACGGGCCACGGACGCACAGAATGATCACGCCAGGATGATCTCGCGCAAGAACTCGAGTGTAGCAGTTCACGCCTGAGGTAGGCCGCTCTTTCTCAATTTATCTTCTTTTTGATGAACTCATTGTACTCACCGATTTTGCTGGTCGTGTAGATCGGGATGTAAACGCTGGCGTCAGGGAATCCCATCAAGTCGCCGTCAGGAACGGCATTCTTTGCACAGGGTTCAGCGTCCTGCACGGAAAAACAAGAGTGGCGCCAACCTCGTATTGCTTCATCAAGTTCGAGAGATCGTCAATTGTCAGGTCAGGCGCGAAGAGCTGAGCTTCCAGTTTCGGTCCAACGTCTGGCAGCTGAGTTGCTGCCGCCGACACCGTCAAAATGCGCCCCCCTTTCGTAATCAGGCCCGCCTTCAAGAAGCTTTGACAAAGCTGAAGAGAAATTGTCAATTTCTACCGCTCCCTCTGGGGCAACATCAAACCCACATTCAGACTGCCTGTGTAGTTGCAGGCCATCGTTTTCTGTGCGACTTCTTTTGTGAACCCTTCAGTGTCGATGGCGACGGCAGCGTTACTGATGAGGATGTCGACCCGACCAACTTCACTCTTCAGCTGCTCTGTAAGCTTGGTGATGCTGCCGGCATCCACCACATCTAACTTTGCTGGCAGGATCTTGCAGCCGGGGAGAACAGTGTCCACTTCGACTGGGTCTCCCGAGCGCGAGCACGCAAACAGGGTGAAGGGCGCCAGCGACTTGTCCTCGGCGATCAGCCGGCACAGCTCCAACCCGATCCCGCGATTGGCACCAGTGACGACAATGACCTTCATGCTTGGTAGCTTCAAGCTTGGTAGCTGTAGAGCAAGAGCGCCCATGCGGGCTTTGGAGATGCGAGTGTGGAGCTGCCGATGTCTCGCGTCGCGTCAGCAGACCGGGCAGCCTCATTTGACGTCTCGTCGTCTTATATCCCTTGCCCCTCCCTCATAATGAACAACGAACGTCTATGATCTTATCTATAACGATCCCACGTAAAGCCGGGCGAATTACCTGAGTGGCGCATGCGAGCCGACACAGCAATCGACTGACAGTGGCGCAGCGGGTCAGCTCAACTCGCTCTTGTCCCGAACGTCCATTGAGGCCTACTTTTCGCTTCTGTTCAGCCAACACCATCATGCTTGACCCAGTGGGATTCCCCAGAGAAGATGCCATGCTCTCATTGTGCGGCATCCGTTTGCCTCTATCACGAGAGAGTGATCCTCATGATGCTGCAGCTGGCTCGCCAACGCCCGTGACTCGACGATGCTAGGCCTACGTACTACTGCGGAGTTACCTAAATCTGTCGACTATTGCCTGATTGGATCGGGACTGTCTGGATCTGCCCTTGCGTATTTCCTGCTCAAGGACCCTGCCTTCCCTGCGAATGCGACCGTCCTTTTGCTTGAGGCAACTGAATTCTGTTCCGGCGCTGTAAGTTTCCTTTGGTTACGATGCTTCCTCAAAGGCTCAAGAATGCTGTAGACTGGACGCAACGGTGGCCACTGCCGCCCTGATTCGTGATTGCTCACCTTGCCGCTTAAATGGTGTAACTGAGGCGCCTACTTTGTCAGATATCTCGGTTATCCGATTTACAAGCAAAGGCACGGAACCGAAGAAGCTCTGAAGATCATGCAACTCGAGCTCGACACTCTCGATCTCGTGGAGCAGCTGGTGAAGGAAGAGGACATCAAAGCAGCCGACTTTTGGCGCGGTCAAAGTGCGTTCTCTTTTAGTTCTGGTGTGTTCTGCTTACGTATAGGTCCTCCACAGGCACGGACGTTTTCCTGTCCGAATCCGCGAAAGAAGACGCCTTGGCCGCACTGAAGGAGTATCGGGCGGATGGCGGCACCTGTATGATGGACTTCATCGAGGACGCCGAAGAAGCTGTCAAAGTCACAAGGCACAAGCTTGCAAAAGGAGCATGCCATCACCCAGGCGGCTCGATGTATCCATTTCGTTTGGCCGAAGGTCGTGAGTGCCTGTTTCAGCTGAAAACCTTAGTGGTCATGCTAATTCTAGATGAAAGTCGTCTTGAAGAGCCTGGAGAAAGGCCTCAATTTCCAAAACCAGACGCCTGTGACAGCGGTCAAGCCTGGCTCGGACAAAGCATCTTGGCTGGTCGAGACGGCTCGCGGCACAATCACTGCCAAAAACGTGGCCTTCTGCACCAACGCTTTCACTTCCACTCTGATACCAGAGCTCCATGAGAGCATTGTGCCCGTTCGCGGACACTGCTCTGCTGTTCTGCCACCCAAGTCTTTCTCGGGCAAGAACATGCTGCCAACGACCCATGTTCAATTTTGGGGGGCTGAACAGATTGACAACCGAAGAGGTGATAATCCATTCGAATACATGATCCAGCGCCCAAAGGACGGGGCCATTATCATCGGGGGAGGGCCGTCGACAACGTGGCTCAACAACACGGACGACTCCCAAGTGGAGGCGTTAGCAGCCGATTACCTCAAGCACTATTGTGCCAGTAACTACATCGGCTTTGACTCGCCGCAGACCGACCTGGACTGGCACCGTACTTGGACGGGCATCATGGGTGAGCAATCCTCAATTTTTGGCCACGTTGAGTGGTTCAGAGCACCGTACTCATGTGATATGTAGGCTTCACTGCTGATGATCTTCCTTTCGTGGATAGCATTCCCGGCAAGCCAGGTCAATTCATCGTGCGTTTCAAGATTAATTTGCCTCGGCGCGTTCGCTTGCTCAGCTGTCCAAATGCAGTCTGCAGGGCATAATGGGCACGGTATGGCGCGCATCGCGCGCTGTAGTCAAGGGTTGGCTCGTTTGATGCTTGCGGGAGAAGGCGCCGATTATTCGCTAACCGGTTTGCCTTCCGCCTTGCGTTATGACGCGAAACGGCTTAAGGATAAGACTTGGCACGTCAATAAGGCACAAGGACACTCTTGCAATCGCCACTCTGATTAGAGAGGGTGCCAATTTGCCACCACCCGGTTGCCGCTCTTGCCGCCGCCCAAACTTTGAGTGAATTTCGCCTCCCTTCTCGGGGCCCAAGCAAGAGCTCAAGTCGACTTTGTACATCTCTCGAACATCGTCCCTATCACATAGCGCTCTCGGAAAGCGCCTCGCTCGTCCAGCTGCTGCCCGCTCAATTCCCTCCGTTCTCGGCAGCTGTTCTGTTTGGTGGCTGGCACGGCCCCACGGCTTAATTGCAGTCAAGCTGTTCACCCTTTGTGGTCTCTCTTTCAGCTGTAAACACCTGTTGAACGCGGTTTGCGGTGGGATAAGCCCTGGGAACGACGAAATGGCGGAGGACAAGACGGGCCAGATCAACCGGTTCGACGACGAAGCGGCAATGTGGGAGTCGGACCCCAAGAGAAGGGAGAGCTCTGAACACGCTTTTCAAATGATGGTCGACCTCAAGCTGCTGCATTCCTCCTCTGAAGTGTTGGAGATCGGCTGCGGTGAGCGCTTTGCCTTTGCTTTCGCTTGGTCGTCCTCCCTTCTCACGCGTGCTGATCATCAAGGAACGGGACTGTTGAGCTGCATGATCAGCAAGCAGTGCTCGAGGCTCTTGGGGGTGGAGACGTCAGCCGGCATGCTTCAAGTGTTCAACCAGAAAACCACGAGCTTTCCCAACCTGACCGGCGTGCTCTTGCTGCTGGAAGACCCGGCGCAAATCAAGAAGTCGACCAATGGCCAGTTTGACAAGTTCGACCTGGTCTGCTCCCACCTCGTCCGTCTTCCTGCTCTCCAAGCCGTCTTTCTTAGACTTGGCTGACTGTGGGCAAACGACAGACGTATCATCACATTCCAGACATGTTGGAGATCACAAAGACGGCGTTTGGCTGCCTAAGGTCCGGCGGGTCGATCTACATCACCGACTTTGAGCGCACTCCCACCTCTAGAGCTTTTCGTTCGTTCCCTTGCCCCCTCTCTGTCTGATCACTGGCTCACATGCAAATCCTAGACCCAGAGCATAGAATGATCGGCGTTGAGCGCCACGGCTTGGGGCGGGAAGAGATGACCTCCATCCTCAAGCAGGCCGGCTTCTCCTCCATCAAGATTGTCGACCTGTTCGTGGAAGAGAAGATGACCGAGCTCAACAAGACCCAAGGCTTCCCTTACATCGCTTGCATAGGCACCAAGGCGTAGGCGGCCGAAGCATTGTAGATGGTAGATGCAAACACACAAGTCAAAAATGCAAAGGAAAGTGTGGAAGCCCCCAAGACGTAGGTAGTAGTATGCGACAGGCACAGAAAGTAAGCCGAAAGGGAAAAAAAGGCCATTTGGTAAGAAATAACGACGCGAACAAAAGTGTCCATTATGCTGCTGCGTGTGACCCTCCCAAAACAAGTCCTCTCGATAGCAAGAGGCAATTTTTCAAGCCATGGCGAACATGGCGAGGAAAGCGACTGCGATGCCCATGCCGGCGACGTGGGAGGCGGAAGCGCCAGAAGACGAGTCGGAGGAAGAGGACGACGAGGCAGCGGACGAGGTGCTAGAACCTGCCGAGGACGAAGGCGCAGAAGTCGCGGAGGACGAGCCGGACGAAGCAGAAGAGCTGCTGCTTTGGGCGGAAGAGGAGCCAGAGGAGGCGGCGCTGGAGCCGGACGAGCGGGCGGAGGAGCCGCCGCTGGAGGTGACCGCGCCACCGGCCAGAGCGCCGTTGCCCCAGTCGATGGTTTGCAAGTTGCCATTGCCGTCCGTCAGCACTTTCTCGGGCGCCGCTTGAGTGGTCTGTGAAGGGAAGAAGCCCCGATTAGTTCTTGTGAACTTTGGGGGTGGTCACCACCACTCACGCCGGCCGCCGACTCGATGGTGAAGCGGGTGGACCAGGTCGGGTCCGCCCCGTTGTTTTCAAATTGCAGGAAGTAGATGTCGGAGTAGCTGTGGCGTGAATGCAGCATCAGCATGCGCCGAGGGGTTGCTAGAGCGAAGGTCCAAGCTCACATGGTCACATCAGGGACGGTCCAATCCACGCTGGTCTGGGTAGTGCCACTGTGCAGATTTCCTTCAGCTGGATCCTCGGGCGTGGATAGTGGGGAGAAACGCACTCGATGCCGGACGCAATGTCGACGACGGGGATCATGCCGAGGTTGGAGCCGCTCATGAGCTGGACGGACACGTCCTTCCAGGTGCCAGTCGTGTCCGCATCCCAAGTCAAAGTGACAGTGTCCCCGCTGTGAGTGGCATCCATGTCAGCACCGTCGTTGTGTGTGTGCTGGGGTGAAACACAAGACCTCACACTTTTGCGGTTGCGGGCGTCAAGGGAGTGACCGCTGTATGGCCAGGTAATCAATACACAGGCATATGTGTGAAGTAGGCAGGCGACATACCGGCGAGCGCGAGGCCAGCGAGGGAGGAGAGCAAGGCGACTTGTTGTTGCTTCATTTCTGTTTTGGTGTTTGCTTCAGGAGAGCGCGCTTTTTTTAATTGCTACCGGAGCAAAAGGTGGTGGGCGAGGGCGAGGGTGAAGGAGTGTGGACAAAGGACTGGAGGCGAGCGTGGGCTGAAACTGACTTGCTCGAGAGAAGGCGGTGCCAGGAAGACAGGCGTTCCTGCCCGCCGATCCCGCTGGTGAACGCTCGACAAATATGGTTTGCGGCGCACGCAACTGCAAGCGCTCAGAGCTTCTGCACAGTCCTTGAATACAGCAGCGCCCCTCAGCACCAAGGCACAACGCTTTGTAGGATAACTCCAGAGGACGACGCTGTTACATTCGGGCTCGCTCTGCTGCTCTAGCCCGCGTTTTAAGAGGACCCCGTTGTTCACAAGTTCTTCCTTTGTAGTCTCTTGAAATCTCGAGAATCAGAGGTGGCGAATGCTAGGGATGGTGTTGTGTGTGATGAGGCCGTGAGTATTGGCGACTAGCGCTTGGGAGGGAGATCAATGATGGCTGTCGTGCGTCTCCTCGTGCGCGCCATGGCCGTGGTGATCCCAAGGATGGTGACCCTGTGCGAACCGGTCAATTGTATTCTCAAGAGAGAAGCAAGGGAGAGCGCAAACGCACGATCAAATGCCCGCCGTCTTTTCGTAGCCGGTAAAAGATGAAGAACCACATGGTCGCTCCTAGCAGCTTGGCCGACCATCTATGACCTGTGAGCGTAGGGGAGCAACCAGAACAGACCTTGAGCCTCGGCAGGTTTGACGGGGGAGCAAGCGGGCTCACCGAATCCAGGCATGGCCGGGCGGAATGGCCCTCCGGCTGCGTGTGCGCCTGCCATTCTAGCTCCCCTGGCTCTTGTGGATCTAAGAGGTCGTGGACGGGTGCAACCGTTGAGATCTGGGGACCGACGAAAGAGCTCAAAATCGTCGTCGCCGACTTGGACGCTGAGCCCGGCTCGCGCGGAGCAACAAGTGGGAGATTTCCAAATCCTGCCCAGAAGCGGCCCAGACGCTCTGCGATAACTTGGTGACTACACACAAGCAGAATTGTCCTTCCCCCAGTGCACGCGATCAGCAGATGTCGACAAACTCCTCCTTTCGCCGCCACCCGCCACCGACGAAACCCTAAGGACAAAGACTGCAGTTCTTGAAACGCCAACAGTTGTTCCAGCACTGTTGCTCGCCCTCTAGCCATGGGCCCTGTAGACTATATTGTCTCAGTCAGAAGTCGGCAAAAATGCGACATGCCAGCGCACCCTTGACTTTGACAGGAACGTCTTCAGGTTTCGACTACTTGAAGAAGAGTTTGAGTCCAGGACGAGAGGAGAGGAAGACGGGGGTGGGATCGAGCTCTTGCTCGGAGGGTGGAGTGTGCATCGAGATGTGCACCTCTTTCAACTGCGGGAGCACGTCGCTAGACCGGAGTGCTTCTTGCACCGCCTCTTGGATATCGAGCAGCAGTTTTGCTTTGTCGTCCACCTCCAATTCGAACAGCGGCGTTAAAAGTAGATTGAAGTCAACGGCTTGCCACAAGGTGAGCTTCAGAAGGACAAGAGACGGAGGTAGCCGACCAAGGGTGGCCAGGTTGGGTGAATTGAGAGAAGGTAGATCGAGGAAAGACAGGTCCAAGGTAGACAGACGTTGACAGCCAGCGAGCTCCACCGATAACTCCTCCATTTCGGGTCCTCCCAACATCAAGCCAGTCAAGTTGACCCTGAAGGCTTCGAGGTAATTGCTAACCGCTCTCAGAATCTTGCAATAGATGCCAACGTCGACGTCCCACATGCCTATTTCTAGACGGCGTAGAGCGCCGGAGAAGAAGGATTGAGGCACCGCGCCATCGTTCTCAAAGGCGTAAGACAGGCGATGTAGCTCGATGGCCTTCAGACTGAGCTGCCAATCACCGGGTGATCCAAAGTCGCCAAAACCGAACTGGACTTGGTTGAGAACCAATCGCTCGAGGTCGGGGGCGCGTCGAAAGAGCGGCACTAGGCTGCTGATTCGTATGGGATGATCTTCAATGCCGTCCATCAAAAGCTCTCTCAAATGAGTGCCACGGATAGCCTTGAGAGGGTATAAACTCAGCTCCGAACCGCGAATTGGCATCCGATAATGGGAGGCACGCACCAACACAAGGTCTTTGACGGTGTCGTCGTCATAGCCGTCGATGTTCAATAACCGCAGTGCCGGGCATTGGGAAATCAACGCCATAGCAATCATTGGCGGGACAAGTGCTGTGAAGCCCAATGCGGTCATGAGGGACATTGGCTGCCAATCCGCTGTTCTGGTTGTCTCCAAAAGCATTCGCGCCGCTATCGTATCCGAAGCGTCGCTGCGGAAGTACACTTCACGGTACAGATACTTTCGCAGGAAGCCAAGGGAAGCCTTGCAGAGAAAGGGGTCCAGCCTCCGCTGAATGGTGGCCAAGGTGACAGTGCCGGTGTCACCGTCGCTGTTGACCACACAGTCCATTATCTGGTCGATTATCTCCCATGGCAAGGATCGTGGCATTGATGGGAGCGCGAGAAAGTGGTGGGGGTCCGTGCGTGGGTCGGTTTTCGTCGTCGCCTTCTCTTCACTTGGTCGTCTAGCCGCCAGGACCGGCGTCGGTGCTTTGCACGATGAATTTGGGAAGAGGTGCCGGGGTGTGGTTTTTGAGAGACTTTGGGAGCCGCCGTCTGGAGCAAAGCGAAAGGATCTCGGTCAAGGCTTCCCCTGAAACACCCCCTGAACCGCTACAAGTGGGCGCCTGGTGGAGCAATGGCAACGAGAGGACGCTCCCCTTGTCCATTTGAAGTGCATTGACACCTCGAAGTCCCCGATGTCAAGGGCCCCCGAGATCCTGCTCGCCAGTCGCCACCCGCAACCAGACACCGATATGAAACCGAGCCCTCCAATCAGGCATCTACAGAGATGCAGCAGTCTAAGCGTAATAGCGCAAGATGGCTCACAGTCCCCAGAAAGAAGCATGGATTGGCCAGAGTTGAGCGGCGCGCAAGCTTGCGCATCTCGTGCGACATCGAGTCCTGGGAAGCTGCTATTGCTCGTCGCCTGTAGTAAGATATGACATGACACTTTCGAAAAGCATAAAGCTCACCTTTGTCGGCAAGGGAAGCTTGAACCAATCCCAGACATTGTCAAACCGCACTCGGTGAATCGTCTGCCGTAACCACTAGCTGACATCTTCCTTGAAGAAAGAGGGTCAATCCTGGGCGATCGGGGTGCGGGGTTGGAACCGCCTCGCTGGTGAGCAAATCGCGCGCATCGAAGTGAAGCTCTGTCAAATGCGGGAGCACGTCGATCGACTGCACTGCCTCTTGAACCGCCTTTTGAATGGCGGCCAGCTCCCTCGCATCTGCATCAACTTCAGCATCCCTGTCCCCCATCGGTCTGTCCTCTAAGCCAGCAACCCATCCTTCCAGCCGATTGACGACCAGCGAAGACGGCAATCTCTTGAAAAGGCCGATGTTCAAGGCATCTTTGCTTGGCAGGGAAAGAGAACGGATATGTATTGTTCGTAGGTGCTTGCATTCAGCCAGAGACTGCAGAATGTCGTCCATTTGAGGCTGACCAACTTCGAGATCGGCAATGTCGAAGACAAAAGTCTCGAGTTGTTGTCCGGCCAGGCGCAAAATTTTGCAGCATTCCACTGTGCTTAAGTCGTCGAGATCAAGGTAACGCAATCCGGGCGTCAACAAGGCCGCCGGGACTGGGCCCGCAAGAGTGGCAGTCGAATTCGTTAGGCTGTAGGCGATAAAGGATCGCAGTCGTAGCTGCCAGTCCGGTGTTGGGTCGAGTGCACTGAAGTTGAACAGGACAGATTGAATGGTTATGTCCTCGAGATTGGGGGTGTATGGAAACAGTGGCAGGAGACTGTTGAATTCGATGGTGCCCAAGTTTTCAGTGATGTAGATGCCTCTCAGAGTTGCTCCACGAATAGCCTTTGCACTTGGTCATAAATCTCGAGTTGCTTTGGTGGCGAAAAGCCGAAGAAGGCAGGCGTACAGGCAGATACTCGTCCAGACTTTGTCCATCTATTCTCTGGAAAGAAAGCCATTGAATTTGTCTGCATTGGGCTAAGAGCGCAACGGCCACACTCGGCTCGACAACGTCGGTTATGCCCAGGCTCCTGATGAGCAATGCGGTTTGCCATTCCGCCTGGATGGTTGTGCGCAGCAACAGTCGGGCCGAGACTGCATTCTCGGGGTCACAAAACAGGATGGAGCTGTAGAGGAATTTGCGGATCGTGGGTAAGGTGGCCTTGCAGAGGAAGTGGCTCAAACGCTCCGCAGTCAGAGAGATCTCGCTGCCCGGTTCGCGCCCAACGTGTTCCATGACTTTCTGGACCAACTCTAAAGGTAGGAAGGGTGCCATGTCGGCTGATGGCTGTCGAGACGTATCTGGCGGAGCGGCTCCAAGAGGTCGGTGCGCGAGTGCGCGAGACTCGAGTCGAGCCTAACATCCGGAAAGCCACAAGTGGGAGGCCTGCGTCAAAAGAACGCCTCTTAAGAACGCCTCTTAAAGAGTACAACAGTTTCCTAGATGTTTTACAGAGTCAAAGAAGTTGTTACGACACCAGAACGAGAGGCAGCCGCGAAGACGTTGAATTAAACCCAGCCGCCACAACCCTCCAATGCCATGAAATCCATGAACTGCCCAGTGCAGTTCGTGCAGAGGTTTCGGACAAACAACTACCAGGAGTAAGGACATCCGCCAAGTCCAGCTGGGCCGACAATCACGCAACTTCCCCGATTGACGCCACCACATCTGCAGCTTGAGGCCACTCCGAGAACAAAAGGCTCAAGTTGGGCCGATCAGGGTGGCGGTACGTCAGTAGAGGAGAGAGTGGCTGGGCGACGAAACCGAAGTGAAATCTGGTTAACCTGGGAAGCAGCTCGCCGTCTTGGAGCGCCGCTTGAAATGGCGCGTTCACGCCGGCCAATTTGGCAGAAGCATCCTCGCCTTCGAAGATGTTTGTGGACCAATCGGTGAATCGGATGAATGTCAAAGAAGGCGATAGACGTCGAAGCATCTCGACGTGACCCGTGTAGTCGGTAGGAATATCGAGGTTGCGGAGGTCAAGGCGCTGGAGGCGGGTGCATATAGCAAGATCGCCCAGAAAAGTATCCTCTTCAGGCCCTCCCAACATTAACGTGACCACGTTCAAAGTCAGAGCGTGAAGCTGAGCGCCCACGGCGCGCAGGATAGCCCGCAGCGAAGCGGGATCCTCCAGATCGTCCAAGTCCAAGTGACGGACGGTCGAGGAGAAGATAGACGTTGGCACCGGGCTTGAGGGTTCGGGCCGGTATTGGACATGGCGCAGACGGAGAGTCGCTAACGGCAGCTGCCAGCCGGGCGAAGGGTCGAAATCGCCAAAGCCGAACTCCACAAATTGCAGGGTGAGGTCTTCAAGGATTGCGGCGTGCTCGAAGAGCGGCACCAGCGTGCCAAACTGAATGTTTGAGAAGATCGAATGCTTGCCAGAGACGCTGAGGGTCCTCAAGCTGGCACCTCGGATGGCCTGCGCAGAAGACGGCTGTCAGGAGAGCGTCGAGCGTGGGTCCTGACAATCAAACGCACCGGCACAATGTCTTTAAGGATCTCATCATCCAGATCGTCAAAGCTCAAGACCTCCAAGTTCCGACATTGAGCAAGTAGAGCAATGATGGTCGGCGTTCCCACAACGCTTGTGAAGCCCAGCCGAGTAATGAGCGAAGCCGGCTCCCATCCCTTCGCATTTGTCGTTGTTCTCAGCAGCTTCTGTGCTGACACCCTATCGGACTGTTCCGACAGAAAGATGGAGGTGTAGAGGCTCTTCCGCAAGTAGGGCAAGTAAGCTCGAGAGAGGAAGGGCGCCAGCGAGGTCTGAATGGTCGCCAGAGATGCTCCGGGCTGCCAGGCCACGAGCTCAAGGATGCGCTCGACGAGCTCGGGAGGCAGGACTGGCGGCATTGACAGTATATCCGAGTATGAACAGGTCTGAACAATGGATTTGGCGATTGAAAGCAAGGATCGACGTATGGGACCAAGAGTCGTTGTATGGGGAGGTCGAGCTTGTCGAAGCCCGCTTGCTGGGTTGTTGTCACTCCATCCACCGCCAGCTGCCATGTCAGAGACCGAGTCGCGCAAGAGGTCGCTAGAACCGGATGGCGAGTCCTCCAAACGCCAAAAGCTCGAGGACGAGGGTGGGTCGCCCTTTTTTATGCCGCTGCAGCCCGTCCGAGCGCTTCCTGAGCTCGCGCTGCCCCTCAACGCAGAGTCAGAAGAGGAGTCCGGCAACGAGTCGTCCAATGACGCCCGTCGGCAGCGAGCAGAGGAGGAACGGGAGGCGCGGATCAAGCAGCAGCAGCTCGAGGCCAAGCAGTACCTCGCCGCCCAAACCCACATGGTCGTCCTGCCCTCCTACTCGGCCTGGTTCGACTTTGGCAAGATCAACGCCATCGAGCGCAAGTCCCTGCCCGAGTTCTTCAACGGCCGGAACCGCAGCAAGACGCCCAGCATTTACAAGGACTACCGCGATTTTATGATCAACACCTACCGCCTCAACCCGTCGGAATACCTCACGTTCACGGCCTGCAGGCGGAACCTAGCAGGTGACGTCTGCGCCATCCTCCGGGTGCACTCCTTCCTGGAGCAATGGGGCCTCATCAATTATCAGGTCCGTGTTTGCGCTTCCTATTGATGCCTGCGGTGTGGCACTTGCTCACATTGCTTGCCAAGCGCCCACAGATTGATGCCGACACTCGTCCCGCGCCTTTGGGTCCAGCCTTCACCGGCCACTTCCGTGTCATGCTCGACACGCCGCGCGGCCTGCAACCATTGCACCCCGGCCGCAAGGCTTCCTCCAACTTCCCTTACGACGCGGCTTCCACCAAGACCGAGACCAAGGAAGGCTCGCCCATCGAGCTGCGCCGCAACATCTACCAGACGACCAGCAAGGGCGCAGATAAGAACCTGGATGCGTCCCAGGCTGCCGACAAGGCCAAAGCCGAAGGAGCCGCGGCCGGGGGCACTGACGAGCCAGTGCACTACTCGTGTGACGTCTGCAGCACGGACTGCACGCGGACCCGCTACCACTCCCTCAAGCTGCGCGAGTTCGACCTGTGCCCGCAATGCTACTCCGAGGGCCGCTTCCCCTCCAACCTCTTCACCGGCGACTTTGTGCGCATCGACCAGCTCCCTCATTTGGAAGATGGAGACCCGGACAAGAAGGCGGAGTGGACGGACCAGGAGCGCTTGCTGCTCTTGGAGGGCCTGGAAATGTTCGACGACGACTGGGCCAAGATTGCCACCCACGTCGGTGGCCACCGCTCGACCCAAGAGTGCATCGCCCACTTCCTGCAACTGCCCATCGAAGACTCGTTTCTCGCCGCCAACGACGCCGACTTGGGGCCACTGCAGTACGGCCGCATCCCGCTGTCCAAATCCGACAACCCGGTCATGTCAGTTGTCGCTTTTCTGGCCAGCTTGGTGGACCCCAAAGTCGCAGCCGACGCAGCGTCGGCTGCTGTCGATGCTTTGAAGGGCGGCAAGGCGAAGGCCAATGGCACCACCTCAGATGGCGGCGCTGCCGCTCCCAACGGAGTCGAGTCATCACAGTCACCCATCCATCGGGCCGCAGCGGCTGCCATTGGCGCGGCTGCCGGCAAGGCCGAGGTGCTCGCCACCCAAGGCGATGCCAAGCTGCAGGCCTTGGTGCGCCAAGTGGTGGAACAGCAGGTGGAAAAGATGGAAGCCAAGATGGCTCAATTCGAAGAGCTGGAAGCGTCGCTGGAAGCCGAGAAGCGTTCGGTAGAGGCGTTGAAGGCGCAGCTGAACGAAGAGAGGCTCGCCGTGTCGAAGACCGTCGCCGGCCTCAATCAGCTCCACAACAACATCAAATCTCAACTGAACCCCGCTACGATGGCGCCCGCCACTCTTCAAGCCTTGGGCAATTCCATCCCCAGCGAAGTTGCCGGCGTTCTCGCCCAAAACGGCATGGTGCTCGGCCAACCTGCTCGACCTCAAGCAGTGGACCCGAGTCAAGGTCTCAACAATACACCTGGTCCTTACACCTCGGTGTGAAGGCCGATTGGACGGAGGCCGTGTACGATTTTTTCAAACGAGAGCAACGGGGAATTGGGTAGGGAACAAGAAGGCGCCCAGCCTCAAGTCTTGCTAATGCCACTAGAGTTTTGAAAAGGTTTCTTCCTCTATTTCACGCGTGCTCTAAGTGAAAGCCTGAACCACTCATGCGCCCGATTGCCTCCTGGTGGCAAAGTCGCGTCGAGGTTTCCTGGCCTCCTTGTGAACGTGATTAGCTCTCGCGCATTGGTAGCATGTGAAACAAAGAGTCAGGCAGGTGAAATATTGGCACCACAGCCGCGCCACACAGGGGTTTCGCGACCGCGCCGCTCACAACGGCTGCCAGCGTTTCTTTTCCTTGCTCGTCCGTTCGGCCTCTTTCTTCTTGTTCTCAAACGTCGGCTTGTTGCAAAATGCACGACACCAACACACCGCATCGCTTGTCCAGCGAGCAAACCGCCGTGATAGAGGGATGGGCACTCAAGAAGAAGAGACGAAAGGGCCAAGGCTATGCCCGCCGGTGGTTCTCTTTGAAGAACGACGGCAGGCTTTCGTATTCTGTCAAACCTCAAGGCCACCCTAGGGAGAGCTGCGAGATCGCCAGTGCCGCCATTGGCTACCGCTCTGTCGCGAGGGAGCTGGTGATCGACACCGGTGTTAGCAGTAAGGCCTTCTTCGGGCTCGGATTGCAACAGTATCACTGAACTAGAGCTTGCAGTCTGGAACGTTCGGTACCTCACGACCGAGGATTGGTCGAACTGGATGACAGCCTTGAAGGGATTTCGGGCATTGGTGGCCAAGGAGCTCCAACGGCAGTCGTTTCAAGCCTCGCTGCGATCAGTGCAGCTGGCCGAGGAGTTTAACCTGGAAGACTCCGAGGAGTCGGGGCCCGTCATGGCGCAAGTGGCCAAGGTAAGGCTCCCTGCTCCTCGCCCGTTGCTGCCGGGCTGAGCCGTTTTCTTCAGACGATTGCCAGCTTGAAGGACCTGCACGAAACAATGACAAAGGAAGTTGAAGGCCAACAGAAGGAAGTTGATGGCCAGCCCGCCGCCCATAGCGGCCAATCCAAGATCAAGACGATCTTCAAGCGTGGCGGAAAGGACAGCCCGTCGTCCGAATCGCCTCCTGTCGCCCCAAGCAATACAATTTCACTACCGACACAATACATCAATACGCTGGGAGACCTGCTTGCTACCCTCCAAGTCCAGCAAAAAGCTCTGTTCGACTTGATTGGGTCGTC
This sequence comes from Cystobasidiopsis lactophilus, assembly GCA_001599975.1. Lineage (NCBI taxonomy): Eukaryota > Fungi > Basidiomycota > Agaricostilbomycetes > Agaricostilbales > Chionosphaeraceae > Cystobasidiopsis > Cystobasidiopsis lactophilus. The sequence continues at coordinate 2,889,381 of BCIO01000002.1, forward strand.
AATCGCCACCGATGCTTCGCCCACGGCGTCGCCAAGCGAGTCACCTCGCTCCTTTGCAAGACCCTTCGTGGGACTCACCACTGGCATTGGCGCTAGTCTTGCTAGGATCAGCTCGACGTGGAGCATTACTGATTCGGACGCGGGCAACTCCATCTATCATGAAGCGCTGGGTCCGTCGGACTACGACATCGACGACTTTCCCCAAGATGAATCCTCGCAAGATCTATCGTCTGTTGCTGAGTCCGAGTCCGAGAGCCCAAACGATACGAGCATGAGCTCGACGGCGGACTCGGTTTTCACCCTGGCCAAATCGGACTTCCAGTTTCAAAGGCGCACAGTGCTTCCTGCTGGGGTGTCTGGTGTTGAGACCGGCCTTGTGCAAATCTTGACTAGCAACATGAAGGATCTAAGCCGCATTACTTTTCCAATCTCATTGTGAGTTGCTTTGCACCGAGACAGTCCGCACACAAGTTGACTCGCTTGACGGGTAGCAATGAGCCTCTTTCGGCTCTCCAACGCTTTGCGGAAGACTTCGAGGCGACCAACTTGCTGCAGCAGGCGGCTAAAACCCAAGATCCTATCGAGCGAATCTGCCTGGTCGCCGCCTTCATCGTCAGCGGGTCGGCGTCACTACGAGACAGGAAGATCCGAAAGCCCTTCAACCCCATGCTCGGCGAGACCTTCGAGCTGCAGCGGTCCGACCTCGACCTGTCCTTTGTCGCTGAGAAGGTCTCGCACAACCCGGTCGTCATGGCCGCCGATGCCTTCGGGAGCGGCTGGCACTATTCCGGCTATGTTGGTGCGAAGGAGAAATTCCATGGCCAAAGCATGTCCATTGCCAGCACCGGGTTACATACCTTGAAGTTCGACGATTTTGGTGAGCTTGTGACTCGTCGCAGTCTCCCCCAAACTAATCATTTGTCCCAGACGATGTGTACACTTGGACACGTCCTACCACGTGGATTCGAAACGTGGTTAGCATTACTGGGGGCCAGAAGTAAGTGCCGCTTTGTGACGACCGGCGCACGGAAATCTCATTGTTCTTCGTCTTGCAGATATCTGGAGGCATGGCTCCTTCCCTTTCCTCTCATCATGGAGCATCGCTGAATGTCTTCGGTTCACAGATTGTCGGAGATGTAGACATCAAATCCTCCACTGCCTCGGTCCACCTCGAGTACAAACCCGGTTCAGGCTGGGGAAGCGGCGCTTCTTCTCGCAACAAGCTTGCGGGCAAAGTCATGGACGCTTCTGGCAAGGAGGCCTGCACATTGATGGGGCGCTGGGATGACAGCTGTGAGCCAATTTCAATCTCATTGTGCATCTGGCCACGGTGGTCTCACGTCGAATTTAGTGGCCCGGTCTGAAGGCAAAGGCCGGTACCGAATTCTCTGGCAGGCGTCTCCCCCCATCGGCGGTAGGTTTTTGGCCCAGTTGGGACAGCCAAGGTCACGCTCATTTTCTCTCAGACGTCTCCATCTACTACGGCTTTTCGCAGTTTGCCATTCAACTGAATGAAATTACGCGTAAGTCTAATTCTCTATCTCTATCTCCTTCCTTAAGCGTGAGGTCTAATCAACGGATAATAATCTACAGCCGACCTCAAGGGCGTCCTCCCGCCGACCGATTCTCGGCTCCGGCCCGACCAGCGCGAATTCGAAGAGGGTCTCGTCGAGAGCGCCGAGGTGAAGAAAGCGGCTTTGGAGCAACGCCAGCGAGAGCGTCGGGCCCAGCTCGAGGGCGATGGCTTGGTGCCTCGGTGGTTCGGCCTAGATGAGCAAGGTCACTGGCGATACAAAGTGCGCTCCCTTAACACAACTCACCTAGCCAACGCTAAATCACACTTCTACAGGGTGGCTACTGGGAGACGCGCGAGAAGAGCGCCTGGCAAGATGCTTTGAACATTTTCGAGCTTCCGTCCATCGAGAATAACGTGGAGGCATAGTTGGGCATAGAAGGGGCCCGGCGGGTGTGCTGGGCCTCGGTCGCGCGAGATTATTGAAAGCAATGTAACATGGTGTTAACGTTCGAAACTGTTGCTTCTCGGTGGGCCAGCAGGCGGTCGGTTGCCTGTTGAGTACTCGCGCGACAGGAACTCTCTTGACAGCTCTTGGCGGACGACAGAGAGGCGGCGCTGGGAGATGTGGTCGGAAACGCGGCGGGTGACGCGGGGCGCAAAGAGCTTGAGGCGGTCCAAGGCAGCGGCCCGGTCTTGGCTTGAATCCAAGCTTTGCCTTGTGCTGCGGACTTCGACCGGCTCAGGCAGTGAGGGAGGCCGGGAGAGCTCCAGGCTCTTCCGATTGCTGCGGTTGGCCTCCAAGCTGGGCCGAGCAGGGCGGGCAATTTCCAAGCTCGACCTCGAAGCCGTGCGCGGCATCTCCAAGCTGGTTCGCGATGACCCTCGGGGTAGGTCGAAGCTGGAAGACCGGGGAGACTTCGGTCGGTCGGAGTAGTCGAGGCTCTGCCGGGCTGACGCGGTGGCGGTCTGCAGCTGCAAGCTCTGCCGAGGCCTCTCGTCGTCTTTCCCCCCCAGAACAAATTAGCCTTCATCCAAGGTCAGAGGGCGTCATAGCTCACTCGTGATGATATTTCCGCCTTGCAAGGCTTTCCACCGCTCGATTTGCTCCTCCCGGACGTGCTCTCTGCAGCTGTCTTCGGAACCAAGGGCCAGCGACGCAACGATTGGCTGTTCGTCCTCATATCAAAACTTCCCGGCTCAATCTTCCAAAGATGATAGATACTTACATTCTGCACCAGGGCATAAGTGAAAGCGTAGACGAGCTTGATGATGGGCGGGATCCAAGTGTGGGTCATGTTGATGCCGCCGTACAACGGGGCGATGATAGCAATGGTGATGGGCCACCAGACCAAGAAGAACAGGGCCGACATGACGGTTCCCTTCCAGACGCCCAACAGCCAGCGCTGCATCAACTTTTGGCGCCCAACCGAGAAATCCAGCAAGTCCTGCGCGTCGCTGCCCGAGAAGAAGTGCAAGCCTCGAGTCAGACCGTGGGTGTTGTGGAAGGTGCGGGCCAAGCGACCAAAGAAAGTCCGGGCGTTCTCCACTTTGACTTCAGGGACTTTGCCGACTTCGGTCGAAGGCCAAGGGTGCGCGAAGGGGTCGATTCGGTGGAGCCGCAGGTCATTGTGCACCAAAGCGGACACGAGTACGAAGGTAAGGGTGCCTTGAATGAAAATGGTGACCTGTTTGTGTCCTCTTCAATGAGCTCCCAGAAGCAAGCTTGCAGACGCCATCTAAGAAGGACCGACCGCGCAATCGCCAGCTACAGTGTTGTGGGCGAGTGGCCACATCAACACTTCCTTGTCCGTCGTCCTGTACATCGCGCAAGCTATGCCAAAGTTCGCCAGGCCAGCTGCGAGCGACCCAATGAGCTTGGCCTCCGAAGGGGGCTTCAAAAGTAAATATGCGCCTACAAATCGTCGCGGCGCCCAGGCACTGGGTGAAGCCGAGGTAGAATATTTGCTTGAACGTCAAGTGATCCGGCAGGCCAAGTGGGTTGAAGGGTAAAATGCTAGGGCGCCGTGGAACGCCCGGCCATCCTTCGGACTCGAAGTCGTAGGCCGCTCCTGGGCCGCCCTTCTCTGGGTCGCCTTCTAGCTTGCCCATCTTCCGTTTACACCAATCAAGAGGCGCGTCGGAATGCAATGTCCGGGCAGAGAAATCCAATGGCCGGCGGAGGAGAGCGAAGAGTTCAACTTCATGGGCAAAAGATCTTCTGGTGATCGCGAAAGCAGTAATGGGCCTTTCAATCATCCAAGTCGACGACTACGGGCGCGTCTTCTCCTTCTTCTGCGTACAAGTCATCGTCGGCGCTCGATTTGAGCAGGTCGTAGTGCACCTTCCGCCCGCGGTCTCGATCCAGCTCGCCCACTGGCTTTACACTCCACCCAAACTTGCGCTGGACCAGGCCAATGAACGGCTTCCAAACGCCCGACGCAAACGCCTCCCACTCGGCCTTGGCGTTGGGCGAGTCAGACCGCTCGAAGGACTCACGGCCAGCCAGAGCGAGGTTGGCCTGCAGTTTTGAGAGCTCGCCAAAAAAGAACTGGTCGAGCTCCGGTAAGTCCAAAGTGAAGAACTCGTCTCTGAGGTGGTCGAACTGAGGCTGCAAGACTTTGGAGATTAGCGTGGTGGCGAAGTTGAGAGGTTGGAAAGTGGCGGTGGCGGGCTGCTGGAAAATGGAGGCCGACTGGCAGACCAGAGAAAGGATGCGCTTGTAGGCTTCGAGGGCGGAGAAGTTGTGGATTAGAGTGAAGCAGATGAAAGCCACTTGGAGTTCGGCGAAGAGCTGCTTGGGGTCTGCCAAAGCCATCTTGAAGCTTCAGTCTCTGCGTACTGGTGGGAGAGAGAGGCAACTGACCCTTTTCGAGCTGGGTCTCAACAACAGACTCCAAAAGCCAGCTCTTGTCCCTGGCGTGCCTCGTCAGCTCCTCCCCGACGGCGTTGGCGGGCCAGCTCCTCTTGAGGTCAAACTTGACAAACTCCAACAGCTCTTCCGGCTGCTTGTCCGTGCGGCACTCTTGCGAGTCCATCTCCACGTCCCTCTTCTTTCCCCATTGCATGACGCCCGCGCTGAGCGGCGCATCGATGCCAATCTGGTCCGCCGACGAGGACGTCAACGAATCCACCAGGGCGTCCCCCTCCTCGTCCAAGCCAATCACCCTCGCCAGGCACTTTTGGTCAATGAAAGAAGTCAAGCCTTGCCATTCGAGGTGCTTTTCATAAGGGTAAGGCGCCAGCTCGGCGTCGATCGACTTGAGGTAGTCCGCGCTGACGGCGGCGGTTTCTGAGCTGGAGCCTTTGTCTGTAGCAGTGGCTTTCCGCCTTCGTTTCGAAGACCGCTCTTCGGACGATTCTGAGTCGGGCGGAGAAGTCGAGGTCGCCGCCACCAAGCGCTCCTGCGTTGCGTCCCATTTCCGAACCCTCGTCGTCTTGGGTTCCACGAAGCAGAACTGGCCATGCCGGGCGCTGGTTACGCCTCCACCTCCGCTCTCTGGGTTCGCAAACGTAAACAGGTGCAGGCCGGGCGGGATGAGCTTGAGGCCGGAAAACTTGAGCACCGCCCAGAGGCTCTGGTCCACCCCAAACTGGCAGCCCTCGCCGAGGCCTTCGACGAGCAGGAAGGAGCTCATGCTATAAAGCTGCTCCAGCTCGGCTTGAGACAGGTTGGCAAGCGTCATCTCTTTGGCGACTCCGCTCCAAGCGTCGCCTTCCGCTCTTGGAGCCGGTTCACCATCTCTTCGACCTTTGCAAATCTTGGGTTTGGGTCGTTTGGGACGCACAGGCGGAAGGCATGACTCGTACGCTCCTTCCACTATCCGTATAGCTCAGGCAGCAAGAGCTGAGTCGGCACGGGAATGCGCAGGTGGAAATCAACGTGGTGAGCGCTCGGCCTCCCTGTCAGACATCTAGCAAAGCCGCTGATGTCTTGGGCGACTTGGATGTTCACAGATTTGGCCAGAGCCAAGGTCAGCCACTGCGCTTGATGCTGGAGGCGACAGAGGGCCCAAGAACTGAATGAGATGGTGCTCGAAATTTGCAACAGGCTCAAAAGAAGCTCGCCGACGCCAAGGTATGCACCCTCCATCTGCTAGCTCGCTATTTGTGCTTAAAGAGCGCGTGCGAAATACAGGGCGGCCATGGCAAATCTGGCTCGGAAATGGCCAAGGAGAAGCTCTCGACTGCAGAGATCATGAGGCAGAAGTCAGCCCCTCTTCTTTTCCCTCTCGGTCCCTCCCAAATTGGTCCTGACCGATCGGGTGGTTTGACAGACAAGCTGCGGCGGACGCTAAGAAGGCTGCTGAAGCTGCTGGTGGTTCGGCCGCGAAAAGTAGCGTCAAGTGATAACACCACCCACCGCCGTCGGCATTCGTCGGCGTGGGGGGACTCTCAACATGCTTGGCCTGCTTGCTCTCTGGCACTTGGTGCAGGAGTAGCGGGCAAGTTGTATGCTGCTTTAGGGGGAAAGGGGATCTTTGTGTAATTGTTTGGCGGTGGCGCTCTCCTTGCATGGCTTCTTTTTCGCTCTGGCTTTCCCAAATAGACCATTCATAATTCTGATTTCTTCACGATCTACACGTTCACGAGACCGGCGAGTGGCGATAAACCAATAGCCAGCAGCCGACTGGTTCGTTCCGCTACCCGCGCTTCCCAAACTCTCTCTCCTCGAGCACCAACAATATGAACGGACACTCCGACCCTCGCCCGGCTCCCTTGCTGCCTTCCGCCTCTGCGTTGGACATCAAATCCGACCTGGCGTTGCTCCAAGAATCCCGTGCGTTGTCCAAATTGGTGGCCGCTCAAAATTTAAACTGGAGCTCGTGGACGCAGATGCAAAGTCGCCTTCTTCAATAGTCATCGGCACGCGGGCTTCTGCTTTGGCTCTGGCTCAAGCCTACCTCGTCCAAGCTGCCCTGGCGTCTGTGGCCGAAGATGAAGAGGGCTTGGAGTTCTCCGTGGCTCCCATGTCCACTTCCGGCGACAAGAACCAATCCACGGCCTTATACTTGATCGGCGGTAAAGCGTTATGGACTAAAGAACTCGAAGTGGCGCTGTTACAAGGCGCGGTGGACCTGATTGTTCATTCGCTGAAAGATGTGCCAACTACTTTACCGGACGGGTGTGTGTTGGGGGCGATAGTGGAGCGGGAAGATCCCAGGGACGCGCTGGTCGTTAAGAAAGGGTTGGAGTGGAAGAGGTTGGAGGATCTACCGGATGGCTCAGTCGTCGGCACTTCGAGCGTGCGCAGGGTCGCCCAGTTACGGCGAGCCTACCCCAAGTTGCTGTTTGCCGATGTGGTTCGTTCCCTTCCCTTTACACACTTTCAGCTTTCGAGGTGTTAATTGGTGGCGAGAGCAGAGGGGGAACATCAACACCCGGCTCTCCAAGCTCGACGCCCCCGACTCTCCCTTTTCCGCTTTGGTTCTCGCCGCCGCCGGCTTGAAACGGCTCGATTTCACGCACCGCATCTCCTCCTACTTTTCACCTCCAGAGCTCTACTACGCCGTCGGCCAAGGTGCTCTGGGCATAGAAATACGCTCCGAGGACCCCCACCTCCAAAGCCTGGTGGATCGCTTAGATCACTGGCAGACGAGCTGGAAGTGCAAAGCGGAGAGGGAGATGCTGAGGTGTCTCGAGGGAGGGTGCTCCGTGCCGGTGGGAGTGTCGACTTCCCTCGATGACATCCCGCAAGACGGGACCAAGGGTGGGACGTTGACGATTTCGGCTATTATTGCTTCTTTATCGGGCGAGAAGTGGATCGAGGGTAGGGTGCAGAGGAAGGTCAGCAGCGCGGAGGAGTGCGTGGCCGTAGGGGCGGACATGGCCGAGGACTTGATCGCCAAAGGTGGCAGGGACATTCTGGCCGAGCTGTGCGTTTTCTTGACTCTCGCTTTCGAACTTGTTTTTGGGCTAGTGTTAACTGAGATGATGCATAGGGGAAGGAAAGTGGAGGACGACGCTTTCAAAGAGAGGCACGAATCCGCAGTGTTTGTCCCTAACCCCTTCCGAGTGCCAAGAGCACATTCACTCATTCAAATTTCGTGGTCGAACAGAAAACGAGCAATGGAGCGAGCCCAGCGGCACGAGCTAGCGGTGGACGAGAACCCGCATTGCGGGCACGACCTGGCCGCTGCGTTGGCCACCTCGCCGCGCATGAAGACCGTCTACCTCCCCTCCGACCTCTCCCCTCCTTCTGCTCGCCAACAGCTGCCGCCTGCGCACCCGCCGACCAATGGAGTCAATGGCCAGTGTCCAGTGCCTCACTGAAAGCCGCGCGCTCTCGTGTTCGTAGATTTTTAGATATCAACGCTACATTCCTTGAACCTATTTGATATACCACCTCCCTCCTCCTTGGATGCATGTCGAACTGGGCGGGGGCACAAAAGTGCGGCTTGAGACTCAGCGGCCACTCGGGATGTCGCCACCCTCGACCAAGCGGCCTGCTCCTCAATCGGGGTCCGGCTCCAAGCCCAAGAAGAAGCCAAGAGTAGAGGACATCTCCACTTTCTTCTCCAGCCCCAGCAACAAGCAGCCCAAAGAGATCATCGACCTCTCCTCTGGCTCGGATGATGATGAAACTCCAGTGGCGAGCACTTCCAAGCTCGCCGATCCTGTTTTGCACCCATTCTTTACTCCCAAGAAGAAAGACAAAGGCAAAGCCAAAGAGCCTGTCTCATCGATCGAGGACGATCCGAGCCTGGCAGAGCAGAAGCCTGGCATCAGTGGCAAGAAGCCCGCCACTCCTGTTCATCCTGCCACCACCTTTGGAGCCGTGTCCAATTCCACTGCGCCTGGCGCCGAAGCGGTGGTGTACCCGCTGGAGCAGGACATCTTTGCGTTCGACCCAGCTACGGACGTGGACGTCAGCCACTGGCCTGTCGACTCCAAGTCTGGCACTCTGGAAGTGCCCTACGCGTTCCTGACCGCTTCTTTCGTCCTCATTTCCCAAACTCGATCCCGCCTCGCCATCCTCACCGTCCTCACCAACACCTTGCGCACCATCGTCCACTTCTCCCCTAGATCCCTCCTCCAAGCCGTCTACCTCATCACCAACCACGTCGCGCCATCTTACGAAGGCGTAGAACTAGGCATCGGGTCCCAAGTCATCTCGAAGAGCTTGAAAGACGTCTCGGGCACCACCGCGTCCCAACTCAAGAAGCTCTGGAACCAGTATGGCGACTTTGGCGATGTCGCCTTCGCTGCCAAGTCGGCCATCCGCACCTTGATCCCAGCTCCGACCCTCACCGTTTCCGGCGTTTACTCCACTTTGATCAAGATCTGCGCTTTAAAGGGTCAAGGCGTCACCAACCAGAAAGCGTCGTTGGTCACCAAGATGCTCGTCTCCGCCAAAGGCGAGGAAGTGCGCTTCTTAGCTCGGACCTTGGTCTCCCACCTCCGAATCGGAGCGGTCAGGCTGACAGTCACTTCCGCCCTGGCCCGGTGCTTTTGTCTGGTCGGAGCAGGCAGAGCGCAGTTTGCGATCGATCCGGAAGAGTCCAAAGGGTTGAAAGCGACGGCTAGAACGGTGAAAGAGGGGAAGGACGACCCGAAGAGGCGGGAGCTCATGGACAGGCTCCAAAAGGCCGAGGCGCTCGTGAGGAAGGTCTATGTTCGCCACCGTGAGTTGTCGCGCCCCGTCTGTTCGCCTTGCACGTTTTGATGCTCTTCGCAAAAGCGAATTACGATGACATTATCGTGAGAAGTCATATCACCATGGGCTTGTTCGAGCGTTCTGAATGGATTGAGCCCAGCCTGCCTTGCTCGATGGTGGACTGGCAGCCCTGGAGACCGCCGTTCCCCTCTCAGTCGGCACTCCTCTCTGCAACATGCTCGGTCAGATCACCCGCAACTTAGAAGACGTCAGCACTCGCTTGCAGCCCGACACTGAGTTCGCAGCCGAGTACAAGTACGATGGCCAGCGGGTGCAGATCCATGCTAGGCGGGCAGCTCCAGGTGAATCGAAGAAGGCACCAGAGGTCAAAATCAAAGGTAAAGGCGGGAAATGGGTCGGAGAGGAAGGCGACATCTTCGTTCGCCTGTTCAGTGGGTCCTCCGTACTTACACGTTATCGCCTCAAGCTTGAGCTCGGCTGCAGGTCGCCACCTCGAAGACATGACAGAAAAGTACCCGGACCTGCTGGCACTGATCCCTCACATGATGTCTGTCGAGCCAAAGCCAATCGAGTCGTTCGTCATGGACGCAGAAGTGAGCTTTCTTTTGCGGAGTTCTTGAAGCAGCTGATGAACCTTGCTATAGATCGTCGCCATCGACGCGGATACTGGGGCGCTCCTCAACTTTCAGACTCTGTCGAACCGCGCCAAAAAGGACGTGCAGCTCGGCGACGTCAAGGTCAAAGCCAAGGTGTTTGCGTTCGACTTGATGCACTTAGATGGCCAGGTGAGCGTTTGTTTCGCAGGAGAGGGGGGAAGCGTGCTGAGGGTGTTCTTTCCAAAGTCGCTCCTGGAAGAGACATTTCGAACCCGGCGGCAGCTCCTGCACGACCGCTTCCCGGCTTTGGAAGCTACGGACGCGTCGATCGCGCGCTTTGGGCATGTGGCGTCCATCGTCGCCAAGAACAACGCTGACGACTTGGACACGATCGCCGCCTTCATGGCGGACGCCATTGCCAGCAAGTGCGAAGGCCTAATGATCAAGATCCTCGACCACGAGATCGTCCCTCTGCTCGCCACGATAGTGAAGCCGGAGGAGGAAGAGGAAAGGCTACCGGATGAAGATGCGCCAGTCTCGCCCTCCAAGAGCGCAAAGTCGCCCAAGAAGTCTCGCAGGAAGCTCTTACTCTCGTCCTACGAGCCTGACAAGTATGGTTCTCTCCCGCTGTTGTTTTGAAGCTTGTCTGAGCTTGGTCCAGGCGTGCCGATTCCTGGATGAAAGTGAGCAAAAGGCTCGCCTGGTCTTTGTGTGTCTAGCTCATGCAATTTGCCGCACAGGTCAAAAAGGACTATTCAGAGACCGGTGGCGATAGTTTGGACTTGGTCCCCATCGCCGCTTGGCACGGTCAAGGTCGCAAAGCTGGCTGGTGGTCGCCTATCTTACTGGTGAGCTCTATTGGTTTCCCTGCGACCTGAGGCTGACCCTGACCTCGTTAACTGTCAGGCTGTCTACGACCCCGAGCGCGAGGTTTTCTCCGCAGTCTGTAAATGCATCTCTGGCTTCACGGATCGTACGTCTCGACCATGCTCTACTCTTAAACCCATATGAACATTGCCGTCCGCGTGTCAGAGTTCTACAAGGACCTCAACGAGCGCTATCCCAAGGACTCAGACACCTGTTCTAGGCTGTCCTTTGTCGATGTCGAGACCGGCCACCAGCCGCAGTGGTTCTTCAAACCATCAGAGGTGTGGGAGATTCGTGGCGCAGAGTGAGTCTCGCCCACTGCTTATGAATATGGACGAGTCTTAACCCCAAAATAACCCAGCATTACGCTCTCTCCAGTCTATCCAGCTGCAAAAGGAACCATACTGGGCAGTGATCGTGGCCTCAGCTTACGCTTCCCGAGGTTCATGAAGCGGCGGGAAGACAAGAGTTGCGAGCAAGCCAGTAAGACCACCCTCTCCCCGTTAGGACTCTTTGTCTCACCTAATTCGGATGAGGTACAGCTACGCCGCGCGAACTGGCAGAAGCCTACCATCGACAAGAGAGCGGCCGACCGAAGGACGACAAACCCAAAGCGGCCTCGAAGCCTGACGGCGGCGAAGATCCAGGCTCGGACGACGATGAAGAGGATGATGAACTGGAAGAGGAAGAGCTGCAGCTGGACATCCTGGATGATGCCTTCTGACCTCTTGCAATCCGAAACTTCGTGAGGAGCGGATACAACGGCTCGAGTGCTTTCCTTCTTCACTTTCTCACGTTGAGGTGTCTCTGAGTCCCTTTCGAATGGCATATATAGCAACTTTCTCAGCAAAGGCAGGGACAAGCAAATGGCCAACAATCAACACGACCAGCGTTTTTGACTGTTTCCGGATCTCGCAACCTAAACCCTTCCCGCGCGACGAAGTTGCCTCTCGTGTCTCCGGCCGAACTTCCCTCCCTTGTTGCCTTGGCCGTTCTTCTGCCCGTTGCCTTGGGCGTTCTGCTGGTTCTGCTGGCCATTGCCTTGAGCAGCCTGGGCGGCCGCTGTACCCTGGGCCGCCGCCGCAGTCGTTTGCGCAACAGCAGCGCCTTGGCCGTTCTGGGCAGCCGCACCGCCATTGCCATTCGCGCCACCGTCGACAGCGGTGACTGCAACAAGAAGGTCAGCTGCGCTCGACCGAAAGTCCACTCAAAAGACACCAACAGTAGCAGCAATCATCGATCATCCCGTGTTGGGCTAGAAGGAAAGACGTCTGAGCAGCGTGAGGGAGCTCATCATTCAGACAAGCACTCACCAATTGGCGCGATGACTGGTTGATGGTTAGCCGCTGTGTTGATGGAGCAGAGTCGGTAAGCGGCCTGCATGAAGTTTTGCTGTCAGTAATCTGATGCGTCAAGGAGGCAAGAACACAAACAGCAGGAACACCGCCGGCCACTTTCTTGCTGGCGATGCCGTTCACAGCCGCAACGTCGATGCCACTGAAGAAGGCGAAATCAAGTGGGCTTGGGGGCTGAGCAAATAGGCGGTAAGTATGGTCATAAGTCCGGACATATGAAGAGGACAAACCGCGGTCGAGTCAAGAGAGTCACTGAGCGGATGAAATCAGCCTCGGGACAACACAACCCGTTCGGGGCAAAGCGGGGACGCACAGCGCCTGCATGACAAAATGGGTGTGACCAACGATGTTGTTGTCGGGGCCAACCTCCTGGGGAGCAGCATCTGGATGCGTACGCCTGGCGTCAGCATACCTCTTGTGGTCATAGAGTCAAGCAGGTCTTACAGTAGGTGGCCTGAGCGTTGGTGAACTTTCCGGCTGTAATGGACGCCTCAGGATCAAGCAGACACAGAAGGCGATTTGGACAGACGCACTGGTGAGACGCTCGATAGCCATGGTGATGGTGAAGTCTTGGTTCGCGGGAATGGTGTCGCCGTCTGCATGGGTGTCGTGTCAGTATGCAGTTGATGCAGTTCTCGTACACTCCGACTGACTTTTCGGAAACGTGAACTTGGAGCTGGGGATGTTGGTCTTGGGTGGGATATCGCCCATCACCTGAAGGATGCAAGTTCAGCGGAGCCAGGCGAGCCTAAGGTGAACACGGCGTACGACACCATTGCAGGAGCCCTGTTGTAAGCATGAGATCCTGGTCGCTCCAAAGGAAGCACCAAAAACGCACGGTAACGATTTGCAGTCCGTTGGTTTTGGTCTTGCCAGTGCAGCTGTAGGGCACGAATGAGTTCGAATCATCGGTACTCGGATCGCAGAGAAGCCCCTACTGGTTGATGAAGTTGGCAGGATCCGTCGCTGAGGCCGCGTTCTGGGGACTTGTCGTGTTCAAGCCAAGGCCGTCAATCTGGGAACCAGTCTGTGTGCAGACCGTTGAGTATTGAGATTGATGGGTTCATTGTTGGACATCAAGACGAGCTTACCTGAACGTTTTCCTGTAGAAGCAGAAGCGGGTTGGCGCCTCCGCCTTGTTGGCCGCCCTGGCCGCCTTGGTTTCCTTGCTGGCCGCCCTGGCCGCCCTGCTGGCCGCCTTGACCTCCTGTGTTAGTTGCTGCGTTGTCTGTTGGAAGCCACTGCATCAGAGATCAGCATGAAAAGTGACAGGGGTAAGCTCACTTGTGGAGACGGCTGTTATTGCGCGAAGGTGAAAGTCAGCACAGTGAAATGTGAAAGAGGCAGACGGCGTGGATTACCTGCTGCAGAAGTCGTGGTTGTGCCAGCTGAGAGCCGATTTTAGCTCTGAAACAGGACGACGAAGTGAATGAAGGAACGAACCGGCAACCGCTGGGCGAGAAGCTTCATCAATCAACTGTTCGAGAACGCAATGCAGTGGGATACTCACCTGCCGAGGTAGTGGCAGCAGCTGCTTTAGATGTCTGCTTGCCGCCCTGGCCTTTGAAACCGCCCTGGCCGAAAGCACCCTGACCTTTAGTGAAGCCGCCTTTGCCACCGAAGCCGCCCTTGTTGCCAAAGCCGCCGCCGACAGCAAGGTTGTTGCCGGCAGGGATTGAAGATGCAGGTGCAGAAGAAACTGGGGCTGCTTGAGATGACGCCGCGGCTTGGGTGACGGAAGAGGGTGCGGGAGACGCCGACGAGCTGGCGGCGCCCTTGCCGCCGCAGGGTTCCTGGTGTTGGCCGCGAGCCTGGACGCCAGCGAACAGGAAAGCGAGAGAAAGAGCAGCAGTGTTGACCTTCATAGTGTCTTGTTGTCAAGCAAGCCTTTGAGAAGGAAAGGAGTTGTGAAAATGGTTCGAAAGGATTGGCTGCGTGAGGGGAGTGGTTCGGCCTGCGAAGAAGAGGGTGTGTGCGCGTGTGTGGAGGAGGAGAGACTTGTCCAAATCAAGTTGAGTGAAGTTGGAGAAGCGTGCAAGAAGGAACCAGTCCTGTTCGCGCGTGTGAGCCCAGTTGCCGCCGCCTGCAACCTGTGAGCGTGCCCCCTCACCCGTGAGAAAGATACAGGCCAGCTGTATGAGGTCCAAAGGCTATCAAAGCTCGAAGCGAAGGTGGTGGGAGCAGAGAGACGAGTAGCAAAGGCTCCTCCGAAGATCAAACGTTTCGTCGCCAAGGAGGGCAACCCGCATGGAAAGAGACTTCCCGTGGGTTTCGGCTTCCCAAAACGCAACGTCAAAGCCCTAAATAGACATTCGCTGAAAGATCAGACAGCAGGCAACAGTACATGGTGGGCTGAGGCGAATGGTCTGCTCCGATTCCAAAAATGGGCAGCAGGCCAGCGTCGTTCCGCTCTGCCAGTCGACGCAACAAGCACCACTGCACTCGAACATGTAGCATCGTTCAGACATGGAAGCGTCAGTGGCGGCAACTTCTCAAATCGAGGCAGGAAAGACGCGGCTGGTCGACCCCAAGAGGTGGCAAAGACGGTGGCGGATCGACATGAGTTCAACTCTTGGACACTTTGCAATATGTTACATGATCAGTAATGCTACAATTGAGCCTCGAGATCGGGCTCCTCGGCATTCTCCCTAGAAACACACAACCTTCGCCCTGCCTTGCCAATCTGGTACCGCCAGTAACTCCAAGACAGAAACCGCCCTGGCTTGGGGCCAAACCGAACGTCCAGCTCCGTCTTGTAGGCCTCTCGATCAGAGTCATAGTCTTCTTGATGGGATTCGCCACCCAGCAGCGCGTCACGTTCGGTCGGAGGTGCAGGCTCGGCTCCCGCGAAGCAACCAGAGAACCAAGACGTCGCCCAGGCCACGCACGACCTTGCGCGCTCGGGAGAAGACGCAGTCTTGACGCTTCGCCGCGCCATCCGCCGCTCTTGCTGCTGCCGAAGCAGGTGCTTGTATTCCCTTGAGGCGTCCGGCCCATACAGGATTTGCAGCGTGCGGGAAGGCGACGGAGCAGCGACAGAAGTCTGCATGAGTGGTGCGTAGATGCTGGAGACGACGGAGGAGCCGGGGGAGGAAGAGCGGGAGACGGCTCCGGACCGTGGGACGGACGACGACAAGGTGGTGTCGATGGAGGTCCGGCGAGAGATGGGGCGAGACGGCGAGCTCATCCCAGAAGCACTGGAGGGAGATCTGGACAGCAAGGAAGAGCGAGAGTGGCGCTTGAGCTGCTGATGCTCTCGACCTCTTCTGATGCCGCCACCAATGCGGACGACTGGCGAGAACTTGAGCTTTGGCGCCCCGCTGATACCATCCACGTTTGAAACATTGCCATCCCTGTCCTCCTCGTCTGACTCCGAACCCTCATTATCGTCGTAGGCCTTGATGTGGAGAGGCGACGACATTCGACGGCTGGTGAATGGCGCGGCATTGGCGATCAACCTTCGGCCCTCCTCGTGCGACAGCATCGAGTCTTCGTTGTCCGAGCCAGAGTCGGACGTCGAATCCTGGCCATGCCGCTGAGGCTGGGAGGTGTCGGCTGACCGCTTGATGTTCTTCAATCGCGCCAGCTTGCGCTCTGTGAATTCAATGAGCACGGGAAGGCGCTTGACACATCAAGAGAGCAGTAGCAACGTACCCAGCGCTTTGATCGTTGCCTCAGAGTCGTCATCAAGGAATTTGGGAGCTACGACCCGAACTGGTGTCGAAGTCGAGGTGGATGCTAGCGGCGGCCATTCGACCTCGCGGCCGGTCTGCGTCTTGCTGTCGTCGAAGCCGACAAAGTGGCGAGGCGTGGCGACCACAGCGATTTGAGTCATGTCATGTCCGTTCCGCTGCTGCTGGACAGAAGAAAGTTTGGGAAATGATGCAGCCTCGCGGTCGAGATGCGCCCGTCAATTCGTGGGTTACACCTTCTGCTTCTTTCTAGACCCTGAAGACTTGCCCTCCTTGCTCTTGCGCTTGACGCTCTGCACCAGCTCGTCGAGCTCGACGGCACCAGACTTGGCAGCCGGCACCTCCTGGGGCGCGACCAACCCCTTCTCTCGGTCTGCCCTGACCTGCGACAGCAACTTGTCCATGTTCTTGGTCTTTCTGAATTGCGCCGCGCTCGGGTCGATGGCGAATTTGTGATCTTGGCGGATGGCCTTGAAGCGCTCGTCCTGCGTGTCCAGCTCGAAGGTGTCGGCCGGTGCGGCCAGCAGCGCGTCTTCCTTGGCCCGCTTGGACTTGGACTTGTTGTGCTTGCGCCGGGTGGAGCGCGAGAGCTTTTCTTGCTTCGTGATGGTACTCATGTCGAAGTGCCGGCCCACCGCACCGCTGTCCTCGTCGTCCACCAGCAAAGCCAGCTCGGCCCTTTCCTTTTCTGCTCGCTTCTTCTCGTCCACAACGGGCTCGGCCTCCTCTTCGGACTCGGAGCCCTGGTCGAAGAAGTCGTCCTGCTCCTCTTCCTCCGGCGCCGCCACCTGCTTCTTGGCGTCCTTCTTCCGCTGCTTGCGCTCCTTCTCTTTCCGCTTGTACGTGTCCAAAGAGGTCTCGTCCTTGGAATTACCAGCTTCCACGTCGCCAAAGCCGGCGCCCAGCGCGGGTGTGAAAGTGATCTCCATATCCCCCTCGACCTTCTTGGAGGATTTAGAGCCTTTGGAAGATGATCCCGTGCCTAGGCCTAGCAGAGCTCTGAGGCGATCACGTTTGTCTTGGGATTCGGCGTCAGCCTGGGCGGCGGCGTCGTCCTCTGATTCGTCGGACGAAGAAGCAAGGTAGGTGGAGAAGTCTAGTTTGTCCAACTCTTCCTTCGAAAGCTTTGAAATGTCCATCCGAGTGAGTTCGGAGCGGCGCGGGTCGTCTTGGTCCCAGGTCAGCTTGACTTTAGAATGGCGGAGTGCCTGTCAAACCATGCCTCAGTATCGTCCTAGAGGAGGAAAGAAGTTAACATACATCAGTGGCATAGTTGGCAGCCTTGTAATCGGGGTCGTCTCGAGTTGCGACGTCCTTCGGCTCATCTTCAAAGACCATTTCGTCCGGAATGCACCTGCGACCAACTTGAGCACCAAGTACACCCGCTTGGCGCCAGATAGAACCGACCTGAGATCAAATACGTTGGCGCTTCGTTCAAACTCGGTGCTGTGGACTTCTGCAAAGGCCGCTCGAGCCGCCGCCACCGAGCTGAACTCGACCACGGCGTAGTAGTACCGCAAGCGCTCTAGCTGGTATCGCCTCAAAGCGCGTTCGTTGTACTCCTCGCCCGTATCTGGGTTGATGATGGTGCGCTCGTCGATCTCGTCGGCGTCTTTGAAGATTTCCGGCGGCGGGCCAGCCACAGCCTCGGTCTTCATGCGCTCCTTCCCAAAGTCTGACGGGTAAATGGAGACTTTGACAACCTTGCTCGAGTTCAAAATAGCCGAAGAAGTGGAAGGCTGGGAGTTGAAGACGGAAGAGAAGACCTTGAATATGTCCACCGCGCGAATGTGATCCCAGTCCATGTTGACGGCGGCCAGGCGCTTGGTAGTGATCTCCTGCTCCTCGGTGTCGGACTCCTGAGCTGGAAGGGCGTCTTCGTCCAAGTCGATGGACAGCTCCGACGACGCTCGGCGGTTTCGACCTGCTGGGCCCAGCTCGACCGCCTCTTCAGGGTCAAAGTCGCTCTCGTCGTCCAGCTCCGACTCTTCCGCCTCGTCGTCCTCCTCGTCTTCCTCATCCGAAGACTCCATCAAGATTTCACCGCGGGCCAATGCCAGCGCATCTTTCTTCGCCGAGGGCCGCTTCTTCTTGCCGTCCTCCTGAAAGTCGTAAAACTTTTCCAGCTCCTCCTTGCTCTTGGACTTGTCGACCTTTCTGCCATACTTGTCAATCTTGGATGAGGCGGCTTCGGTTTGGGACAAGAGGTCTTTGAAACGAGGGTCGACTTTGACTTTTTGCGAGAGCCTCTTGGGCTTGACGAAACGCGGGTCGGTGTGCAACGAGGCAAAGCGAGGGTCGTTGGTGATCTCTTTCGTCTTGGGTTCAGCAGCTCCCTTGTTTTTGCGGCCCATCTTGACAGAGGGTTTCAGCAAGAAGACAATCTAAGCGCAAGAAAATTTATGGTGGCGAAGAGGGACTTTTGAGGCCAGCGCAGTGCAGGTAGATGGACGTGGAAGTGTGCTTGGGTCATTATTTCACATCGAAGGAGGGCTATGGCTGGGTCGGCACATTGAGCAGCACGCCGTTTCCTCCGCTTGGCAAGTAGGTCACATTCCGGCTCTTGCTCTGTGAAAGACATCGCCCAGCCATCAGCGCAACGTCACGGCCGGTGATGGGGAAGGCATTTCTCACCAAGGTATTCGCGATGTCTCGGCTGGTTTCGATGCGGCGGAGCTGGACCAGCCCTTCGCCGGCCTTTTCGAGCGCCTTGGAGATGATCTTGGCGGCCTCTCCTTCGCCCTCTGCTCGGATAACCGCTGCTTGGCGTTCTTGCTCGGCCTGAATGCGACCAGCACAAAATCAGCACGGCTTGTGACGAGCTGCTGAGCAAAGTCGACATACCCTCTCGACTTCGAACTTTGCCCTCTCGGCCGCTGCACACATATGTTGTTAACACTACTACAACCAGCAGCTGCAATAGACCCTTACCCTGCTGTGCGACTTGCTTGGCCTCAACTGCTTGCGTGAAGTCTTTTCCGAACTGATGGCCACGAAAGTCTTTGAGATGCAGGCAAACTCGTATAAAAAGGCGGAAACCAACGGTCAGATGTGTGATGGAAACATCTTCGAGCATGATGTTGAACTGCCTAGCTCGGAGGAGCAGGTCTTCTCGTATCCTTGAGGAGACGACTTCTCGCTGGGTCTGAGGGGAGAGATGAGCACACGCGGCTCAACGTTGGCATTCGAAGCGCCTACGATCAGCTCAGCAGCGTCATAGTTGGCCACTGTCGCTTTGAGCTGTTGTCCACACCGCATTTAGCCAATCCTCGCAGGTTGGCAAAAGGAGCAGATCCGGCAGAACGCACCACTTCGTTGCCGATGGACGGCAGCACCCTCTCATCGTAGTCCAGGCCCAAGTTCTTGTACACCTCGGAGAGCTTGGAGACGTCCGGCCTGCTCATGACCCGCAAGCTCAAAGTGACCATCTGGAGATCTTTAGAGCCCGTCGTGGTGCTGATGATCCTCGGCTTGATGCGGACGTCGTAGAGGATGGCCCGTTGGAGCCAGGGGATGAGGAAGTGCGTGCCCTCGCCGACGGCCACTGGCTTGACACCTTGAAATCGGTCAAAGATGACTGCCCCGGGCCTCACTGTTGAGCACTTTGCGTCTGATGTAGCCTGTTCGATGCTACTCACCAGCTCTTGTGCCGCCTGGAACATCGTAAATGCTGGCTTGGAACAGGCCTGTGATCATCGTGAAGCCGGTCAGCTTGCGCGGGCCCGTCAAAAAAAGTGTGGGTGGCCGAACCCAGAGCAGCGATGGCAGGCACCGCCAGCCTTCCGACGACTTGTGACATGCTCGAGGAGAGCTGCTTGAACTTGAGTGGCTTGGCGAGTCGAGCGAATCGTCGTCTGGGGCAGACGAAGCTTCTCCCAGCTCGGTCAACTCTGCCCCCGATCGCAGGTTTCCTGCCTCTGGTTGTCTGGCTTCGGCGTGTGCTTGTGCAATGTTTAGGGTCACAATGACCGTCCTGGCTTCCTCTCATGTCTCCTTGCTTGGCTCCATCCTCTCGAACCGAAGGCTGAGCTCTCCCGTGTGTTGACTTGCGTTCGGCTTGTCGAAGCGCTGCTTGTCTGCCATCCTGTTGGGCTCCTTTTACACGACACACGAACAGGGGCTTAGTTCAAAGACTGAGTAATGGCTGCGACTGTTAGTGCCTCGGATCAATTGGCTTGCTTCTCGCTCTGCAGCCGTGGCCTGGCCTCAACCCGGGGCATTGCCCTCCTTGTCCGTCTTCAACTTGATGCTGTATTCTGGAGCTCACTGTAAGATGGTGTTACGACAGAGAAGGTGGTTTCGACGCCGGGTCGAGGACAGAATCCGTTCTGACTGCTTCGGCCTCGCCGTGCCTCTAACTCCCTTAGTGCCATTTCCGGAGCTCGTTCTAAAGAACTTCGTGGTAGTAGAAGCGTCCTCGACGTCGGCTCGAGAACAGACACCAGTTCTGGATGCTTAGGTGTCGCGGTGCCTCTGGTCTGCTCCCAACCGTGCTCGTCGAATAACTCCTGCGATTGACCAGGGCAACAACACGCGCACTTTTTGGCCCCTGCTATCGGCGGCTGCAGCTCCTCCGCCCGGCTGTTGACTGATCTCCTGCTTTGCATCGAGTCCACCTTCTTCCTTCTCCTAATCGACCTTCTAACTTCCACGCTCTCCGATGTCTGCTGCCATTACCGGTACTCTGTATAAGAGCGTGCCCCAATCCGAAGAAGCAGCAACCGACGAGTCCTGCTACCATGGGCGGCGAAATAGGGTTCGCCACCGAGCCGTAGGCCTCTTTCCTGCGTTCCAAGGCGTCTGTTCCTTTCCAAGTCTCACAACGAGACCGTTTTGTCAGGTCTGTCTTGGGTTCGGCGTACTTCTGCTCAGTCTGTTCGCATTTGTTTCGCCGTGGACACTCCTCTATGTCTGGAAGGCAGCCTCGCCTAACTTAGAGACCCCAGAAAGCGTGTAAGACATTTCTGATCAAGCTCTATCTGTTTGGGGCTCACACCAAGCGAGCAATCAGATTTGATTCAAGCGATCTTGCTCTCTTGGTCAAAACGGGCGCAAGTGTCATCGACGAGCGCCTCGGCGTGCACTTGGATCATGACTTCGCTTCGTTTCCTCACCCTTTTCAAGTGTATTCCGACTACCCCCAGGACTTTCAAGGCCTTGAAGTTCTCGACATCCTGGCCAACTCGTCGGCGCAGTTTCAGGGGCACAGCGATTTCCAGTTCTACTTTGACCAGAAGGAGTCCCTGGACCGAGGAGCTCCTTTGAAAGATCCTAGACGTGCCTGGTTACTGGACAAATGTGAGTGCTGGCTCTTGTCCTCACGAGGAAGCCTGGTCTGAAGGCGCTGCTCTAGACAAGAACATCCCCATCCACGATGTGAGCACAATGCCATTTTGATCTGGACATATTCTAACAGCTGCCGTCTCAGGATGCCTATCAAAGATTTCCCGACGCTCAATGGTTCATCAGCATGGACGCTGACTCTTACTTGCTCCTTTCCAACATCAAGAGGTGGCTGGCGGCTTTCAATGCGACCGATCATCACATGTTCGGCCATACTGAAAGCATGGGCGAGGACTGGAGATTTCCGCACGGCGGTGAAGCCCCCTCGCTCTCGATTGTTCCCTTTCAACAACTGACCAGCTGTCACTCTACCTATAGGCAGTGGCTATATCCTGTCGAAGAGCCTGATGGACATCACTTTCGGGGCTCATCGCGCCCAAGTGATCTCGTCCCAAATCGACGCGCTTGAACATGCCTGCTGTGGCGACGCGCAATTGGCCCTAGCGATCTTTAAGGTCGAAGGCGTGGAGATACGAAGCCCGACCGTCGAATTCCAGGACCAGTTCAAAGGGCTCGCGCCTCAGCACAATCGCTTCGAACCCAAGGATTGGTGTTTGCCATCGCTCAGCTGGCATCACATCTCCAATGAAGACGTGCTCAGACTCCATCAATTTGAACACACCTTCTTTCCCAAGCTCGCCCCGCACGACTTCATCCGTTACGCCGACATCTTCGACGCCATGGCGCCTGAGTTTTTGTCGGCCGGTTACGCAAACGGCTTGCACACCATCACTGCAGCAGATTGGGGCAATGCGGCTGATCAGCTCCGAGTTGAACCGAAGACTGGTCAGCCATATGACGCTCTGTTCTGCGAAGCGGCTTGTCAAGACCTGGGTTCGTGCTGGCTGTGGCAATTTGATGAGGATCAGGAGTGCCAGCTTGGCCAGGAAGTGGTGCGCATTGGGCAAGCCCGGACTGGAGTAGTGTCTGGTTGGCGTCTCGACCGCCTGAGGGCTTTTCGCCGATCACAATGGTGCGAGAAGGCACGATCCGAAGGTCGATGATGGAACTTGTATTGGTTTTGTCCTCACGCTTTTCTTATTTCCGAGTCTTGTATTGTTATCACACTAATATGCTTCGAAATGACCAGCATTTCAGTCTATACTTTAAGAGTTCGCTCGCAAGCGACTTCATGCCGCCAGTGCGCACTAGCTGTGCTTGTTCTCGAAAGTCACTCCCAGCATCCTCTTGATCTTTGAGCAGTCGTAAAAAGATCGGTATGGTCGTGCAGGGTCATCGAACCAGCCTTCTTTAATGGGCACCTTTGGAAAGTAGTGGGCGGCCAGCTCTTTAGAGGTCGTCTTGTGATCCGTCTTGGTGTCCTCAGCCGCCAAGATGAACTCCTCGTGTCCTGACCACTCTTGATTCTCCAGCGCCTGAAAGCAGGCTTCCGCAACGTCGAGGCTCCAGACGTGACCCCAGAGATCGTTGAAGTCGTCTGGAAGAGTGCCATCCCCCTTGTTCTCCAATTCTGTGAGGTGGACATAGTGCGGCCGGAAAGAGGCGATTCGCATCGGATAAGTGCGGACAAATGAGATGGCTTGGATCTCGTTGATGCTAGGCGCCGAACTTTCAGCATTGGGCGTAGGCTCGGCAAAGGATATCACGCACTACTTGGAAAGCGAGTAGGGATCTTCAGGCTGCTTAGGGTGTGTTTCGTCGATAGGAAAACCAGCGTATTTAGGGCCGTTCGGCGTATACACACCGCCTATAGAATTGATGGAGCTGAAGCTGACGACTGTCCCAATCTTGAGCTCGGCTGATGCGCCTGAGAAACGACAACCCTGGTCAGGACTTTCCTTCCTGCTACTCGGGAAGAGTTCTGCACGCACGAAAGATGTTGTAGGTGACAGCGGTGTTGCTTGAAGGCGTTCCGTCAATTGAGGCTTGCCTGATATAAGGACGCCCCACGTACATGTTGTGAACCCGAGTTTGCTCTTCAGGTTCCAGAGAGGCCTTCGCAAAAGCAGCGAGATGTAGCAGCAAGTCGGCGCCTGTCGTTGCTTGAGCTTTGGGACCTTACGCGCTCTGTACAGAGTCCCCTACCTTGTAGAGCATCATAGCAGGCAGTGTAACTATTCAAATCCGCTTTGATGAAGGAGCAGTTGGCAGCAGGCAGCTCTCCAGTGAAGTCGACCACATCAATGCCAATGATGCGCTTGTAGACGTTTTTGCTGGCGATGTACCGCCACAAATCCCGCCCGACCTTGCCTGCAGCACCAGTTATCGCTAGTACGTCTCCAGAAGGCATCGTTGTTGTAAGAAGGTAACTCACTAGCCTCTCGAAAGGGAAATTTAAGCGCCAAGCGAAGCACATCGGAGCTGGGCCGAAACCTGTGTCGCTGACGTCCATCATGACCGACTTTGCTGCGATTTGCTGCTCGCTGGGATGGTGGCCGCCAGAACAAAAGACCAGCAGGCTTATCGCTCGCCACTCGCCTGATGGGCGATCGCTGCTGACAGCTCGCTAGCTTCGTTTCTTTGTCTTTTGCCTCTGAAGCTTGGACCCTCAAATATGGGGCGATCTTTTCGTTCTGCAACCACCAAGGCCATCACTCACATGCCGGCCAAGGTGCAAGCGACTCACCTGGGCTCCGTCCCGGTGCAGCTGGCGGAGAAGGGCGTTGTTCGAAGAGGCGAATTCGGTCGAGCGAGCTTCCTCAGTCTCTCGTGCTTGGCGCCCAAGAACACCTGCTTCCGCGAGCTCCATCTCGTCCTGGCCTGTAACTTTTGGCACGGCCCCTGCAAGGTCAATCAGGCGTTCCTCTACCAGGCCGACAGCAATGGCAAATTCACGAAAGATCACGGCTCCCCGTTCCACCTCGAGTTCATCACCAACAACTCTGTGCGGCTCTCTTGGTTCGCCCAGCACCTCAATGACCAACCCCCCTCGGCCACGCTCTACATGGCCTTGCAAGAGCCGGCCGGCTACCAGCCCATCGAGGTCAAGCTCACCTGTCGATACGTCTTACACGGGTTGTCCATGTTGCGGCGGTTACGGAGCTTGCCGACAAGCGGGAGGATGCAGGAGATGGGAGGCAAGCTGCTGCTGGAGCCTTGCCCGCCGGAGAAGAATGGCAGCCGGGGCGGATTGGAGCAGCGGATGAGCAGGACCTCCAGCACCTCGTCCCGCAATGTGCAGATTTTGGACATCTTGGCTGGTGAGCTTTTGACTTCTGGCCATTCTTGATGTGAATGCTTAAGGCTAGACGAATGCACAGAGGAAGGCGACTTTGAGATTCTCAGCCGGCGCATCATCCCTTGAAACGACGCCCCTTTGCCTCGAAACGCCATGCGCCTCATCGGCCACCATACGAAGCAGCACGACCACGATACCCTCATCATCAGCATTCACCACTTTCGTTTTCTGGCCTCCACGCTGTTGGCGGCCTTGTACATACAACTTTTCTGGGCCATGATGCCCCTCGTTCTTTTGGCGTTCTTTGGGCGCTTGTACAGCATTTGGACACTTTCCCGTTACGTTCTCACACTGTGGCTCTCATAGATCCCCAAACCCTGGAATTGTAGATTCGTAATGAAAGGGTCTTTGCTTTGCGCCTTCTTGGCGAGCGCCGTCGACTCTCTCCAAGATGAGCTATCGCAACGGGCCGTACTCGAGCCCTTATGACAACCCGCGCAAGCGAGGTCGAGATGATGACTACCCGGACTCGCGCAACCAGCGCCCTTTTCGGCGCCAGAGTGGCCCACCAGGCGGAGGAGGAGGTCGAGGGTCTTGGAACCGCAATGGCGGCTCATCGCAGCGGGAGTACAAGCCCCTGCCGCCACCAACCAACCGGATCAAGATGGAGCTGTGGAAGATGGGCGACGCGGAGACCAAGTACGCGGATGAGCCGGCGAGAGACCTGTCGCAAATGGCGAGGGATGTGGCCAACGTCTGGGCGAGGTCCGACACGGGCGCCAGGGACGTCCTGCAGCTGTTTGAGGTGGCGTGAGTGGCCTGCTGTCTTGATTCGATGCTCGAATCCGATCTCACGAGGCATTCACAGGGTCGTCGAGCTGCCGCACAAAGCTGCCTACTTTGCCGCCATCTTGGCTCTCGTCAATCTGAACCCGCACCAGCCCAAAGCCCCGCCACAGACGCCCGTCAAGAAGCCCGCCAAAGAGCCACCAGTGCCCAAAGTCGAGGACGGCGACGAGACGATGGCCGACGCTCCACCAGCTCCCAAGACGCCGCCTCCTGCGCCCGTCGAAGAGCCAGCAGCGCCGCCTGCCGTCAACATTGCCCACAAGATCATCGACCACCTCTTGACCAAGCTGCAGAGCTACACCAAGAACGAGGATTGGCTGCCGGCCAAGCTCACCTTGTGCTTTCTCGCTCGTTTGACCCAGTTCGCCCAACCCATCCTCGCCCTGGACAGCTTCATCCAGCTCTTGGCTTCTTTCTCGCTCTACCTGTCCAATGACCAAGCGCCGCTGTTCGCGAGGGATGTCGTGGCTCAAATGATCGGCCAGGCTCTGCTCGCCCTCTCAGCTGGCGCCGCGCCCGAAGTGCAAAAGGCTGTGGTGGAGTACGGCGGTCTGAGCCAAAAGGCCAGATACGACGTCTTGGTTGATCCTTACAACGAAAATGTGCGCTCGTTTTCCTCTTCTTTTGACATTTCAAGGTCTGAATAGGGCACCTACGTACAGCTGTTCGAAAACCTGATTCAAATCTTGCAAGACCAGCAGCTTGGGACTTCTACCTCACCTTGGACCCAAGTTTTGTTCGACCCTTCGCTCGGCTACCCGAAGCTCGAAGAATCGCCACCGGCCTTTGCCCCGGCGGACGAAAAATTGACCGTCGAGGTCCCTCTGCCCACCAAGCCCGTCTACGCCTCCACCACCTCTCTTCGTATCCTTGTCGATGACGTGCGTTGGCTTTTGGCTTGAGCTAAATTTCTTTCAAGCTAACGTCGTAGATTGTCCCCGCCCAGACTGTGCCAGCGGCAGACAGCGTGCCAGGCTACCAACTCACCGCTCTGATGCGGGATATCATGACCATCTTTGAGCCACAACGCAAAGATGGCGCCCGCGTGCTCTTGGATTTGGCCAACGGCACTTGGATCGCGCCGGGTGGCAAATGGTTCAAGCTCAAGATCCCCCGGGAAGAAGTCGACCGAATGGACCTGGACGCTGCTGGCACTTGGATCCTGGAGAACGTCGTCCTCAACGTGAGTTAGGCTTTGCGCACTATGCCCTTGTTTCACCGTTGCTCAAGGCTTGTCCATTTCACAGTCCCTTCTGTCAAAATTGTTCTCCATCCCCGAGTCACCGGACAAAGCCATGTACTACTCTGCGCTTTTGGTCGAACTCTGCAAGATCTCCCCGGCCACGGTCGCGCCCGCCATGGGCAAGTGCGTGCGCCGCCTGTATGCCGGCTTGGGCCCCTCGACCGCCGCGATGGACGACAACCCGGCCACCGCGTTGGTCAAAATGGACCCGCAAGGCTTGCAGAGGTTCGCAGCTTGGTTCTCGACCCACCTCTCCAACTTCAACTTCACCTGGCGGTGGCCCGAATGGTGCGCACATTCCCCTCAGCATTGCTACAATGCTCAGTCTCGTTTGGCCTGCGCACAGGGAACCGGATTTGGTCTTGCCTGCTGATCACCCGAAAAGAGTCTTGATCGACCGTCTGCTCGAGCTTGAGATCCGCCTTTCCTACTTTGACCGCATCGTCAAGACTGTGCCGGAAGCCTACAAGGGCCTGGATGTCATGACCAAAGACCCGACCGAGTACTCTTTTACCTACAGCGAAGGTGCGCCTCTCGTATTAATGTTTCTTTTCCATAGCTTAGTCGCTTGCACAGGGAATCCACACTTCCAGGCCGCCGAGCGCATCCTCGACCTCATCCGCACCAAGAGCCACGCTGATGACGTGATCGACGCCTTGACTGAGATCCAGAAGCAAGTGGTCGACGCTGGCCTGGTGGACGAGAAGGAGGCCATGGTCCTCACGACGTCCATCGCCACACAGTGCATCATGACTGTGGGCAGCAAGTCCTTCTCCCACTATCTCAACGTCCTCGAGCGCTACGTCAACGTCCTCAAGACGTTCACCGACTCTGCTCCTCGCCGCAAAGAGTGCCTCACGGCTATCGCCTCGTACTTTGACCGCAACGGGCAGTACGTCCAGATTGTCGTGGACAAGCTCATGCGCTACCGCATTCTGGACCCCATCGATGTCGTCCGTTGGATCATCAGCACCACGCCTAGCTACCTCAATGTCAATCAGTGGGAGATGCTCCTCAACTCCATCGACCTGCTCACCACCCGCGTGAACGGCGCTTCGGCCAAGCTCAAGGACGACCTGGATGACAATGCCCGAAGTTGGTGCTTTGCTCTTCCGTTTTTAAGACCTCAGATTTGACTCGAGGGACAAACAGTGACCGAGGAAGAGACCAAGATCGACACATCTGGCACTGAGGCGCAATTGGCCTCCCTCAAGCAAGAGCGCAGAGACGCCATCATCGAATCTGCTGCCGGTCTAAGTGCACAGACTGTCAAAGATGGAGCCAGCGAAATCGAGCTATGGTGGAGCTTGGGCTGGAACAAGGCGTTTGCCCGCAAGGTTGGCCACTTGCTCTCTCTCGTTCTGTCATTCTTTAGCCTCGCTCATTCTTCCTTTCTAACAGTATGCCAGCTTGTTCTATGCTCATGCAAACGACCTGTCGGACGAGATGAAAGGCCAGGTCGTGATCAAAGAGGCTATTCAAACATGGGGCGATTACATTGGGGAATCGAAGTAGGACCTTTGGTGGGAAGTGGGAATCATGATGAATCAATCTAGTGAAAGGGCTAGAAGAATCCTCCATCTCCGCCGTCAAAGCCTGGGGGAAAGAGCGTCAGCATGTCGAGCAGTGACCTGGAGAAAGTGGAGAGCTGACCGCCGTCGTATCCACCCCCATCAAAGCCCCCATCAAAGCCACCATCTAGACCCCCTCCGTCAAATCCTCCGTCAAAGCTGTCCAGGCCTCCACCAAAGCTATCGAGGCCTGTGGCAAGGAAATCAGCTGCTGAACTTTCGGCGTACCAGTCGCTTACCTCCTCCGAAGTCTGCGCCGTCCATTCCAAGCCCTCCGTCATAGCCTAACCCTCCGTCAAATCCATCCAGACCTATTCGAGAGCAAAATAGTCAGAAATTTGGAAACTGGCCGGGTGGCGAATCGGCGCGCTCGACTGTGTGCGCAGCGCAGAGGCCAGAAATTCGCTTACCACCTCCATCAAACCCGCCAAAGCCGTCCAATCCTGTGTGAAGAATGCATCAGGCCCCAGTTCTTGCCGCAAGAACGAGTAAAGAGAGGCAAAATCACCACCGTCATATCCAAAATCCCCTGGCAGAAGGCTCATAAGCTCGACTTCATTAGAACCGCGAATGCAGACTCAACCACAA
This sequence comes from Cystobasidiopsis lactophilus, assembly GCA_001599975.1. NCBI lineage: Eukaryota > Fungi > Basidiomycota > Agaricostilbomycetes > Agaricostilbales > Chionosphaeraceae > Cystobasidiopsis > Cystobasidiopsis lactophilus. The sequence goes on from BCIO01000002.1 coordinate 2,917,755, forward strand.
ACCTGCGTTGGCGGCCAGCTCTCCTAGACCAAAGCCAGCAAGACCCCCGGCAGCAGCCCCGAGCCCGAACGCTCCCGCGTTGCCCAGTCCATAGTCTGCGCCGTCGAAGCCCCTTCCATAGCCGAGGCCGATGTCCCCGCCGCCCCAACCGCCGTATCCCAGACCGGCTCCGTAACCTCCATCGTAGCCCAGACCAAGATTGCTGCCGTATGCACCTCCCCAGTGTCCTCCCCAACCTCCTCCCCAGCCGCCAAGGTAGGGGTCGTACGACCCGACGTTTGAATAGAGCCAGGGATCAACGAAGGCGGGCTCAGCATCGAACCAACCGTTGAGATAACCGGGGCCGGAGAGCAAATAGCGGGAGGAGTAGTATGGAGTCGAGTAGAGGTCGTAGAGTTGCGAGTCCCAGTATGCCTGATCGGCTAGGCTTGTCTGATAACCGTAGGAGCCCAGTCGAGAGAGCAAGCTGTTGTTCAAGCGGTCGAAAGCGTAGGAATCGTAGACTTGGTTGGCAGCGAAGACGCCGCCGAAGAGCTGGGACATTGCGTCCTGAAGGCCCACGCGAGCCCGAGCGGAGAAAAGGGCGAGTTGGCTGGCCATCTGACGCAAGCGGTCGGTGCCGATGCCCTGAAATCGGCCTTGCAACATCCGGAGAGCATTTTGGGTGCCCATTTGGCGCTGCTGCATTGCGAGTCTTTGACGTTCTTGTTGGGACATGGCAGACAGGCGCTGCTCGGCCATGGCTCTGTCTTTGCGTCAACCAGACCCGAAAACTTGTGCCCGCGGATCGGCTTACATGTTTTGCTCGGAGGCGCTGGCGTTCATTTCTCGCTGCTGCAGGTTCGCCTCGCGGGCTTGTTGGGCTCTGGCGCGGGCTTGCTCGGCCAATGCTGTTTGAGATGCACGGGTGCGTTCGATGTCGCGTTGAATCTCACTGGTCCACGTTCACGGGCAGCTAGAGGTCAGAGAGCACAATCTCGGATCGCTGATGAGCAGCTCACGCTCGTCGTTGCGCATCCTGTGCGGCTCGCAGCATTTGGTTTTGGCGGTCGAGCATGGCATTGGTCTCCAACAGCTTTCGTTGGGTTGCCTGTTCTCATTGAATTAGTATGTGGCAGGTCTTGAATAGCCAAACTCGTTGCTCGCCAGCTGCTCGTTTGCCCGTTGGAGGTTGGATCGTTGCCTTTCCGTCGCCGCTGTCTGGTTGGCTTGCGACAACTCGGCGATCTTCCTTTGCAGCTGCGCTTCTGTAGAACCGAACTGAGGAGGTCAAATGCAGGTAGAAGCGATCAGCCAAAGTTGCTCACCTTTGGCTCTCATCATTCGCAGCTGGAGGCTCATCTGCTGCGCCTGCTTGGCTCGGACATCCAAACCTCCAGACGGCGGTGGCCCACCTGGTGGCAGAGATGGTGGGCCTCCATGAGTGGTGTTCACGCCGAGCCGAGGCCTAGCGGTGTACGAAGGCAGGGACCCCGCGCTGCCAGGCCCACCATTTTGCAGGCGAACTTCGTTGCGTGTAGTAGTGCTGAAAAGGCCGTCAGGTCTTGGGCTTGGTGTGCGGGGAAGTGCGCCCAAGCCAGGACCGAGGCTGTCGACAGAGTGCGGGCCAAAAGAGTTCGGCGAGGTGGGAAAGCTGCTGGACATTGGCGGGTTCCCAGCCTCATCCAGAGGGTGCCGCCATTGGGATTCATTGGTCCTCGAGTTGACAAAATAGTAGCTGCCATAGTTGGGGTCAAAGTCTGGCCTCAGAGAATCAGCTCCCGCTGTTGGCTACGTCAGATCTCAAAAGCAGCAAAGGCACCCACCGGTGATCCAGCCCGGCGGCAACGGCCTGGGATCAGCAGGCGGCCGAGCGAGTGTGGCCATTTTGCGAAGTCTGGCCGAATGGTCGCTCAAGCTCAGCCAACCAGGTCGTCGTGCGGGAACGAGCGAGTGCCTTTCCCTCTTTCCGAGGTAAAACGTGAGCTGCTGAGCATTGAATTGGATGAATCGGAAACAAAGAACAGAAGCCTTCATGCCGGCTCGTCGACCACGACTCGTGGTGTCCTTTCGATGTCTGGCGCGTCCTGGACGTCCTCCTCTTCTGCGTCCTCCTCCGCTTCAAATTCTTCCAGCCGCCGCCGCCAGTCATGAAAATGAGTGAGCATCTCGGCGGACGCTTCGGTGCTAGCCGGCACAATGGGCGGCCCTTTCGTCACGAACTCGAAGCCAAGTCCCGTAGGCGGTGTGGCGTTTTTCTGGCCAGCGTTGGGGCCATTGGGGCCAGCTTCGAGGCGAGCTTGGTCAAACTTTTGCAAAAAGTCGTCCGGCAAGATGGGCACAAATCGCACTGGCTCGGCCGCCTCCTGGGACGGCGCGGTCGGCGTCAAGGTCTCGCGAGGCGTTGATGAATTGGAAAGGTTGGGCGAAGACGAGTTGGTCGGGAGGGGGGTGTGAGGCGCAAAGGGCCCAAAGACCGGTTCTTGACCGAATGCCAAAAGATGTTCGGAGGCCGAAGGCAGCGCGAAAGGTAGCTGTTTGCCATAAGAAGGTAAAGGTGACAAGCAAAAAAGGACGGCTCTCACCATGTAACGGGCATCCATGTACTCGCCCAGGCAGTCCATCGCCCGCGGCGGCTCGTAAGCTGTTATCGGCACCAGGCCGGTGACAATCTGGTCCAAGCAATTCCTCGCTTGCGCCTGCCGCTTCCTTTCCACAATTGGAACATCTTGAGAGCCGTCCGCAGAGACGTCCTCTTCGGAAGCCGTGAACGATGTCTCCTCTTCAGCCTCCCTCGCTGCCTGCTCTGCACTGCGGGCAATCCGTTGCTTGGCCCAGTCCTTTTCAATCTGCACCAGGTATTGTACGCATTCTTCGCTGATCCGCGGCTCGTCCACCTCGTAGCGGTAGTCTTTGACGGCCCGCTTGAGCTGAAGCGGGTTCAGCAGGGACAAGTTTTGCATCGTGCCGACCAGGCCGTCGATCGTCTCCTCCCCGGACAGACATTGCAGCCATTGGAGGAGTTGGTTGAACGGCTTGAAGTGGATGGAGACGATCTTGGAAGGCAGCTTGTTGAGCCGCGCCCAGTCTTCAAAGGCCGAAACATTCATGCGGATCTGCATGGCCTTGCTGCGGCACAGGTACTTCTTCCTGGTCAAGACACGGTTGCCAAGCTCGCAGGAAAGCCAATAAAAGATCTGCGAGAAGACTTGGATGATGACGACCGGGTGGATTTCGAAGTGTTGGAGCATAAAGAGGGCGGAGGAGAGAAGGGCGGTGACCGATTTGGGTGATGCGGTGGACAGATTCGGAGAAGAGGGCTTGTAGAGGGAGAGGGTGGAGCCCTTCCGGACCGGCGAGCTCGGTCCCGCGCTGGCGTCTGAGTCGGCCACCGAGACGGCGGGCGAGGCGGAGGCGAAGAGGGACATAACGCTGCTGCGGATGATGGGCGTTGAGCTTGTGCTTGAGCTGTGCTTGCTGGCGGAGCGATTCGTGAGCGCGCGGAGCATGCGCCACTCGCTTTCGAACCGAACGTCTTCAAAGCCCGGCACCGCCTCGTACTCCAAAATCGCCGCGTCCAGCACCTTGTCTATCCTCCTTTCCACATCCCGTATTACAAACACGCACAGCTCGTTTACGAGCTCGCCGAGGTGGGCCTGGTAGTAGGTGGTCGTGCCGGCCAGGTGCTGGTCGGTGCGCATGTAATAGAGGAATACGATCGCGTTGCAGAGCCAGAACGAGCAATTGGCCAGGTCATCCGGTCGAGCGTGGATGGCGTCCTCGATCTTCTCTATGGCGCCAAAGATGAGCTCGTCGAACAAGTCGGCCGACCCGTAGTGAGAGGCGAAGCGAGCGGCGAGAAAGAGGGCGTTAGCCGGCAGGCAGCGCTGCTTTAATGAGCGGGTGGGGTGCATGTTGGTGATGATGAGGTCAAATAGGATGGGCAGGTCGTCTATGGCGATAACCAGCATTTCGTCAGGTAAACAGGACGCCCAGTCGAACTCGTTCTCCAGCGTGGTCTTATGGTGAGCACGTTTCCTCAGCTGCAGATCATAGCAGTGAAGAGCCTGGGACGCACCGGGACGGGCGAGCGCTCTCCGTTGAGTAAAGGGGTGAGGCCCAATGCGTCGACGTCCAGCTGGAGCTGCCTCGCGCTCTCGTGGGCCAAATCGAATTGCTTCTTGGTTTTGATCGGGTCCGGCCTGTTAGCTGGTGCTGGAAGAGCTGCAGAGGCGTGCGATGAGGACGAGGCCGACCTGGACTCCTCGGAGGCTTGCAGCAGGTCCCTCAGAACTGCCCCGTCCGGTCCGCTTGGGGCCAAGTCGGCAGCCAACAGCCCCTTGAACGACCTTTGGCTGGACGAGGCATTATGGTTGAGTAGGTAGGAGGTCAGAGGCAGGTCGTTGGCCTTGACGGCCCAGTGCACGGAGGACCATCCGGAGCGGTCAACTTGAAGGACATCGGCGCCCGCTTCGACCAGCAACCGGACGCAGTCGCCATGGGAATAGCATGTGGCGAGTACCAGGGCTGGACTGCCCTCTTCGTCGACGGCCGAAGGCAGATCTATTGAAGGCCGGTGGTGCTGCAGGAGCCACTCGAGGAGGTCGCCTTGGCCGCTCGCGCTTGCTCTCACTACCGCCCGCGTGCAAATGGACGTCGCCTCTTGAGGGTGCGCCTCCAAGTCTCGCGTAATGGAGGCCGGCGTCGGGCGCAGGACCTCGAGCAAAGAGGTCATGTCGCCGTCGAAGGAACAGCTGGCCGCTTGTTTATTTTGTGGCAAGTGGGCTCCAGAGACTGGTGGCGGTTCTGCGCTTTGTTGTACCCGAGACATGCTATCTAATGGAAACCAGATTCCTATAAGTTACAAGCGCAGATTGGGGCCCGCTCGACACGAAGCGCTCAACGCCATCACTGGGCCGCCGTAATGAATTTCAGAGGAAGATAGTAGGGCCAGTAGGGCGAAGAAGACAAGACGGCCACTTACAGCACAAATCTATCTGTTGGATACTTTGCATAAGACCTTGTGGTCGCCTAGCCCGAGATAAACACTTCAGACTTTGCATGAATGCAATTTTAAAGAAAGGCAACTTACGCCAGTGCTTCCTCTGACAGTCACGGTCGCAGTAGTAAGCCAGCTTACAATTGCTACCTGATAACGAGGAAAGGAGCGCTGGTCAGCTTTATACGGCGCACAGGCCCGGAGTAGTACCTACACATCAACAGTTTCTCCTGGGGCAAGCCTTCAAGGCAGTAAGAGCATTTGCGCTCCAAAAACCGCTCCCTCTCCTTGGGTAGAGTGGCTTCAAAACGACTTGATGGGGACATGATCACGTCCTCCTTCTTTCCCCGGGCGTAGCTTTCGCCTCTCTTCAATCTGCGATTGGGTCAATGGACCGCAAAGTGAATCCAATTGCTACAATGGAGCTACTCACACAGTGTCTATGGAGCTGACCCAATCCTCGAGGAGCGCCGGTTCGTAATTTTTTATAGTAACGTGATGGATGTCGTGGCTGTCATCGCGAAGTGCGCTCTTGAGATTGGGCGAATTGAGGTCAACACGCCGAGGTAGAAAGCCAGAGGGTAGCTGGGGATGCCTGGGGACGTTTCTTGTTTAGTGAGCTCCTCGACAGACCAGGCGCAGGCGAAAGTTACCATTTGTTCACATACGTGGCCCGGACCCACTGCGGCTTGTTTGGGTACTGGATGTAGTGGACGAGGTTGAAGAAGCGATGCGCATCTCGCTCCAGGGTGATCGATTCGCCCTCGTTGTGGCGTTCGGGGGAGCAGCAAGCGCAGGCCTCGTTGATGCCGATAACGAAGAAGCGCGAGAAAGTCCCGTCGGTGAACACCATCCCTCCCCAATCGCTGACATCCCTCGCTGCGCCTTTCACCAGCTCGTAGGAGTAGAGGATTGGGCAAAACTCGTTCTCGTTGCCGAACTCCTTCTTGCACCAAGCCCGGACGAGGTTGATGACCCTCTTGCACTCTTTGAAGTAGTACTCTGTGATATCCTGTGCTTTTTTCATGAGGCTGGCTTCCGTTTCGTAACCCATTCGACCGAAGAACTTGGCAGAGTTGTCCAGGCTGTGCCGGCACATTTCTCAGCCCACAAACCTTTCGAGAGTCAACAGCTCCACTGTGACACACCTGTAAAGGCCGACCATTGGCCCTTGGACCAGCTTGGTCGTTGCGCAAACCCCCGAAAGATTTAGCATCATGCTCGGCTTGAAGCCGGGAAATGCAGAAAAGGCTTCGTAGACGCCCGCATTGCGATCAGAGAAATCCATTGCCTGGCTTTAGGGGTGAAGTTGGTGATATGGTGTACAAGTTTAGATCTCAGGAGGGTCAATTGCGGCAGATAGCGGAAGAGAGGCCGAGGACCTGTGGCGAAGCGCGCCGACGGCCCCGTTTGCATGTCATTGTGGTGCTTGCGTCTATCACCAAAGGTGGACAGACTCTGTATGGCTGAAAATGGAAGGGATTTGCAGGTAGAGTGCGCATGGTATTTCAGATCGGCGCAAGATGTAGGACTGCAAGCCAAGCAACTGGACGCGACTCCCATGGCAACGCCACTGACAGCTACATACTAGTAGTTTTTAGGTTCTTGTGCACGCTTGCACTCGCGATAAGACTAAGCATGTGTCCTCTCTCTCGAACCAAGTTACAAAACGCAAACAGACCTGTGGGCCTTGCCCAAGCGTACGCACATATGGACCGCAACCCGAGAAGAACGAAATAATCATTTGGCAAGAAGGCAGTACGACTTGATTGGCTTCTTAGGGCACAAGCGGACGTTGGCACTGGACATATCGTAGTCGTACAACCCAGTTTCGAGCTCATAGGCGCAAAACTGGTTGCCCGGCCCGTAAGCTGTCGGGCCCACATTCCATTGAGACGTTGACCTAGAGGACATTAGAGAGAGCTCACAGCAAAGAAGATGATGATAACCGGTGTCGGCAAAGTCCTTGTCCCAGGCAATGTCCGCAGACACCAATTTGGCGCCGGTCCGAGAATTGACTTTGGGGCAAGCGGTGTAGCAGGACGAACCACAGCCCGTGGCGACAGTGAGCTGCTTGGGGCACCGTTTGTCGTTGAGCTTGGGCACGGCGGCGCCGGAATTGACGGTGTAGGTGCAAATTGGGTCGTAGTAGCCGTAGTCGCAGGCAATGTGTCTTCCCTTGCCATTGCCATCTGTGTAGATCCCGTTGGCAGGGGATTTGTCGGTCAACTTGGGGCAGCCCAGGAACTTGGTGACCGGCTGGACATTGGAAGCCGGTTTGTAACTTGCGCAGGAACGAGGGGCTGTTTGGGCGACCAAGGTGCGATCAGACTGGCATGCGAGCCCGTGGAGAAAGGGCAAATACCGAGCTCTCCAGCAGCAACTGAACGAACATGACCAGCGACGAAAATGGCCACGACGGTTAGCGATTGAAATAACATGGCGACGGAAGCGCTGGCCTCCTTTTGAGCTCTGTTTGCACCCCACATGCTAAACTTGGACTCACTTGAAGGACTACTGACAAGCGGCGAGCAACGCGGTGGTCGGTTCACAGGGCAAGGTGAGGTCTTGGTGTGGGAGAGAGTAGTAATGTTCGATTCGGGGCTGGTGGCGGGGTGGAAACAACAAGCAAGCGAGCTAAACCCTACCGACGTATACATATATAGACACAGCAAACAGCAATAATGCTTAACAAAGACAGAGAACAAAAGCCATTTTTCGGGGGATCGATCGTACAGTAGAGGTTCGTCCGTGCTGATCATCGACCTGGCAGAGGTCTGGACAACTGGCAGCATGGAACATTTTAATCCGTGGCCCGGGGTGTGGCAGAAGCAAGTAGGTAGATATGTATAACTCTAAAGCAGATGAGGCGCAGCGAGGCGCAACAACGACCGACAAAGCGTCGTGCGTGCGTGCGTGGATTTATCGTCTTCGCTTGGTGGTCTGGATGGACCGACGTCGACGCCTCGCTCAGTATAACTGGGTCGGGCGTTGTCAAACCTGGCGGTCGAACGAAAGCAAGAGATGTCGGGCACTCTTTGGAGGAGGACCGCTGTTGCATATGTACTAGACGTGGCAAAGTGCGGCGGTGCAAGTACAAGCAAAACGAGGCGTGGTCCCTTCTGTGGCAACCCGAAGGATGGCGACGCTCACTCGACCAGTGCCCTTCGTATCACCTTGAGCACGTCGGTGTTGAAGCCGGTCGAATCAAAGATGGCCCTGCATCATCATCATCCGCGACTGTAGGCGATCTAAAAGCACAGGGCCTACAAGCCTGCCATGCCATGCTCCAGAGCAAAGCGCGCCTTCAAGCCGGAGCTGTGGCCATCATCGAAAGAAATGATCTGTTTTTTGCTAGGGCTGAACAAAAATGGCGTTCGCGAGCATTCATCGAAGTCTGATTTGACCAAGTCAGTGGGTAGTCCTAGGGCACTGGCGAGCAGAGAACAGACATTTGGTCCATCCGTTCAGGCCTTTCTTGCCGTCCTCGGACAGCACCTCACCTTCGATCAACGTATTGTAGTCCCAAACTGCTACGGAGTTCAATGACTGTGCGTAGAACTCGGAGAGAGCAAGAGAACGGACAGCCTGACCAACCGCCACCAGGGTTTCCACACATGTCCTCGCCAGTCGAAAAGGTATCTAGACAGCCCCCTTGAGGAGCTTTGCCGGTAGCAGGCTGCTGGAGCTGGCTTTTGAACCCGTGTGCAGCCACCGTTTGCAGCTTGGCGCTCTTGAGCTGAAAGGCGTAGCCGTATGATGGGATGCCAAGCATAAGTTGGCAGGCTGGCACTCCAGCTTTCTTCCAGTAGTTCAGGCCATCAAACGCCGAGGACTTGACTGTAGAGCAATAAGAGTACAGAGGCGCGTTGGCCCCAGAAACTTCAGACCATCCTGAAGCAGTTCAACCTTGGTGTTACCACGGCTCCTTGGCGCAAGCAAAAGGACCCTCTTACCTCCGGCGTTGGTGTCGTAATTCATAACATTAAAAGCGTCCACGTAGGCTGCAAACTCCGAAGCGTCCACCAGTGGGACGCCATCGCCGTTGAACAGACTAACGGACGCTCTAAGCGACCGTTTCCCGCGCAAGAAGTAACTCACCCGTCAGGCTGTACATCGATTGTGATGATCTTGCTGTTTCCTAGGTGGGAGCGAAGGACCTTGAGAAAGGACAGCAAGTGTTTGGAATCGGATTTTCGACGCGTATTGCACCCGATGCCCGGTTGATTCGGGTACTCCCAGTCGATATCAACCCCATCAAATCCATAGGCGTGGATGAAGCCGGATGTGCGAGAGGCAAAGTCCTTAAGAGCCGTGGTGTTCGCCAGGTGGTCCGAGAAGTAGACGCTCCCATCCCATCCTCCTATTTGCCGGCAACGCGTTTACTCTAATCGAACCTGGACTGCGTGAGAAGCCTACCAATTGACAAGATAGCCTTGGAACCTTTCGCATTGGCCCGTTTGACGAAAGCCTTCAATTGCTCTTCTTCGGCTTTGTATTCAAAACCGACCACATTGGTAGCGAGGACGAAGAAGTATGCCCAGTCAGCGTAGGCGTACGGAAACTCGGCGACCGTCTGGCTGGAGTAACTCGGCCAATATTGCGCCAGGATGGGCTGGCCTTTAGCGTTCTTCGGGCAAGCTCGCGGCTTGGCGGTGGAACGTCGCTCGAGCTGAAGTTCGGCAGCGGTTAAGGTGACCAATACCAGCCAGACGAGATGACGAAAGCGCATTGCGCCAGACCAGATTAAGGAGTGTGAAGTGGGGCAAGGAGAGGATGCTGGCAGGTCAGGCGTGCAGTGAGCCGTGGATGAGGTTAGGAAGTGATGGATGCTAAATGAGGTCCTGTTAAGGCTAGCGAAAGTTGGTGTGGCGTTTCATCGAGAACGGGTGAAAGGCCGGAAGCCAGGAAGGCGTTGGTGCTTCAAGCCAAATCTTCTGGTAGCCAATGGTCGAAACGGATCCTCGAAACATTCCAAACGCCCATCATTGGCTAAGAATGCTAAGCAGCCGACCCCACGGCGAGCCGCTCGCGAAGCCCGGCCAAAGCGAGGGCCAAGGCTTCTTCGGTTCGGATGGTCCTGCTGGCTTGGGTTGGACAGATGTTGACCCAGTGGTCGAACAACATGTGGCTCTCCTCCGCCTTGACACCAAGTAGGTCCTGCTCCTTGTCGATCGACAGCTCCAAGCCCGCAAGTCCGCCGAGCACGATGAGCGCTCGCTTGAATTTGGGAAAGGTGGCCGGCTGTGGAAGCTTGTCTATTGAAGTGCCTCGCTCGGAGAGGCCAATGAGCAGGTCGTATGGGCGAGAGGGGTCGGAGGAAACCAGAGCCTTCGCGAGAGTCGGCTCGACGCGGACCGAGTAGCCCCACGGGATGCCAGCTTCCTGCGTTGGAAAAGACGGCGAGACAAGTGTGGGCGTTTGTGGATATAGGAGGTCGACAGTGACCCGGGAATTGAGCGGTGGGGCGATGGGAGTTTCGACAGACACCGACTCGTCCAGCCCAATGTCCACTTCGACCGTCGTTCCTTGCGCTTTGGAGATGACGCCATCTCTGAACCGACATGTATCCGTCTTTCGAAGGTGGTGAGGCATGTCAAGGGGCGGCAGGAGGCCAACATGCTTGAGGATGGGCTGCATTGGGAACAGAGCTCGCCGCAAATATCTGCTCCAAATCTGAGCTTGTCCTTGGCTCATAAGCAACAGAGAGCCTACTGAGGAGTTTCAAGGTATTCCAAGATGCGAGCGAGGTAGATATCGGGATCTGAGAGGGCGGGGTCGATTTCGGAGGATGATTTTCGATACTTGCCCTTCTGACCATGGTTCACTGCAGCAGGCGGAGGTTCTTCGTGGAAGATGACAACTTCAGAGACGCCAAAGATGGCGCACTGGCGGGCGATCTGGCTGGCGAGCACGGCTTTGAGCTCGTCGTTCTGGGCGTTGACGAGAATGGAGCCGGGCAAAGCGATGCTGAGGCAAGGTGGACGGTCGACTTGGGATTGTTTGAAGACGGCAGAGGGCTTGTGAGGCTTATGTTTTGCCTTGAAGCCTTCGCCATCTCCAGCGGGTTGGCCAGCGAAAGCTTCTTGAGCGGTGCGCTTCTGCTGCGGCCTGGGGATGAGCGCTTTCGCTCTGAAAGTCCTTTGTAATGCTCTAACCTTGTTCTTCATGAAGACAACGAACCACAAACGCAGAGCGGTCGAGCGGAGGCAAGCTTGAATGAATTTCTTGAGCCAGCTCCTCCAAACAGCAAAGCGCTAATGCCGGTCCGACTCCGTTTGGCCAACCACGGCGTGCGCCACTCGCCCTTCTACCACGTCGTCGCTGTGCAGGCGAGCAAGCGGACGACGGCGAGGCCCATCGAGCAGCTCGGCACTTATGATCCCATTCCCAAACTTTTGCGGCCGCCCACCCAGTCCATCCTCGAGCCGCGCCCGGCTGGCAGCATGCAAAAGCAGCTCTCCCTCAATGTGGACCGGGTCAAGTACTGGTTAGGCGTGGGAGCGCAGCCGAGCGGGCGAGTAGCGTGGCTGCTGAAAATGGTGAGTTTGTTGCCCTCTCCTCGTGCACTTTATCGGGCATGTGCTGATGCATAGGGGCCGATCACAGGCGGGCGTTAAGGTCACCATCTCGAACAAGAAGCGCAAGCAGAAGGCATACGAAAAGGCAGCCCTCGAATCACCAGCATCCACCGCCGCTCAGCTTGAAGCGCCCAATGCATCAACGTGAACTCGGCATTGCCACTCGCAGGAGATGCACTAGATGCGTAACTTGATTTAGCCAGGCATTCGCCTTATTGGCAAGCAAGGGTGAGCCACTCCACCACTCTGTTTGCACGTTGATGCTGTTGCTTATGCACATGCTTAGCTTGGCACGCCTCAACATTGCCCTTGCCATCCTGCCAGCAAGTACTGGCTGCCAGTTAGGGCAACAGCTGCGGGGCTGGTCATGAGGGACGGGGGCGAGATGCCAAAGCGATGGTCTTTCGCTCGGAGGGAAGAGCTGGTCGGCCGTCGTGGCCAGCAACGGGGCATCCAGGTAGCAGTAACAGAACTCTTGAGAGTAATACCCAGCATTTGCATCACGAGAAAACTCGCATGAACAGCTGCATATTTTGTCTCTTGTTGACGACCGGCCGATCCGCCTCCCAAATCGCTGTTGAGCAGAGCTGAGGAGATGTCCAAGTCGATTGCATCGACCTCAAAATGCATCCTCAACGCCACTGGTCAGTCCCACTCCGCCCGTCGAGGTGCAGGAGCTCAACGTTGCCGTGAGCCAACAGGAAAGCGGCAAATGGCGACTGTCCGATCTGGCAAACCGTGCGGTTCCTTGCTTGCCTGTTGACTCTGCTGTACGTCTAATGCATGACCGACGACTGCACAGTCCGACAGGTAGGCCCATCAGGCTCTTCCCCACGTCCAGAGCTCATCGGGCGAAACTTTCGCGATGCAGCCATTGTGTTGATGAACATGGGCGGCCCTGAAAAGGTTTGATTTTGCTTGACCACTCTTGCTCTGTAGAGCTAGTGAACGAGCAACTGGACAGGTCGAGGACACAGGCGACTTCCTCAGCCGGCTCTTTCACGATGGCGACCTGATCCCCTTGCCCTTCCAAAAGTACATCGCTCCAGCGATCGCCAAGCGGCGTACTCCCAGTATTGAGAAGCAGTACGCACAAATAGGAGGCGGTTCGCCCATCTTAAAATGGTCGAGGATCCAAGGCGAAGGGATGGCCAGCATCCTGGACGAGCTTTCGCCCTCGACCGCCCCTCATAAAGCTTACGTCGCCTTCCGATATGCGAAGCCGCTCACAGAGGACTGCTTGGCTCAGCTCCGGGCCGACGGCGTCAAGAGGGCGGTCGCTTTTTCCCAGTACCCGCAATACTCTTGTTCGACAACGGGCAGCTCGCTCAACGAGATGTTCCGAAAGCTCAACACCGACCCAGATGCGCATGACCCGATCCAGTGGAGTGTTATTGATAGGTGGCCGACTCAAGCTGGTTTGGTCGAGGTCAGTGCCCCTCCACCCTCCTCGAGCCTTCGGTGCTCAACAGCGGCAGCGATGACAGGCCATTGCGCACAACATCAAAAAGTCTTTGGACACCTATCCTCCTGAGCTTCGGGACCAGGTCATCCTCATCTTCTCAGCCCACTCCCTGCCGATGTCCGTCGTCAACCGCGGCGACCCTTACCCCTCCGAAGTCGGCGCCACCGTGCACGCCGTTATGAACCATCTCGGCAACAAAAATCCTTACCGCTTGGTGTGGCAGTCGCAAGTCGGGCCGTCCGCCTGGCTTGGCCCGCAGACTTCGGACACGATCAAGGGCTATCACAAGCAGGGCAAGAACAACCTCCTGCTCATCCCCATCGCTTTCACCTCGGACCACATCGAGACCCTGTTCGAGCTGGACTTGGAGTACGTGCACGAAGCGAAGGAGCTAGGGATGACGGGCGTCAAGCGGGTCGAGTCCCTCAACGACTCGCCCATCTTCATCCGCGCCCTGGCCGACATTGCGGCCGCCCACTTGAAGCAAGACCAGCCCACCTCGGCCCAGCTCGCGCTCAGGTGCCCGGCGTGCACGTCTGACACCTGCAGGCAGACCAAGGAGTTCTTCTCTCGAGGAGGACGGGTCTGAGGCGTAATAAAATGACCTTGTAGTGGCGTAAACCTATTCTGGCAGGCTGCCGCGCATTCTTAAAACCATTCTAAGGGCTAAATAGAAAACCCCTTGCCCATTACCGTAAGCCTGCCTGGTGGCGAGAGAAACTTTTCGAGCATCCCCAGCTTCTTCGACGTCTTGCTCTTGCTCCCTTTGACCAACTCGGCGTGTCGCTTCGTTTGACGAACATGGGCAACTGATTTGCTGTCCAAGCCAGACGACACACATACACGAGACTGACACGCCTTCGAAGGAGGGCACAGCTTCCGCTCGTTGTTCACTTTGCGCCCTCTCCTCCTGTGACCCTCCCTCTGACCTCGCTCCACAATGGCGGCCTGGTCACCCTCAGAGGATGGGCTGCGAGACTTGTTGGTCTGCGTAGGTCCCAGCTTGTCCCAGCCTTAGTGCGTAATTTGACAGCCAGTGCGCTCGCAGATCGAGCAGTCCAAGTCAACCGACAACGCCGTCCAGCAGCAGGTCAAGCAGGTGCGCATTACGCTCACATACACTGCCAAATGGTGCCTAAACAGCCAGAGCAGCGGTTCGACCTGTTCAACAACTCGGTGCCAGACTTCAATAGCTACCTTGCCTATGTGCTCGTCACGCCCATCAACGGCGTCTCGAACCAGTCCAGGTCCATCGCCGGCTTCCTGCTCGTCAACAACTTCAGGTCCCGCTTCCACTCGTTCCCTGCGCCCGTCGTCGAGTACCTGAAGCAGACGCTCTTCATCGGCCTCCAAGATGAGGACCCGCAAGTGCGCAGTGCATCGAGCACGGCCATGACTTGGCTCATCCGCTCTATTGTGCCCGACAACTGGCCACAAGGCCTCCAGCAGCTCATGCAGCTCCTCGACAACCCAAACATCACGATTCAAGAGGTGCGTTTGCCAGCCCTTCTCATTATCAGCCTGTTGCTGCAGAGAGCTGATGATATGCCACCAACACTCACAGAGCGCACTGAGCACGTTCAGCAAGCTCTGTGCTGACATCCCCAAGTCGCTGGAGCGGATCCAGGTCAATGGCACCCCTTTCCTCGACTACCTCGTCCCCGCCCTCTTGCAGCGCATGGAGTCCGACAACGGCAACATTCGGTCCTACGCTTTGACCTGCTTGGTGCCGTTCATCGAGCCAGAGAGCCGGACCACCCCGCCGAATGCGCTCGCCGTGCACATTGACCTCTTTATTTCCGCCCTCTTCAAGCGCGCCTCCGACCCCCTCTCCTCCGTCCGCAAGCAAGTGTGCACCGCCATGGTCGCCCTGCTCTCTTCTCGGCCCAAGAAGCTCATCCCGGAGATCAACGGCGTCGTCGACTACGTCCTCCACTGCACCCAGGACACAGACGACAAGGACCTGGCACTCGAGGCCTGCGAGTTCTGGCTCACCTTCGCCGAAGACCAAGAGCTGCTGCCTGTCCTCCGGCCGTTTGTGCCCCGGATCGCACCCATCCTCCTCGACTGCACAGTGTATGACGACGAAGAGCTGTTTGCTCTGGGGGCCTTGGACGACGAGGACGACGCCGCCGTTCCCGACCGGCCAGAAGACATCAAGCCGCAGTTCTACGGCTCCAAAGCACACTCCCAGAACTCGTCCTCTGCCAATGTCACCACCGGGCAGCCTGAGGCCTCTACCTCAAAAGCTCGCGGGGCCGACACCACGGCAGAGGAGCCGCCCGCTGAAGAGGACGAGGACGAACTGGAAGATGATGACGAGGACGAGGACTACTCGGAGTGGACGCTGCGAAAGTGTGCGGCGGCGGCGCTGGATGTCATGGCCACCGGCTTCGAGGCGGAGCTCCTCACCGTGCTCTTGCCGTGCCTCAAGGACAAGCTGCAGTCTACCGAATGGCTCCAGCGCGAGTCCGGCATCCTGACGCTCGGCGCGATGGCAGAGGGCTGCATTGGATTCTTGGGCGAGCATCTGCCCGCGCTCATTGGATACCTCCTCCAAAGCTTGACCGATGCCAAGGTATGTATCGCCCTTCTGTTCGGAAGAGCCGAAATTGATGACGGTGTTCTCACAACAGCCGCTGGTGAGGTCGATTGCGTGCTGGACGATTGGCCGCTACTCGGCGTGGCTCATCCAACCCGAATCAAGTCCAGAGCACCGGCAGACTTACTTCGTCCCTGCTCTAGAGGGTGTAAGGCGCCTTGAACCTTCATTAGCCCATTTGAGAGGAGCTCATGAAGAACGGTTGCGCACTACAGCTTCTCCGAATGCTTCTGGACAACAACAAAAAAGTGCAAGAGGCCGGTTGCAGTGCCTTCGCCACCCTGGAAGAAGAAGCCGGCGCTGCGCTCGAGCCCTTCCTCGAGCCCATCCTTCGCAACCTCGTTTTCGCATTCGGCAAGTACCAGCAAAAGAATACCCTCATTCTCTACGATGCGATCGGCACTTTGGCCGACGCTGTCGGCGAGTCGCTCAACAAGAAGGAGCTCATCGAGATCTTGATGCCTCCCCTCATTCAAAAATGGCAAAAACTGGAAGACGAGGATGAGAACCTGATTCCTTTGCTCGAGGTGCGAGCGTTTCGTTCAGCAGTCGCCTTCAAAGACTCAAATGCTGCTTCTTTGCACAGTGCATGTCCTCGGTCGTGGTGGCGATCAGCCACGGTTTCCTGCCCTACGCCCAGCCCGTCTTCGAGCGGTGCGCACGGATAGTCCACACCTCGCTGGTCCATTACCAGACCTACACGAACAACCCGGACGCCTACGACCTGCCTGAGAAAACGTTCCTCATCGTCGCCCTCGACCTGCTCAGCGGACTCACCCAAGGCCTCAGCACGGCCATTACGCCTCTTTACGAAGCCGCCCAGGCCCAAATCTTCCAGCTCATCCTCTTTTGCTTGCAGTACCCCGAACCCGCCGTGCGGCAGTCCGCCTACGCCCTCCTCGGCGACTGCGCCATCTCGGTCTTCCCTTTGCTGAAGCCCTACATCCCGCAAGTCATGCCCGTTTTGACCGCCCAAATCGATGTCGAGCCCAAGGCTGACACGGTGTCGGTGTGCAACAATGCCGCATGGGCCGCTGGCGAACTGGCGCTTCAACTCGGTTCGTGCAAGCTGTTATTGTACAGCAGTTTGATGCTAATTATGTGGCTCTTGCGAGAACAGGCGCGGACATGCAGCCATACGTCAAACCATTGATGGAGCGCCTTGTGCCTGTTCTTCTTTCGCCCAAGGCTGCGCGGTCGTTGGTCGAGAATTCAGCCGTCACCATTGGCCGGTTGGGTCTCGTCTGCCCGCAGCTGGTGGCGCCGCATCTCGAGCTGTTCATGCGGCACTGGTGCGTGTCGCTGGCCGAGATCAAGGACAACGAAGAGAAGGACTCGGCCTTCAAGGGCATCTGCATGGTCATCCAAGCCAATCCCAACGGGCTGGTCAAGGTGGGCCGGCTTTCGACCGGATGCCTTTGCCACATCTTCTCATTTCCGTCTGCCTGCAGAACTTTCAATTCTTCCTCAATGCCATCGCCCGGTGGCAAAAACCGTCAGAAGAGTTGAACGGGATGTTCCGCTCTGTGAGGCTGCTTCCTCTTGGACGCAAAGCTTAATCTCATTGAAGCGCGTGTTTTCACAGATCCTGCTCGGGTTCAAGCAGATGATCGGCGAGCAGTGGCCCGCCATGATGTCCAGTATGCCGCCGCCTATTCAAGTCCGCCTCACGGAGCGGTATGGTGTGTAGAGCTTTCGACAAGAAAAAGAGGATGTGGATCAGTCAAAGGGAGGAGGAGGAAAGGAATCTGTGCAGGGTTTGGGACACGTCGGCAGCAAGAGGAGGAAAACCAAAGGGGCAGAGAGGTGGAAGCAAGCGGAATTTCTCAGGAAGCCAACTTCACGTAGCATTAGCATTTTTCGATAAGGGCCTTAAGCTCCTTTATCCCATAACTCCATAGTTCCCATAGAAATTTACCCCGCACGTAGCTCAAGCCACTCAAAAACGGCACGCTGGGGAGAGACAGAGAACTGAGAGCACACTGAGCCCAACCTTTTGGGAGCCATTGCAAGAGTGTAGGTTAATATGCTATGCTCAATCAGAACCGCTTGGCAGAGCGCTTGAAGTTCCATTGTCTGTGGCGGGGTGATCGTAAGCAACGAATAATTGCTGAAAGTGACGGCCGCTCACCGGAAGGCCATGACGGCGACAACGACAATGACAAGCACAAACATCCACTTGATGACCCAGAAGAGGAAGCCAAAGAAGCCGGCGCCAATCTTGCGGGAGGACTTGCGCTCGCGCTGGCCCGCCGTCGGCGGGTGGTAGACGGCGTTGGCGGCGGAAATTTGAATGATGTCGTGGTCGTCGCTGACATCGCCCGTGTGTGCCGAGAATCCCAGGAAGGGAGATGCAGGCAGAGTCACGTTGTAGAGCGTGAAGCAGGGCGTCCATCTGCATGCAGACATCGGTGAGTGGCTCAAAACTTTTAGAAAGAACCAGCGCCTACTCGTCCCATTTTTCGGTTTGTAGTGAAAGCTGCGAGACACACTCAGGTCCAATCCTCCTGGAGCGGATTGAAGGGGGACTGCTCACCTCTAAGAACTGGTTCTTGAAGTAGGTCAGCTTGCCCTTGGCTGTGATCTCTGTCCTCCGATAGTCAATCTGCCTCCGTTGTCAGCCTTTTTCTTCTTGCTAACAAGGCAATGGCGAACGCACGGAGCAGCGGCCAGCCTCCTGGCCGGCGCCGTCTCTTGAGTGGTCGTACGTTTTCGTGCCGTCGTTCATCATGGCGAGGACTTGCGGGAAGACATACTGTGCGTCAATCACCCGTCAGGACTATCCAGAGTCGGCACGCAGATATTGGGACGTACAGAATGCCGAGAATTAGCGTCTGCATCTCGCGGCCCGTGAGCTCTGCCCCGAACCCCAAGAGTAAAAGCAGCACGCACAAGTGTCAAAGAAGATGCCCAATCCGTCCCACTGATCCGCGCTCCCAAACACAGGCCCGTCCATCGCCCTCCCCCGCGTCAACCACATCGCAAAGCCGTCCCCGTAGAGCGTGTTCGACTTGCCGTCCACGCGGAACTCAAACTCGATCTCGAACGACTGCGGCGTTATTGGCTGTCACGATCATAGGATCTTAGACTAGGCCCTAAGCAGCAGCAAACGTGGCACAGGACGCACCAGGCGACTCCAGAGCCATCCCGACTGACTTGACTTGTCCTGCGTTAGTCGTACTGCAACCGGTCGCCCATCAGCTCCCATACTCTGTGGATAGGTCGAAACGTACTGTGTCGTGAAGTGTCGATGATCGCATCCCCTCCAAAGTCGAACCTGTTGCGGGCGAGAGCGCGCCGTGTCAGTTTTCCGCTGCTTGCAAGGCTGGCGTCGAGGCCACGAGGCAACGCAGACGCACCATCTGTTCTGCAAATCCGAATCCACGTAGGCTGTTGGCCAAGCACTGTTTAGCTCCAAAGGCTCCGGGATGCAGCTAAAGTTTGAGGAAACCAACGAGCGTAAATCGAATGCGTCCTCTGAGCCACGTCCGTCAGCCAGAGTTCATCAGCCGCAGCAAACCGAACTCACCAATGGGACAGTCCTCTCGGTTGTCTGATTGAGCCAAGGTCAGTAAGGCATAGCTGTCGACTTGGCGAAGAGGTGCAGCGCTCACCCCTCGCGGGTGGACGAGGATGTTGGGCTCTTTGCTCTTGCTCTTCTTGGCCGTCGCAGACGCCACAAGGAGCAACGGGAGCAGCCAGCGCATCGCAGGGTCGTTTGGTGGTCGCCTCGCCGAACGAGTCGAGGCTGCCTCTCGCGGCGGGCAAGGCGCGCCTGAGCCGGAGGTCTCGCGAGTGGCGGTCAGGCCTCAGCGTCGAGTGCGATGACTTTGATTTCAGTCTTCACGAGATGAGTCTGCGCCCTCGACTTGGTGAGAGTCTGAGAGTGGCAGAAATTCGAGGCGTCGGGGGCGTCGGGGCACGGCTGGGTGGCAAAATCTCAAGGCGAGGAATTGGACAAGTCAGTGGCTATAAGAAGAAAAGAGAATCAAAAGCATGGGTATGTATACGAGAGGGGTACAATGTGTTGAACGCATATGAGAGGGAGCACTCGAAAACGGTGACCGAGTGGCCATTGCTCTATCTGCGCTCGTGAGACGCAGGGCCCGCACGTCCTCCTCGCTGGGGAGCAAGAGGAGCAGCATAAAACCAGGCCCAATCACCATCTCTCTCGGCCTTCTCGATTCTGAGTAGCAAGCGCGTTTTGTAGAGGCGGGCGACTGCGAGGAAGACGTCGTCACGGCTGAATGGGGTAGCGTCTGGCCTCGAGATGTAGTCTCGAAAAGCGACTAAAGTTACAAGTTCCTGTGTTAAGCCCAATTCAGTCTTGCCAACATTTCCGCAAAGAGCAGAAGGGAGACATACATGAGCCTCGTCTTCCAAAATGTTTCTTGTCTCCTTTTGAGCATGAGATTTGGAGAACAATGCATGCACGGCGCTGGGTGCAGAGTCGAGGAAATTGCCTCTCAGATTAAAGGCGTCCTTCAACGCATCGCCCACGGCGTTCTTCTGAAATTGAGAGACCTGGGTCTTGGCCATGTCTCCAATGGATTTGTTGGCCACAGAATTGAACTTTCGCTCGGTGAGAATCGTCTGGTTCAAATGGTAGACGAAAGCGTGATACAGGGCAGCCTTGGCGACAGCAAGGATGACATGTTGAGCGCGCAGATCGCGGTGGTTGCCCATAGGCGCCCTGGCCACTTGGCCATGGTACGTTCCGGCATTGACAAAACGCTTATAGGGCGTACGAAGAGGCTCGAACCAAAAGGTTGGCAAAACTGAAGCAAGTTTTGCGCAATGGCGCCATGGATTGCCGCCAGAAGCCAAGAAGGTGCGCACTCCTGTTGCCAGATCCTCGTCATTGAGCAATGGACCGTTGAATTCCTCATCTAGGAGCGTTCTCTCTGCATCGTTCAACCTGCGACGGCGTAACTAAGGCGCCCCATATCTCAGGCAAAACAGCAATTCTAACCTCGCTTCGCTGGGATTGCCAGCCATCTTTCCAAAAAGTCGTTTTGACAGATGGTAGTTGGAAATGAGATGAAAAAGATGTATTCTGACTGCGTTGCTGAACCGCCACCGAAATTTCATGAAACGTGGGTTGGCGTCCATTGCAATGGCTTTTCCTCAATTCTCCAGCCAAGTTCGCCAGACTGAGACTCGCTTGCTTAGGACGAGATATAGTATTGAGAGGGCTTTTAAAGGTGGAGGAAGTCCGCGAGGCATGCTTCGATAAGACAACTTGTGCAAAGAACAGAATCTGTTCCTGCATTTTCCACGGAGAGATAAAGCGAGACGTCCTATGGGAAAAAAACGCCCTCGTAGACCGACATCTGTCAGCCTGCATTGCAAGCTGGCGAAGGCGGCTAATTCCGGGCAGGTCGATGGAAACATTGTACCTCTCGCATCGCTGAGCAAGCAGACATAGAGCAACAAATCCGCTTACTTTTGAACCAAGAACACGCCCAAAGGCGCCATCAAGCCTTTGGGGACAGATGGCAAGCGAGCATCGACAACCTATCCGGCAGGGATCGGGAAAGCCACCCTCACAGATGCTCGGAGGTGGGCATACATCGCGAATGTGTTGCCAAACCGATGAGGAAAACACAAGGAGGCCGAAAGCCAAGTTGCTGGACCAAAAATGACGGCAAGTCATCCAACCGTTTTGAGTCCGGCAGGAAGGACTGTCACCCCTCTGCACGCAAAACAAGCCCAGAAACGCGTCCATGATACACTGAGAGCAAACAAGAAGCAAAGCCAGCAGAACGTCAGCCACACGTCGGTCGTTGGGGACAACCTCTCGGTGGCGCAAGGTCTTGGACCCGACCGGCCGTCAAGATGAGTGGTCTGCCCAAAGTTCTTGCTTTGCATGTGTGTCTTCATCCATATGTGAACTAGACGCTTCTAAGGCCGCGATTTCTGCAGGGCTATACGCAGAGGCAGGTCTGCCCACCTCAAATTTTCGGAATTCCTGGCTCAAATCGGAGCTCAGTGCGAAGATCTTCTCTTCCAAGCTAGGCGCCGTCAGGAAAGCTTGCAAAAGCGTGGAATTTGTGTTTGTGGACGCCCCCTTGGTGATGAACATGCCAACTTTGGGAGATGCTACCCGCGAAGAGCTGGATTCGGCGACCAACGATGCCGACGATGATCCGCCACGGGCTTGGTGGGAAGCTGACCAAATGCACGATGGGTCCAAAAACTATCGAGGATTCGAGGAGAGCCTCTCCTTGCTGGTCTCGATCCTAGAGAAGGACAAAGACTTCGTTGGAGTCTTGGGATTCAGCCAGGGTGCCGCCATGGCTGGTGGGTGATCCTCTTACGGACAGACAGATAGCAAGAGCTGACCCAGATGGTCTTGCTATGCTCAGGTATCCTGACTGCGTTACTGAGGAACCCTTCCCTCCATCCGACCACAGCTGGCCGCAACATTCCTCCTTTCGAATTCAGCATACTTGTTGCCGGATTCAAGAGCGTCGACCCTAAGCATGCTGCCATCTTCGAGCAGCCCATCAGCGGGCGAGTAGTCCAGTTAGTCTCCTGCTCCTTCGCCAGAATACCGGTGGCCCAGGATCTCAGACCTCATGCTGTTTCCAGCGTCCTTGGCCGGGGAGACGCGATAGTAGCAGAAGATCGGACAGGTCCATTCGTACAGGCGTTTGCGCACCCTCGAATCGAGTGGCACGGTAGGCGATCCTTGACTCTGTTCATGATGCCAGCTCAATTCGTGACAATTGCCACTGGCATCAGACGGCGGCCACCACGTCCCCTCTAAAGCATCGTGGCGCAATTTCTTTGCCCGATACATGGAATCGCGAGGAGCACAAGACTTCGAAGTTCCCTCGCCATCAGCGATTCCCTCAGCGTCAGCCAACAAACTATAGCTGCGCTTGCACGGCCTGATCCGCGTCGAAAGGCGCTGTGTGTCGTAGAAGGTCCCTCTGTTATTGGGCATTAGAGCTTGTAGACTTAGATGGGATAGACTGGAGCAAGCAACCAACCGTTTCCTTGGCAGCTCGAGTGATGTGTGGCTCGCTGCGGGCACAGCTTTCCAAGACCTTGCCCACCACGGCTGATGCCAGCTCCAACGTGTAGATGCTCTCGGGCGCGTCTTCGACGAGCTGCCTGAGCGACAGCGAGGATTGCAGAGAGGGCGGTTCATCCAAAATGTAGTCTCTGCTCGCGAAAACGTCAGAGACCGCCCCTGCCCTTTATTAGAGCGCGCGTACTGAATGATCGACTTGACACTGTCGGGATGCCACTTTGTCATCGCTGCTAGAACCCGGGCCATTGCAGAGCACCAGTTGTCTGCGCCGATCGATGAGCATGGGTCCGCTCGACATGAAGATCCCTCCTACCTTTGGTAGACGGGACGACAAAATTGTCTTCGAGCAAGTTGATGATAGAAGGCTTGGCCACTGGCGAGATGTTCTTGCCGCCGCTCGCGATGACCTTGGCCAGCGCCAAAGCGAAAGACTCGCGGATCTCGGCCTCTTCGCCAGCGAGTGATCCGTTCACTAGTTCCGTGATGAGGGGATCTATACGTGGTTGGTGAACCATCAAGGCCCCCAGGCCCGTGCCGGCACGAGTTCTGACGACTTGACTGGTGCTGTCGCCAACGTTCTTCGCAAATGTGCGCTGGATCTGGGGGTAGAAAGGCCGGACCAAAGCAGGAATCTGTAGGAGAAGAGTCGTGAGGGCCGACAAGATAGCCGACTTGACGGGCGCTGGAACGCGTTCTGAGACGATGCGGATGAGAGGGCCCGCAATCTGAGGCACAAAGGGCTTGATGGCTGAGCACAAAAGGGTCAGTAGAGCATCTTGATGGACACAGGCGCAAAACTTGCCATCTGGAGCTGTCCGTTCAACGAGATCTCCGAGGCCATACGCTGATTGCTCGCGTTGCTCTGCGGTACCAGCTAATAGACCTTGCAGGAAGATAGCTGCAGGACGGCGATTCTTAGTTCTCTCGTCCTCGGGCACAAAATAGAGAGAACGAACGCAAGATAGGCTTGATGCCGTTCGGCAAGCAAAAGCCCTGCACCAGCGATCCAGGCGCGCCCGTCGCTTCGACAGTGCGGCGTAACGCGACTGAGAGCCTTTCCATGTCTTCCTTCTGGATGGTTTTGACAAGGGCGTCCATCGCCTGCCAGGCGGCCGGGACAACTTCCGTGGCGCGGTCGTCAAAGAGGGAAACTAGCTGTCGGATCCAATCGATATCAAACTCTGAATGGTCGATGGTCGCGTGGTTGCAGAAGGTGGCAAAAAGGGTGCACCCATTGAGGCGCGTGGAAGGCTTGTGGTCCTTCGCCAAGGAAAGCAAGTGCATCATGATTGAATTGAGTGAGGAGGCGTCGGCAATGGAGGCATAAAGGGACTGGATGGCGATGCGGAGCTCTTCCAATGTCTCCTCGTCCTTCTCGGCCTGCTCTGCGGTCGATAAAGCGACAAGGATGGACACGACACGGCGAGACAGCGCGGCGCCAGCAATGCCCACCAAAGCCGCCAGCGCCTTTGCGTTGGATGCCGTGATGGGTTGTTTGGTGAGAGAGGGCACCAGGACTGGGATGACAACACTGGCCCGAACAGACATGCTAGAACACGAAGCGTAAGACGTGGGAGAAACGTGAAAGGAGAGCGAGCACAACGAACACTTCTTTCAGGGCGGCCAAGGCAGCTGCACTCGACGGTCCGGGTGTTTGAAGCGCCGTCAAGAGAGTTGGTATCGTATCGTCAATGGCCTTGGGTCCGAGGAACTGCTGCATCGCATCAAATGCGCGGGCCGCAGCCGCTCGAACGGCATCGTCTTCGTCGACCAGAGCTGCTCTGACGGAAGCAATGATGGCTTCTTCGTGGCCCTCGATCTGTTCTTCAGAGCAGTTTTGCATCACCTCCACGTAGGCGAGGCACACGCCTTGGCGAGCACGAGGATTGTGGGCACCGGAATCGGTGGCGCGCTGCAAGATTGGCAACAGCTCGTGAAGGATATTGTCGCCAAGTTTACGACAAATCTCTCCTAAGGTGCGGGAGGCCGTCTGTAAAGGATGTGAGTGCTTGCGTTTGCTTTGAGGAAGCAATTTACACACCTCGCGCTGTTCTTGAGCCCCAGTCGACAGTGTGTTTACAACCAAAGAGACTGCACGGCCATCAAATTAGTTTCGGGCAGTCCACCAGACTTAGACAAGCACTGACCCAGAGGCTGCAAAATCTCTCGTATCGTCTTCGGAGTATTTTGCACCAGCGCCTTCCAGATTGAAACGGAGAGCTGGCGGACCAGGCCGCTTGGGTCTTGTCGCACGATGTAGATGCATGCCAAAGCACGGTCTCTCTTCTCCTTGCCGAGGACGTCCAGCAGAACCTTGCGAGAGCTCTCTGCAGTAGCCCGCTCTTCCTCGACCTCTTCGCCTTCGTCGACCAAGTCTGCCGCTTTGGCACTGATGCCAGCCAAACGGAACAGCAATTCGCCAATGAGTTGGATCGACGACTGGCGAATGCGCCAGCTGGAGTCGAACAGGCCCTTCTCGAGCTCGGGAAGAAGCAGGTCAACAGCACGCCCAGAGTGGGAGGTCACGATCATGCGCCCTGCACGCATCGAAGCATCTCTGACATAGTCGCTGTCGTCAGCAAGGCCATTGAGGATCGGGCTGATGATCTTTGCCAGATACGGCGCAAAGCGTTCGCCAAAGACAGACGGTAAGAAGACCAGCAGAGAAATGTAGCCTTCTCGGACGTAGGACTTGGAGCTAGAGGTGTGGCGCAACACATCCGGTAAGATTTCGTCAAGTCGATCGGTTCCAAGACCACCTGCTCGGCTTCAGTGCGAATTTCAGGAAAGGGATAAGTGGAGCGGACACACCGACTACTTCAGCCAGTCCCTGAGCAGCACCTTGCTGATCAACTCCGCTTGAATTGCTTTGCAGAACTTCGAGCAAAGAATCGACCAGGTCGGGGAACATCTCCTCGCCCAGGCGCTCGACCAAGCTGCCCAGTGCTTTGGCTGCCGTAGCGCGAGCTTCCGGCACCGGGTCCACGAGCACAGTTCGCACAAGCGGTCTTAATAAGAAACGTCAGCATTCTGCCAGCACGGAAAGTCAAGAGAGCAACAGACGTGAGTTGCGAAAGATAGGGCGCCAGATCGCGAGCGTCGGTCAATGTCGCCATCATGCCAACCATACGAGCAGCCTTCTTTTTGATATCTGAGCTTCTTTCTTTGAGGCCTCGGTCCAAAATTGGGATGACAAGGGCCAGAGAGCTGGAGTCGATAAAGTGAGCGAAGGTGGTCGTCGTCAGAACGTCCAAGGCAGCAGTCGTCTTGGCTGAAGGATTGACAAGCGCGGCCAAGAGTATGCTTTGAATAGCTTGAATCTCTGGGTTGGTGGCCACTTCGCCGAGTCGCTTGAGAGACGAATTGGCTGCGCTGCGGACCTGGGTGTGCGAATCACTCAAAGTCTCCGAAAGGCGCGGGATGATAGTGGGTAACGACAAGGCGAGTTGACGTGGCGCCAAATAAGCCATCGAACCCTACATCGATATTTAGATTTCTTGTGCACATTCCAACGAACACGCGTCTTACCAAGAGTTCAATAGCTCCCTTCTTCGCTCGCCACTCTGCAACTTTTGGTCAGTCACGAATCATGGTATCGGAAGATCACGAACGTCTTTCTTCTAGGCCGGCTAGCAGACTGGGTAGAATGAGCTTGACGGCGTGACCAGAAACACTTCCCATGATGACCCTGCTGGCATCAGAGGTGGCTTCGCGGACGTCCACGCTGGTGTCACCAAGGGCTGAGAGCATATCTGGCAGGATTTGGATGATGAAAGGCTCGAAAACACGGCCAAGTGCGCTCGCGAGGCACTCCAACAAGAACATGCTGCCTTGTCGCGCCTTCTCGCTCTTCTTGTCGGCTAGCCCTGCTCTGAGGCGTCCGATGAGGTCGAATTCCTTCAACGCCTTGATGCCATAACCCTTGACCAAACCGGCGATGCCGAACGCCGAGCCTCGTCGGACGGCGTACTTCTCGCCCGTCATAAGATCCATTAGAAGCCGGTCGATCAGTGTCGCGCAGTCTGACCGGCGGAGACGGATCAGAGCAGGGAAGCACTCCGAAACGGCCACCTGGACAGCTTCCGATGGCAGCTTGAGGGCTTGCACTAATCGCTCGAGGATGCCTTGCATGCGGGGGTCGTCGCCAGTCAGATGCTTTGCGAGCTGGCCGTACATGATGATTGCGGATTCGACGATCAAGTCTTGCTCTGCCGATGACGACGGCGCGGAGAGGACTGGTTCGAAGAGGTTGATCAAGTCCTGCAGTGCTTCCTTGCCATGCCGGTCGATGATGACAGTGGCCGCCTTGAAGATGTTTGAATAAAGGAGAGCGAGCAAGGAAGAGAGGAGCCAACCTCTAGCATTTTCCTTCGAACCGTGCCGCTGCGATCGCCACACGCGCGCTGGTTCAACAGCAAGTCGAAGATGACCAGAACGTCAGGCTTCTGCAGACTGGGCGAAATGGCGGAAAATGCATCTGCCACAGCCGCCCTTGTCTTCCACGGGTCTTCTCGATCTAGGCTGCTCTCGAGGATGAGCCCATATGCATCAAGCTCGGGCGCAAGTTCGGCGTTGCGAAGGGTGTACAGCGCCACCAAGTCGTGCACAAGAGTGGACGTGTTGGATGGATTCCTAGCCAGTACAGTCTGCAACGAGCGGGCGGTCGCGATCCGAACAAACGCCACGGGAGACTCGAGTAGTGGCAGCAGACGTGAAACGGCATCTTCCGGAAGCTGGACGTTTGTGGCGGCCTCGATTGACAGAGCTAGACGAGCGATGCGCTCCTCTGTATCGTGGCAACAAAGCCACAGCTCAGGGAGAAAGCCCAAGTCGTCCAAATCGATGGGCTCGATCGCTTGGAGCGTCACTTGGCGGATATGCGACTCGTCCACCCTCAGTCCTTGGAGCAACACGGAAATTTCGGCCAGAGTCGACTCGGACTGGGCGATCGAAGAGCCTAGTGTCACGAGTGCGTCGGAAGCTGCCTTCGTGCAGTGTGGGAAGGCCGACAGCGCGCCCAATAAGGCCTTCGCCATTTGCTGCCGAGGGTATCGACGGTCCTCCGCTATTGGTATGCATCAGTAGCTGATTTTCAGTAGATGAGCTGGAGGCTCACCGGGCACGCAATGGTAGGAGATGATATCGACAGCAAGAGCGGCCTGTTCGTAGACGACTTCCATGTCCGACTTGACGCCGGACAGACCACCCGATGCAGTCAAGGCCTCTAGGAGTGGGAAGATAAACGAGAATGCAGCCAAAGCCAGAGGCTTGCGCTGGGTAACGAAATGAAGGCGATAGAGTATCCGGGCCAGCAGGTCTTTTCGTCGTTTCAGTCAAGCAAATATGCAAAGAAGGAACTAAGACTGACCTGGAGCGGTTTGAAGCATAGCCTCGTCAATAAGAGGAGAGTTGCGTGCCAAAACCAGAGCGGCGGGAAGAGAATCCGCGAGTTCCGGCACGTCTTGCAGGCAGTAAATGGCCAGGTTGGACAGTGTCTTGAGGACTGGCTGTCGAAAAACGTCGACAGTAGCCAGTTGTAGCAGCAGGAGACAGGCCGAAATTAAAGAAGGGACGATCTGCTCTAGGTGGCCATCGTCCGGGAAGAGGAGCATCGTGTCGACGAGCGAGAGACCCCGAAACACTTTGTCGAGGGATTGCTGGAAACCACTGCGTATTTGTGCCTCTTTGGCGAGCTGAGCATCCACAGCGGCCTTCTCGGTTTTGGAGAGCGCCTTCACAGCGCCCTTTGCGTTCTTCGCTTGAAGCGCCTGGCGGACTTCGGCGTCCCATTTGTTGGCTGCGGCATCTTTGCCTTTTGTAGCCACGGCCTGGGGCTTGTTCGACGCCAAAACATCCACAAAGGGCGTCTCGGACTGCGGCGAGTGGCGGTAGATGCCCAATTCTTGCGCTGTACATCGCGACAAAGTTGCTGTGTCCAAGTGCTGCAGAACTTCTCTATGAAGGTCATCAATAAGCAAGGCGGGTGAAATGAGGGCCAACGTCGCCAGAGCCGAGAAGGCTGCCCGCGTGAAAGCCGGGTCCTGACGAGACAGAGTCAAACCCAATCTTTAGAGAGCGAGAGGCGTCACAAACATTCAACTCGAGAGCTTGCCAAATTGCTCGCTTCAACTCTGGGTACGAGACTTCGACAAATTCCGGCGGGTTGAGCGAGTTGCGTTGGAGCAAGGTGATCCACAGAGCCTCGGATTGGGTCTTTAGCGCTGGGTGATGCGACAGGACAACGAGACCGTTGATAATTTCTCGCTGAAGGGCCGCATCGGTGGAGCTTGGCAAGTGCGCCAACTTTTCGAGAACGCTTTTGAGCCGCCAACTCCAGTCAACTGGCGTAGCCTTCTCCTCGTCTTCCGTTATCTTAGCTACGGGCACAGATCCCTGTAAAACCAGCTGTCAGATTAAGCTAAGGTGCGAGGGCCGGGCTCGCGCGAAACTTACCTTGAGCAGCCAGGTTTCGAGGCCGGCCTTGAACATGCTGAAAGCCAGTGCAGAGTCCTTCTCCAGCAGCCACTCGATTTGATGAAGCGCTTCTAATCTCGCTAGGTGAGACTTGGCTTCGAGCGCCACGAACAGCAGCGGCTGCGCGACCTCCCTCCTGCCAAAGGCATCGGCTGAGCTTGAAGGTTTGTTTCAACAAGGACTGAGCTTACCCTAAAGCGGTCGACTGGCTGATTGTGGAGCTCGATGAGAGCGCGGTAACGGCCACAGCTCGAGCCAGCCAGACCGACTCTTCTTCAGCTGTGAACTTCCGGTAGATCTTGTCCCACAGAATGAACGACGGCTTGGCCCCGGTATTCAGGAGAGACTGCATGAAAGCATTCTTCTCGACCAATGAAGCTAAAAGTCGCGCATCGAGTGAGCTTGTAGACGACAGAGGCGGGGATGAAGAAGAAACGAACCTGCTTCAGCCTTGAAGGAAGATTGCAGCAGAGCGACAGCGATGAAGCCTTCCAGTGGGCCAGAAGGGTTGTTGAGGAGGTTGTTGGTCGAGTTTTTCAGATTGACCTCAAGCGCCGGCAACAGCGCTTTGATGGCCTCGGCGGACAAGGCGGTGCCAGCGGGCAGGGCCCAAACGGCCTTGCCTACGCCCAAGCACACAATTCTCCGCAAGTTGGGCTTGGGGTCCTGCATGCTCTTGGCGAGCAGTTGAGCAAGCTTGGTCGCTTCGGGCGAGGCCGCCACGGCAGCCAAGTGAGCGGCGAGACAGTCCGAGAGGGAGATCAAGACGGCTTCCTGAGTCTCCTTGGGCAGGACAGAGGTGATGGCGTTAATGGCATTCTTAGAAGTATCGGCCTCAGGCGGCAGCTGGGCCAAGATGCGGAAGAGAGTGGCGCGCTGGTCGGTGGAAGCGGTTTTGCCGCCCTGTAGGACGGCCGCGAACTCGTTGGCCACTTTTGTAGTCGCTTCAGAAGAGGTCCGGGCGGCCAGGACTTTGAACAGGTCGACCGAGCCAGATCGAGTTGCCGGTGAGGTCGACTTGGACGCGGTCAGGATGACAGCGTTCAGCTTGGTGGTGAAGAGCTCCGAGACAAAGTCGACGTCTGGAAAGACAGAGAACAAGGCGATCAAGGTTGGCAGGACGACTTCGGGCGAGCGGAGCAGCATCTTGTCCGCGGTGGGCAGCAGGGTCTTGGCCAGATCGTCTTTGTTCAGGAACTTGGCCGCAAACTCGTCGAAGGCGTGGACAAAAGAAGAC
Source organism: Cystobasidiopsis lactophilus (assembly GCA_001599975.1). Lineage (NCBI taxonomy): Eukaryota > Fungi > Basidiomycota > Agaricostilbomycetes > Agaricostilbales > Chionosphaeraceae > Cystobasidiopsis > Cystobasidiopsis lactophilus. The sequence continues at coordinate 2,948,134 of BCIO01000002.1, forward strand.
GGCAGGAGAGTTTTGGAGCTCCTGATCTGCGAATGGTAGAAGCTGAGGATGGCAGGTTTGGCGGCTTCGACCATGCTCGGCCCGTCCGGTCTCAGCTTGAGGCGCAGAGCCACCGCGATGATAACAGATAGAAGAGGCGCATTCTTCGGCTGAGCAGTGGCGGATGCCAGATGCTGAAGGGCAGCTGGGATGAGATCTGCGTTCTGGCGAAAGGCTCGTCTCAAGCTGAGCAGGGCCCGGTGGTGGTGGCCAGGCTTGTCCGCACTTGCGTCTTGAGCCAAAGATGCGTAGACAGCGGCTAGTGTGTCCAGCAGTCGACCAAAGTAGGGCGCCTGAGCCGAGTCTCTGGTGGTGACGCTGCATAGGAGAACCACGACGCTAGATCGAACCGAGGCCGCAATGGTGTGTCTGTGCGATCGAAGAGGCAGCATAAGCCTTCACATTGAGGCTGGAGAGGGACGACAGCCAACGCACCCAATGACTCCATTCTTCAGGAAGCGAGAAGCCCAAACAATCACAGTCTCCGCCAGCTCCGCATCTGCCAAGCCCTTGACAGCCGTGAACAGCTTCTTTTGCGAGGCCCGGTCCTGGTAGGTCAAGCTGCAAGCCAGCAAGACGGCGAGCAGCTCTGACTTTTGTTGTGCTGTCCAGTCTTTTTCATGCGCAGGCAACTTTGAGCAATCTGACTTAGGGAGCGTGGGCAGTGGGCTCACCAGATGTGTTGGCGATAGCTTCAAATGCAACGTTGCGCTCCTTGACAGAAGCCGACTGCAGCTGCCGAGTGAGCGACTCCATTAATGACACGGGCGCTTCGTCGTCGCCCTCGTCGGAATCGTAGGCCGCCTCTAGGGTCGACAAGTAGTTCTTCAACGGCAGCGAATAGTCTTGTTCAGAGGGCAGCTTGGCCCTTCTGGGCATGAAACAGCTGACACTCTCTGAGCGTCGGAGTCAACCCTCTCCAACAATTTCTCGGTTCGGCACAGCCAACTCGGTTTCCTGCTTTTGGGTGTCGCATTATGACTGACATCTTGATCGATGACGATGCGATACTGAACGACAAGAGGACGTCGACTGTCGTCTCGTTGATCGCTGGCTCGGCGGGTTGGTTTCTTTGAGCTTTCCCGGCGTCGTGTGCTGGCCTTTCTCAATGCTGCTTTCTCCATTCAAAGGTGGCGCTGCTCAAGTCCTGATTGGACAGCCATTGGATACAATCAAGACGCGAGCGCAAATAGCGCCAGCGGGACAGTTCAAAGGCCCACTGGACATAGCCGCGCAAACCATCCGGAATGAAGGCTTCCTTGCGCTCTACAAAGGTGCCCTCGAATCATCCCTGAATCTTCGAAGCGCCCACTGAACTGGTTCCACAGGGATGATGAGCCCGTTGGTGGGCATCGCAGCCGTCAACTCGCTTCTTTTTGGCAGTTTCGCCGTCGCCAAGAAGGTCGTCTCACCCTACCCGCAACTGTCCACTGCGGAAACGGCGGCAGCAGGAGCCATCGCTGGCGGCGTGACAGCGATTCTGGCGTCCCCTGTGGAGCTGTTCAAAGTCAAGTTCGTAACAGGCTCATGGCGTGCTCGGAAATGCGCGAAAGTCTGACAAGAAGCTGGTCAGAATGCAAGGGCAGTATGGTTCAGCTACCGATAAGAAGCTTGGCGCGGTAGTGCTGGATCAGTGGCGACGATACGGCTTCCGCAACGGCATCATGCGGTTCGTTCAAACATCCCTAACTTGGTGATTGCCATACCTGAGACGTGCTTCGCAGGGGGTACTGGGTGACTGCGGTGAGAGAGATCCCAGCTTATGCGGGCTTCTACGCCGGCTACGAAAGCACCAAAAAATACCTCACCGCCAAGCTCAACCCGCCTTCCGGCCAACTGCCAGTCTGGGGCTTGCTCACCTCTGGCGCCGTCGGCGGTGTCTGCTATTGGACAGCTTGCTATCCTCTAGGTTTGATCTTCTCTCTGTCACTTCTATGACCCAACATCGGCTCAGTCGGAATCGCACCAGATGTGTTGAAGAGCAAGGTGCAGATGGCCGACAAGCCGCCCACTTCCATTTCTTACTTGTGGAAAGCGTGGGGCGAGATCGCGGCCAAAGAGGGCTGGGGAACATTCATCCGAGGGCTGTCGCCCACTTGTGAGTGGTCGCTCGTTCCTAGCCTTCTTCCAAAAGCTGACTCTTGCGCATGCCCACAGATATCAGAGCGTACGTGCTGAATCATTCTTCGCTTGAGCTTGTTCTTACTCCGTTATGCAGCGTTCCGGCGGCAGCTTCTACTTGTGCGCCTTTCTCGCTCGGCTTTCCTCCCGCGACTCAACTGACCTTCTGAACTCGCAGTCGTCGCATTCGAAATTGTCTCAGATTACCTCAACAAGCACACCAGCCTGTAAATATTTCACATCTAGATTATGCATCAAGAGGAGTGCGCCTGTTGGGCAGCACTCAAACGAGCATCCCGCTTGCGTTCATACGCCTGCTTAATGACCGCCTTTATCACTTGCTCTGATTGCTTCCAGTTTGCCAACGTCGTCTTGGTGATCACGTCGACCTGCTCTTCTGTCCAGCACAGGTTGTACGAGCCACTGAAAGCCGCTCCGGAGGGATCGTACGACGGATAGCAAGCAGAAGGAAGGAGCGGGAGATAGACTTGAGTTAACGGCTTGGTTGCCAGAGGGAAGCCTCGGGGCGATATGGTGGGCTCCGCTGAAACCGGCGTGCCTTGGAACACTAGCTCTCTCGGCAATCAGCATCGATGCTAAGCGAGCTCGGAAAGGCCACACCTTGAGCATAGCGATTACGAAACTTCTCGGCTATTACCTGGCCTTCAGGCGACGAGGCCCTGGAGTCGTCCACCACTGGCACATCTTGTGGCGCGTCGATGGGAAGAGGTGCAAACTTGAGGCCCTTCTTGTCGCCAAAGCTGTTGAGTCGCTCCTTGAAAGTATCTTTTTGCACTGTTCTCGGGAGAAGGTGAGCTGCTGCAACAGGAGATCAACCGAGATGGCCACTTACCGTCGGACGAGGCGTCGAAAATCAGTGCAATGTCCACCCCACGACTCGGGAAGGCGTCCATGGGAGTGTTACTGTTGAGATCAGTCAAGCGGATTCAGCTGAACAGAAGGGGATGCGGCCTCACTTGTCGAAACCGGAATCGATCAGCTCCAGAGTTGGCGAAAGTTCGACACCTTTGGGCTTAGAAGCTTCCTCCTCTCCTTCTTGGGGTGACCTAAAAGCATAATTCCAAACTTCGGCTGCCGCCAGCGGATGGGCGTTCTCCAAGTGATCCACTTTGCGTTTGCCGAGCAGCTTTGAGAAAGTGGAGGTCATCTTGTTGACGGCACTTCCCATTATCCCATCTTGGGGAAGAGCTCGCTGGATAGTTTGAAGGTATGCGGAGAGAGGTCCAGCAGGTGCTGATAGAAACTCAGCTCATTGTGGGGTGGCAAACGAGAGTTACATACCGGAAGTGCAAAGGCCCATGATAAGGCTGAGCGAAAGTTCTGGGAGCCTTTGAATAGACTTTCCAGACTCAAACTTGCGTCCGAACGCCCAAGTGGGTACCCAAGCCGCCAATTCGTCTGAACCAACTTCCCACGGCGATATTTCAAACCACGTCCACCAAGCCGATTCGGCCATAGCATCGGGGGCTTCTGAAGATGAGAAAGCTTTTCCAGATGCGCCATAGTCCTGTTGAACTCCGCGTCAATAGCGTCTCAGCTTCGCCAGTAGCGACAACGTGCTACCTTCCACGGCCTTTCGTGACTGAGCGCTGATTGTAAGGCCCGGACGTGAAATGTGGCATGTGGCTGCTTACCGGATCGCAGTCAAAATAGGAACGGGCTGGCGACCATCGGCCATGCTTCAATAAGAAAAGAGGTCAACGTTGTGCGCTCGAGTCGGCCACGCAGAGCGCACCACAGCTTCGCGGCTGACCACTTCAACCACTGAGAGTCTGTGCCTCGAAGCTTTTCGATCTGGTCCGGAGCCATGCCCTTTTCCTTGGCCTCTTGCCGAGAAGGCATCCAGCTTTGCAGCCAGTCAGCTCGTGGGTGGCGGAAGGGAACAAGAGCGCTCACAGCCAGCTCGAAACAAATGCGCCATAGACTAAACAACCAAAAGATCAGCTAGACTCCGTTTCAACACTGGCGAAAAGCTCTTACTGTCCATCAACCTTACATCCAGGCCAGCATGGCGCTTGAACTCCAACGGACCGAGTACTTTCATAGCACCATTGTTGCCTCTTAAGCAGCTATGAATAGCGTGTGGTGAGAGTGGATGGTGTTTGCTATGCAACCCTGAGGAATTGTCAGGCCATGATGCGCCCAAACGCTTTCTCAAAAGTCGCACTCACCAAAGTGACGCAGACACTCCGCTGCATCTTGCTCAGCCCAAGTATAAAAGCTTGGAGATAGTCTGTTCAGCTTCTATGAAGGCGCGGGCAGGCATAAGCGTTACCTGGCGATCGACCAGCAACTGCCTGATACGCCGGCGACGTATGCGATCAGATCCCACACTCCCGACTGCTGTGCTCCAGAGAAGACAGCTAGGAAGCCAAGCATGGCACGGAACCCCCCGCCAGATCCTCCCAAGCTAATAAGGGGCACGTCCCTGATATCAACCGAATTCGGCTCTAGGGCAAGATACCTCTCGAGTGCACGAGCAGCATGAACCAGTCGCAGTCTCATATAGTCTACCTCTTCACTGCACAAGTCAGTTCCTCTTCGCACCGTGGCGTCCATCGCTAGCTCAGGGTGCGATTTCGAGTCCGCAAGGGCTGCCGCAACATCACGGTGGAGGTGCGACAAGTCCTCGATCATCCACCATTCATCCATCAAGCGTCTTTTGATTTTGGTGCCCATACCGACGCTGTCCTTGGAATCGCCCTTGGTTGCAGGCTCGCCGCCGCCACGCACATCTTTGGGACGGAAAAGTGACTGCAGCTGAGAGCTGTGCATTGATTTTGTGTATGCACGCTGAGAATCATTATCTTCTGGCATCTCCATCTTGAATGATGATGGTCGCACAGACGAAAGAGGCGATCCGAGGGCCGCCAGTTGGATGCCCACGTTCTTCAAACCTATCGGAGGAAACACGAAATCATAGGCTCAGTCAGCAGCAGCCATCTGTTTGATGCATATAGAGAAGAGACGCCGGAAAGGGATGCAGAGCAGCTCATGAAGCAAGGACGCGTTCGACGCTCGGCGCGATCCAGCGGGCAGGAGTCGACGCCAGACGCCACAGCTGAGGTGCAACAGGCGCCTTCGGCGCCTTATGAGCAGTCTGAAAATGATAGCAGTACATCTCGGTCCCATGATTGAGGCATCTAGAAGCAAAGAGCGACTGAAAGAGCTCAACAGACAAGCACTTTGGTCGCCACCAACCAACTTGCGCTCTCCAGCTAGCAATGTCGACTCGATTTTGACGGCACATCTGGCCATGAGCACGAACAAGTTTGTGACCCTTCTCCAGCAAGCCGAGGCTGGCGACATCCACGGTAGCGGCCATGGTTTCTGCGACAATGCGCTGCTCCCTCGCGTCCATTTCCGCCCTTGCATTCCACGCCACTCAAAGGCAACGATCCCGGTCGCGTCTACCTCAAAGCTTCCCTCACCGAAGGGCAAGGACAGGGCGTTGGATGAGCCGACGTCTCAGTCTACGGCAGACTACATCCACCGTCTCGAAGGGCATTCTAGGACTAAAGCCGGAATCAAGAGGAGCGCGGAAGAGATTGCTCAGATTACGTATGATACCAGCGTGGGCTCAAAGTTCTTTGACCGAGAGAGGGAGAAGAACGAACAGCTCTCAAGGGACATGGCGCTGGTGCTTGAAGATGTCGAGCGGAAGCTTGTGAAGCGGAAAGGCAATCTGGCACAAGAAGAGTTCGAGATGGACAAGCTAGCCGAATCCATTGAGAAGCGAGAGCGGGACCTCTCAAGAGTAGTGGCGTGCGTTGACGCCGATGCCTTCTTTGCGGTGAGTCGAATTGAATCTGTATGGAATCCGGGCTCAAGTGTCTTCAGTCTGTGGAAGAGCTATACAATCCGTCTCTCCGGGGTCAAGCCTTCGTCGTTGGTCGAGGGATTTGTCTGACAGCGAGCTATGAAGCTCGCAAATTCGGCTGCCGCAGTGCGATGGCTGGTCATACCGCATTGGCTCTCTGCCCGAACTTAATCTTCGTCGAGCCTTCCATCGAGCGGTACCAGCAAAAGTCGGCTGAGATCATGGTGGGTTGCCTTGCTCACATTTCCCATGCAAGCTAGCTTGAAATCGGCTTCACAGGAGGTATTTTCGCGCTACGGCAAGATGGCGCAATGCAGCCGCGATGAAGCCTACTTGGATTTGACCGATGCATTGGCCAACACCACGGTTTCGGAACTGATGGAAGACTTGCGTCGGACAGTCCAGAAAGAGACGGGGCTCACTGTCTCTTGTGGTGTCGGTCCCAACAAGATGCTAGCCAAGGTAGGACATGCACTGCAAATGCACAAAGCACGTCGGGAACTTGATTTCTTGCACGCAGATCGCAGCTGACATCAACAAGCCGGACGGAACCTTCATAGTGCCTTCCGACCGAGACTCCATCATGTCGTTTATGTCGGAGCTTCCCATTCGGAAGGTGCCAGGGATAGGCCGGGTAGCGGAGGCTTGGTTGGACAAGCTGTGCGTCCGCAAGTGTGGTGATATCTGGACACGCCGTGGCCACCTTCGACTCTTGGACGCAGAACTGGGCGACCTGGTCAGAGTCTACCTAGGAGTTGCAAGTAACGAAGTGGTGAACGGGGCGCCAGAAGACCGCCTCAGCTGTGGCAGAGGATGGACGTTCGACCCGACTTCCGACTACAATCAACTGCTCGTTGAGCTGCGAGCAATGGCGGATCAACTCGAGCGAGATGTTCAAGCTGTCGAGATTGGTGGTCAGACACTCACTCTGGAGATCAAATATGATACGTTCGAGGTGGTCTGTCGCGCTTCTTTCTCTCGCTCCGGTGCAGAGTTGGCTCATATACGAGACGAGCAGGAAACAAAGTCTCATGCGATGCCGAATGCGACGTCGATCAGCAAGGCCGACGATTTTTTCCGGATCGGGAAGCAGCTGCTGGACGCAGAGCTGACGCGCAGAGCGAAGGCAATCAAGAAAGGAGAGATGCCAAGAGGATCATATGGGGCCGAACACCCCACGCTGCGTCGGATGTCCCTGCGCCTTTCACGCCTACGCGACAATTCAGCCACCGCGATCTCGAAACGGGGCGAGAACGGCGAAAAGCTCTTTGACAATGTAGGGATCTTGATTTCACTACACACTTAGGTACTTTCTGACTGCTATCTCGCCAGTGGCTACACTCGACCGCCACCAATGCGGTTGTCGACCTCACACAAGAAGACAGCGGCTGTCTCGAAGGCGGCACTTGCCCCGTCTGCGAGCGAACCTGGGACTTCGTATCGACCTCATTTCTTCAGAAGCATGTTGACGATTGCCTCGCCTCGGCGCAGTCAAAGGCCAAGGAAGGGGGCCACAAGAGGAGGAAGACGGCGCCAAACGCGTTCTCGGTCATGATGAAGGCTCGGAGCCCTTCAAGGGGTTAGCCTCTCGCCTGTCATTGTATTCTGCGCTCCTGTAACCGTGTCTCTGATCCTAGGATGAACGGAGTACCTCCGATTTCTCCCACTTGTCGCGCTGGCAGAGTTGGCCCAAAGAGATTGGCCGAAGAAACTTTTGCTCCTTTCTTCATATGTGCGGCAGACAGCAGCTCCTCCGTGTTGCTATTCTCATCGCAAAAATCCCTTGATGTGTATAGTGTCAGCGGCTGTCGAGAGAGAACTCACATATTCCTCGCCAAGCGTCTCAGCGCCCTTATGCTTTTGTTCTGTTGCCATTGCGGCGCCTCGTCTTCTTGCTGTTGCAGGCAGTTGTCGAGTGATGATCAGAGCGGGCCGGTGGCTTGGTACATTCTATCGTTGACGGACTTGGAATTTGGGCGGCTTGAAGGTGGCAAGGCCTTCAGATGCGGTTTTCGGGTCTGCTGGCTCTGCTTCTGATGGGCAACCTGGGGGCTTTGGGGTCTGGAATGGAGAATGCTGTATGGTGTGATTGGCAAATATGAAGTCTATGATGTGTGTTTGGCCTCCACTGTGGCCACATTGTCCACTGTTGAAATTGACGCCGACTGCTCGCTCCCTCGGCTTAGCAATCTGCAGATACTCGGTTAGCGACTTCAATCGAGCTGATGGGAATTGCATCTCACTGGTCGTGAACCATGGCAGAGAAGCGCGTGTTGCTGCGCGAGAGCTCCTGAAAGCTTCCACTCTCGATGACGTTGCCGTCCTCAAGATAAACAACCCTGTCTGCCGTCTTGAGTGTTGACAGTCGATGTGCGATTCTGAGTAGGCTCGGGAATATCAGCAGCGGAGCGGAGAGAAGGCTCAACAGAGCAAACACGCACAAGATTGTGGTCAGTGCCTGCGATTTGGAAACTCTGCAAGAAGCCAGTCAGAACACGTCAAGCATCAACGAGACAAACATTCGCACTTGATCACTGCTTCGTTGACCAGGGCCTCGCTGACACTATCCAAAGCGCTGGTCGCCTCGTCGAGTACCAAGATATGAGGCTTCCGGCTGTCATGCCCATCGCGTCAGCGGTAGTGCGTAAAGAAAGTAGTAGAATAGACTCGCATCAAAGCTCTAGCGATGGCCAGCCGCTGCACTTGCCCGCCGCTCAATGAGGTCTTGATGATTGACGTGTCGAACCCGTCAGGCAGTCTCTCGATGAATTCGAGGCAGTTGGCCGCCGCCGCGGCGTCTCGGATCTCCTCCATTGTCGCTTCGGGCTTTCCGTACGCGATGTTCTCTGCGATTGTTTCGGCCCATAACGTGGGGTGCTGGTCAACGAAAGCAATCCGGTCCCGCCAACTTTCGGGCGTCAATGCGGATATCGGCTCGTCCCCATAGAGAACCGTGCCTTGAGATGGGTCGTAGAAGCGCAAGAGAAGAAGGGCGACAGTGCTTTTGCCCGACCCTGATCCGCCAGCGATGGCCACACTGCTGCCAGGTGTTATTGACAGGTTGAGGTTCGTCAGAACGGGCGCAGTAGGCCGTGTTGGATATGCGAATGAGACGTTTTGGAAGAGGATAGGTTTGGGCGGTTCTTGTGGCGAGATTCTGCGGCCCACGCCAGAGACCACAGAGCGCTGGCCAGGAGTAAGCTAAATCTCCAGAGCGTATACTTGCCGATCTCACAGGTTTGGCATCCATCAGTTCGAACAAGCGTCCACTTGCGCCCAGACCTCGCATGATGGTCGAATAGAAGGAGGTAAGAGCTGAGAATCGGCTCGGCTTTCATCAGGACCTAAGGGCACCAGTGACAAGGGCACGGCTTACAGGAAATAGAGCGTCCTACGTAGAGCGCGTAGAAACATAGACTCGTCAGCTGCCGGTAATTTTAAAAAGTGCGAAAACGACGGATTAGCTTGCGACAGGCTTGGGAATAGTAGTCACGACGTACCTGACCGACCGTGATCTCTCCCTTAGAGACCAGACTTCCGCCGTAGCTCAGCAGAGCCAAAAGAGTCAGGTTGCCCACAAAGCCAAGCCCCGAGAAGAACAAGGCGGAAGCCCAGGCCTCCTTCTTGAAGAGTTCGAAGATGCCCTCGACCCTCTTTGAGTATTGGCTGATCGTGCGATGCTGGCCGTTGAATGCCTGCACTGTTCGGATGCCCTGGATCTTTTCCTCCGCCAAAGTGACCATCTTTGCGATCGACTTCTGAGTCTGCTTTGACAAGCTCTTGATGTAGCGGCCATAAAGGACGGCCCCGATCTGCAGAATTGCGAATTTTAGACTGTTTCTCTGATACAAAAACACAAATGCCTACAGCTGAGGGTGGAATGAGAAACATCACCAAGAATGTCAACTTGACCGAAATGTAAAGCATTAAGCCAACACCAGTGATGGCCGTTAGGACAGCAACACCGGCTTCGTTCAGTTCTCTGGTGATGGCGTCACCAACCAGGTTGGCGTCAGAACCCAAGCGGGAAAGGATGTCGCCCGTCGACTTGACGCCATCCCCTTTTTTGTCGCCCGATGTCGCCTCCACCTTGACCATCTCTGCTTCCTTTGAAATGTGTTCGTCCTTCTCCACCTCTTTTGATCCGGCGTCATGCTGCTCCGCCGGTTCTGCTTTCGGTGCAGCCACTAGCGCCTTGTTTCCCTGCATATCGAACCAAGCGATATCTTGGCGCATCACATTGGAGAAGCTGGCTGTTCGGATGTTGGCGATAATTCTCTGCCCAGCGATCCGCATGACAACGATCCGCCCAATGTTGAAAGCGGCCCCCAAGATGAACAGGCCGAGGCCGGCAGCTGCAGCGACTGGCAGAGAGACCGGGAGCTGACTGACTTGGGCTGTACCTGCGAACAGGTCGAGAGCTTTGCCGATGACGGCTGGGAAAGCCATCGAGATCGAGGTCGACACGACAGTGAAGCCGAACGCCAGAGCAAGCCGCCGTTGCTCCGGCTTTGCCAGCTTGAATAGCTTGGCTATCTCAGCAGGCCGACTTTTCCCAGACGCCTCTGCTGAGTTTGACGCTGAGCTCGCGAATCCGGAACGCTGAAGAGCATGCCGATGCGCGACGAGGCCTCTTTGCCAGTGAGGATGGGCAAAGGGCCTTGTTAGGGCTGCGGTTTGGCGAAACAGCATGCTCGATGAGGAACACTGTGCCATATTCCGAGACAGGCCAGGCAGGAAGAGGCGGCTAACAGGCGGCATTGCTTTCCGGAGGCCAATGCCCAAAAAGTTTAATTAGGCGAAGGAGTGTCAACGAGCTTCGAGAGCATCAGCTCTGGCCTTGTACGAGGTTTTAGCGAGCTTGAAGAGTTGAAAACATGAAGCCCAGAAGTTGAAAGTCGGCTGGCGCAGAGCAAGGCAGCTCGCAGGCATCGACTCTCTTTCCCGTCCGGCCAACTTGGTCGATGGTACCTTTAGCGAGCTCGAGATGCAGCGAGCTGGCCTGAAACCTGTTTCAATGCTTACCAACACTGTCGCGGAGCGCCGGCCGGTCCTTGCCAAGCCCGTACCGAGGCGATGTCTTCTTGCCACCACTAGGACCGGCCTGCCTCTCTCGTTGCTCTCTAGCCACCACCTTCCTGTTTTGATTCTGCTTTCAGCTGGTCTGAATACCCACTTTTCTGAGGATCCCTCGTTCCCCCATTTGCAACAACGTTTTCCAATCGTCAACCACCGACCCTAAAAGAGAAGAATGTCGTCCAGCGAAGTCAAGCCGCGAGAGATCCCCATCTCTATCTCTCCCTCTGAGCAAGGCCGCAAGAGGACGAGCAGCATGAGCTCGGCGTTGGGGGCTATCGGTACGCTCCTTCGCCGCAAGTCGAGCCAGCACTCCCATTCTGGCTTGGGTGGCGAAGAGACCTGGTCGAACGCAGGCTACGAGATCCTGCCTGACAATGCTCGCTTCTGTCTCACGGCTCTCAAGCTGCCGGAAGATGCGTCTGGAACGACGTCTTCGCCCAACGCCATCGTCCATCACGGCTGCTGCCAACGCCTCGGTCGAGCCATCCCTCCTCGGGCCGCCTACAAGCTCGAATGCTCTGGTCCGATCCCTACAACCCAGACTTTTGAGCTGAAGGAGCTGTCCCCCGCCTTGCTGCAGGCCGGCAGGAACCGAGTGGAGATCTTGTTCTTGGCTGATGATGGTGAATATACCGTGCTGGCTGCGGTCAAGGCGCTTCAGGTCCGTTCTCGAGCTGGGAAGGCTTTGGCTGAGACGTGAGCTTCCCGGTTCCGCGAGTGTCCGATGTAGTCTAACTTTGGAATGCAGCCTTGATGGCGACACGCACCTGACGTTTACCAAGTCTCACTGCTCGGTCAGCTTCTGGGTTACCGTAGAGGGCTGGCTTATGAGGTAGGAGAGTTTGCGACAGGCTGCGAACCCTAATACTTACGTCCAAGACCAATAGAGCTAAGGACCGCAAGAAGAACATGCTCTGGCGGGTTAGCTACGAGCCCGAGGAGTCGAGCTACCTCGTCAGCTCCCTCTTGTCTTCTTCGCCCGAGGACGCGCCCTCTTCGGATGCCCCGGCGGGCGCCACCGCCCTGCCTGCCTCCCGCTCCAACAGCCGCGTCCGACAGCGCCCCCAGCGGTCCAGCTCTCTGTCCGTCATCGAAGACTCGCTCTCGTTTCAGCCCTCAACCGAGTCTTCGTCTGTCGCTGCCCCAGCCCCGAGCAAGCCCGTTGCCATCGTCGAGGAAGCCGCCAAGCCCTCGCCCGTAGACGCCACCGTCCTCGCCCGCGCTTACTCCCAAATCTCTGGCATTCGTTCTTAAAGGAGGGGGCTCTGGTCTTGCTTGTCAATTAGAACTGCCAATTGTCGCTCCTTTGAAACATGCTCGTTTACACGCTTCTTGTTTGGATTCGACCGTCCGGCGGCGCGATGCCTAAACGCTATGATTTCGGGGATGAAGCGGACAGTGAGCACCCTTGAGCTGCTCCATGCTTACTATGCAGCGAGCTAGAAGTGGGCGAGCGACAGTTCTGCGGACGTACAACATTCAAACGCTGAACCCGGATCGCTGGCAAGTCGTCGACAACCTGGACGATGCGGCTTCGGTCGCCGACTCGATTGCCGCCGCCAACATCAAGGGCGACGAACCAGACGCGCTGGGCCTGCGCAGGGGCAACACGCTAGCGTGAGCCGGCGCTACCTTGACAGCATGAATTGGGCCGCCCCTGATGCTCGTGTATTCGCGCCGACCTCACAGCTCGCTGCCGGACTTGCCAACAGAGCTCAGGGCCGCCGTCTTGCTGCAGTCCAAGACGTTTGACCCCAAGAACTTCCTCGCCACGGTCCATCCCAATGCGACGTTCAAGGACCTCAGCCGGGGCAGGGAGAACCTCAAGGGTGCGTCTGCGTCCTCCACCGCTTTCCAGTTTGGATATACCTTATAGTCATGGCCACAGACGCACTGGAGCTCCGATCTGAGGCGCTAAAGGTCCTGGTCGAGCAGGAGTTTGACCGGTTCGTCAGTGTCAAAGCGGCCACCGCGAGCAAGTCCTCCCTTCCACCTGCGTGATTGCTCGCTTACACGCCGAAAAACAGGTGTATTCAGTAACATGAAAGAAGGCCCGCTGTCAGAGCATTCAGACTATGGCGTCAAGTCGCTCAAGGACTCCCTCAAAGGCGAGCACCACTTCCCTCCCTTTTGTTCGGGCGTAGCTCATACGAACGTGGTGCCCGAAGAGGCCACTTCGAAAGCCAATCAAGTATATACGCCGATTTTGGACGCCGCTATGAAGGCCAATCGACTCCGGACCACCCTCACCGTGTTTGAGCGCAGCAAGTTCTTCTTCAACTTGCCCGCCGTCCTTCTGGAAGCCATTGAAGCTGTTCGTTCTTTGACCTTTCTTTCCTTGGGTGAACTGAACAAGGGTGTGCAGGGTCGGTATGAAGCCGCTCTCCTAGCCTACAAGAAGGGCCAATACATGCTCGACGGCCGGCCCCAGCCTTTGCTTGGTTTACCGCCCACTGCCGAAGTGACTTTGCTGCAAGAACAGCAAGCAAAGAGGATCTACGACAAGGTGTGGTCCCAAGTGACCAAGATCATCGCCGACTTCCAACACACCTTGAGCCGCAAGCTGCGCGACCCCAAGACGGGCATTGACGAGACGGAGAAGCTGATTGAGTGGGTCGCTCGTTTCACCACAGGTCTTGGGACCTCTTTGATGCGACGGCGGTCTTTCACAGCATTCTGCTCGAATTGGACCCGGCAAGCGACCCGGTCTGGATCTACCTCGAGACCCAGCACAAGCGCATTCTGGAGCGGCTCAACTATGTGTTCAACAGTACGAAAGAAGCATGGGCAGATGTTGATCGGCAGGAACGGCACGCAGAGGTGTCGGAGGACGCGGCCGCCCTCAGCTTGCGCGGATGCATCACGTTCCTGGACCAGCCTGAATCGGAGACTGTCATCGGTGAGCGGCCACCCCTCGATCCAAGATGGATTCAAGCCGAAAGTTGCGGACGCAGAGCGGTCGTTTGGCGCCAAATCATGGCAAGGCGTCTTCAACATTGTGCGCATCCTGTCCGAGACTATTCTCGCCGTCTTGCCTGGCCTTTGGAAGGTCGCTTCCGCTTATAGTCAGGGAAAATATTCGAAGGTGCGTGGCGGCTCGATAAGCTTCCCTGTTCTGCAGCTAAAAGCGAAGGCGCGGTGCACAGGGCAACTCAACCAGCCATCGCAAGAACATCTCGGTCACCCAGGGCATCACCAACGAGATCGTCGACACTTACATCTCCCTCCTCTCCCACTTCTTTGCTCTTTCGTTATCCCAAGCCGTCGAGAATGTCGAAGCGCCAATCGTCATGCCCGACTACGTGCCCGCGCACGCGAATGCGCTCAGCGTTGCCTTACACCTTGTCAAGCTTTTGACCGAGCTCAGTGACACGGCGAACGAGCTGGCAGCTTTGAACCTGCCGCAGGAAGCGGCTTCGAACTTGAAGGAGCTGGTGGCGACTGCCCGGTGGCAATTCGAGGAAAGCGTCTGCTTGGCTTGGGTTCGAGGTTCGTCAAGTTCCCATCGTTATCAGACCACCCTGATGATTTTGCTTTTTGTGCGAACAGACGCCAAGACGTTTTATCGGTTGGAGAACTGGGTGTCCGATCCCGACGAGCCGACGACGACGGTCTACCTCAAATCTGCCGATGCCTTCCAGCGAGCAATAGCTTCAAGAGCGTACCGGATAGCTGGCGGCAGCGAAGACCACGCCACCAACATCTTCAAGCCGCCTTCTCGTGTGCCGACGAAAGCAATCAAGCCTGACGTGGGTGCTCGATTGCCATAACTCTTTCTCCAGAGCTAAGCTTCAGACATGATCGCCCACAGAGTCTGCCACAGCAATTCGTCCAGCGCGTTCAGTCAGCGTACCTAGATGCTCTGTACGCTTTCTTGGACGGCTTGGTTCATGTCGCTTTCTCGCCTCCGATACGACTCGACTCCAAGCCTTTGGTTAATGACATTATGGCCGGAAGGTCGAAAGCCGCAGCTGATGTCGATAATGTGGTGCGTGCCGTCTCACCTCAGTCCAGTGGACTGCCTTGAGCACAGGCATTACAGGACACACGCATCATGTTGACGGTCAGCAATTTGGCTTACCTCAATGACACTGCTTTGGCCGCTATGGTCCGTCAATTCGAGCGGGCGTTCCGAGTGGAGATGTCTGGCGACATCGCGGTGGGTGGCTGGACTTCCTCAGTCAATCTTCATCGACTGACTTTCCGTGATTCACTCCCACAGACCTTGAAGGATGTGGTCTCTCAGCTTGACAAGATCTTGTTTGACGATTTCACCAAGCGCAAGTCGGAAGAGATTGGCACCATCATCCGCCATGGCATCATTGACAGCGGCTTCGATTGGTTACACTCTCCTCAGCCTACTGGTGGATTTTTTCCCCTCTCCTTGATCGTTGGTCAAGGGACTGAATGGGATCCGCAGAGGTCCACGCCTACGTTTACGAAACCCTGTTGAGCCTGGTGCTCATCCACGCCCAAACCACGGCCGTCGCCAGGCCGCTGGTCAACCGCACGCTTTCCACCTTGGTCCAAGAGATTGCGAACGTCGCGCATCACTGCTTTGTCCAGATTCCCCGCTTTGGGATGGGTGGCATGCTGCAGGTGAGCCGCATCCCTCCGCTTTGCACCAGTCAATGGCGCTCAGTTATTCTTGGCGGCTCACAGGCTACGCTGGAGATCGAGTTCCTCCATCAAACGCTCTCCCAGTTCGTCAGCTCGGCCGCGGACGCCAAGCTGCAGGAGATCTACCAAGTCATTTCCCAGTCCTACCACCGCCAGCCCGGCCGGGACGGCGAGAACGCGTCCGAGCTACAGCAGGCTTTGGACCAAGTCAAGAAGACGTGGGTCGTTTAGATCTCCCGAATTGCGAACTTTATCCTCAATTCTCTCATCGCTCACGCCCACAGATTGGCCGCCTCCCGCAAAGCTACAGCTCTCCAGTTCCTATGCTTCAGAGGTTCCAAGCACAAGAACAGCGCGCAGACTTCTCAGGCCTCGTGATGACCATTCAGCGCGGGATCAACAATGCCCTGATGCGAGAAGCTCGGCTTGGGAACTGGCTAAGGACAAGTGCTGTGGCCTTAGAAGCAAGTCTAGAGGACTCTACAATGTAATATCACGCTTGTATAGCGACTGGATCGCGTACCAAAATCCGCATCACCCTGGCCAATTTCAGGACGCGTCGCTAGCCACTCTGAAGCCGACAGCGAAGTTGCGGCCTCTGTTCACCCCGTTCCCGCCTGCTTCGACCGACCTTTTCTGTTCATTTAAATCGCTCTGAAGCCACTTGCACCAGCCCGCAAATCGCCCAGCATGCGCTGTGAGTTGGCCTGAAATTTCTGCGTTGGACACCTTGTGCTGATAATCTCGGGCTCTGTCAGTCCTCGTGATTTCTGGCGGTGTCTTGAGCGGCATTGGCAAAGGCACAATAGGTCGGTCGGAGGGACTAGCAGCAGCTTCACAAGGCAGAGGCTGAACAAGGTGACTCGGGTCGACAGCTTCGTCGACCGGCTTGCTGCTCAAGATGCTCGGCCTGCGCGTGACGGCGATCAAGATTGACCCTTACATGAATATCGACGCCGGAACGATGGCGCCAACGGAGCACGGCGAGGTCTTTGTGGTGCGTGCCTTTGAACTGGCGCTCAAGAAACTTGGGCATTAAATTTCTTTATGCGCCTCTTTCCCCCTCTCCCGTCCACCTTTGCTGCTTCTTGCACTTGCTCTGCTGTTGCTTTGATGCTCGTAGCTGGACGACGGCGGCGAAGCAGACTTGGATCTGGGCAACTACGAGCGCTACCTCAATGTGACTTTGACCAAAGACAACAACATCACCACTGGCAAGGTCTACAGGCATGTCATTGACGGCGAGGTGCGCCTCTTTTTGACCCTTATAACGAAGCTATCAGTCCACTAAGAGGTGTACAGCGACGAGGCGACTACTTGGGCAAGACCGTCCAAGTCATCCCGCATGTGACGGACGCCGTGCAAGACTGGATCGAGCGAGTGGCGAGGATACCGGTCGAGGAAGGCGAAGAGGAAGCGGACGTCTGCGTCATCGAGGTTCGTCGGCCTCTCACCCTAAATGTCTTCGAGCATTCATCGACGATGCCGTTGACAACAGCTCGGAGGGACTGTCGGCGACATTGAATCTATGCCTTTCGTCGAAGCTTTACGACAGTTTCAATTCAGAGTCGGCGTTGAAAAGTAGGCCTCTTCTCCAATGGTAGCCCAAAGAGCTATGGCTGAAGAAGTTCTACAGCTTTGCACTCCTCCACGTCTCTTTGGTCCCGGTGATTGGAGGCGAACAGAAGACAAAGCCCACTCAAGCCAGCATTCGAGACCTCCGAGGGCTCGGCTTGGTGCCAGACTTGGTGAGTGACCGAGCCCATCATGAGCCTTTCAAATGCTCTGGTCTTAACCTTGGTGACTCACAGATTGCCTGCCGCTGCGAAGAGCCGCTCGATCGCTCGACAACCAGCAAGATTGGCATGTTCTGCCACGTCGGCTCGGACCAGGTGCTCGGCGTGCACAACGTCGCCTCCGTCTACCACGTCCCGCTCTTGCTGCGCGACCAGGGCATCGTCAAGTTCCTCCAGAAGCGCCTCAACTTGGACGCCATCACCATTGCGCCGGAGCGGATCGCGCTAGGCACCGACATTGCGCAGCGGTGGCGAGAGCTCACCATCAGGTGCGTGGCCTCACTGCCTTAGAAACAGTTCTTTCTGACGAGTTCGGCTTCACACAGTCATGACCGCCTCTTCGATAAAGTCAATATTGTCCTGGTTGGCAAATACACTTCCCTCAAGGACTCTTACATGTCGGTCATCAAGTCCCTCGAACACGCCGCGCTCCGGTGCCACCGCAAGCTCATCCTCGAAGTGGGTGGACGAGCGCGCTCTATCTCTAACCATTACTGAGATCATATTTGCCTTTTCTCCCTCAGTGGGTCGATTCGGAGCACCTCGAGCCGGAAACCCAGACCAAGAACCCGAAAGAGTTCTACGCGGCGTGGCAGGCTCTCTGCTCGGCGAGGTGTGCTGTCTTCCCTGTTCACTGCTTGTGATTTTGGCAGACTTTGGACATACAGTGGCGTCCTTGTCCCTGGCGGCTTTGGTCACCGCGGCACCGAGGGCATGATCTTGGCGGCCAAATGGGCGCGCGAGAAGAAGGTTCCGTTCTTGGGCATCTGCCTCGGTTTCCAAATGGCCGTCGTCGAATACGCCCGCCACGTCGTCGGAGTTCCAGGTGAGGCTTTGTTCTCCTCTTCCCACCCTCTACCTCCTCCTCTTCCTTCGCGTCTATAACTGGTTGCTCGATCTCCAAAAATACAAATACATCGAGTAGCTTTTAAGAAGGCGCAACATTGAACCCGGCCCTCATTTTCATTTGGTCTCGCATTCCAAAGTCTCCATCCCTTTTTCAGACGGTTTTGGCTTTGTCCATTTGATGTTCCACATTCCCTTTCGTCCAACAAGAGCAAATGCTGACCTTGCATCTGATTCTTTTGGGGACAACAGACGCCCAATCTGGCGAGCTGGACGAATCGGCCGCCGACCCAGTGATCATCTTCATGCCCGAAATCTCAAAGACCCACCTCGGCGGGACGATGCGACTTGGCTTGCGGCCCACCGTCTTTGGCGCCAACACAGAATGGTCCGTGGTCAAGAAGCTGTACGGCGACCAGGACGTGATTTGGGAGCGCCACCGCCACCGATACGAGGTGAACCCTGACTGGGTGTACCGGATCGAGAAGCACGGGTTGATCTTCACCGGCCGGGACGAGCGAGGGGAGCGGATGCAAGTCGCAGAGCTCAAAGGTGCGTCTTGGCCCTCCACCACACCACCGGTGTCCAATTTTGACCTGATGCATGCACAGATCACCCTTACTACGTCGGCATGCAAGCTCACCCGGAGTTCTGCACCCGACCTCTCAACCCCTCGCCTTCTTACCTCGGCTTCGTGGCGGCGGCGTCGGGCGTGCTGGAAGAGCAGCTCATCCAGCAGAAGAACTACCAGATGCCGCACGCCGAGCGCCACCTCCGCGCCGTCTCCGTCCCCGGCTCGCCTTTGCTCGGCAGCAGCGCTGCCTCCAATGGCACCGCCTCCACCCACGCCACCCCTACCAAGAGCTTGAGCTTGGGTCCGGGCGGGTTGTTGAAGCCCAATGGTGGCATTCATTAGTTTCGGCCTATTTCGTTATCTCTCACCCCTCATGTTTTGGTCCCTTTAATAAGTCCGTTCTCGTCATCCCATAGAAAGAATGTGCTCTCTCGCGGTTAAGACCTGTGTAATTTTACAAGACTCGAACATAAAACTTCAAACCGCCACCTGCTTGCCCTTCCCGCGCCGGGTGGACAGCAACAAGGCCCACTTCCTCCAGACCTCCCCTAATGGCGCCCCGTCCTTCTTCCACGAGACCACCACGACCACCGCGGACAGCAGAAGCACCGCGTTCCGGACCGAGTGCCAGATCAGGTTGATCCGGCCATTCTCCACCCCCTCGCTTGCCCCGGAGGAGAACTTTGAAGTCTTGTAATACGTCGAAGGGGTTTGAAAGCCCAAAAAGTGTAAAGTGGTGGTCGCTATCCTCTTGAGCACTTGGGGGATCGAGGGGGACGGCTTGGCTGGGAGGAAGGGTTTGGGAGTCGGCGCAGAGAGCGAGTTGGCGCGCTCGAGAGTGGAGAGGCGGTCGTGGAGTGCGTTTAGGGAGAGCTGGATGGCCTGTAAGGTGTGCTCGATGGGGATCAAAGGCCGCGTTGAGCCTGGCCGGGTGGTGGGTGGCCGCGAGGTGGAGGGCGGTGGCATTTGCTGCTGGAGCGTTTGGGCTATAGAAGGCGTATGTGCTCGGTTGACATTAGCTTGGGAAGCGGGTGCCAGTTGCTGCTGTTGCTGCTGGCCAGGCTGGGGCGTGGTGCCGTAAGACGACACCGACCTGCTGAGCTGTGCCAGAGCCTGCTGGCGTGCGATCCACTGGCGCTCAAAGTCCGGGGAGAGGTGGCCGGGTAGATCGCCTTCTGATTCTTGGGAGGGCCGGCGCTGCCGAGCCCGGGCCACGAGGGAGGAGGATTGGTGCACGAGCGGAGGCGGAGCTGGGGCTGCTGCCGATGGGTTCGGGGACAGGGACGGCACCTGGTCGTTCATCTCGTCGTCCTCGTCGTCGTCTGATGATTCGTCCTCTGTGTGCCCATATCCTTTTTCAGCAACGATCGTGCTAAAAGTAGGGAGGCCAGCCGCACCAGACAACGCAGCGCCAAACGCGACCAACTCGTCCGCATAGCTCTTGGCCAACCCGCTCCTCCCAGATGCGGCGCGCAAGCTCTTGAGCAGCTTCTCCAGGTACTTGGCCTTGGCCTCAGTCGGGTCCAGGTTGCGCTGGGCGTTCCAGGCGTCCCATTTGGTGCGGCCCATCAAATCCAGCATGCCCGGCCGGGCGGTGGTGACGGGCCCAGAGGTGGACTGCTTGTACAAAGCGTAGAGGAGCAGCTTGGACTGGTAGTCGACGTTGACGGAGCCATCTTTAGGGAGCGAGTGGACGACTTCGACCGCGCGATTGAACGCCGCCGTCAACGCGCTGTCCTCTCTGCTCATTGACTGCGTTTACTGCTTTATCGGGGCTATCGTATTAGTGTGGAAGCGTGTGGCTAAGGAGAGAGCGCGAGGGCGGGGGCGTGGTGTCTTCGGGTCAACCTTGTTTTGGCCAACAACGATGAGCTGGCAGGACGCGATCCTCTCCTCCTTGGCCGCCCGGGACCAGGCCGAGCAAGCCTACGCTGGCATCATCGAGCACTGTGGGTGGCACACGCTGCACAGGCATCCAGCGCACACTTTACAGGCAGCACAGACCGGCGACTGGCTCAGACCACTGCTCTCCTCAAGGAGCGCAACGCCGCTTTGCTTAAGGCTTCCATCACTGCTCGAGCCTCTGCTGGGCCCAATGGTGTCTCTTCTCAAGAGTGCGGACCTTTGCCTTGCCCTTAGGACATCCCAACGCAGGAGGTCTGAAGAACAAGCTCGCACAGAAACCCGGTCCAGAAGGCCTACGTCGCCTCGCTGGAATCCAACATTGCCTCTTTGAGAGAAGAGCTTTCAGGTCTCTACAAGGCTCAGTCGACCAACACCTCCAAGCTGCTGGCTTTGTCCGAAACCCTGCGCGAGACCGAGGACAAGTCTCGCGATGTGGCCGAAGCGTACCGGAACCTCAAGCTCGAGTCGGACCGCCTGACGAGGAAGCTGCAAGACTGCTTGGGGACGATCAAGGAGAAGGAGAAGGTCATCCAGCACCTGAACGACGAGTTGGCCACCGCCAGCTTGGAGTACAACCAGATGGAGCGCAAGAACGAGGACCTGGTCAAGGACAACAAGAACCTGCTCCAGCGGTGGCTGGACCGCATGAACGAAGAGGTCTCCCAAGTCAATGAAGCCAACGCTTTCCTGGTTCGCCACTTTCGCCTGCCACTTTCTTGCCACCGTCGCTGACTTTCCCACCAGGAATCCACAACGAGAATGAAGACTCAAAGCATGACCTCATCTCCTTCATCCTCGTCTGGTCTAGCAGCCTCCAAACCAACCATCAAGCCGCGGTCTCGGCCTCCGTCTCCGACCTCGAAATCCACCCGCTCTCCTTCCACCGCTCGGTCCTCAGGAACTCGCACTCCTACTTCTTCAAGAGCTACCAAACCTCCCAAGACTCCGACTCCGGCTAGCCCGAGCCCGCCAGCTGGACAACAATGAGCCATTTCTTTCAGCGGCGCTGGTCTGTGCGCAAGCCAGATCTCTTAATGCGCCAAAAATTTTAACGCACCATGCTTTCTCCTTCTTTGCTCTTGGTCTACCATCATCCTCATCCTCCAAAGTCGCGCCACTAGCCATCGAGAAGCTCCTTTACGTCCGACGCGTCCGCTTTTAAGTAAGTGCAAACACTGCCTTGCTATTGGAGGCCGGCAAACCATTCTGAGCACTGCTGTCCAGGTGGGCTGTTCAGTTTAAGGACGTTTCGAGTCAGATGCAACACCCCTCGGCCCTGCTTTCGCCACCCTCGCCCACAGAGTCGTCGGCCTCGTCCAATTTTTCTTGCTTCCAACCACCATCCCGACCCCAATCCCCCTTCCAGCGCCCTCAATCCCCGTTCACGCGCACCAGGTCCCCCTCGCCGTTCTACTGCTCCACCCCCTCCTCCAGAGCGCCGTCCGAGGCCGGGTCCAGCACCTTTGAAGAGGAGTTCTCGCAAACAGTTTACATCTCCCGCCCCCAGTCGCCATACAAGCGGTCCCCCAGCCCTAACCCTTTCAGAGCCAACTTTAGCCAAAACATCCTCATCGACTCTCGGTCAGAAATGGGCGACGAAGGAGGCGAGATGCCGTTTTACAACCCGCCAGGTTCGTTTGCTGCTTTTGTTAATTGCGCTCGTTGTCCTGACTCATAATTACAACACAGGCTGGCATTTCAGCCCCATGAAGAACACGATAGGGGTCCGCTGGTCGAGCATTGCGGAAGAGAAGCAGCTAGCTTGTTCGTGCCTCCCTTTTCGCCCCCCGCTCTTTCTGCTGAGCTTATGACGCAAGCGATGCGAAAAGACGAAGAGAAGATGCGCAAGAAAGAGGCTGCGATACAGCGCGAAATCGACTGTGCGTGTTTGCACACCGCAAATCTTTCCCAATCGAGAGAACGCAAGCTAAATTTTTCATCGCTCTTGATGATCGGCGCGGCGCAGTGGGAGCCAAGATCGAGATGTTCATACAGCACAACCGAGCCATGAGGATGGAGGCCTTCATGCGCAGTCGCAGTGGCTCGCCCGCACCACCCGGCTCGCCCGGCTCGTCGGCCAACAGCGCAGACATGATCGCAATGGCTCAAGAAGCTGTGTGAGCTCCTTCTTTACCTATGCCACCGCTTTGTGGAGGCTCACGTCGGCTTCGGTCTCACAGAGCCGAAGGCGAAGCACCCGCTTGACCATTCTCACTTCCGATCCCTTCATCTCGCATTCAATAATACCCTTTTGTTTCCTCTGGCACTCCTTCTGCGCTGCGCCACCGAAACCCTCGCATCAGTCATCGGCAAGCCTCTGGAGTTACCGCTGCTTTGCTTTTCATTCCCCTTGTACAAACTTTCCCCCATCCCCATTCATTCTCGGATTGCAATGTCCAAAGAGTGAATGTAGACAAGCCAGAAAACTGTGTTTGGGCAATGCAGCAAGAAAAAGAACCGAACAGTGGATGAGTGCAGACTAAGAAAGGGGAGCAAGAGGTCTTTAGAGAGCTCTCGTTTCCTTTGGGAGATGAGGGGAGTGTGTTGTGTAAGGAGATTATCTAACAGGAGGAGAAAATGATACAGGAAGGAGGTGCCGATGATTGAAGTGTTAAGTCAAAGGGTTGAGGCCGATGATCGCAGAGCTTTACTCCTCCGAGTCCTCTTTTTTGGGCGTGACGGACTCGCTGCGGTAGCGCTTATTGACACCTTTGTTGCTTCGCTGAGAGATGCGAGGAGAAGACAGGTTGAGGGTCGGCGTATGGTTCCGGGCGCCATTTGCTGCGGTCTCGCCGGCCTCCTCCAGCAGTTGCTCGACCACGGGCGCGTTCTTCTTTTGCTTTTTCGAGGTCGAGGGCTTAGTCTTTGGTGCTCGAACGTTGAGCGTTGCGTTGATGGGCTTCGAGGTGGAGGCGGTGAGCATGCCCGACTCCCGGTCGAGAGAGATGTCCGCCACCTCCTCTTCCTCTCCGGTTGGATCACCCTCGGTAGCCTCGGTGGTCTCTCGAGAGGCTTGGCGATTGATTTGGCAGACTGCAAGCGACATTCCTCATCCTCAGCTACCTGCACATTTGAGCTGAGGACAGAACGCCGGGGAGCTCACTGAAATACTCGCCCCCCTTGGGCATCCAAGACGTGGCGTCCTTCTCGAACCGTAGGCGCTTGTACGGGCGGAGGATGAGATCGATCGGACCGTCAGTTGAAAGGGTGCGGGATGCGGAGGTGATAGATCGCAAGCGGGTTTTGCAAGTGGTGAAGGACTTCATGGAGACAATCAGACAGCCGTCCGGCAGCTCGAGAAACAGCGGTAATATCGCCTGGTTGGTCTTAGGAGAGAATGCGTAGTTGTTCTGGTAGGAGAGGCATCACTCAGAGAATTTCTCGGCGGGCAAGGGCTCCACTTACCACCAAAAGCACATCGGCGCGTCTCAAGAGAGGAGGGAGCGTCTGGTCTTCAAGGAAGCTGGCCTTGATGCTGCTCATCTTGCCGCCCGAGAGGCCGAACAGACGCCAGCGCTTAGCGACCTCGGCGATCTGCAGAGCAGCTAGCTCGGCAGGAGCACTTTGCATCTCCACACCGTGGCACTCGCAGCCAACAGCCAATGCGGTTTGGACGACGCAGTTTGACACGCCGCTGCCCAGGTCGAGGAACAGCTTGCCAGGGCCGAGGTTGGTCTGGTGCATGATGTCGTACATGAAGGGAGGCAGCAGTTCGCCATACCTGTTGGCGAAATCGCGGCTTAGCTTTAGCTCGAACGAGCTAAGAGGAAAGACGAAAACCAACACTTGATCGCTGAACGGCGTGTATTTCTTGAGTTCGTCGACTCGAGGTCCGACGGTGCGCTCGTAGGCCTGGAAGCTGATCTTGGCCCAGAGCTCCTCCGGCACGCCGTCCATGCTCTTGATATTGTCCCGGATGGTGCCGTTCTGCTTGAGCTCCTTCATGGTGGCGTTGAAGCGGTCGATCTGGGCGAAAAAGGTGGGCCCATCGGCCTCCTTGAACGCCTTGTGCAGCAGCATGGCCACATTCTTGGGGTTCGGCTGCCAGTCGCCTTCGTCATCTGCAGGAGGGCGCTCGTACGCGAATTTCTGATAGGCTTGATTGGGCGTCAAGAAGTAGTCGAGGGTCAGCTGCACCATGTCGAGGATTTCCTCGATCGGCTCATGCGCCACCCAAGCGCGCGCCTGTAGGACGTGGTACCTGCGCAAGGGAGTGTAATTTAATAAAGAGAACGAGATAGAAGGGGCTGGTGCTCACTTTTCTTGGTACAAGGTGCCTGGGCACTCCAGATAAATCACTGGGTCGGGGTTGTATTGCTCAGCGGTTTGCTTCTTCTTCCTGGGGTTCTTGAAGTCTGCTCGTGAAAACTGGTCAGCAGTGTCAAAAAGCAGACTGGCAAAGGCGACTGACGAGGCTTGTAGAAGCTGCGGTACTTCTCGATCATGTCGGCTGACAAGAGCATGTCGATCTTCTCGGCCTCTTCCTCCTCCGACGTGGCCACGTAGCGGGGGATGGTGAGGTCTTTGGGCGTCGGCTCGCCGTAAAGCTTTCGCTCAAGCGAGGGGGCCCTGGACGTATCGGTGGAGGCTTCGTCGTCGGACGACTCGACGCCGTGGATGGAGTCGTGCCAGCTCTCCGCATCTTCGTCCGAGTCTTCGATCGAAGAGAGGGACGAGTTGTCGCCGTCGCCCTCGCCGTCGACGTGGGCGCCCGAGGAGCCAACGCGCCTGCGCTTTCGGCCATTTCTCTTCCTGTTCAGGCCCAAGATGTACTTTCGCGGGTTCTTAGGAATCACCCATGGCGACCGCCTGCTGCCTGTTTGAGCCGTTGTGCAAGCTTCCCGAGCGGGAAAAGCACGCACTTTGGCTGGTCATAGCCCTTGGGCCAACCCAAATGCGAAGTGGTGATGCCGCGCAGCTCGGGGTGGATCTTGCCTTTGGGTACATGTTCAAGGTGGAAGAGGTTTTTGGCAGCGCTGTTCTGCGTCTGGCGAGGTTTGGCAGAGTACCTGGGCAGTCCCGACAATTTTAGGGCGCGCGTTCATGCAAACCGGGAGTCTCGCAAGAAAGCTCTCACGCTTTGGAAAACATGGCTGCCTTTCCAGAGGAGCGTTCTGAGCGTGTCAGAAAGCTGCAACAAAAGCAGGGGACAAAGAGCGCGAGGACCAAAGGCGCGTTGAAGACAATGTGGTGGAGCGGGAGTGAGCAGCCTCCCGCTCGTTTTGCTCGACCGGCCAGGACTTGTCGCTGGCTTGTGGCTCTTTTGAGCTTCTCTAGACGTGGGCCAACTGCTACTGAACCGGCCACACCCGCCTCTGGCCTCTGCCGAGCCTCCAATTCAGTTTGGACGGCCTGCAGCCTCTCCCAAAGATGTCAAGCAGCACGCCGGCTCGCACCGACCGCAACCCCAGATGCTCGGTCTGCCACATCATCCCTGGCAAAGTGAGAGGCGTTGCCCTACCGTGTGGCGTAGTGCAAATGGCTTAAATTCCGCTGGTTTGCGCGAACTCAGTATGTCGACCCGCTCCTGTATTGCAAGCACTGCGACAAGGGCTTCCACCACAATTGCCACAAGCCTGTAGGCAAGTGAAAATTCGAGCTCCAACGCCGGTCGATCTGGCCTCATTTGCGTCTCTTTACAGTGACTTTGGCCGAGAAAGGTGCGCGTTTACGTTGGCCCTTCTGCTCCCCGTTCCGTGCTCAAATTGCTGCTTATGCGCACAGCTGCCATGGCCAGAGCTGATCGACTGCATCCCAATTATCAAGATCCAGATAAAGGTTCGGATTTGGGCTTGTTTGTTGTCGACCGGGTAGCACCATCTCACCGAATCGGGCGAACACAGGCTTCTCGTCTTGGTCCTGCACCCCCTGTGCTACGGAGATTCGCCACAAAGAAGCGACGGAGAGGGCAGCTCAAGCCGAAGCCGAACGGGAGGAGCGAGAGGCGCGAGCAGCTCGAAAGGCAGAGTTGGCTAAGGAAGAGGCGGAGAGGCAGGCGGCGGCTGAGGCGGCGGCCAACCAAGCCTTGATGGATTCGATGGCCAAGACGTTGATGGAATATCGCCCGCCGCCGGAGACGATCGAGATTGACGACGACGACGACGATGATGCGATGCAGGTCATGGACGAGGACAACTTTGGCGGAGCGCAAGACGATGACGACGACGCTCAAGGTTTTGATGCCGACGTATTCATGGAAGATGTCCGCGTCACACCGCCGCAGCCGCCACCACAGCCTGAAAGCGCGCCAGTTCAGAGTGGGTCGACCGGTGGGCTGCGCCTACCGAAAATGACGGCCTCACCAAAGCTGAGCCAATCGAAGGCAAAGCCAAATGGTTTCCATACTTCAACAAATGATAAGACCGACGCATTCTCGAGTAGGTTTTTGAAGCACGCTTCCCCGTCGTGGCCTCCGCTGATTTCCCTTCACAGCCCCTGCCCGTGCTCCTTCCTCCTCCGATACTCTAGGCTCTGGACCAGATTTAGACGGACCAGATGACTTCGCTCTACCTCCAGACGATGACCCAGGCTGGAACGACTTTCCTTGGGCTCTGCTTCCCGCCAGCGTCCAAGCCCTTCGGGAGCCGCCCGCAGCAGACCCGCAAGTAGAAAAGTTCGGGTTCCTTACCAAAAAGCAAATGTTGGACATTGTGGCCAGCACCAGGCACCGCCACCGGTCTAGGAAAGCAAAGGTGCCCGTCAAGCTCAAGACGGCGCGCAGCGAGGGTTTTGTTTGGCGGGCTCCGCCGCCACCTCCGCCGGAAGCCAAGCCGGCGCCAGCCCCTGTAGCGATGGAACTCTAGAGCCATTTCCTTACTCGGGCGGGCAGAGTGTATTACAATTTCAGAGCTGGTCCCCATTTTCTTTGCGGTGCAGAGACCTGAAAGGACGAATATACATCAGAAAGGACAACATGGTGAGGGAGAAATGACTATGACAACATTCGAAAAAAGTCCGAGGCTACAACAAGATGGGAGAGATTGTACAAATGAAGATCTAGAAGACGCGAAGGCGAGCGGAGGAAGCCAGGCCGGTGGCGATGCCTGCCGAGAACGCCAAAGAGCAAAAGGCCAGCGCCTGCCACACCTTGGCCTCAAAGGAAGCTGTCAGCCAGGCCCAGAGGCCGCCTGAAGACTTGGCGGGAGGTGGCGAGCGGGAGCCGCCTGACTGGCTGTCGGTGGAAAGGCCGGAAGCAGCAAAGGAAGTGGGCACATCGATCTCGTTGGACGACGAGTGGTTGGATTCAGTCTCAGTCAAAGCTAGCGGCCGCTTGCTTGGTTCGGAGGAGGACAAGACAGCTGGCTCGGCGTTAGCCGCCAAGGTGGCCGGTGCCGGAGCAGACGCGCTGAACGAGCGGCCCACAGCGCCAGAGAAGGACATGACCTGTACAAACGGCTTAACCTGTGTCACTGGGCACATGGCCGAGAAGCCGC
Source organism: Cystobasidiopsis lactophilus (assembly GCA_001599975.1). NCBI lineage: Eukaryota > Fungi > Basidiomycota > Agaricostilbomycetes > Agaricostilbales > Chionosphaeraceae > Cystobasidiopsis > Cystobasidiopsis lactophilus. Next base: position 2,976,388 of record BCIO01000002.1, read on the forward strand.
GCACCTCTTTGGTGGCGTCCAGCAGCTCCAGAAAGGTGTCATCAGCCGCTCCTCCCTCCTCCGGCTCGCTCTCGACCCCAGACTTGCGCCGATTGGCGGTAGAGCTAGAAGGGCTGGTGCCAGTGCTGCTTCGGATGCCCCTTCGACGCCTGGGCGACGTGCCGTGGACGGTGGCAGAGGTGACCGATCGGGCGGCATGAATGCGAGAGGAGGCCAAAGGCATTGGCAAGCTGGCGGTCATCGTGGCTCGCACCGGCGCCTCGTCCTCGGTGGTAGGAGCACCCAAATCGCTGAATTCGTCGGTGGAAGAGGGCGCTTGGGACAGGTCGGCCTCGTCTGCCAAGCTCGAGCTAGAGTTGTGGAAAGCGTGTTGTAAGGCCGCAGCCAGGAGCGAGGGCGATGGCGAGGACGGTCGCAAGGTCGAGAGACGCGGGAAGCCCGGCCTGCGGTCCGAGGGGTCGGCAGGAGAGGCGTGGCGGACGGGGAGCATCGACGTGAGGCTGTCGGTGGCATTAGGGGCCTCGCTGTCAATGGCTCACGGCAATGCTCACCTGCTGCCAGCTTCGCCATCGCCACGTTCGCCAGAGCCCCGTCGCGACTTGCGCCCTTTGCGGACAATCGACCTCTTCACGTCGTCTCCCTCCGTGTCTGACGACGATTCGACGACGAGCGATCGGCTTTGCGGCACGTTCAGCGCGGTGTCATGGTCGCTCGAGTCCGTGCTGTCAGAGATGGACTGCCAAGGCGAGAATTCTATTGCCCAATGCGAGCGAATCAGCGTGTTTGGGAAGGCCGCCGACAACTGATAGCGCACCAGCTTCAGAATCGCCTTTGGCTTCCGGCGACTGCGACGGCTTCTTCCTTAGCCTGGAGCCTTGTGGCAGGAAGTTCATTAGCAGCTCGCTGATTGCAAAGCAGAGAGGGTGAGCCGACTCGGTGGCAGGAACCAGGTCACGTTGCGGGACTCTCCTCTTGGAGGCCTCTTCAAGGACCTCTTCTCCCTCAACTTTATGCTCTGGAGTGTCTCTCGTATCGTCTGATGGTATCGCTGCCGACCCCGGTGCTTCCCAGGACTGCCCATGCCTCAAGATTTGCCACCCTGCCTGCATGATTGTCGCCCAACTTGGAATGCCCGTGGGGTAAAGAGTGCCCAAGCACATGAAGCCTTCATATTACAGTCTGATCAAGTTCAAGACGCGCACGGCCAGCCGGTGGGGGCAGCGTCCACTTGATACCAAGTGACGAGTGACGTGCAATCGAGCATCGACGATGTTTGTGATCCGCACCTCTTCTGCTCAAACAACCGTACAATGGAATACATCAGAACTACACTGGCCGAGAACTTCGGTGGCATCGCCCATAACAAGGCTCCGACGGCAGAGGAGCAATTCTGCCTCGACGATGTCCCGTCTCAGGAAGGCAAAGTTGGCGCTATCACCGGAGGCTCTGAGGGCGTTGGCTACGGCTCAACCCATACATTGCTTTCTAGAGGCATATCGAAGCTGTTCATCCTGTCCGTCGAGCAATCGGTGGTCGACAAGGCGTACGACGATGTCAAGCAAGAGTTCGGCGAGCAAGTGGCCAAAAGGATCACTTGGTATCAGTGTGACCTGTCCGACTGGAAGCGGGTGAAGGAAGTGGCAGAAGAGATCAAGGCGAAGACGGACCGCTTGGACATTTTGGTCTTGAACGCAGCTCGAGGTCGGTCCTGGCTCCCTCACGGATGCCCTTGAACGCCATTTGACCTATGTGTCAGGAATTATGACTGCGCAAATCACGGATGGCGTTGATCGGCACATGGCTGTTAATCACTTCGGCCACGTCGTTCTGACGAGGTGGGTCTTACCACTCACCTGCAGCCGCCTGCTAAATCAGGCCCAAGTCACCTCCTGCCACTTCTTAAAAAGACGGCAGAGCAAGACACCGTCCGTATTGTCGCTCTTGGTTCCAACGCGCATCAGGGTGTTTCATCCAACACCGAATTCAAATCCTTGGAAGAGATTAATGAAGACCAAGGGCCGAACGGCCAATACGGGCGTTCTAAGCTGGCTCAGGTCAGGAGCTTCTTACGTGCACGCAAGAACGAGTATCAAGTTTTTGGACAGATGCTGTACTGCAAATGGCTGGCAAAGAATTTGACGTCCGCTCACCCTAACATCTTGGCAAACTCAGTCCACCCTGGCTTTGTGTCAGTGAGTATCTTCGCTTGCTCAATTTTTCGTGCTCGCTTAACATGTTCACCGCCGCTGCAGACCAAGGCATCGAAAATCGACATCCACGAGGCTTTTCCTGTAGGAGGGTGAGATAATCATTCTTCCCAGTTCCTGCCGAGCACAACTTATGCCTTCCTAGCTACGGCATGTCAGTGCTAATGGAGCCCTTCAAGAAAGATCAACTTCAAGGCTGGTTCGTAACCTCTCTCCATCGTGACATTGCTCAAGGCTTATGCCCTCTGTCAGCGTGTCTTCGATGTACGCCGCCACCAAGACGAAGGGCTCCGGGCAATACATCTGCCCGCCGTCAATCGTCGAAGCAGGGTCTGCCAAGTTTCAGGACGACAAGCTTGTTGACAATTTGATGGACCTCACGGAACGGATCTTGAAGGACAGGATGCCAGAGGTCTACAGCCCGTTTGCTTGAACACCCTGTAATAGTGATGGGATTCGTCGGTGGGCCTTCAAGGTGGGGTTCAAAGCCTTTACGAATGTTGAGCCCAGATTGGGCTAGTCATTTGGTAGTACAAAGGACCGCTCGCTTCTTACAAGAACTTGCTCCGAGATATCGGTCGTCCCATTAGGCCGTAGAACCACCACCGTTTCCGCCTCCCTATATCGTGAATGAGTCCTGTCCACGAGAGTCAGAGGTTGCCACCGAGCTCGCAGAGTCAAGGCAGCACCCACTCGTTGTAGACATGCGCATACAACCCGTATGAGATCTCGACGGCCTCCACCGTCCCATCTTGGGCAGGCGAGATGCCTGAGGCCCCACGACATGAGAGTTGAGCGGTGGGCACCCGATGAGGCACTCACTGTTGAGCAACATCAAGCGCCCATTGCAGCGCGAAACCAGTCTTTTAGCTGAACCATTGTTGCCAACAATGATCCGGTTTACACCAAGCGCCTTCGTTACTGCAACCAAAGTCAGCGCAGCCTCCCGCCAACCTGGTGATGGGCACTCACATCGAAAAACGTCTTTACAGATTTTATCTTCTTCCCCGCGCTCGAATTGAGGATAGAAGATGGTGCCAGTGTTCGATAGAACCAGCTTTTCTCCCGCCGTGGCCGAAGACGGAACGGTCAAGTACCGCCTCAGCGGAAATGCCAGGAGGCGATTCAAGGCTTGGCGCCCGAAGGTGTTAATTTGGATTAGTGGCTCGGGTGAGGCGTCGCTACCTCCTGCGATCCATGTGCTTGAAAGTCCTGAGTGGGCAAATAAGGCGCCGGACGACCAAAGGCTATCTTGCCTCCGAGCTGAAACGGCTTCCAGCATGTCGACTGTCCATAAGCGAGGCCGCTCTTTACGAACCCAGTTGTAGTCGGTGGGGCCCAGGAGGCCCTGCACTGGGCGCTGATAGTGTTTAGCGTAAGGCACGCGGGCGCAGAAAGTGGCGTTGTTAAGTAGGAAGTCGCCAATGGTACCTTCGCTCGAGAAAGCGAACTGTGTAGGTACATGAATGAGCATCCATCACAATCAAGGTGCAAGAAGTGAGTTCACGTGGCGTTGGCGGAGACCTCCGAAAGATTCGACCTCCTCTTCAGGTTGCCGGGACCAATCACCCAGAGCGTTCCTTCACCATGGGTTAGCCCAAAGATTAACATAGATATACAGAATTAGAGCCCACCAAAGTTCGTGTTTGCCAATTATCACAACGACCGCTCCGCCTGAGCTGGCGGCATCCACCTGCAGTTGTGCGAGCAGCCCTTGAACCGCGATAGTATCTGGCCCAAATCCAAAGATGTTGCCAGTAAGGACCAAAACCGTTTTGCGACCCGTCCACCTCATCCGTTCGTCCACCAGCGAGGCCAGCGTAAGGGTCTTGACAAGCGAGTTGAAGTCCCCGAACACGCTTCCGATGGCCACCACACGCTGTGAGTACTTCTCGTACGGGTCATAGTGAATCGGTTTGGTGGTTAAATTTAAGGCGGAGAATGAAAGCTGGGAATCCCAGAGCTCTGTGATTTCTTCCGGCGCCACATAGTAAAAGAGGACTGGCGTCCAGCACAGGAGCGCCACGATGGCGAGCAGACAGCAGAACAGGCGCCTCGCCATCCTCCATACAGCCTGATTGGCGTATGGTGGCCGTCAGAGGTCAGAGGTTGAGAGCTAAATCCGCCTGCGCCAATCTTCAGAGGGCCCGTGCGGAAGGTGGCGGCGGAGTTGCTAAGGTTAGAAATGAAAAAGGCGCAAGAAAGACGCGTCGTCCGACGACTAGGTGTAATGCTGTCGTCCGCAAAGTGTTTGTGAGCGTCGAAGAGGGAGGCGGAAGTCTGGAAGTGTCGAAGGACAATCTTCAGAGGTGGAGGGGCGCCTTAGTGCCGGCTCGCTCGGCATGTCGGTGCGCCAGCATGGTCGGTCAAGACAAGCCCTGCTGAAATGGGCAAACAACCAAAACACAGGCCTCGTCGCGTTCCGGCAAGAGGAGTTCCCGACCCTTGCCCAACGACGACGGCGAAGCTAAATTAAATTAGGACGGTCGAGGTCGAGTACCATGACCGACAGCAGCCATGAGTCTGTGAAGCATCTCTTGAAGCTCCCCTTGATCAGAGAGCGGTCCACCCAAGTCGCCCAATCCCATCTCCAATTTTGGTCGACAGACGACTCCGCTCTCCCTGCTGTCGCCGACTTCATCTTGCAGCTGATTGCGCGGGACTATGGCACCGACTACAGCTCCATCCGGCCTCACGGGCGCTGGTCGCACTTTCTCGCTCAGGGAGTGGACCGCATCTCGCCTCTGTTGGCCGCCTGGAAGGACGTCGACTCGCTTGAGCGAGTGCGGCGGATGATCGACTTGACGGTGGTCTCCGTGCTGCTTGATGCTGGTGCTGGAACAACATGGCGCTACCTGGAAAAGAGAAATGGAGCAGAAGAGATTGGCCGGAGCGAGGGCTTGGCGGTCGCGAGCTTGGACATGTTCAACTCGGGACTCTTTTCGTCTTCGTCGGCAAACAAGTGGCAGGTGGACGCAGATGGACTGCTTTCGGTAAAAGCAGAGGCCATCGTGGACGCCTTGCAAGTCTCTGAAGCCAACTCGATGCCTGGCGCCGAGGGCCGAGCCAACCTCTTGGTTCGCCTGGCTGGCGTCTTGCAGGACCTCGCCAACTCTACTTTCTTTGGAAAAAGCCAACAAAGGCCCGGGAACCTTATCGGTGGGCTTCTTTGGCACATTGCCGCTGAGCTGGCCCTCAACGACTGCGTCCAGATTTCCTTAAAAGCAAAGCCTCCGACCAAATTGTGCAGCTCCCAGACCTGTGGCAGGTGGTGATTGAGGGGTTCGCCAAGGTCTGGCCTGCAGATGCGAGCAGAACGACCCTATATGGACAAACCCTCGGCGACGTTTGGCTCTGCCCCTCCTTGCTCCCGTCGTCCACCTCTGCCGCTACGGCTTCAGAGGCCGAGAAGGAAACTGCCATGGTTCATTTCCACAAACTCTCGCAGTGGCTTTGCTATTCGCTGGTGGAAGTGTGAGCTCTTCCTAGCCATGGCCTCGAGGGCCTACCCCTAAACGATTTGGCTGCAGCATTGAGACCCTGTCGGACTACAAAGTAGCACTCAAGGAGCTCCAGACGGGCTTGCCTGAGTATCGGAACGGGGGCCTGTTCGTCGATTTTGACGTCTTCCTTCCAAAACTGTCGGCTTGGACCGACTCCCTCGGCCTTCCGCCCGTACAGAGATTGCTCGATTTACCAGCGCTGCCGGCCAGTCACCCAGCTCTTATTGAATGGCGCGCCCTCACGGTCGTCTACCTTGACCGAATTCACACATTGGTGAACACCAAATTGGGGCAGGAGTTGGCCCTGGCTCAAGTGCTCGAAGCTGGCACTTGGAAGGCTGTAAGTATTGGAGTTTTGCTTGATTGGAAGGCGCGGCTGACGTTCAAACCTTAGGGTCGCGAGATTGCCAAGGCCAAACGAGGGGCGAGTGGTGGCGGATCTCCAGTCAATGTGCTCAGCGATGGCACTGTCTTCTAGATTCTAGATTGAAACTCCATAGACCATCTTTTGCGACCTGAAACAGACTTGACCTTCCGCGACCACCTCGACCGCCGGAGCTCGGAGGGCTCGAAATCGCCTTGTGCCCCCCCCCCCCCCCCTCTCTGCCCTCCTGTCTAGGAACCCAGGCTGGCGACAATGTGAAGTTATCGTGTGCATCCATACCTCGAAACGCCAGCACGTACAAACTCATTCGCGTTCGTCACCCATTCGCGTTTAGGGCTCGCATTGCGAATCGCTTCTTTCACTGTGGCTTCCTGCTCTCTGCGTGAGCCTGAGAAGACAAGTCCTGTTCCTGTACCATGACTCTTCCTAGCCAAATGCTGTCTCTCTTTGATGCTCTTCCGCTCCTTCTATCTGCCGTGGCTCTACTCCCGCGAGTCCACGCCAGCTATATGGCACTTCCAGCGAACAAAAATGCGAGTAGACCTGGACTTCTCCGACCACGGATGCTGCTGACAGGACGTGACAGGTGATTGTTCAATTGTTCGAATGGCCTTGGGACACCATCGCCTCGTATGTCCGCCCCCCTCCTTCTTCTGCGATCTTACCTCAGTGAAAGGCCAGCGAATGCGCTTTCTTGGCAGAGGCTGGTTACGCCTTTGTGCAAACATCGCCAGCGACCGAGGCTATCGCGGGCGATCAATGGTGGACTTCCTACCAGCCGGTCTCGTACGATATCGACAGCAAATACGGCTCTCGAGATCAATACTCTTCAATGGTCAAAGCATGTAAGGAAGCGGGTGTCGGTGTTTTGCAGGATGGTGAGCAGGGTCGTCTCGTTCCTTAATTTTAGTGGCATTGACCGGATTCGCAGTCGTGCTTAACCACATGACCGGTGGAAGTGGTACCACTTCATCTGGAAAATCTTACTCCAAATATTCGTACTCGGCTGTCCCTTCCAGCGAGGCGAACTTTCACTTCTGCGCTGGCAATGGCGTCGCCGCCGACGTGACAGACTACAACAATGCCACTAACGTGCGGTTCTGCGAGCTCGTGGGCCTCTCCGACTTGGCGACAGAGCAAGATGCGGTCCGCAAAGTCCAGACAAACTATCTCAACGACCTTGTGTCGCTGGGCGTGGCTGGATTTCGGATAGATGCTGCGAAACACATGCCAACTGACGATATCGCCGCTGTCCTAGCCGGAGTGACAGGATCGTATTTCGTCACCCAAGAGAGTGAGCAGCTTTTTACTCTTGCGCAGTCTCGAAAGTGATCTTTCGGGCCTACGCCCTAAGTTTCGGGAAATGGTGGCGCTGTGAAGCCAGCCGAGTACATTCAAAACGGAGCTGCTATTGCGTTTGCACGAGCTGGTATTATTGCAGATGTGTTCTTGAACCCGACTCCTGTAGGTGGGCTCGAGTGTAAGCCAGTCGTTTTAGCTGACAGCCTGCTTTGCTAGATAAGCAAACTCTTGGAACCTGACGCCGGTTCGTATGACCTACCTTCAGCGTCTGGTAATATTCTTGTCGCCAACCAAGACTTGGAGCGCTCGACCGGCTCCCTCAACTCCTCGTCACCGAGCAACGCCTATGTGCTGGCCACGCTTTTCACCCTGGCTTCAGACTATGGCGTCGCGTGCACTGTTTTTTCTGGGTATAACTTCAGCAACTACGACCAGGGTGGTCCGCAAGGCAACCCGACCTGCTTTGCAAACGGGTGGCGCTGTGAGCACCGGTGGGATGTGAGCCCTCTCCTTCTTCTCGTGTTTGAATGTTAATCCAGCTGATTGTCTGATAGGCTATTGTTGCAATGATTGGGTTTCACAATGCGGTCGCCGGAAGCGCTGTCTCTCATTCTTTCTCACCCTCCGCTGAACGCCTGGCTTTTTCAAGGGGCTCGGCTGGCTTTTTTGCCGTAAACAAAGGCGACTCGCCGTGGGCCGACATCTTCACCACCGGCCTTTCTATTGGCCAGTACACGGACATAATCCATAACACGTCCGTCGTGGTGGACGGCTCCGGCGTACTCCAGGCAACCGTCCCCCCTTTCGATGCCGTCGCTATATACCTTGATCCTGCCCCGGTTTTGGACTCAGATGCTTCTACGACATCCTCAATGCCAAGTCAGCCATCCGCGGCTAGCACCCCTTCATCAGCAGATGGCAAGCCCACCTCTCTCGGCCTGCTCTCCTCCGGCGCCAGAAGAATGTTAAAGCAAGGGCGTCGCCCCAGACATGGTTAAAGGATCGGACCGTTATGGGCCAAACCGATGTGCCAAAACCTTGTATTGCAGAACGGCAGACTTGACTTTGTTTCCCCCTCACACAATGACACACTCTTCCTTAGGCCGTTCGGCCAAGAAAGCAATCTCGCCCTCAATCACCAGGGTGCCTTCTGGGTCCAGCCAGGGAGAGTTTCTGTGCTCGTCGTTTTGAGCGCGCGACTTGAGAAGGAAGGCTTCTACGTACGGCTGGACAAATGACTTCGGCGTCCATTTCGATGACTTCGTCGCCAAAGGCACCAGACAAATAGGTGACTTGTAAATGTTGCTGTGCGTCTCAATCACTTCTGTGGTCTTCGCCAGGAAGGCGACCTCTTCCGCGGTGGACTTGCCCGGGGCGCGCACCGTGAGCGTGCTTTGCACCCAGACCGGACCGGCACCCAGCACCTTCAAAAACCAGACGTCTTGGTAATGAGATTGATTGAGCTGAGCCACTGGTTTGTGAGACGTTCACTCTATTTACCCAGACGCAAGGGAAGCGCACCGATAAAATCACCCAGCGTCCCGCCAGAACGAATGACTCTTCTAAATGGTCTGATGCCGCTCTACGCATGGCGACCTTGTGAAATTCGATTCGAACGCGGCCTGAACCGTCAAGTTCAGCCTTTGGCGGCAAGCTGGTCACCGCAATTGCACCAGGTGGGATTGCCAGATTGAGGATAGCTTCTGGCTCTCCTCCCCGTCGATCGGATTTGGGTCGACGCCGAATGATTTGGAAGAGCTCGTTCTCTGACGTCGCACGACAGGCATCAAGGGCATCGGCCTCGGCTTCCGTCCTGCCGCCTTGCATGGTCACCACTTGGCCCTAGTGCGACCTGAAGAGACACCCACGAGAGCTCGAAAGAAAGGAGGAAGTCCAAAACAGATGACGAGTATGCATTCCTCCCTGTACTGATCGTGAGATGATGGTGGCGAGCGGGCGGAGAGCGCTCACTCTTGATGATCATCCAGTACAGGGGGGTGCGGCCATTCATGGACCTGAATGTCAGAATTGAGCTCTTTTGGAACAACCAAGAAGAGGGCAGGCCACGGACTTCTCTTGCGAAATGGACTCGAACGAGAGGCCGCGCTCCTGGCAAGTCTGAAGGCATTGTTGCAGAATAGCCAAGCGCTCGGGCGAATCATCGTTCGATACGACATCGTGAATGAGTCCTCGAACCACGACGAGCGTATCCTCCCTTTTCCTGTCGTCCGGGGTTGAGATCCCGAAAACGCGACCGACGCTCCTAGCGAATGACTTGGACGACGAGGAGCGAAGTGGCTGCGAGGCGATTCCAGAGCCAGCAACTCCCCTTTCAGACACTGCAGAGGAGCGGCGAGAGTGGGATGGTCCGGCCTGGGCATTGGCGGAGAAAGAATAAGGCGGTGGCGAGACTTGATTATCATGCTCTGGCTGCTGCGAAGTGTTGGGGCGCCCCATTGTGTCTTTTTGGGTTGGAATAGGTATTGATGGACGACGCAGAGTGGCCTTTGGTGGAAGAGGAAGCTACGTTGTGCACAGCCTTCGAACGGGCTCAATTTCACGTGGCTGGCGGCGAAATTGGCGAAGCTTCGAACGCACTCAAACTCAAGGCGATAGAGGCAGCATGAGTACGAGGCAAAACAACATTTGACAGTGGCCTTCATTTGCGGAAACCCACAACGCGCTTGCGAGAGTTCGGTGGCAAACAGTGCGAGAACTCGGTGGCGACGAGCCCTTCGCCCGCTGACCACTTGGACCAACTTACAGACCTACCATTCAGGCAATGATGCATTCGTCAGGCCGCTTGGGCTCCTCAGCAAGAAAGGCGATCTCCCCTTCGATGACCAAAGTGCCTTCAGGGTCCAGCCAAGGAGAGTCTCTGTACCACCAGTTAGATACTCGCTCGGAAAAATGTCAAGACGATGTCTTTACGCACGGTTGAACTAGAGCCCTGGGCGACCAGTCCGACGATGTCACTAGCGGGACCACCTGGCCTTCGACAACTCGTGGCCTGGAGTCGCTCCACACATCGTCCACCTCCAGTGTCTTCGCCTCGAACGTGACCTCCTCCACTTCCGAATTTCCCAGCGCACGGACGGTCAGGGTACTCTGTACCCAGGACGGTCCGGTGCCCCTCACACACAACAGCCAGGTGTCGTCGTAATGTCGTTGATTTGCCAAGTGGAGCTTTTACCGAAGCGTGAGCCAATCAAGAGGAGCACGGTGGCACCTTGAACTCACAGTCAGGGCCACTTGGCGGCCAGCGAGGACAAAATGTTCTTCTAGGCGGGGGCACGCTGCTCTTCGTAAGGCGACCTGGTGGAACTCGATTCGAATTTGTGCTGAGCCGTCAAAGCCAGCCTTGGGCGGTAGCTTGGTAACCACTACAGCTGACGGAGGGATGCGAACGTTGAGAAGAATGTTGGCGCCTAGACGAGGCCGATTTGGGAGCCGCCGGATGACTTGGAACATCTCATTGTCTGCAGTCGGTATGCACGCATCGAGAGCATCTTCAAAAGTACCGGGCCTGGTTCTTAGGGTCAGAGGCGGGCAGACCTGGACAAGAACAACGCAGACGAAAGATCCAAAGAGAAGAGGTAGTCCAGGACGGCTGTAGAGCGCGCGTTCCGTCCTGCTTGCTCATAAGCACGATAGAAGATGCATGTGCACCATAACCTTACTTTTCAGAACGATCCAGTAAAGTGGTGTGTGCCCGCTCAAAAACCTGGCCGCTGCGCTGTGAGTGGGATGATGTTGGCACGTCAAGGGATTGGTCTCACCTATCCTTCATGATAGGTCCAATTGCGAACCCACATTTTCGGCAGGCATCAAGACACTGCGTCAACATGGCCAGGGTCTCGGGCGAGTCTTCATGCGAGACGACTTCTTGGAGGATCTGCCGCACCACCTTGAGCTTCTCTGCCTCCGTCTCATCATCAGACTTCAAGGCTTCTAATGCACGGAGCCCTTCCTCTGAAAGTCTGAGCGTCGGCTCGGTGGCAGAGAGAGAGGCGGATAAAGCTGTCGCATAAGACGGCGGTGAGCCTGGAGCAGCCTCTGGCGCAGTTGGCGATGTGGAAGTCCCCATCCGGACCGCTTCGAAAGTCTTGAAGAATACGAAAGGGAGAACAGAGCCAATGCAATTCTGAAGCGGAAGTTGCATTGTCGTCGGTCCAGCCGCCCACGGGTTAGGGAGGCTGATCACAAGCTTTGTGGAGAACAGCACAAAGGAACCAAGAGGAACGACACTGTTTCAGATAGAAAGTAAGCTGGACGGAGATTGCTCTACTCCCGGACACGCTTGCGGCGGGTGTCGGTGGCAAAGGTGAAGGCCTTGACAACCAGCTTTTGTTGTCCGCCGGCCTCCTCCCGGGGTCTCTTGCGGCCAATGTCCTTGAGAGGTTGGACGGGCTTGATGACGCGGTCCCTTGCGATCTGAGCCTCGGTCGCCGCGGCCAATCGAGGCTTTTGAACGGCTTTGGGCGGCAGGGGCACGACCGGGATCTGGCCGTTGAGGGACGTGTTGGCATCGGCAGTCTGCCACGACGACAACGAGCGCTCAAAATGAGTCTGGGGCTCCGGGTTGATGCGCCGCTGGCGCGAGGTCGAGCGAAAGGTGAACGGCTTGGGCACCGTCTTGGGTTTGGTCGCCAGCGTCTGAGCCTGCAGCATCCTAGGTTCAGCTAAAGTGGCATAGCGGAGAACTAAGCGCACTCGTGGAGCCTGAGCGTTGGTTTTGGAGCCTAAAGGCAGCTTGGCAGCGGCCGCAGGCGCGACCTTCTTGGGGGCCTCTTCCTGAGGTACAGGTGGCGCAGCGGGCGCATCAGCCAGAACCGAAAGGCCTTGGTAGGTCTTTTGCTTCTTCCTGCGGGGCGTCTCCTCCGCCTCTTGCTCGACCGGTGGCTGGGGCTCTTCGAGTTGGTCCAAGAAGGAGTGGACTTTGTCCAAGTAAGACGGCCTGGGCTCGTGGTGAAAAGACTTCTCTTGCTCCTCCAATGCTTCGACAGTCAGCTCGCTGGTGTTGGGGAGAGCGGAAGTGGACCGGGAGCGAGTTTCCGGGGAGGTGATGTGGACGGGCGAGAGAAGCCGGGCGGGTTCCTGCGGAGGGCTGTTGGGAGGGCTATGCGGAGAAGCCTGTCGAGCTGGTGGTTGAGAGGAGGAAGGCACCGGAGCCGGGGCGGGAACGGGAGCAGCGTCCGTGAGAATCGGGGCCGAGACGACGCGCGGCTGAACGACAACAGAGGGAGCAAAAGCAGCGGACAGTGTCATTCGAGGTTTCTATGTAGGGAGACGGCATCAGATTGGGCGATGTGTACGCAGACCCGGGATAAGGAAACGAACCTTGGCAGGTCTCTCCACAACTTCAGCCTGTGGCTCCCTTGTGCGATTGGTGAAAGCGAACTCTCTGGGCAGAGTGAGGCCGTTGGACTTGACAGGTGCTGCAGAGGAGGGCGCGGACGCTTGGTGAGGTTCAGAAGTGACAGACGCAGCTGCCGCCTGAGGGTGGTGACGCAGGGCGTCGGTCGGCAGGCTTCGATTGAGCGGCAAACTGTCCAAGAGGTGGGCGGAAGGAGGGCGGGAGGCTCGGCTGGCAGATCGAGGCCGAGCAGGCAAGGAAGCCATCAACCTCGGAGTAGGGGCGGAAGGCGGCAAAGGAAAGCCAGTGATGGCCTGGACTGGCCCAGGGTTCTGAAGGTCCAAGCCGCGGTTGAAGTTGGCATCGCGCTTCTTGCGCTCGAAGAAATCATCCTTGGAGACGACGCGGTCGACGAGGGGCGGCTCGTTGTAAGAGTGGCGAGCTTGGCGCAAGGCCAAGGTGACGTTCAACGTCTGATTGCTGTTATCCATATCGAGCGAATCATCGTCTTCCTCCGCTTCCTCCTCTTCTTGGAGCGGCAAGGGTTCCGGGAGGGGTTCCGGCTCATCGTCCGCTGCCGGGTCTTCTTCCATCACCGAAAGCAAGACGGGCGGCTCTGGGATCGGGTCAGAAGCCAAGTTGGCCATCATGGCCCGATTATAGGCGTCCCTTGACCGAGCAATCTTCTGCTCGAGGACCGAAGGCGCCAGGGAAGACGTGGCCGAGTGGGTTCGGTTGTGGGCTGCGGCAGCGAGGGGAGGGCGAGGGGATTCTTTTACAGGCGAGAGGACATGCTTGCTGGCTGAAGAAGACCTGGGTTTGGGTTGGGAAGATGAACGAGGGTGGGCTGCGAGTGTTGGCAGCGGGATGGCATCAGGTGAGCCGGCCGGTGTGTGGCTGATTGAAGGTCTTTTGGATGGCTTGGTAGCCTGTTGTTGCTGGACTGCAATTTGAGGAGCTGGCACATCTTCCGGGATGGTTGGCGCGGGAGGTTGTGGAGTAGCTGGGGATGGGCGCAGGAGCACCCCTGGCTTGAGCTCGAGCTGAGGAATGCTGGAGTGCCGCTTCTTGATGCCACCGGCCTTGTTATGAGAGTGAGTGGTGCTGCCGCTGGCGCTCATAGATGGGCGGCGGTGGCCGAGGGAGGCTCGAAGGGTGTTGTCCGGTCGAGAAGGCTGGGCCAGCTCGGCCTTCGCTCGAGCTAGCGAGGCCGGATTGATCCTATTAGCGGCCGCCGCTGTCGATGCTGATGCTACAGGCGCAGCCGCCGCCGATGTCGACACCGAGGGTTTGGTCCTGAACGGAGTCGAAGTGAACAGTGCTGTTGTTTTGTTTTGCGGTCTGAGCCATTCGGTCGCTTTGCACAGCGCTCTGACAGGCTCACCATGCTGTTCAGTGCCAGGGAACACATCCCAGCGAGCCGTCTCGTCGTAGCCCGGCGCTTCCTGCTCGAGCAGCAGCGTCTCATCCTCGTTGCCATCCGGCAGCCGGAAGTCGAACGTCGTCCGGTCGAAGCCGCCAAAGCTGACGCTCTGGTCGGCAGCGTACGACAAGTCCATGCCGATGTTGCTAGTGGCCAAGAAGGAGAGGGATGGTCGGTTGGGACCGAAACGGGGCGGGCTCCTCCTCCGAGACGTAAACAAGGCCAAAGATGGACCAGTGGTTCTCGCTTGGGACGACATTCTCTAATCCTCTCTATCATTTTGCACTTCATAACCTTACAAGAAACCCCATGCGATGAACCCAAGAGCCAAAGGAGGACCGAATCAAGCTTGGCTGGCGAGCAGCTTCTTGACGTAGTCGGGCTCTGGCAGCTTGCAGTAAGGCGCGGGCTCCGCATGGGACCACTTCTCGGTGCGCTTGACGATGCCGGACCAGTACTTGTCCGCCACCGTGCTGATGTCCTTCGCGTCGTCCTCCACGTTGCTGTCGCCAATCTTGGCCGACGCCTTCTCGATTTGGACAGAGATGACGCGGGTCGCCTTGAGCTCGGCAGCGTCTGGTTGACGGCAGTCCTCCCTGAATGCATTGGGTCAGCGGGGAAGGGAAACATGAAGGAGCAAATGGGCCGACCAGCGATCGTAGCCGATGTTCCTCCAGATCTCGTTCGTGATGGCCTTCAAACCCACGTTGGCCTCTTCGCCAGTGCAATACTTGGCATGCCCAAACACGATGGCGGACTTGAAGTTGACCTATACACCCATTTGAGCATTCCTACTCAACAGGGAGAGATAAGAGAGGCGCACATCATTGTGATACGGCGCCTTTGAAGGACATCAGCTTTCTTCATTACCATAGTGGTAATCAAGAGGCGCTCACAAGAGCAATAACGTAGCCTTGAACGGTGGTGACGGTGATGCAGCACTTGACATCGTCTTCAGAGAGCGCTTTCCTGCATGGCCGACGACGAATTCAGCTCTCTGACGAGCTCCTAAGGTAAGATCCCCATACAATAGCTGAGAGTTGATGTAGCCATGCAAGTAAATGGCTGTGAACTCGCACATTGAGCGTCCCGGAGGAATATCAAGATCCCGACGAGGAGAGGCAGCACTCACTGTCATCAATTCGCCCATAGGCCATCGGGATAGGCGGGTGGGGCCAGTTATCGTGGCTTAAGCCATCCTCAGAAGGTGGCAAGGTGAAAGCGACGTGCGCGCAGGTGCCTTCGTCCAGGATCTTGTACACGGCCTCGGCGTCGTACTTGGCGCGGTGGGTGTAGCGCTGGACGGCGTTGGCGTCCTTCTTGCCTGAAGGCTCGTATTCTGCCATTGTTGTCGAGGATGATATTGAAATGGGAGCAACCTAATTGGGTGAGGCAGCGGCTGCAGTCGGTTCAGAGAGGTGATTAGGATTTGGGCAGGGGCCGCGCTAGCCGCGTCGGTCTGCGTCGCGGTCCCACAGAGAGCGACTCTATTCTTGGCAGGAGCGATTCAAATAATGCGAAGGATCAGCGCGACGAAGGGGGTTGCGTGCCGACAAGCGAAATCAAGCGTTCACATGAAAAAAATCGCCACCGAAGAGTCGTCGCAAGGTGGCGCAAAGCGGTCACAGAAGGAGGAGCTCAAGTTCCTTTTATGACAATGCAGGACAAGAAGAATGCTGCTATGTTGGGTGCGACGTCTGTAGGGACCAAACAAGCGAGCTTGAGTGATCACTCAAGGGGGGCAGACAAAGTCACCTACGGCTGCTTCTTCAAGGTGATGCCACGACGCCATGTCAGGCTAGAAGCTTGACCTGTGGCAGCGCCAACGTGAGGTTACATGAGAACGCCACATGTAAAGGTAAGCAGGCAACCCACCTTAAGACTTTCATTTCTTGCCCTTCTTCTTCTTCTTGCCTCCACCTCCACCTCCCGACGCACCTCCCTGTGCCGGTTTCGCCTGTGGCGCCGAAGAGCCCTGGACGGTGAACTTCTCCTTGCGCTTCTCGTCGAGCTCCTTCTGCCTCAGCTTGGCCGCCAGCGCCTCCTTGAACGCCGCCCTCTCCCGCTTGGGCAACCACCTTTCTGGGTCCAAAGGCGGCCGGTCTTCTTCTGCCATGGCCGCAATATGAGCTGGTAACTTTGGCGGCGCTTTGGCTTTGGCCGATTTCGTAGGTGGTGGTGGTGCGGTGGAAGTCGAAGCAGCAGCAGCAGCCGCCGCCGATTTAGGTTGAGATTTAAAAGTGGAAGAGATCAAAGGTCCAATGGGGGTGGTTTCTAGGGCGGCGAAGGAAGGTAGGACCCGGTCTTCTTGCAGGCTGGCCAGCTTGGAGGGGATGGAGTCGGCGAACTCGAGGAAGGCGTCGCACGCCGCAGAGTTGTTTTCTAGGTCCGCGTGCTCTGGTGAGTCCTGTAGAAGCCGCAGCCGGGTTCAGATCCAAAGGTCTGACGGGTGGCAGCTTGAGCCTACCAGGTCAGAAGTGAGCAAGAGCTCGTCGTAGATCGCTTTGCTCTGCGCGTAGTCTTCCAGCTTGTACCTCTGTTCACTCACACCAAACGTTGATACTGCAACATGTGTATCAAGGGCAAAGCCAAGGGGAGAACGAACGATTTGAGCCTCGAGCACTCGCACTCCCCGGTCCTCGTCCCCCGCCGCGCCCTCGATGAGCTTCAAAGCCTCCCGCTCCTTGCCCAGCTTGTACAGCGAGTAAGCCCGCTCGTACTCCAACCCTTTGTCAACGGGCAAGAAGTCGAGCGCGGCCTGGAACTTGTCGAGCAAAATGAGGCATTGCGCTTTGGTCCGCGTGGCCAGCTCGTCGTCTGGCGCTTCCCTGAGAACTGTGCGTTCACAAACACGCCACATCAATGACCTGGGGTGGATTGATATAAGGGAGGGCTGGGACGCACTCTGGCCCGTCGTCTTGAGCGCATTCGCCCAGTTGGCAGCGTTGAGTTGGGTGCTGAGCCGGTCGAAGCGCTTGGTGAGCGGCTTGGCCTTGATCTTCTTGGCCGGGTATGTTCTAGGAGCAGCTGGTGCTTTAGGCATCTTGTCGTCTGTTGGTGTTCACAGGTCAAGCCATGCGCGCAGGAAATTTGTTGGAGCGCTGCGTCGATCCTGTGTCAAGTGATGGCACCTCGGCCGGACAAGAAGCGCAAGAGCGAGAATGCTCCTGCAGATCCAAGGCCGTTTAAGAAGGCCAAGAAGACGCTCTTTGGCTCTGGGCGCCGCTTCAAGGTTCGTTGCTTGCCCCACCACTTTCGAAAATTTATTGAATGTCTTGGCTGTGTAATGAACAGTATTCGACTCTGGCCCAGCAGATCGAAAAGATCACTGTGAACCATGCTAGTGTGCTGGGCTGGTCCAAGACCGTCGAAGGCTTAGACGAGGAGGAAGCAGAGGTTGGTTTTGCTCTCCGTTCTTAGCCCAATTCCTCAGAGCTGAGCCCTGAGCCACCGCCAACAGAACTCGACTCCAATCTCTAGAGCTCTAGCGGCCGCCATCCAAATCGATACCACTTTGGGCTTCCAGCTGTTGAACCGCCAGCTCGGGCCGCATGTCGGCAGCTTGCCCTTGATCATCTTGCACCGCCAGGCCATCTTTGACAGCTTGCTCGCTGCGCTCCAGGATGTGGATTCCGTCCATTTATCAGGCGAGACCGTCATTTCGTGCGTCGCTCTCCTCCTCGATCCATTTCGAAACTGGATCTTGACGGAGACACCTACAGGTTGATTCCGCCACTATTGGAAACTTTACCAGACCCGACGCTGACCGCTGCGTTTGTGCCGGACCTGGTCCACGCTTTGCTCTACTTGGTGTTCGACTCGACCAACGCCGGCCTCATCGAGAAGGCGCTCAACACGCTCGCTTTCGTCTTCAAGAACCAAGGCCGCCACCTGTCTGGCGACGTGCGCTCGGTTTGGGACTGGATGAAAGAGGGCTTCGGGTTCGGCCAGGCTGCTTCTGCGGCGCCCGAGGAGGATTTGGATGAGGAGGAAGGAGATGACGAGCAGGAGGAGGATGAGGAGCAACAACCGGAGTCGATGGCGGTCGACGACCCACCTCGAGAAGCTGAAGAAGACGAGGAGGCTGAAGAGGAAGGGAAGGAGGATGACCTTGAAGATCTTGCTCCTACCGCCACCGCCATCGAGGCGGAGACTACCACCAAACCCGAGCTGAAGCCATTGAACAAGATGCGCATCAAGTCCCAACCTCGCCTACGCCGCCTGCTCGCTTCTGCTTTTGCCTACTTCGCCCGCAAGCTATCCCCCTCCCAACTTGACATCTTGGCCCAAGCCATCTTCTCCGACTTTGCTTCTTCCGCAAACAACACCTTGGCCGCTGAATCCATCGGGTTCATTCTGTCAGAGGCCGTCAAGTCCATCAATGCCACTTTGGTCGCTAAGACGCCTAGCATCTTCACCTCCTTCGCGAGCGCTTCTTCCTCGTCGCCGGAAGCGAAGCAGGCCGTTCGATGGGCTTTGACTTCCATCTTACATTACACCAGAGCTCAACATTCCCAGCCCTTGGTCTCCGCCGTCCTCGACTTGGTCCGAGCCGACTCGAGCGCCCACCTCGACCTGCTGGCGGCGTTGGTCTCGGTGCGGAAAGGCCAGAAAGTGCCAGAGGCCAGCCGGAAGGCCATTTGGGAGTTCTTCTTGGCTCTGGAGCTGAACACGGTTGGTATGGACGATTTGGCGGTCAAAATGTGGTCGTGGGCTTCGTCCGTCGAGAGCCTCAAGTTGGGCCCGGATTGGTTCAAGAGGCTGTATGCCGACTCTTCAGTGCGTTCAGGCCGCGCCTTCAGTCATGTCCACACTGACTTCGATTTTGGTTTTTTTGCACAGACACTGGAATTGGCTACGAAAGTCTCGCTGGCGCTTCACCGCCTGTCTTGGACTCTCTTCGACCATTTCTGCCTACACGACCTCTTCCAGCTCTTGCTCCAGCAAGACGCAGAGCAGTCCATTCCTGTACTCGCTGCGTTTGCCAGGGAGGGTGTTTGGCAGGGCAAGCTGAAAGCAGCGGAGAAGGCGAGCTTGCAGGAGAAGGTGCTGCCTAGATGGAAGGCTAGCCGATGCTTGACTGCGAACGCAGCACAGTGGTTTGGACAGGTTCGTGACATGTCTTTCTGCATCCAATGAGGGATCTGCCTTGACTATCTCTGAACAGGACGTCCGAAGTCTCATCGAGCTCTTCCCGCTCGTCCGGCTGTCTTTCTCGTCCATCAGCACTCTCAACTCGGACGTGCTCTCACTGCTATCGGCTACACTTTCTCTGACCCGAGAAGAAGCCCAAGCTCGATTCGCGTCCGCCGCCTTCAATCCTGCTCTGATCGCCGTCGAGTGCTTAGCCCTCCTTTCAGGGCAGAAGTTGGAAGATGACCAAGTAGTGAAGATCTTGGAGGTCTTTGGGTGGCATCGATTGGTCGTGGAGGCGCTAGCTGGCTTGTTGGCGAACCAACCTCAGTGCGTTTTCGTTCATTTGGATCTCAAGGAGATGAGGCGTTAAATCGGGCGCACAGTTCTGAGTGCTCTCACTTTGACCAGCTACTCGCTTGCTGCAAGGGCCAACTATCTTCTGAGGATGCCGTGCTCCGACTTTCCAGCGCGCAGATCCTGCTCGCTTGCGCACCCGCCAACTTGTCGCCAGTGTTCAAGGCCGTGGTCGAGGCGGAAGAGATGCCATTGACCATTCAAAATGCGAGGGAGCGCTGCTTGCTGCTTCGCCGGGTGGCTGCGTCTGCCAAAGGCTTGCCTGCAGACGCTGTCGAGGCTGCTGTGCTTTATCTCATTGGTTTGTCTTACCTCCCCTCCATTCCTGTGGAATTTTCGTTGAGGTGAAACCACAGGCAATCTGAAGATCAATTTTAAACCACTATGGAAGGACGCGGCCGAAGCGCTGGTCGGCATTGACGAGTCTCACCGCCCTTTGATCTGGAGTCACATCGAGGCCGAGCTCGAAGGGTGTGTGGTGGGTACGCCAATGCGAGTGGACGCGAATTGGGCACGGGAAGACGAGGATGGCAAGTTAGAGCCAAAGGCACCGGCACAGGCAAACTCGGAGTTTGTTTGCACGAACGCGGTCAAGCTGGAGCGGACTTTGGCGGAGCCTTCCGTCTTTGATGCACGGTCTCAGGTGTGTTTCGCGACCCAATGCTTGATGGGTTTTATTGATCCAAATATGCAGTTGACTCCGTCGGAAGGCAAGCTGGTGCGAGCGACCTTCGAGACCCAGCTGCTAGGGCTCGTCGGTCAATTTCCATCTATGGCCACAAAGCACTCCCGCCAGCTCGTCCCATGGTTCTTGCGTCTTTTTGGCCAGTCGGACTCGGCAGACGACGAACCGTCCTCGCTTTCTGCCAAAGAGCGCCAACAGCGGCTGCTGGCTTGGCTCGACATGTTCGCCAAGCTGCACAATCCTAAGGCCTTCTTCCAGTCGGAGCAGCTCTTGGACACCCTGCACCGGTTGCTCACCTTGGGCAACCCGGCCACTCAGAAGGCCGCGCTTGAGGCAGTGGCGATCTGGCGAGATCCGCATCTCACGCCATACCTCGAGAAGCTTAAGGCCCTCCTTGAGACGTCGTCTTTTCGAGATGCTCTCCTCGACCTGTCGCTGTCCCCTGAGGACGACATCGTCGCGGCTGAAGACCGGGCAGGCTTGCTGCCCATCGTGCTCCGGCTGCTCTTTGGCAAGCTCATCTCGCGTCAAGCGGCCAACTCTTCAAGCAAGAGCGCCATCCTCTCTTCGCTTCGTCATTGCCCTGCCGGCGAACTGGACCTGTTTATCGACTTGATGCTGCAACCCGTCCGAGAAGCCGACGTGTCCACCCATCGACAGCTTGGCTTCTTGCACCTTCTCGAGCCCGTCCTCAAGCATCTCGGAGCCCATGTCATTTTACGAATTCAAGACCTCTTCGACGCCATGTTAGCCATCGTATCGCGCAACAGCCACATCAAAGACATCCGGCGATTTGGTGTCCGGCGCCTGGTCGACTTCTTCCGCTATGTTCCGCCATTTCGGCCAAGCGGCATGTCTTTGAAAGATGCATTCGAGAAGATCATCTCGCCCAGGCTCGACTCGCTCTCGGCGGACGGATCTCACACCCCTTCGCCTTTGGTGGACATCGCCCACTTGTGGCTCTCCAATGCTGACACTGTCCCATACTGCGCGGCTTACGACGTGCAGTTCTTACCAGCGATTTTCAGCTGCTTGAATTCGCCGGACGCGACAAGAGCGGTGGTTTCGCGGGTGCTGGACGTCATCGAAGCGCTCCTCAATGATCTGGACAGCAACGAAGCGAAGAAGGCAATCTGCACATCGAACGCGCTGTCCATCATATCCAATCTGCAGGCCTCGCTGTCGTTCAAAGCGTCAACAAAGCTGGGCTCGGACGACACGCCGCCCCGAATTTTGGCGCTCCTTTCGACTCTCGCTCGGGTCAGCCCAGACCCCACCCAGGCAACTCATTTGGCGACTTTGATCGTGTCGCTTTTGCTCAAGCCGAACCGCGACGTGCCGGAAAAGACAAAGGTCGAAGCTTTGAAGACTTTGGCGACCATCGTCCCCATTCTTCCCAAGGAACGCCACGCAAGCTTGGCCAAGCAGATCACAGCTCTATTCGGCACCATCAAGGCTCGGATGGGGCGCGTCTTGACATCTGAGCTGTTCGGCACCCTCAGCGCCGATGATCCTCAAGCGGCAGCGGCAGCGGCCCTCGTTCTGGAGCTCAACGCATTCTCGGCCAAGCACATCGACCAGCCTGATTTTGATCGTCGGCTGGCGGCGTCTGCCAAAATCAATGAGGAGCTTTATTCCACTCTGTCGCCGGCTGCCTGGGTCGTCTTGGTCCACAACGCCTTCTTCTTTCTGCAAGACCCCGATGAACTTAGCATCCGGGGCAATGCGGCATTGTTGCTGAAACGCTTCTTGGCTACAAGCTCTAGCCCGCAAGAGTTAGACCTCGTCCGCACCCTCTTCCTGCCTGAGGTCAAGAAGGGCCTGCGCATTCGGGAAGAGGTAGTCAGGTCGGAATACCTGGGTGTGTTATCTGAAGCGGTGGCATTGGTGGAAGGTATCCCGGAGCTGGAAGAGATGAAGGTCCTACTGTTCGAGGGCGACGCCGAAGCCAACGTCTTCCTCAACTTCTGTCACATTCAGCAGCACCGCCGCCTGCGTGCCACTCGCCGCATCGGAGAGCTCGCTGGCAGCCTCTCGAACCGGGTCTTGGAGGAATACTTTCTCCCGCTCCTCCGGCAGATGTTGCCTTCGCCTCGCACCCCGACTGTCAACCAAGATCTGATCTCGGACGCCATCGCTGCTCTGGCTGCCTTGGCCAAAACTTTCCATTGGTCTTCCTATCGCTCCCTCCTCGCACAGCATGTCAGGCTTGTTCGCGGCGATCCAGCGTTCGCTAAGGTCCACAACCGAATCGTCGTCGCCATTTTGCACTCCTTCCACTTCGATCTTCGTGATGACGCCCTTTCTACCACGGTTCTACCCGCCGTGGAGTCTCGCCTCCTTCCGGCTCTCTACATGCTGGTCGAGCGCAAGGACGATGACGAGCTCAACCGCATCTCGCTGATGGAGGGCGTTTCGTCTGTGGTGCTCCGCTTGCCACCCATCTCCCAACGCACCCAAACCGTTCGTCTTTGCATGAACCTCAGCCATATCTTGCGGGCTCGAGAGCAGAGCATCCGTGATGCCGCCCGCAAGACGCTCTGCCGCATGGCCACGACCTTTGGATCTCCGATACTGCCGACAATTCTGCAAGAGCTGGTCACCTCTTTGGCTCGTGGCCCGCAGCTCCACACACTCGCATACGTGCTACATGCCGTTTTGCTCCAGCTTTCGACTGACGGCAACCTTCGCTTCGAGACGTCGACCCTGACTGACTGCACGAAGGCTCTGAACGAAGACTTGTTCGGCGCTCCGGCAACAGACCGCGAGTCGACCGAATTCCGGCAAAAGACACACATGAAGGAGGTCAAGTCGCCGAAGAGCGTGGACTCGTTCGCTCTGCTGGCGTCCGCCATCCAGCCCACCCAACTTTCCATCTTGCTCGAGCCGATCCGAGACGTCCTCAGCACCACTGAAGCCTCAAAAGTCACCAAGGTGGTTGACGACGTGCTCGCTCGCATCGCCATCGCGCTGCAGCAAAACCCAGTCATCGACGTGCCCGCCCTGCTCAACCTGTGCGGATCTCTGCTGAGGCAAAACACCAAGTTCTTGGCGCCCCGCAAGAGTAAACGCAAGCTGGCCAACCTGCACATTGTCGAGCGCGAGCGCAGCGTTGCCCAAGACACCTCCATCTTCTCACGCAATGCCCATCGCTTTGTCGGCCTCGGGCTGGACTTGCTGCAGGCCGCTTTGAAGCACAATCGCTTTGACCTGAAGGATCCCGATACTCTGGCTACTCTGGAAGGCCTCTTTCCTCTGGTCGCCAACGCTCTGTACACCTCGGAAGATCTGATCGTCATCAAGAGCTTGCGCAACCTGGCCTTGCTCACCCGCTGCAACCTTGGCGATACTTCGCGCGCCTCTTTTTCGCTGGCCATCAAGCAAGTGCTGTTCGTGCTGGACGGCGCGGGCACCACCGGCACCGACATAGCGCAGACCGCGGTCAAAACGCTCACAGCCGTTCTGCGAGGCGTTAGCTTTGCGGAACTCTCGGCCGATCAGCTCAACACGCTCCTGAAACTCGTGGGGTCTGACCTGCAAAGCGATGGAGAGCAGCAGGTGGCCTTGTTCGCGTTGCTCAGGGCCATTCTCGCCAAGCGACTCACCGCGCCGGAGCTCTACGACCTGATGGACCAAGTGGCCGACATGCTCATTACATCTCAGTCGACCAGCACTCGGGAGACGTGCCGGGCTCTCTACTTGGCCTTCATCTTGGACTACCCGCACAGCAAAGGCAAACTCGCGCAGCGCATCCAGGTTCTCGTCAAGCAGCTTCAATACGCCTACGAGAGCGGCCGCCTCTCTTCCATGGAGATTTTGTCGGCGCTGCTGCTCAAGCTCCCCGAAGACATCATCCGCGGCAACCTGGCCGACACCTGCGACCGCCTCTTCCTCAACTTGGCGCTCGTAGTGGCAAACGATGAATCCATCAAGTGTCGGGAACAATCCATCGCCATGCTCAACGTCCTCCTAGGACGAGTTGATGCGGATACTGCGAATCGCTACTGCCGCATGGTTTTTGCGTGGGCCGATCAAGAAGCGGACGCCCTGCAAGCGACAGCCATTCAGTTGTGCGGCGTTCTGTCGCCCATCTTGGACAACGAGGCTTCTCAGGCTTTGCGCTTGATTACCAAGGCCATCGTTCACTCAGCTGAAGAAGCGAACGCAACCTCCGATGACCAAGCTCCGATCGACCATTCCGAGCCTTATCACGCTCTTCAGTCGGCCTTCAAAATCTTGACACGCTCGCCTGCTCTCCTACAATTCGACCAGCAAGTCCAGTTGTGGCAATCCGTCAAAGAGCTTCTGCTCTTCCCGCACGCTTGGGTCCGCAGCGCAGCTACTCGACTGGTCAGCTTCGTGATTGGCGAGGCCGCCACTGCGTCTATCGACGAGCTGGAGGACGACCACCCTTGCTCGTTTGCCAGCCTGGTCGACATCGCAGACAAGCACACTCTTCAGCTGCAAAGCCTCCACCTCGATGACGCCGGCGCCGCTCAGCTGGTCAAGAACTTATTTGCCATTTCCAAGACCCTTGCCTCGTCAAGCAAGCGGATGAAGCACGACGAGAGCGAAGAGCAGGCGCCCTTGAACTGGCTGATGGGCAAGCTGGCTCGGCAGGCTCGACTGAGCCACGCCAAGCGCCCTTCACCTTATGCCACTGAAAAGGTGAGGCTTCACACCATTCTCATCATTCTACTCGCGCTAATTCTGGATTTTAAAGGTCCCTTGGGCGCTGCAGCCGTCGTCCGTTCTGCGGTGGATGGCCGCAATCGTTCAGTTCATGCCGGTCGAGGTCATCGACCCGCTCTCGCCGCTGATCATCACTCCCATCTACCGCATCTCCTCCGATGTGTCCAAAGCGGACGACCAGCTGGGTAAGCCTTTTCTGCATCAAGGCTGCTGCCAACACATGCTGACCGCTTTGCCACCAGTCGACCTGCAAAAGCTTGCCGCAGAGCTGCAGGAGCTGGTCCAGCAAAAGCTCGGGGAGACGCGGTTCTTGCAAGTGTACAGCGAGGTGCAGAGGTCGGCAGATCTTCATAGGGCCGAGCGGAAGCAGAAGGCGGCCGTCATGGTGAGTCCTCATTTCCAAGCTTTGCTCTTCACAGCTGACGCAAGACAAACAGGCGGTGACTGAGCCAGGAAGGGCAGCCAGTCGGAAGGAGTCCAAGGGGAAAGCGAAGACGGAGTCGCGGAAGCGGAAGCAGGAGGCGTTCTCGCACGCCCGGGAAAGGTTCTCAGAGGACCGGCGGAAGAAGGTCAGGAAGGGTTAGAGAAAGGGCACCTCTGTTGTATTATTCATGTCTCGCCAAACGCCCTGAGCTCCTCTTGCCTCATCTGCTCCAAGTCCTCCGGCTCCAGGCCGGACTCCATCTCCCACATTTGCTCGAACTCGACTTGCAGCGGGTCCAGCGCCCGCTCGGCCTGCGGCTCTTCGACGACCGGTGTCGCTGCTGTTGCCTTGGCGGCATAAGCTGGAGAGGCGGGGGAAGCTGGAGACTGCGAGGCCGGTCGCTGCGGTGGGCTGATGAGGGCTAACACGGTCGGCCGGAGGTAGGGGTCTAGTGTCGCCGGCACGGGCAGGATCCATAGCTTTTCCCGTAGCCTCTTGTGCTGTGATACAGCTTCAACTACTCAATTCCGAGGTTGGAATGCAGGGAGAAAGCCTCACCCGTTCTCGGTCGTCTTCTATCCGCCGCAGGAGGTCGTTCTTGGACAAGTCTGTCCCGCTGCTGGTCTTCACTTCTGGTTCATTGGCCCTTGTTTTCCGCATTTGAGCTTTGGAACCCCAATTGGGAGACGCAAAGGGGGGCGCTCACCCGTATTCTCGGGTGGTGAGCATGTGCTCGACCGGGTCGATGACTTCTGCATCAAGCACACGGCGGATCCGCCAGCTTTTCAATATCTGTCTCAGGTGATCCCGCGCTTAGATGCATCATCTGAGGAAGGGGAAAGCTAGAGACCTGTTGGGTGCTCATCAAGTTGATGCTGCCGGCTTTCGAGTCGGGCACCGCGAGCTCGACGACTTTCGCCAGGTCCCTCTTGAGCAGGGTCAAGTATACAGAAGCCCCAGATTGGACAGCTCCTTCCATCAGGCCATCCAGAGCGTAGAAAATGTTGATTTTCGAGTTGATTGGAGCCTGTGCGCCGTCAAGTCACAAAGTGAGCACGCAAAGGGCAGCTCCAAGGGTCGGAAGCGGCGTCACCTTCTCGATTTCCTCGATGATGCAGTCCCATAAGTCGTCTGCGCACTTGGAGGCGTGCTTGACGGCGTAGGCGACGACTTTGGCGATGGACTGCTGGCTTGAAGTGAGCCGCTTGATGACCTCGATGAACCGAATGCGAATCTGCGAATGCGATCGCGTTAATGACATCCCAAAGCATGGTTTGCGCGGTGAACTTGCCTCGAAAGCGTCCATGCTGCTCGTCGTTGTGGACCATGATTCGCCCCTCGAGTTTTTGGCAGGTTTCGAGTTCCCCGAGAAGGTTTTTGGTCCTGTTCAGTCATCGACCTGTCAAATGTCAAACCTGTCAAAGATTTGGGGCGCCTGTCGGCCCACGGAGCGTGTCGCGAGGGCTGGAAGGAGACCACCAATTGCCACTTCAAGCTCGAGTCGTTCATTTCAACCATGACTGCGCCATCTGCCAAACTCTGTGAATGACCCTGTTCTCCGTGCGATTGTTGGAAAGAGGCCTCATGCTGTCACAAAATCAGACGTCCTCGGTGATCTCATGGCAGACAGCTTCAGCCTGCTCGACCAAGACGCCTGCGTTGTCCAGACGAGCTTTGTGCGAGGCACTCCTCCATCCGCGTTCTGCGAGATGCTGATACTCGACGATTGCCACCGCAGAAGTCCAACTTGGATCGAAGCGACTTCCGACTCGGTTTGGCCAACCAACTCGCCACCGTGCCTCAGGGCGCCACCTGCCTCTTGGTGCTCGGCAACTTGGACGTTCAGACGGGCTACTGCTTGCAACAACTCGAGCTCGGCGGCAAAGCGTTGATGGTGAGTGCGGTTGACAGCTTTTTGTGGTGCTCCCTGCCTCAAACACCAGGTCTGCTGCCCACAGCCTCAAGAGTACGCCTTCAAGTGCTTCCAAAAGACCCAACAGCTCTTGCTCGAACTGCTCCCTCCTCACATCGGCAACTTGGGCCGCATCTTCGTTGCTGGCTGCCTTGTCCCCGTGCTGCCGGACGAAGGCATGCTGCAAAAGGTGCGCACTGTCCTCTCCCTCTGCCACTTTGACGGCTCGAACGGTGGAATGTGTACAGTACGGCCGCATGATGAAGAAGTCGGTGGTCATTCGACACGGCTTGGCTTCCCCTCCGTCCTCTCCCCGGCAGGCCAACTTTTGCACTCTGGCCGACTTGCTCGCTCTCGAACCCTCTTCGATCGGCTTGGAAGCTCGTACCAGTGCGTGCCTCATACCCCCCAAAGGTCATCGTGCCTTGTTGAATACAGAGTCTGCCACAGGCGTCGTCGTCCGCTACAATCAACTGCTCTGCGACTTTATCACCTCGCTCAACGCCCAGCTGCCTCCTCACCAGGCCAACATGCTTGGCTACATCGACATCAACACGCAAATCCTGCAGGCTGGCTCCCTCGCCTCGTTCCGCACCCCTTCCCCCTCCTCCATCGTCCTCGTCTGGGAGAAAGTCATCGGCTTGTGGCTCGGTGGGTCTCCTTCTTCTCTACTAGATTGAGTCAGTCTAATAGTTGAGGCCCCGCAGTCGAGCTGGCCAAGAAAGGCGTCAAGGGCCTCTTCGCCGCCTTGCCCATGGATCTGGAGGCTCGTGCCCAGTCTTATTTGTCGTCGCGCGAGAAGCCAAGGTCGACCTCATCCCCATCATCGCCTAAAGAATTGCACTAGAGCTACACCTATCACACGCAACAGGAGGCGACCTTCCGACTGTTCTCTCTACACACTCGTTTCTTTTCTCTGATGTTTATAGATTGGGATCCCGCGTTGTTTATAGCTTAGCTGGTTTGGGCTGTATAAATCAAGTCCAGTTTAGAGACTGTGACACACTTCTTTGACGAGGCGAGCGCGAGAAAACCTACGTTCGGCCCGTAGTAAGGCTTGTTCAAGAAGTAGGCTGCAGAAGAATGAGCTCCTCATCTTCCTTAGAGTAAGAAGAGGAAGCTTGCCCATGAGCTCGAATCGGTCAGAGCCCTGGCATTCCACTTCAGCTTTTGGCAGGTGGCAAACGGAGCAATAGGGCAAGACTCACCCAGAAGCGGAACTTCTCGCCGTCCTCGCGAGTGACGATCACGAGCGGGAAGCCGAAAGCCTCTTCGTCGCGCACCAGCTCGCTGGCCTCGTTCTTGACCCGGTCCTTGTTGGTGGCGGAGTTGGAGGCCTTGGCGATGGTCTCGACGTCCTCCTTGCTCAAGACGCCGGCGAGGATGGCGGGCCACTGAGCAGCGTCCAAGATGTTCTGTTTATCCTTTCCCAAGAAGGCGCCCTGTGTTTGCCTGTCTCAGCTATGGTCCAAAGCCTCTGCGGGCGTCTCACCCAGAACCGGCCAGCCGAAGGATCGACGGCTTCTGGCTTGACGTCCTCCATCTGTCGAAGGAACCTCATGACGCTCCTACTCACAGAACACGTCAGCGACAATGAGCAAAGGCAGGGCGCAAGGACGCGAACGCACAGAGTCAACACCGGAAACTTCTCCGGCACGATGCACTCGATTTCGGCGTATTTGCAGAACAGCTCTCGGTCTCGTCCCATCCATTTGCCTGTGGGAGGAAGAGGATGAAGATCCAGACCGCTAGAGCCGTCACAAGCCCGTCGACCCACCTTTGTTGGGAATCTCGATGGGAGGGCGATTGCCAGAGGCTTGCATGACGCCACCCAAGAACCGAGGGTGCATTCGAAGGTCGCTGATGTTCCATAGAGCCTTGTAGCGGTGGAGGATGACCCAAGCCTTTCAATGCTCCACAATCAGCCGAATGTCATGCTGCTTGCCTTGGAGCTTACGATGTAGGTAGGCGGCGACACGATGTCAAAGAAGAAGTCGATTCGAGTCATTTCGACAACAAGGTTTAGGCAGAGCTCGCTGGGGCAGACCAAGAAGCGACGGGCAGCCTCGCCCGATTGTCTGACCCCGCCTCCGCTCACATGCGGAAACCCAGGAAGATGAATCGTGCAAGAGAACAGTATTGCATTCAGAGGATGATAAGACTGTACAGTACAACTCTTGTGACGTGTAAGAAGATAAGAGGCAAGAGAAAGTGCAGTGTGGCAAAAAGATCCCCCTCATCCCTTTTGCGACAAGAAGGCGGGAAGGTGGAGTGTGGGCGGAGCGTGCAACATGGCCGAGATGGATAAAGAAAGATAGAGAAACAGTTCGCTTTGTCGAATGCGTGCGAGAGTGGATGGTGCAAGCTGGAGGAAAGTTACAGGGCGAGACTTCTTCCTGAGTGTTGTCCGTTTGAGATCCAATTAACCGTCGTCGTCCCCCCAAAATTAAGCGTCGACCTCGACCTTGGTTTCGTCGGTGCCAAAGTTCTCCATGATGGCGCGGACCTTCTCGTAAACGGTGAAGACAACAGCTTGACCAGGTCCAACTCTGTAAACCGAGCATCCTTGATAAGACTCTCTTTCTTAGGTCTTGAGTGGAACGCTGGTCTTACCTGGCCACGCGAGGGGTGATGCCCTTGTAGAAAGCGCGGAAGCCCTCCTTTCGGAACATGTCGGTGGACACCTTGACGAAGCGGGAGAAGCCAGACTCGCCGGGCTCCTTGGTGGCCTTTTGGATTCGGGTCTTGATGGTATCAACTGTGGATTCGCAAGGGAACTGCGTCAGCTTCTGATGGTGCCATGCCCGTCGGCCGGGATAGTGCCACCAAAAACTCACTAGGTCTGGATTCGCCCGAGTCAATATCGGCACGGTCAATGAACAGATTAAGTAAGAGAGCTCACGCATTGGTGTATGGTCCACTGTGAGACACAAGACGTTCAAGCCCAACCGAGGTACTGTAAGGGCGAACAACTCACAGAGAGCCGGATATGACTGTGCATGATACATGAACAACTATCCTTTCAAGATAAGAGGCAAGAACAACGCACGACCCAGGATGGTAGCTTGATAGGAGGGTAACTCCTTGAGGTTTTGGTACTCCAACGCGTACTTCTTCATTTCGGTGTAAGCAGTGAAGTTGGCGGCTGTGGGCACAAAAGTCAAGTTGGAATCCAAATTGGATAAGAGGGAGAAAGTTGGGACCCACCCTGGTTGGTGGCCTGGCGCAAGGCGGTGAGGGCGACACCTCTGTACAAAGTGGCGGGGCCTTCCTCCCTAAGGATGACGAACAAGGCGTGGGCGGCGTTCCTGTACTTGGGCACGTCCAAAGGGTCGGACATGGAGTGCATCTGGGCCTGCAGGCGGATCTTGACGACCTCCATAGGGCACACGACCATGACGGCCTCGGTGGCGCCAGCGCCCAGACCGGCGAGGAAGATGGCTTGGGGAGCGACGGCGCCCGTGGTCTTGTCCGCTAGCCAGATCTTGTACTGCTCGAATGAGGCGAAGCGGATGGCCATCTTGGGCACGATGCCGGAAATGACGGCTCCCAGACCTGTTCGTTCCCAATTGCCACACCTCGTTAGCCGTCTCCTCTTAAACAATAATTCAACAATTATACATCTCGCTCTTCGCATAGGAATACGAATGCGGCGTATTGAGACGGGCAAAAGGGGAACGAACCTTTGTAGAGACCCAGGAAGGATTCCTTTTGAACGATCATCCGCCCTGTTGCGATGAAGCCTCTTGCTTTCACCTGTGACACATCCCACAGCGAGCATTGAGCTCCCGCGCAATTCAGGGTAGCGGGACAAACGACGCACGCCTGGCGCCCTTGCTCCCCGACTGAGTTGCATTCGAACTTTAATGGTGTCCAGCCTGTGCGCATTGTCTTAGGCACCGAGTTCCCAGTGTGAAGGGAGAGGGGACAAGACGCACGGGTGGCAAACGCAAGCCTCGCTGAACCCAGCTCTGTGCAAGTGATCGCTTTAGAGAAAACCCGGGGAGACGAGAAGCGCATGTGAAAACGAACAGGCCACCAGCCACCAAGTGGATGCCAAGCGGCGTCTTCTTCTTTTGCGCTGCCATGGCTTTATAGGTTTATAGAATTGAGCAAGAACAGGCAGAAGACAACAAATTTATTGGCCAAGTGCGCTTCTGGGTGGCCGGCGAGAAGTTCCGGGCTGGGTTCGCGAACCGCTGAGCCGGCGATTGATTCTTGCGGACCTCTTTGGGCGTCTCCGAAGGGCTGGAGGAGCAAGATCTGGCTGCAGTAGTGACAATTTAGAACTGGACCGGAGCAGCGCGACGAAGGAAGGGGAAAAGAACAAGCCGCGCGAAATCGCGGGGTAGGCACCACAAGTTTCCGTGCAAAATCCAAAGCCTCGGAGGCCCTTGAGGAGGACCTGGATGAGGTCGACGAAGGACAGACAAAATGGCCGGCGGTGGACACCATGACTTCCGTTCGTTCTCGCGCTCATTGAATGCTACAAGTGCTTATATTGTGCCCCAACAGACCCAGTCCATGTGCGTTGCGCCCTCACATTGAGCTGAATTCGAGCTCATCTGAGGTCCTGCACAGACCGATGCGGCCGTCGAGCGGTGGGCTGTCATGGTAGGCTCTGCGTCCATTACACATACTTGTGTACGTTGCTGATAATGAGCTGCAGCGAGAGCAAGTCTGTGAGTGCCAAAGCCGCGAAGCAAACGAACAAGGACTCAAGCCGCGGGCGCATAAAGACACCACGTTCAAATTCACGCCCAAAACGACCCGCGTCGTGCTAGCGCTCGGCCTGTTCGTGCCAGCGGCCACCTATTACCTCGTCGCCGCCCACGACAAGCGCTGGGACATGGCCGGCAAAAAGCGAGACGAGCCGCTCACCTGGGGTGCGTTGGCGGCCTCTGCTCTTATCACCCTTGGCTTTGGTTGATGTTGGCTTCTATAATGTACAGGCAAGACTGAGGAGGCAGCACAATAAGAGCCATCGCCCCTTGTCCGGCCCTCGAGCACCATTTCTAGACCTTCACATCCAAAATTCGGTTGGTGGCGCTTCCTTCTACATCAGGCCGACATCTGATACTTCTTTTGGTACCACACTAGACGCATCATATAAGACAGCAAGGGGCGCGAGCATCTTGTTGCAATTGTAAACCACATCATCTTGAAAACGGATCTTGACTTCCCTGCACTTTGAAACTTCCTTTTCAAGGGATTGCGCATGAGCCAACGAAAATCTAAACGAATCGGAAGTGTCCAAAGAGAAGCGAAGCCATGCTAAGAGCAAATGCAAAGGGGTTTGAAAGCTCGCGGTTTATTTTTTGGTCTGGTCCTCTGCGGATTCGCCCTGCAAGCTGAGCGCGATGGCCTTCCTGATCTCCTCCTCTTCGTCGTCCTCCTCTTCACCGGCTCCACCATCCATGTCCACGTCCTCGCCTCGCGACAAAGCCAGCGCCCGGGCCAGTTCCGCGTCCTCGTCCAACTCCATGTCCGTCCCTCCTGCCGTGGCGGTCGCTGCTGCAGCCACAGGGGGTGCTATTGACGTCGCTGGGGGTGGAGCCACTTCCGCAGGTGGTACAGCGGTAGTATCAGCCGGGCCTGCGGGAGAGACGGGGATTCGAGGGAGGACGTGGGGGTGAGTAGAAAGCGCCTCACCACTTGACGTAAAAGCGGTGCCAGCGCTCTCGCTCGCTTGCGCCGCCTCCGAACCAGCAGCAGGGGCAGCGGCGGCCGAGGAGGAAGCCGCCTGGCGAGCTCGCTCGTCTTCCAGCGACATGCGCAGGGCCTGCAAGCTCTGCCGATGAATTGGAAATCCAATGCTGCGGGAGCATAGGCACGCACCATGGCCAATTCGGGGTCCAGGTTGGGGTCGACGCCAAAGTCGTTGTCGCCGCCCGACCCTCCAGCGGCTCCCGGCATGCTGCCGCCTCCACTGGCCTGAGCCTCTTCCGCCAAGATGGACGAGCTGACGACGGCGTCGCTGAGGAGAAGGTCGTTGGAAGGTTGGACGGTGACGAGGTGCGAGTTGTCGGAGGAGTTGACGGTGTCGAGCAAGGCCTGCAGCGCCTCGGCGTTCTCTTCCACCTCGCCAAAAGACACAATATCAATCGCCACGTTAT